>OX463295.1:7843473-8462095 GCA_949820665.1 Scrobipalpa costella | reverse complement strand
ATCGAAAATTTTAAATTTTAGAAAAAAAATAAAAAGTAATATAATGTTTATTTAGTCATAATACATCTAAACCCTTCATAAACACTGTAATTTTGTGAAATTCACTGAGCACTCCAAACAAATGTAAGTCTTAGGCACTCAAGAGTCCCGGCATCCCCTTTGCTGTACTCCGATCCATCATCGCGCAGTTTTGCCAAACTTAAAGTTAGGTTAAAACATTTGTCTTCAAAATGCAGGGAACAGATGGGAATATGTTTGGTTGAAGTGTTCACATTTTCAACCCCAAGTGTATCCAGCCACTAATCCGTTCTACACTGTTATCTTCTTCTTTGTATTTTGGCAATCTAAAATCATAAAAAGAAATAGTTTTTAAACAAATTCACCTATCGATTTTCTATCGCTATATTGAAAATGCCGAACCGTAACTATATTTAGTATGAAGAATCATTTTCTTCAGAAAATCAATAAATATTGATAGTTAAACAGTAAAAAATTACGAGATGCAAGAGTATCTCTGAAAACTTTCTCCCAAACTGCAAAATCATTCAAAATAATAAGAAATCAAGATATTTTTAGTGAAATTCATGACAAACATATACAATGATATTTAGTGCTGTTTTTTGTTGCTTTTCATATGACTGCCTAATACGCCGCATCTAACCATAATTTGTGCGTGTATTTTGCCAGTTTTATAACACATTTTATTACACCCAATATTTTTAATTAAAAGCACCAAAATTTAGACACAAATCTGAAACAAGCAGGTCACGATAACACACTCCCACCTCCTCCCATGGTCCTACCGACCTCTCGGTCATCAGGACCGTATCAGACCGAAACAACGGGACGTACAGGGGACTTACAAAGCATACGCTAAAGCACTGCCTGAATTCTCTATCCCTACAATTTTTTTTTTCCTGACTTGAGTGTCCCCTGTCGCACTTTCCCCTTTCTGGGGCAGGACAATTCGTCGCACTCTCCCCACTCTGGGGCAGGACTTCACAGCACAGCTCCTATCTTCTTCCTTTTTCCTCCGATCGCCTCTCGATCCCTACTCTCCTCACACCTTAATCGCTTCTCGATTCTCCATTTTCATCAGTTGCTACATCTTGATCTTCTCTAGTCACTTCTCGACCCTCTCGAACCCGTTCCTAGATCTCTTCAGTTCTCCTCCTTCGGTGCCATTTGTAGCAAAACTCCTTGAAACACGCAAAGTTCGCCTCAGAAGATACCAGTTCCGCGAAATGAACTGGTCCCTCCTCACCTAAGCTCAGACCCCCCAACAGAGCCGCCCTCTCCCGCTCATACGTCCTACATGACCACAAAATGTGGTCCCTATACTCGTCGGCTTCCCCGCAATTACACGTGCCCTCGGACCGAAGCCCGAGGTCACGGAGCCGACCCTTGAAGTGTCCGTGCCCAGTGAGCATCTGGGAGACGACATAGTCTGGTTCAAACCACCTACGCCCCACCCGGTCGTTGACACTAGGGAAGAAACGGTAGAGATCCCGGCCCTTGTCCGATTGGTCCCACCGCTCCTGCCACGAGTGCAGTGCCTCATCCCATGCCGCCTTTTTGCGTAAACGCCCCTCCCTCGCCCCACACGGATTTCTCACGCGTTGCTCTTCCAGCTTGCCCGCCCTTACCACCTCCAGATCAGCCGGCAGCACTCCGGCCAATACCGGCAGGCAGTCGGTGCTTGCCGTGCGGTAGGCCTTAGTCAGAAGGACTAAGGCTCCCCGCTGCGTGCTCAGAAGCTTCGAGCGTACCACGCGTAACCCCGCCCTGTGATACCAAATCCCAGCAGCATACGTTAATGTCGCAACAAAAGTACCGTGATAAATAAGTCTAAGTATCTTGTACCGGACGCCCCACGAAGAAGTTGAAACGCGTGACATCTTCCCGAAACAACCGGCGGCACGTTCGCCGATGTCACGAGCGTGCTTTACGAATGACTGGGCCGCGTCAATGGTGACCCCCAAAAGCTTGACGGCCGTGGCGGCCCTAATCGGACCATCTCCCATTCGAATGGTAGGCGACCGTTTGAACCTCCCCTTGAGGGTAATCGTTTCCGACTTGGTTCCGGAGAACTGCAGACGGTTCCAACTCCCCCAATCCAGCGCTAGCGCTAGGGTTGTCTGTGCCTTACCCTCGATCTCCGCCCTGGTGTCCGCCTCGATTAGGACAGTTACGTCGTCGGCATAAGCAATTAATTTAACGCCTGTCGGCACCGGTAATCTTAGTAAGTCGTCCAGTAAAATGTTCCATAACGTGGGACCCAGGACCGATCCCTGTGGACAACCCATAGTTAGCGACTTCCACTCCTGCTGACACCCAGCAAACATCCCAACCCTTCTGCCAACGAAGTATGAAGAAAGCAGCCTATACATATTCGGAGGACAGCCCCCTTGCTTAAACTTGAGCATCACCATCGGCCACCACGCATTGTCAAATGCCCCAGATATGTCAAGCATAATTGCCTGGACGTACTTGCGGTCTGAGGACTTTACAGTCTCCAGAACCGCTCCTAACGCTGTCACGGTACTTCTCCCCCTTATAAACCCATGTTGGCCATCTGAAATGCGACTGTACAACCCCGGTGTGCACTCGCAAATCACCCTTTCGAGGATCTTGCCCATCAACAGCAGAAGCGTAACGGGTCTGTAAGCCTTAGGGTCCGAAGCGGCCTTCCCGTTACCCTTCGGGATTACCACCAGCCTACCTACTTTCCAGACACTAGGAAAGACTCCTTCGCGGACACATTTTGCCATAAGCTCAGTGATTTCATACGCTGATACTTTCCAAGCCATTCTGAGAATCTTAGCCGTTATGCCATCTAGGCCTGGGGACTTGTTTGGCAGCTCCCTAATGATGCGCTCGATCCTATCACGGTTCAGTGGTTCCGAGTCTTGGCCTGACGGTATGCATGCTGCCGCTCCCCTAATTTGGATGTGGTACGCCGTGTCCGCTTCTGGATTGTCATCCGGGAACATAAGCCCCAGCACGCCGCGCATTGCTGAGCTGGTATCACCAGCAAACCCCTCGACTAGCCTCAGTCCGTTAACAACTCCCGGTGGTGGACGCACCCTTCCGCTGGCGGCACGGTACGCCATACCCCAGGGGTCATCATTTCCACTGTTCGCAACTTGCCGGAAGTGGTCGGTTTCGGCTTGTCGCATCCTCCCTCTATACTCAGAGCGAGCAAGGTGGAACAGCTCCTTAGCCGCTTGCTCTGCAGCACCCCCCGCGCGCCTAGTCGCCTGCCATTCCCGGCGAACCCGAGCATGTCTCTTCCGCAACCTATCTAGCTCCGGCCCCCACCATATATACCCCTGCGCCTTCCCCGGCTTACGCACACCTAAACACTCGGCTGCTGTTCTGCCTAGCTCCTTGTTGAACTGTGCGCATGCTTGTTCAGCAGGCGCCCTAAAGTTTATGTGCCCTACTCGCCTTGAGAAGACGGATTGGAAGCGGTCCCAATCCACTCCTCGGTCCCTATACCTCATTGGCTCCTCGCTTCGCTTCACTTCCAGACACCGAGGGGCCTGATGCCCTGCAGGGATGTCCATAGTAATAAGGCGATGGTCGCTGGAGCTAACGACCTGGTGAACGGTCCACTTCTCAATCTTGACGCCTCTGGTGGTCAGAGTCAAGTCGATGTACGACTCTCCACCATTGGGACCACTATAAGTGGGTATCTGCGTACCATCATTATTGATCACCAGGTCGTGAGTAGCAATGAAGTCTTCCATCATTTCTCTCTTGCGTCGACTCTCGGTACCCCTTCCGATGTGGTGTCGGGGCAGGGAACCCCACAGGGGTGAGTGAGTGTTTGAGTCGACGCAAATCAGGACCTCCCTTCCGTGAAGAGTGGCCAGCACCACTTCCAGGTGAGCTAAGTGTCCGTCGATGGCCTCACAGTACTGAAAGTATGCACTGACCATGAATATGTCCCTTCCTTTCACGATAACAGCTGATCTACTTACTTTTGACAAGTAACTATCATGGCGACCGGCCGCAAAGAGATGCCGTTATTTTAATATGTTTTGGTTTTACGCCAAGTCCTCTATTTTTCCTTAGTCATTGGTTCAGAGGCACACCGGAAGTGAAGTTTTATCTGACAGCAGCGAAGATTTTGCTACCTCGAGTGTGCTAATATTTCGCCGGCTGTCGAATGTAACTGTGTGAGTATCAAATGTGAATGTGTGTATATGTATGATTTCTGTCATTGGTCAATGGTTTTAATTTAGACAGTTTCGATCGGTGCACGTTCAGTGCGTCCTAGTAGTAGTCGCTAGCACTAAGTCTAAGTATAGAGCCGTTTAACCGATCGACTTTTAGCCAGGTGAAAAATTATACTGCCCGTTCAGAGGCGCCTGTCCTACGGCCCAATATAAAATGTATACCGTATGAATTTTAGACTACCGGGACGCACTGAACGTACACCTTCACCGCTGTCAGATGAAATTTCACTTCCGGTGCATCTCCGAATGGACCGGATAAAAATTCACCTAGTCGAAATTTCGTCTGACAGGCGCCTCTGAACGGGCAGAATAATTTTTAACCTGGCTAAACCTCGATTGATTAAGCGGCTCTCAACGCACCCCAGAGGCGCCTGTCAGACTGAGTAATGCGGAGCCTGCATGGGCTCAAGCGCTCAAGCTCTTCGCCTTCCCTTATATTACGGGCGAGCCCGAAAAAAAAAGAGTTATAGGGTTTTTTCCGTGGCTTTTCCCCAAGCTTTTCCCTAATTTTTCCAAAGGATCTTTCTATGATGGCAAAAACGATAGTTTTCTTATCTTCAATAGATGTCTCTGCTTTTAATTCATAAACAAAAAACTTGGCTAACTAGCCAACTACTTAGTTAGTAAAACTTTACTAACTCTCTAACTGACTCTCAGAATAAAAACTCCTTGCACTCTTTGACTCATCATTTCCCAAAAAAGAAATCACCGAAAAAAATACCGAAAATTAGATGAAAATCGTGTCGGAACGCCCATTATGATATGCAGGGTTCCGTAACCATTTGTTTTCCCTAACAAATTTTATGTCTTAATTTTAATGGACAGCGTCCCACAAACTCATAGGGATTGCTCGGTCAACGAAACTAAACAACTTTCACAGGGAAATTCTTTCAGGAAATTATATTATTAATATATAATAATTAAATTATTATCAAATTTCATGTCAATAGATGAAAAACTGATATTGTTATGGCACTGTGCATGGGCATTCAGAGTACGTGGTTAGAAGCTGTACTAAACCGCGAAAGACCAGATTTTAATGCAAATACTATTCGCGTTACTTATGCTCAGTGTACTTTGTACAAAATACAATACCCGATATTATAACACACATAATGCTCAGCCAACATTAAATTTCACTATCAACCTGAAAAAAATAAATACCATGTTTTCAAGTTCTTTGTTATTTCTCTCGTTTATTCCTATGTGTTTATTAAAATTAAGTCTCGCGACAACCTCAGATGGCCAAGGCTGCAGTAAAACGACCGGAGAAGATTTTGAGAAATCGGAATATCTGTAGCAATAAAAGATCAGAAAATTTATTCAAAATCTAGCTTTTTCTAAATATGAAATGTACCTACTGTTTGAATAACTAACTTGTTGACCACATTTGTAAGAATAAAAATGAAAGAAACGACTGACTGAAAAACTAAAGGCAATACTTTTCTACAAGGTGGCGCAAAAGAAATCACCCTATTGGAAGATGCTCTCATTTTTGCAAATGGCCGCCAATGTCAAATCTGTTTTGACATTTGTGGACTAGACAGATGCAGAATACAAGTGAACAAGCCATGGAGCGATACACTCCCCAAGAACGCGGAAAAATCGTGTCTATTTTTTTGAGTAACAATTCGTCTGTGGTGTTGGCGCAGCGCGAATTCCGTCGCCGATTCCCCGGCCGTCCGACACCGACTGCGCAAACACTGCGACGTTTAGCCACCAACCTTGAAGAGTATGGGACCACACGAGACGTTGCTAAGAGTGGCCGGCCCCGGAGCGCCCGTTCTGCCGAGAATATCGCCGCTGTAGCCGAGGACGTTGAAGTGAGCCCCGAAACATCGACCAGACGACGTGCCACGCAATTGGGCCTCAGCCGGCGGTCCTTGCAGCGAATTTTGGTGCGAGACTTGAAGATGTTTCCTTACAAAGTCCAGACCGTGCATCAGCTGCTGCCTGCCGACCGCCAAACGCGCGTAACCTACGCCCAAGCCATCCTCAATCTCGAGGAAGAATTGGACAATTTTTCGACCAAAATCATCATGAGCGATGAGGCTCATTTCCACCTCAGCGGTTACGTGAATCGGCAAAATTATCGCTTCTGGGGCACCGAGAATCCACGAGTGATGCACGAGGAGCCGTTACACCCGCTCAAAGTGACTGCGTGGTGCGCTGTTCACGCTGGAGGAGTCATCGGGCCATTTTTTTTCGAGAACGCCGCGGGTCAAACGACAACAGTGGACGGTGCGCGCTATAGGGCCATGTTGACCGAATTTTTTCTGCCGCAATTGGACGAATTGGGACTGGAGGACATGTGGTTCCAACAGGACGGGGCAACGGCGCACACTGCACGAGCCACAACCGACATTCTGAAGGCGGCATTTCCGGGTCGCCTAATCTCTCGTTTTGGCGATTTGCACTGGCCGGCCAGATCGCCCGATTTAACGGTCCCGGACTTCTTTTTATGGGGTTTTTTGAAGTCTCGTGTTTACGTCAACAAGCCTGAGACCTTGGAAGCCCTCAAAGACAACATTCGACACGAGTGCGAGAATCTGTCGCCCGAAGTTCTCGCCGAAGTGATGAAAAATGCCATAAAACGAGCCCGTATGGCAATCAATTGTAACGGCGCCCATTTGGCCGATATCATCTTCTCGACTTGACCAGTAAAATTCTAAAGGTGCAAATAAATATAATCAAAAAACAGATTCGAAGTTTTTCATTTAGAAAAAAAATGAGAGCCAAACAACATCGGATGACTTCTTTTGCGCCACCTTGTAGCAGCTTAATTTCGATTTCACCGAAAGCTATGATACATCATTTACTTTAATTTTCACATGATTATTATAGTTAGCCTATTAGATCCCACTGCTGGGCAAAGGCCTCCCCCGCGGTTTTCCACTCATCACGGTTTAATGCAACCTCAGTCCAGTCTTTCAGATGGGCGTCGAGATCGTCACGCCATCTTTTTCGGGGTCTACCTCTTCGCCGAAAACCGTCTTGAGGTACCCGATATTCTGTGACAATCTTAGCCCATCGTTCCGTGCATCCGACAAACATGCCCAGCCCACTCCCATTTGAGCTTGGTGGTTTTTAACCTTACGTCAGTTGTGCCCGTCTTAGCTCGCAGCGTAGTGTTTCGAACTCTGTCCGTTCGTTTGACGCCTAGGATACTCCGCTCCATTGCTCTTTGGCAAACCTTGAGTTTGGACTTTTGACCTTCAGTTAACGACCATGTTTGTGCACCGTAGGTTAGGACAGGCAGAATACACATGTCGATGAGTTTCCTTTTGAGAGATGTGGGAAAATTACCCTTCAGAAATGGTTTTAGCGACCAGAAACTTTTCCAGGCATTTTCGATACGTCGATCGATATTTCACATGATAAAAAAACTAAAAACTGCGAACAAATTAATTAGTAACGTATTAGTAGTAACGCGGCTCGGTCGCTTACTTTATTCCCTCAATAGGGTCTCCGCACCGTTCTAACCTAACCTACTGAGTTGAATCTGCGTAGGAAGTTATTTTTTTATCGCGTGGGGTTGCGTAAAAAATATATATTTTATAACCAGTAATAGAAATTAAGTGAGTATGAAAACGATTATTACAGCAGCACTTGTGTAGCTGTAAGTACAGTAATTCGGTCACAAGTTTCGATAATTCGTTAGAACTTCAGAGTTTACATACATACATACATATAATCACGCCTTTATCCCTAATGGGGTAGGCAGAGCGTACCTTAGATTTAAGTTTTAGGGTTTGTCAGTTAATTATGTAATTATTTGTCTGTAAGTTTTGTGTTTATTGGCTGGTAATGCATTTAAACACAGCTTAGACAATTACAATCAGACACGTTTCGCTGGTTATTCATTTGTTGTTCGGAACCTTTATTACTATCCATACGAAAGTGAAACTTATGATGCGCACTCTGATCTTCTCAATCTTCTTATATGCCGCTTAAGGTGTATCCTGTCGGCAGATGAGCAGGTAGATTTCAAGATATGCAACTATCGCTCGTAATATCTTAGAATATCGTTCAAATCAGAGCGCGCTGCGGCGTAGCGGTTACGTCCGTGGCCGCTTCAAAAATGAGCAAAAATACGTACAAGAAATCTTATTCCATAAAAACTACGAGTCGTATTTAAAAAACCTATGTTGCGATTTTAGATAATAATAATACGGATATTTTCCCAAAAGAACCGTGAAAGTGCTTCTAATAGTTTAGAAGCAATATCAAATATACTGATAAAAATAGCTTTACTTCCAGATTAATTTTAGCATACTTATTTATGAACTAGAATATTTTTAAATGTTGCAATTGCAGGCCATGAACTAATTTCTTAGATGTATATTTAGATTTTTCCAATGATTCGTTTAGAAGAAATAAGCTCATCAAAACAAAAATTTGCCATTAGGAATCACCTTAAACGTAGACATTAAAAACCAAGTTGCGAGCAAAGATAGATGCGTTCGAAATGTGGCGCCCGCGCCGGCGCAAAATGTTAGGCATACCTACCATGGACAGCGCCCCGCATAAACGCCTCTTTCCCTGAGGAACTTAAAATTGACGTACGCCTTCAACAATCCGGAGGTCCTGGGTTCGATTCCCAGGGGAGGAACATAAAGTTGATTTTTGTCAATTTATCACTTTGCGAGGTTATATAACTAATAATATCGATCTAATCTAGGATTGGGTCTGGTTTCCCTTCTGGGTTGGAGAGGTCAGATGGAAGTCTCTTTGTGTAAAAACCAGTACCCTCAATCACCTAGATTTGGTAGCCGACCCCGTAGGATACGGGATAAGGCTAGGGAGATGATGATGATCACTTTGCGAGGGTTTCCCCAGTTTGGTTAGGACATTGCAGGCAGAATCACCTGATTGTCGGAAAAAATAAAAAGGAGTTCGTGTTTCGGAGGTCACGTTAAGCCGTCGGTCCCGGTCGCTGTCTTTGATAGTGTTCGATACTTAAACCACGTCAGAGGCCTAATAACTGTGCTACTAGGCGGTTTGAAAACTCTGATACCAGGGTTCATCGGGTCGTTCGACTCCACTCGCTAAGAAAGAAGTAAACAACTTTCAAGTGTAACACCCTATCCCTAATTAAATAATAATCTGATAATATTAATATGGCCAAAGATAAATAAATATGTGATCGTCTAAACATTTATTTTATGTCAAATTAAAAGACCCATACGTTGTGTATTCAAATAGGAAATTGAAATAAATCTAAGTTAAGTTTGAATAGGGTAATCGTAATTGAAATTATGACGTAAGTAAATAAATTATTTGTAAAAAAGTTCATAATCAAATTCAGCTGAAAAATAACACAGAATGACAAAAAATAAAATATAAATGAGTAATATAAAACATGCGACTCACATAAAATATTTTCAGCTGAAATGCAGGAATCAGGAATCTCCATCTTCTTTCTTATTGCGCATAACTAACCCAAATAAAATAAAACCAAACATACTTAATATTAAATCTCCCGGCTAATGTAGCGTGCTGAAAGGTAAAAAGACTCAATAACCAGGGAAGGGAATTTGAATAAAGATCTTTAAGATCTTAGAATTAGGATACCTAGGCAAATGAAATGGCCCTCCCTTCCAACCTACAGACCATGCCAACGCGCGAAAACCTTGCACAGACTAACACTAAACCCTAGTCTTATCTAACTTGCAAACCTTCCATCAAATATTCCGATCATCTTAATTCATTCACAAACTTCTTTCATACTACCAATCATTCATCAGTCATACAAGTTACCTATTAACTGCAGTTTTGGTCACCTGTGACGGTGTACTAATGTTCAAACCTTTTAATAATCAATTTCTCTGTTCAGTTTGCAATATGGTATAATTTTCAAGGACTGCTGTACAAAAATCACATGATATGCGCTAAGAAGTCAGTTCAAATGATAGAGACTGTGTCAAGAAATTATCACCTTTATAGCTCGCTACGTCAGCTGAGAAATAGGCCATTAGAGGTTTGTATGAATACCTATTCGAATGAATTCTCGAGAGGGATTATGGGCCAGCTACTCTCGGAGCCCATAAGCCTTGTCGATGTGTATTTAATGTATGTAAAGTGTTATCCTGAATATAAAAATAATCAAATATTTCAAAATACAAGTAATTGATTTTAACCACTAATATCTTTAAAACACCGTGTTTTGTTTTAACGTGTAACACTGTATCTTAAAGACATATCAAAATATTCCTGTTAGTTTTGTTATTGCATTTATTCATCCTCACACTCTCGCACACTGATATTTTACACATAACACACACCTACTATTTCCTATTCTAATAACACATTTCCCTACGATTATCATTGAATGATGTTTGAAAACTCGCAACGCTGCAGGTACAGAAAGCTGAAACTATCACTTTATTACGAAATCGTCTATCGGTAAGGTTAAGAAACACTTACAGTAATAATCACAACGATGGACTTCGAATTAAAACACAACGCCGAAAATAAACAACACATGATGCTCGGCATCGCCAATTTCCGCGTTAGAACATCGTCCCGGCCCGTCAGCAACTGCCAACCCCCACTGCATGCCCGCTGTTCCTCTGTTTTTTTTAATCTTCCAAGTTCTATGCTATATTAAGACAAAGTAAAATATCTTTTGTAACATTCAAAATTTAACTCTATTTCCAAGAAACAAGTATGGGTATTTATGCATTTGATACTCTTGTTTAAATGCTGGGTCTTAGATTAATCAAGGTGGCGCTGGCGTGAAGCGCCAGCGCCACCTTGATTAATCTAAGTGCTGGGTCATGTCAGGTAAAGATGTCTCAATTTTTGAACGAAAAATGTAAATGCAATTTGTTTAAGTGTTGGGTCGATTTTATAAACTAATTATTCTATATGTAATGATAAACGATCGTTACACAAGGCAAAATTCTTTCCGGAATTGAAAAATAAAGTTTCTACGGCTGAGCAACCCTATCAGTTTTCGGGACGCTGCTTACACCCGGTGTAGATATTTAATCTCCCAAAGAATAATAGTTTTCATAAAATGTTGACCGCTTTTTCTTATATACAGCGCGTTTTCGAGTCAACGAATAGGCGTCTGACATGGTTTGTGTAACGACCACTATGAAAGACTGCAACCGGGACCGACTGCTTAACGTGCCCTCCAAAGTACGGAATTCTTTGTCTTCAGTCACCCACCTCACCATACCCATACCCAGTCGACAGAAGAAGAAGAAGTCAGTCAGTCTACAATATCCTAACCAAACTAGGGAAATTCTCACAAAGTGATTCATTAACTAATTAATATTTTTTTTCTTCCATGCTGGACTGGGAGAGATAGAAAAACATAGAATGTTCCAGCTGCCCTTCCTCCTGGGTATGCTGTTAAAGTCAGCAAAAGGGACTCGAGGGTTACATTGTATTATAATTTAGGCGATGGGCTGACAACCTGTCACTAAAGCAATACATATTACAATCTAAAATAGTCCTCTTAATTTTTGTCAGACGAGGCGAAAGCGCCTTTTACGAGGCGTTAAACGCTCTGCCTACCCCGTAAGGGATAAAGGCGTGATTATATGTATGTATGTATGTATGATTCATTAACAAATATCTACTTTGTTTGCATCCTGGGTGTCAGAGTAGCTTATTAGTAATAGTTACAGCTAATAAACATCTAAAATGGTTTGTAGCCTTTGTACTGTATTCTCGAATCACTGAATAGATAAGTTATAAAACGGCTGAATGGATTTTTAATGAAAAGCAGAACGATAGAGCGTAGCTAAGATAAATACAAAATAAACTAATAAGCATATACCTAGGCAACTTTTTACATACATACATACAACCATGCATCTATGGGGTAGGCACACAGAAGAGTAAAAGGAGCGGTAGCGACTTCTCAAATCAGTGCGTAGGCAGACTGTCAAAGACCAAACAAGTAAATGGGCGGGCACTTTACCGCCACAATTTTTTTAATGATAACTCCATTTAGAAGGTTTACACTGAGCAAGGATAGGTATACATTCAGCTTGTTACTCTGGGCATGGTAGAGATAGGCAGCGTTTAGTAGATCAGTAGATTTGTTACCTAAGAAATGCAAGATACACTATAAAGATAGAAATAAAATAATTTTAAACAACAAAACAAACAACCGCCTTCAAGTTACTCAAATATTATACATACATACATAAAATCACGCCTTTATCCCTTACGGGGTAGGCAGAGCGTCAAACTCCTCGTAAAAGGCGCTTTCGCCACGTCTGACAAAAATTGAGGGCAATTTTAGATTGTAATGTGCATTGCTATAGTGACAGGTTGTCAGCCCATCGCCTAAATTACAATACACTGTAACCCTCGAGTCCCTTTTGCTGACTTCTACTGCATGCCCGGGAGGAAGGGCAGCTGGAACATTCTATGTTTTTCTATCTCTCCCAGTCCAGCATGGAAGAACAAATATTATAAACATAGCTATTTCGATGTGCTAAGCAACATGTCGAGTATTTACATTCAGAATATAGAATTTGGTGAAGTGGAACTGATGTATCGAAGATCTGGAGCACTTAATGTAGTAATGCAGAACAGAACCCAGCTGATAGTTCTCAGATATAGAAGGTTAAAGATATAGAGAAGCCACTTTAGCCAAAAATAATAAATATGATAAGCACTTTCTGTAGGATATTAAACTATTCGAAGATCTTTAGTAGTTACCTGATGTGGAACTCTAAGAGCCCAGCTATTCTATAATATACTAGCTTGTACCCGCGAGTTCGTCTGCAAAGTTTATTTTCTCCTTCGACCATCTGTAATTATCTGCAGCGTCTTGTGGGTCTGAAATCTATGTCTCTGTGGCGGTGAAAGTAGAGTCAAACCCCTTCTCCCATCATGGTTCCTCACGTACCTACCACACGTTCCCCCTGTCTTACCCGTTACACGCGTCCCTAAACAGTAATCATGTCTGTCCAGTCCTCCCATCCATTCCTCCCGTCCATGACTCGCTCCAGTCGCTTCTGTTCTCTTTTCTCCCGTCCATCTTGAAACTTATATCGCTCCAGTGCACGGGTATAAGAGTTTCACAGATTATTAAAACATAACACACAATAATTGCTGCCAACATTTTAACAACATAGTGTGATGCACTTCATGGCACTCTTAAATCTGGGTGCCTGCCCCCTAAGTAAAGAAGCGTGATGAAATGTATTCTAAGTAAGTCCACGTAACACAGAATTAAATAAGAAAGGTTCCGTCATAATCGGTTCAATTACCATATTTTTGTTCCCTGCCTACCCCCTACGTTAGGTAGCGTGATAATATCGTAAACCGAGGTAACATTGAGTAAACTGCAAAAAGAACTGTCAAAATCGGTTAAAATACGAACTCAATTTTAGATCCCGGCCTACTGCCTACCCCGTAAGTACGGTGGCGTGCGGTCTTAATAACACTGAGTTTAATAAAACAGTCCCATCAAAATCGGTTAAGACTAACTAAATTCAGTTCCCTGCTTTCTGCCTACCCCGTTAATACGGTGTCGTGATTATTTATATCTTTAGTCTGTGTCTTGGTAGCATTCAGTTGAATAAAAAAAAGTCCCATTGAAATCGGTTAATAACACTAACTAAATTAGTTCCCTGCCTATTGCCTGCCCCCTAAGCACAGGGACGTGATTATTAGTATCCCTAGCTTTTGCCTATGTAACACTTATTACAATAAAAAATATATATCAAAAACGATAAAAAAATCACTAACTAAATTCAGTTCCCTGCCTACTACCTACCCTCTAAATACAGTGGCCTAATTATACATAGCCTATGTCCGTCTCAAGGTTACCATCTATCACCATACTAAATTTCATTAAAATCCATTCACCGTTTAGGCGTGTAAGAGCAACAAACAAACAAAAAAACAGAGTTACTTTCACATTATTAATATTAGTATGGAAGTATGGATATGGAGATACTACGTTAACAAAAGATGTTCAATGTCACTAGCGCTGTCTGATGTCATATATTGGTTTTAGGTCTGGAGTGCCTGATGTGGAACCCTAAGAGCACAGCTAGACTATAAGAGGTATCGAGATACCAACATTCCGAAATTTAGTCACAGTGATAAGCAATTTTAGTTTATGTAATAAAAATCGAACAGGAAATGAAAAATACTTGCAGTTTTCTTAAAAAATTAAACCAATTTTAGAAGAAATTACCAACATGAGGCATCAACACGAGGCTGAGGTGAGGGGTGCTTGCTCTTCACATACGGGGTGTAAGGGACAACGTCCCGCAAACTGATAGGGGTTGCTCAGTCAACGGAACTGAACAACTATCAACAGGATTTATTTGCAGGAAGTGAAAAAAACATAATTGATTTTCCATACAAATTGTTTGATCGAGGTGGTCATTTTGTATGGGAAGTCTATTTTTTTTTCGTCTCCTGAAAGAAATTCCTGGTGATAGTTGTTAAGTTTCGTTGACTGAGCAACCCCTATTTTGCGGGACGCTGTCCGTTACACCCGGTATAAAACATAATAAAACCTCTTTTAGAAGTAATCTTAATTAAGAACTAGCTGTGCCCGCGACTTCGTACGCCCGGTTTGTATAGAAAACACGCAGTGTCGAACATACTGAAAACGGGATGACATACTGAGCGGGATCTGCTAGCTCGCGCGCGGAATCGTGTTTTCCATACAAACTGGGGTACTAACTCAATATTCGAATGGTTTGCGTAATTATTTCTATTAAGAATATGGGACTCCGACTTCAGGGTACAGGGGGATTTTTGCGTTGCATTTATAGAAAAGGATATAATACGAATACCTGTTTTAGGAGTATTTAGCACTACATCGCAGCGATAGGTACTCCGGGATTACTCCGTACAATTTATTGTTAATTTTGGAGTCGATGCCTAGTATAGTTCTAACTTATGTTTATTTTATTTAAAGCAAGTGAAATTAATATTCTTCCATGCTGCCTGCGGCCTGTGAGCGAAAGAAAAATATAGAATGTGCCAGCTGCATTTCCTCCCGAGCATGCTATAATATCCAGCTGTTGGATCCGAGGGTTTCAGTATATTGTAATATAGGCGTTGGGCTGACAACCTGCCACTACAGCAATATACCTACAAATGTATCTTATATAACCATCAAAACTTTGTCAGACGTGGCGGAACAACCTTTTGTTTAGGCCATAGACGCTCTGCCAACCCCATTAGGGATAAAGGCGTGTGTATATGTATGGGTGTATGAAATTAATATTCCATTTAGTATGTCTTTCCACGAAACACCCCTGAAGGCGGTTAATTATTTTGTTATACAAAAAATGTTTTTGGTTCAAAAACGACTACTTGTAACGATGGCGTTTTTTTCCCTCGAAGTTTTTCCGTTTACGGGCTAAATGACTACATTCTAGACTAAGATCTAGTAGGTACATTAAAAAAAAAACTTGTCTGGTTTGCGCATGGTTTGCGCATGCCTGGCCTGGCTACCATTGCGCATGCCTGGCCTGACTGCCTGGCTGTATTGATTTTCCCGCCCGCGCGCTCTTCCCGGTATTCCCTTCCTTCAGCCTCTGCCGCATTCAGCCGCCCGCCGTAGTTGAGAGTACACGTTTGTTTGTGGTGCATATCTAAACTGTCTAAGTGAATCCAGAAGATCCGGTGGTATCCGGTGGCATCCGGTGGCATCCGGTGGCATCCAGCGACCACCATGGGTAAGTAAATTATGCACTACATTTACCTATGCATTTTCTCAAGGTTCGTCGAGCGGGTCATCATTTTCAATAAGTAGTTTTTTAAGGTAAGTACCTACCTAGGTACCCAAAACGATACATCTATATCAGATAAGTGGAGGCAATAAGGTAAAGGTAAGAACAGGATATATAGTAGATAAACTGTTGACGGAAATTAATTATCACCTCTAAGTTTCAAGATCTATTAAATATTTGCTTTATTCTACCTACTTTGTTTGATTAGGTAACACGAATCTAATGTAGAGGGGCAGATTAATTAAAATAAAAACTCAAATCAATACATGGCACGCTTCGCATACTTTTGCATACTTAGCGCTAAGGAGGCACCACCTGTAGATCTGTAAACAAAACCATGCTTGGAGTTTCCATGGGGTCTTTCATATTACATCAAGTTATTGATAGAATGCAGAATACGCATGCGAAAGGACGCATAAAGGTCCAACATAAATCAATACTTTAATGCCCCCCCGCGGACCCGCCCCTGCCCTCGCCTCAACTGCACCGGGCAATTTACAGACCTGCGCAATCACCTATATATGTATGTAGATAGATAGATAGATAAACATTGATGTATAGGTACCTAGTCCTCGGACCCGGACGCTCGCCCGGGACTTCTAGCTCGTTTGCAAATAAAAGTGATTGGATGAATAGTGTTTAGGTAATCATATCACTGCGGAGGAGTGAACACCCCAGTGACAAAACTTTGATATTTATTCGCGATGCAAACTTCCTCGTGACTACATACATACGTATAATCATGCCTTTATCCCTAATACGGTAGGCTGAGCGCAATCGACCCAAACAAATCTCGCTCCGCCGCGTCTGACAAAGTTTAGAGGGTTATTTAAGATAGATTTGTAGGTATATTGCTGTAGTGACAGGTTGTCAGTCTATCGCTCAAATTGCAATATACTGAAACCCTCGGATACCTTAGCTAGATTAACAGCATGCCCGGGAGGAAATGCAGCTGGAACATTCTATGTTTTTCTGTCGCTCCCAGTCCAGCATGGAAGAATCCTCGTGAATAGATGGCGTAATAGACCAGTATACCAATATATCTTAAATAACCCTCAAAACTTTCGTCAGACGTGTCGAAACGACCTTTGTTTAGGTCGTTTACGCGCTGCCTACCTTATTAGAGATAAAGGCGTGATTATATGTATGTATGTATACCACAGGGCACACAGGTAAATAAGTCGACGACAGAACGAGCTTACCCACATGTAACGTACTGTCATTCCCAGCTAATGGAATATAGCAAAATGTTTGGTGGGAACGTGGCGTAACATAGCAAGCCAAGATGTTTTGATATTCATCCGTCAGACACTAAAAAAAAAGTTTTTTTTTCTTGCGAAATATAAGGGGATGCTGTGTTATGTTATACCTACTCTATTCAGGATGCTGGCTGTTAACCCGAACCTAGAAACATAATTATTATTATTTATTAAAATAATACGTATTTTCCAAAATCAATATTTACAACCTAAGTTTACAACGGCGCAACTCCACCTGCAATGCCAGGGGGTGGGGGTGGGGGTAGGAGGCGGGGGTTCGGCGCACGCAGCTCTAGAACACACGGCCAGCCAATAATCAATACATCATCTATCATATATATACTTCCGTGCTGGCCTGGGAGCTACTTCCATGCTGAGAGAAAACCATAGAATGTGCCAGATGCATTTCCTCCCGGGCATGCTGTAAAAACCAGCTAAGGTATCCGAGGGTTTTCGTCTTGGACGAAAAAACCTCTGGACACGTCACCAAACGAAAATGTATGAGAACTCGTTCAACCAAAACTGGGGGGGGAGGGAAGTATGACAGATAATACCCGAGCAAATATAAAAAAGTACGCGCTTCCTAACATATTTGTTTATTTTTGACACTTTTTAAATATACGGGTTAAATGTCTTTTTTGATCGTGTCATAGATAGTGTTGTACCCTAGTCGATAATCGATAAAGAATGAATGTTGAGTGGCTGATGTTTCCTGAATCATAGACATAGTGTTTTTATTAAATTAATTTTTAAATAAAAGGAAAGTCAAATTTTCAAATCGATCACTATTCATTGAATTTATACCATTATCTATCTATACACTAAGAAATGTCTAGAGGGTTCTTGTCTGTACTTTTAATATTTTCAAGAACACTTTATTGCAATAGGCATTATAGCGATACCACAAGACCTATACAATAAATTTGAGATATTTATCTGTCTATCTGTCTGTATCCACATGACGCCAAAACTGCTGAACCGATTTCGATGGGAGTCTTTTTATTCAACTAAGTGACATTGGACTCAATAAAGAATTTATATATCATACTGCCTTTTTTAGGGGGTTGGCAGTTAAATTGAATTTTGGTTGTATTTCAACCGATTTTGATGCACCTTTTTTTAATTTAAATATCTTGTAGATTTAAACATAGATTTCATCACCCTACACGTAGCTTAGGTTACGACTTGGGGATATGAATAAAATTGAATTTTGGGTTTTGACTTGGAACTAAATATCCATCTCCCATCTCCCTAGCCTTATCCCGTATCTCACGGGGTCAGCTAACTAATCTAGGGGATTGTACGAGGGTACTGGTTTTTACACAGAGCGACTGCCATCTGACCTCCGCAACCCAGAAGGGAAACCAGACCCAATCCTAGATTAGGTCCGAGTTTTCAAGCCGCCAATGCTTAGCACTGGCCTCTGATAGGGCTAAACGACTAATATCTACGGTATTAAACGATATTAACCGGGACCAACGGCTTAACGTGCCTTCCGAAGCACGGAAAAAACACCGAATAAACGTACATATGAAATTCGAAAACCGAAAAACACATTGGTACGTGGTGGGATTCGAACCACGACCTCCCGCTCAGGAAGCTGCGGGCCTATCCACTACACCATCGGGCTCTCTGACTTGGAACTAAATACACATATCTATTATGCTACGTGGCTTCCATTTAAATAATGTACCTATTCATTTTCATACAATAATAATTAGTCCTCCCACCGATTTTCGGTGATGGCGGTCAATCTCCCAGGGATCGGCCAACTGCACAGGATTCGTTTTTAGTGCCTAAGTGTTTGCACTACACACAGGTGCACTCTCTATTCCTTTAATCTCTTATTCTGATTGGACAGATTGACTGACACGACCAAAGATAAATCAGGCACAGGACCAACTATTTACATGCCCATCCGACAGCATGGATTATCTTACTTTTTGGACAATCAGGTGATCAGCAATGCAATATCATAACCAAACTAGCAACAACGCAAAGTCATTGTCCCCCGCCGGAAATCGAACCCGGGACCTCTGGGTCGAGAGACCATGGCTCAGACTGCTAGACCACAGAGGCAGGAGCTTTTTAAACAAAGAACAGCTTAACCAACATTGTTCATGACTACCACGCGTACTAAGAAGTAGGCATTAGCAGTAGTAAATTAAAATAAAAAGACACGCGATCACCGATAAAACTTATACCAGTCAACAGATCACAAAATATTAGCGTTGTCCGTTCAAATGTTTATGTTTTTCGTAAACCCGCGACATGCCGGCGACGATACTGTAAATCATTCCTATCGATATCGTATATCGATAGTGTCATGTCTCTAGATGAAAAAAAAATGAATGAACGAATTATCATTGGAACGAATGAAATAAAATGACAACATATTGGTTTACATGCATTCAGAACCGTGGATGTTTTGTTGGGTCGTATTATTCACTCCTGTCAACGCGTATTTTATTTATTTTAGAAGAAAATAACAAGAAATATTGATCTTAAATACAATTACAAATGAAAAAATTTATTGCTGATTCGATTACTATAAGTTTTGCTAAACAAAACAGCATATTTCACCATTTTCAAAGGTATTTTTCCTCCTCGAAAATTTAAAATCACACTGACGTTGGTAGTTTGTGTACTTTGGCCAAAATGCCACCTGTCAGTCTAGAGGGGTAAGCACGGGGTAAGGAGTAAATGTCATAATAACACGTCCAGAGGTTGTTTCGTCTAAGGTTTTAGTGTATTGTAATTTAGGCGATGTGATGTTTTAAATGGGAAAGTCAAAAAGTATGTGTTTTTTTTAAAGAAGTTCCTGGTGAAAGCTATCTATTCAGTTTCGTTTATTGAGCAGACCCTATTACTTTGCGTTAAGCTTTCCCTTACACCAGCTATTTTAATGACCCTTGCACCTGGTATGTTTTGCGATAACAATAAAAATATGCATCAAAAAACGATAAAACGATATCAAATATCAGTATCAAAATAATAACGAAAAATGTATCGTTATCATAAACGTTATGCCACCACGCACGCTTGTCATGTCGTGTACTAAAGTAACGATTAAGAACAAAAATGAACGCGCTTTTGTTACTGCTTGTTGTAAAGCGGTTGTACTGAAGCATGGGTAAATACGAACTTAAATACTAAAATGCTGTATTTTTCCTGTAATCGTTATTCATGTCGTTATAATCGTTAATAATTTGCAAAAACGCTACTTCTATAATATATCGTTGATGAGACCTCATAATTATTATGATATAGCTGTGCCCGCGACTTCGTACGCTCGGTTTGTATGGAAAACACACAGTGTCGAACATACTGAAAACGCTTCACCGCGCGTGGAGCGGGATCTGCTAACCCGCGCGCGGAAGCGTGTTTCGCATTGTCTGATCTTTGTTTTTGTATGGAAAACACGATTCCGCGCGCGAGCTAGCAGATCCCGCTCCTACGCGCGGAGAAGCGTTTTCAGTATGTTCGACACTGCGTGTTTTCCATTCAAACTGGGGTACTTACTCAATATTAGAATTTGCGTGATTATTTCTAACCTAGGCTTCAGGTTTGGGGACATCAGATAATAAAAAAAAGTCCCTTTAAAACCGGTTAAAAACGATCAGAGTTCAATTTTCTGCCTACCTCCTAAGTCAGGTGGCGTGATTACTTGTATCGTAGTTTTGAGTTTAAGTAATGCTCAGTCAAACAAAAAAAACATCAAAGTCGGTTAAAAATGACCGAAATTTAATTTCCTACCTACCTTCTAAGTCATGAGGCGTGATTATTTGTAACGGAACTTTATTTCTAAATAATGCTCAGTCAAATAAAAAAAAACAAAAAAATCAGTTAAGAAACAGCCAAATTTCAATTTCTTGCCTACCCCCTCAGTCAGGTCATCTTTATATCGTTAATAATGCCTGCTGCAATTATTTTTTTGTACAAATATTCAATGTACAGACACGACCCTTCTAGAGATTCATTATATGTATTGATTAACATGGAAAACGTTATGAATTTTTAAACGTTATAGCCCTGCTGTATAGGTCTGTAACATTCATACATACAATCATGCCTTCATCCCTAATGGGGTAGGCAGAGCATAAACGACCTAAACAAACGTCGTTACGCCACGACTGAGTTTTGAGAATTATTAAAGTTAAATTTGTAGGTATCTTGCTTTAGTGACAGGTTGTCGGCCTATCGCCTAAATTACAATATAATCCTCGGATCCCTTAGCTGGTTTTAACCCTTTCCACGCCAAGAGTTTTTGTCAAAAACATTTACCACACGCCACGACAATACACATGGTTGACGATATTGAGTATCGATTTTATTAATTTGTAATAAATAAATCATTTTAAGAATATTTCTATACTTATTTTTAAGTTCATGGGTTTTATTTTATTATGTTTTACTCCTCGAAACTTTTTAAAATGTATTGAAATCTGTCTGGCGTATTAATACAGTGAAAAATCGCACAAGTAATGATGATATTAATTGCATCACTACGTGTCTGATATATCAGCGTACGCTTAATATGAGTTTTTGGCGAGTGTAAGTGATGTGTCAACTTCCGGTCATAAACTTCGATACCTTACGAAAGAGTTACTTTTAACTAATTAATTAAAAAATCCATACTTACATTATAAAAGAGAAAGTAACTCTGTCTGTCTGTTTGTTTGTTGCTCTTTCACGCCTAAACGGCTGAACGGATTTTGATAAAATTTGACATGGTGATAGATAGTAACCTGGAGACGGACAAAAGCTATATATAATTACAGTTAGTGATTTCTTTGACGCCTAAACGGCTTATGATCGGATTTGGATGAAATTTGGTATGGTGATAGATAGTAACCTGGAGAAGATAAAGGCTATATATAATCACGCCACCGTACTTAGGAGGTAGGTAGCAGACAGGGAACTGAAGTTAGTTAGTGATGTTTAATCGTTTTTGATAAGACTTTTTTATTGAACTAAGTGTTGCATAGACAAAAGCTAAGGATACAAATAATCACGTCCCTGTGTTTAGGGGGTAGACAGGGAACTGAATTTAGTTAGTGTTTTTAACCGACTTTGTTATTTTGATTAAATTAACACAGCAACGCAAACATGATAACCCACTAAATAACATGATTTTGCTAGGTACTTCAGTAATTTATCGATATCTCCTACCGTCATTGCACAAAATAGATAGTTCTAGAAACATCTATCGCCACTGACGTCACTTCCGTGTCTGATATATCAGACGTTGGCGTACGAGACTGATGCATGATCGTGTCTCTATAGTGTTGTGGCATACCATGCTATTTACTAGATGCGATGCAAAACATCATTCGAAAATAAATACATATTCTGTGGTAAAACTTGGTAAAATTACGTCACACTAAAAAGTTTTATACCCAAAACAAAAACCCGTATATTTTTTACTTTCTTAGATGTTTCTTTATAGTTATCATATCACTTATAGTTTCAGATTTCTGGTTTCGGTTGTAACTTTGTAATGTAACATCACTACTGTCTGATGTATCAGACATTGGCGCTGAGGATTGAAGTAAAAAAAGAGTCGGATTTAACTAATTAACACGGTTTTGTTTTTAATAATTTCTTATTAAAATAATATTATAATACATTGTGAAATTGTTATTTTTGATTAACTAAAGTATAAACTGTCTGAAAGTTTTATGCATATGTCCTAAGGTGCTATAAGGATGAAAAAGAAATGAGTTAGATTGGTAAGATTTATTTGTCTGATATAATCGACTTTGGCGGTGAGGGCCCGAAACTTAAACGTCTGATATATAAGACTTTGGCGCTGAAAAGGTTAACAGCATGCCCGGGAGGAAATGAGCTAGCACATTCTATGTTTTTCTCTCGCTTCCAAGGCAGCATGTAAGTAACGTTATCAAAAAATTGCGGTATTTCAAGGCATGCTACGCACACACACACACACACACACACACACACACACACACACACACACACACACACCAACGTAGGCATTCCTTTATGTTTCTACATATTTAATAGCACCGCCTTCTTGTTATCGAGTAAGTAAGTAAACCTTACTCCATTAAAGCCGAAATAATTTAAATTTCACATTATAAAACTGTATGTTTTGTTTCCTTTGTTCCAGAAATGCCTAATTGGGACGATGATGCAGAAATGGCAAGTATCCCAACTACGTCGACTAAAACTACCGCACCAGCACCACAAAAACTTTCCGATAAAGACCACAACGGAGATCCGTTAAATGTAACTTATCAAGATGGAACAATTTGTTCACAGCAACTTGGCGTCGCAGATTCGTCTAGTCAGGAAGGAGCATCAGCAATGAATCCTCTTGAACCTACGTCGGAAATACAGGATATGGATGAAAATAAGATAGATTCTCCATCTGACCAGCACGCTGCACTAAATGATCTTCCAGGTCCGGCAGTCAGCACTGGAGCCCGCAGACGTGACCCTAATTACAACTTGTGGGGAAGCCATAAAAAATCTAAGAAAGCACGTAAGCGTAACCAGCAACAACGTAACCGTAACCAGCAACCACGTAACCGTAAACGGCAACGACGTATTGCAACGTCACAGAAGCTCGGTAACTTTAAACGCATATTAGTTCCGACACATGTCGTAGGTTTGATAATCGGCCGAAAAGGACAAACTATCAATGAGATCGAACATGAATCTACCGCTGCCATGCTAACTGGTACATCAGATGGACTAGACTCAGACATTACCATTTTTGGCACCGATGAAGCCATCGCTTTAGCTGAGGAAAAGATTGGAAATCTTGTAGAAAGAGCCGAAAGATCAGGTTATTCCTTCAGAACAGATTTTCATAAAACAAACGCTGATGGAGTAGTGACCATCGATTGGGATCTCCTGGCTAGCTATTGCAAAGCTCAGGAACATGAGCGTAATTCAGGATTACCACCTACGAGAAAGGATTTTTACAACGAAGATCCAATCCTGACTACAATTCTACCTGGAGATGTAGCTCAGTGGCGCAAGGATAATAATGACATGGTAGTACGAAGGAATTCTGTGAATGCAGCAAATTTGAGACCCATCCCGAACCCAGTGCAAACTTTCGAGCAAGCCTTTATGGGATACCCAATGTTTCTAGAGGAGATATATCAATCAGGTGTAATCTCCCCTTCTCCCATTCAATGCCAAGCATTGCCTATTCTACTTAGGGGCGATGATTTCATATGCACCGCTCAATCAGGGACAGGCAGGTCTCTTGCTATCATATTATCTGCTATTATACACGTTGCTCACCACCCGACACCTAAACCAAGCCGTAATCACCCAATAGCCTTATTTTTGGCACCTAACAAAAGATTTGTTCTCCAACTACAAAGAGAACTAAAAAAATATCAATACGAAGGGTTTCAATCACTTGCTTTGTACAAAGGTGATAGGAATGAACAATTAAAAGTCAGAAATGGATGTTTTGATTTGATTGTTTGTACTCCTTCAAGATTCAGCGACCTGGTTCTGAAACAAGATGTAGAAGTGATCAATTTCACGTATATAGCTCTGTTTGAAGCTGATACTATGCTAGAAAATTGCAATGAAAATTTGATAAGAAGATCTTTCATAGGCTTGAGGCAGGAAAAACAAGTGGTATTGACATGCGCTACCTGGTCAATTCCAGTGCGTGTTTTAGCGCTATCATACATGAAAGATCCAATTCAGATAAAATATGGATCTCAACCTGATCCTATCGCAAAGTCTATGACCCATACGGTAGAGCTTGTTGATGAAAGGGAGAAACTAAATGTTCTTTTACAGCAATTAAGAATTCTAAAAACCACTGGAAGAGTAATTATTTTTTGCGGAAATAAAACCAAAGCGATGGAAGTTCATATTTTTTTAGCTGCAGAGGGCATTAAAAACCGGGCTTTACATAACGAAACAAGCCGTAGCGAACGAGATGCCATGTTTCGCGCTTTAGCTAATGGTAGACTTAGTGTGCTACTAGCAACAGATAGTGCTTCACGAGCTATTGACATGCAATACATCACTCACATCATCAATTTAGACTGCCCGGGTCAAATTGATGAATATGTGCAGAGGATCAACAGAACACGTCGAAACGGCACTATTTTAACCATCATGTCAAGATACGATTGGGGACAGGCCCGTGACTTAATCCATGTTCTACAAGAAGCACAGCAAGTTGTACCGCCCGAACTGGAGGATATAGCTAATAAATGTGAAGCTATGAACATGGTTGAAGAAGAAAGCCGTGAGCAGCGACGTGATGGTAACAACGGTGCCGGTCCGTCATCAGCTCAACAGCCTGGTTGTAGCGGTCGCCAAAAATAAATTACGTGTCAAAAGGAGATAAATACTTTCTGTTCTTTCATGACAGAAAATGACTACCATAACGTTGGTAAGATTATGTAGTTTGAATGGAAATATCAGATTTTGCTTTGGCATGTTATCTTTAGCAGAGAAAAATTGCTATATTGTCTAAAATTTGCCAAAGGAAGGCATATTGACGGATTAGGAAAGTATATTGTCTGATTAGGAAAGCATATTGACGGATTAGGAAAGTAGTTACGCAAACAATATTTTTGGAGTATTGGTCTTTTGTGAATGAAGTAGTTTTAACACGGATTTTTCGAACGAAAGGAAAGCGAGCTAACAAGCTCTGATTAATATATAATAACCTATAATCATAGTAATTAGTTCAAATACTGAACTTAAATTTCACCGTTCGCTTGCTGTTATTTGATGTTAGCTTATAGAGCATAGATTTCACGTTCTCTGTAGAAATGTAGAGTAGTAAGGAAAACTGTTCAATCATCAGGACTCTTTGAAAACTTGGATTGTAACTTATCGCCTATCGGTTTAACAAAGTTTAGGAAAGGGCTAATTTCAAGAGATTGATTATTGGGATTTAGATAAATATCTGCGTGTGTGCCGAGCGACACGTGTCAGAAGTGAAACTTCTTTGACGTTTTTGAAACTTTTGACTTGTGACAATTAATATTTTTAAAATATTTGACATTTTTGACATTCGTAATTATTGACTTACTGACATTTGTCTTTTTTATTTAACATTTTTCACTTTTGATATTTGACACTTTTGACATTTTTGTCATTATTGACAAGTGTTTTTTTTTACATTCGACATTTCGAACTTTTATGACATTTGTAATTTTGACATTTGTCTTCATAGACTTTTGACATTTTTGTCATATCCTACATTTATTAATTTTGGAATTTGACATTTAAGAATTCTAAAAACCACTGAAAAAGTAATTATATAATTTATATTAAAGTAATTATTATAATAATTATTAACGGGAATACAACCAAAGCGATGGAAGTCCATAGTTTTTAGCTGCAGAGGGCATTAAAATCCGAGTTTCACATAACGAAACAAGCCGTAGCGAACATGATGCCGCGTTTCGCGCTTTAGGTAATCATAGACTATGTGTGCTACGAGCAACAGATGGTGCTTCACGAGCTATTGACATGCAATACATCACTCACATCATCAATTTAGACTGCCCGGGTCAAATTGATGAATATGTGCAGAGTATCAACAGAACACGTTGAAACGGCACTATTTTAACCATCATGTCAAGAACCGATTATGTATCTTGAATAGAAATATCAGATTTTACTTCAGCATGTTATATTTAGCAAGAAAAAGAAAAATTGCTATATTGTCGAAAATTAGCCAAAGGAAGAGGCATATTGACGGATTAGGAAAGCAGTTACGCAAACATTTTTGGAGTATTGGTCTTTTGTGAATGAAGTAGTTTTAACACGGATTTTTCGAACGAAAGGAAAGCGAGCTAACAAGCTCTGATTAATATATAATTACCAATAATCATAGTAACTACTATGTAACTAATTAGTTCAAATACATATAGTTATTTGATGTTAGCTTATAGAGCATAGATTTCACGTTCTCTGTAGAAATGTAGAGTAGTAAGGAAAACTGTTCAGTTATCAGGACTCTTTGAAAACTTGGATTGTAACTTATCGCCTATCGGTTTAACAAAGTTTAGAAAAAGAGCTAATTTAAAGAGATTGATTATTGGGATTTAGATAAATAACTGCGTGTGCGCCGAGCACACGTGTCAGAAGTGAAACTTCTTTGAAATTTTTGAAACTTTTGACTTATGACAATTAAATTTTTTAAAATATTTGACATTTGACTTGTTTGACATTCGTAATTATTGACTTACTGACATTTCTTTTTTATTTGACATTAATTGTCATTTGTCATTTTTGATATTTGACACATTTGACATTTTTGACATTTCAAATTTTTAACATTTGTCTTTATAGACTTTAGACATTTGGCATTTTTGTAAATTCCTACATTTTCTATTTTTCTAATTTTGACTTTTAGTCAAAGTGTTTGGCTGCCCAGCCATAAAAAAATGTCTTTTTGGTATCGATTCGTAGACCGCACAACTTAACTAATACTTTACTAAATTATTATTTATGATTGCCCTAGGAAAATGTTTACTGGTTCACGTTCTTTGTAGAGTAGTGAAAACTGTTCAATTATCATGTCCGACGCAACGGAGCTTACTAGAAATCAGGTCTCTTTGAAAACTTGGATTGTAACTTATCGGTTTAACAAAGTTTAGGAAAAGGGCCAATTTTAAGAGATTGATTATTAGGATTTAGAAAAAACAAAGACTGTGTTTTGGAAAGGGTACAATAAATTGATTATTGTTGTCTAAGATTAGACTTACTGTTCATTTAATCCGAATAATATGTAGGTACCTATTTTAATAGAGGAAAGGAAACAAGTGTTTTTTTTAATAAATACCCTAAAGACCAGGGCAGTAGTTAGTTTGAACGTGATGTGGTAACATACAGACAGGCAGACAACAATATTAAAAAAATATGTTTTCTATTTTCATGCTCCGGAAGCGCCATTTTGTGCAGGGCTGCATAAAATTTAATTTTGTGCACAAAGGCAAAAACGTATCTACTCGTAAATGAATCTCTTCTGAGACAAAGAAAATTAGGTCATACTGAGACACAAAATAAAAAGTTCATATATAGAACTTGTTATTTTATAATATTAACTTTAAATTATTTGTCATTTGTGTTTTCTATGACATAAAACGATATTAGACTTAAAATTCCAGTACGATACTTTATTTAATGTATTATTACAAAAATAATTTCATAGTAGGCTGTATATTCATATCGAAAGATTTAAAAGTTAAATGGCGGGAATGAATTGTTTAGTTTAAGTATTTATTATATTTTTGTACAATTTCCTCAATTTTCCTCGCAAACGAGGTGAAAAGCAGAGTTTATAACTCGTGCACAAAACCATTTTTGTCCTCGACTTTAATAGCAGCCTATCGTATCTTGGTATCGTTAATAATGGCTGGCGCTATTCTTTTTCACTAATATTACATACACGCCCTTCTAGACATTTATTATATTACATATAGATAAAATAAGCTACGATGCGGCATTTTTGGATGTTAAAAAACATTAATTTATGGTTTAAGACTGGAAGGAATAAGACTGTTTTTGAAAAAGTTATGTAGTATTTAAAGAAGAAAGATATAGAAGTTTTGGGAAGTCATTTCATTTTAACACCTTCATATTCAACATAGTAACCAAAAATAATTGATATAAATTTTTTCAAACCCGTTGCCAAATTTATGTATTATAGTTGTCGTGATCTTTTGAGCAATTCTATTAAATAGATATTAATCAATACCGGAAACACGTGTATGTTTAGGAAATAAGTATTCTACTAGATTAAGAAGACCTAACTAAAGTCTGTTTTATGTTTATCTTTTCTTCAAGTCCAAAATTACCTTCCAATATTTGATATTTTTGTGAGATATAATCGAAGTATATATATTTTTTATATATTACATTTTATTTTAGTGTAGGTATATATTTTTCTTCAACAAAAGTTGAAGATGTAGGTTATCGATTAACGAAATTAAGGTGGAGATGGGCGGAACACCTGGATAGACGAGATGAGCGATGACGAGGTGGACCAATGTGATCATGAATGATTCTTCTAGACTGATTTTTAATTTGATAAACTTATACCTACCTACTTATACCTAAGCCAACAAAAAGTAACTTACACACTATTTGCTTTTTAAATTTAACAAAAAGTGGTTTATAGGTACCTATGTTAGTCAAAGTTTAACTTCTGTATAATAATTTAATAAGAGCTGACTGACAGTCAAAGGGCTGGAAAAAACGGAGAAGTATTTTAAGGGTGAGAACCATGTAACAGAACGTGATATTTAAAAAATATTGATAGATTTGGATTGTTAGAAAGGTTGTTTTAGGGGCACTTTACGTACTTTTATTTATTTTAATATACGTATATATTAATATCATTTTACTACTTGACGTTTATGCTAAACAAGTGTTACTCATAATGAAATGAAAGGAGGGTTAGCCCTTAATGTTTCGATCCTATACGAGGATCTTTTTTAGGGAGAGGAGTGTAATTTCGACTCACTACTTGACGTATCTAAGTATTCTCGCTAACCCCGGCAGAGACTGTTCTTTTGTGACTTTAGTGTAAGTAACTATCTTTGTCTATTTACAACTGAATGTGTAGTTTTAATCAAATATATTTGATGGATGTGAAAAATTTGAGTTTTATTTGTGACTTCCTTTTGTAGGTTCCCCTATCCGAAGGGCGTTTGTGCACTTATCCATATTAGATTCGTATCCAATTCGTAATAGAATAAATTCCATATGACACGTATATGAATGAATATACATTTTGAAAATGCATTTCTTCCATGCTGGCCTGGGAGCAAGAGAAAAACATAGAATGTGCCAGCTGCATTTCCTTCCGGTCATGCTGTAAAAACTAGCTAAGGGATCCGAGGGTTCCAGTATATTGTAATTTAGGCGGTGGGCTGACAACCTGTCACTACAGCATTATACGTACAAATCTATCTTAAATAACCCTCAAAACTTTGTCAGACGTGGCGGAACGACCTTTGTTTAGGTCGTTTACGCTCTGCCTACCCCATTAGGGATAAAGGCGTGATTATATGTATGCATGGTTTACCTAAAAATGTCGTTTAGAACTGTAAGTATACGGGGTGTAACAGCATCTCACAAACTGATAAGATTTGCTCAGTCAACGACACTGCCAACTCGAATGACAAGGCCAAATCGAATACGAATCTAATACGTGATGAAACATAACAGATGCGTGCACAAACGCCCGAAGGATGCCTAACGGGACCCTATTATCCTATTAATATAATATTTGCTAACATGTAGGTAGACTGTAGAATCTGTGAAGGTACGGTTGCCCCGTGGTAACTACAACTTTACCGCGCTCTAACCCTCCTTACAGACGTACTGAAACATTTGCTTATATCTTTTAATTAGTTTATTATAAGAAATAGGCGCTTATTAGAAGTAGCAGATGTAGAAAAGTAACAGACCAAAAAAGTTATTCGAATTCATAGGAAATATAGGTTACAGTACGCCGTCGCCGTCTGCCTGGAGGGATTATTTTTATGCAATAAACATTTGTTGTCTAAAAATAAATTATAAGGAAAATAATGCTATCGATTGATGTTTCTTTGCTGGACTGGGAGCGAGAGAAAAACATAACATGTGCCAACTGCATTTTCTCCCGGGCCTGCTGTAAAAAACAGGTAAGGGATCGGAGGGTTTCTGTATATTGCAATATAGGCGATAGGCTGACAACCTATCACTAAAGAAATATACCTACAAATCTATTTTAAATAACCCTGAAAACATTATCAGACGTGGCGGAACGACCTTTCTTTAGGTCGTTTACGCTCTGCCTACCCAATCAGGGATAACGGTGTAATTATATGTATGTAATACTATCGATTCGTAGAGCGCACAACTTAACCTTTTCACCGCCACAGTCGGATATAGCCGACAATCCGCGACTAGCAGTCAGCGCTACGGTCGGCTATAGCCGACAAAATGTAGTTAAAAAGTTTATGTTCATAAACCAGCATTTTGAAACTGTATCTTTTTATTTTTTTGCATATTGCAATTTTTGTACCTCCTACTTTGATTTATAAACTTTTGCGCTTAGATATTTATTCGTTTTGTAGTATAAAATAAGAAAAATACTGATTACGTTTTGAACCTGCAGAAGTACAATTCGCATTCGCCACAGTCGGCCCCACACGACTGGAAATGTTGTTCCTTGCTAGTTCAAATATAAAACATCGATACGTCTACAATATCTGTAAGGATTAAACTATGTGTATATTTGTCAAGTCTGTCATAACAATAACGTTTTCTTATTTTTCTAATGTATACTGAAAATATTTTCGACATCGATTTGCAGAAATATGCTAAGAATTAGAATCTTTTTTTCTTTGTTTGATTGAGTATCGACAAACCGGTTTCGCCGACTCGTGCACAGCGATGATTGCTTGACTATTGATAGTTCGTCGTTTTTAATGAATATTCAACATAAGTAAAATAATAAAAAGGAAAGGGAATGAATGAATAAAAAAGACGCAATGAAATATTATTATCCGTTGATTTTCTTAAGTTGAAAATTTCATTTTCATATTTTTTTCGATGTTCTATATTGTGAGGTTTGAGAAAATTGAAATGCCACCGACGCCACAGTCGTCTATAGCCGACAACGCGATGTATAGACGCGTAATAGAGATGCGCCAGTGTTAATTCGAAAACTGAACTAAAGATAAACTTATTGAATATTCCAAGTGTTGTTTAGTATACCACCACTACTACCACTATGATATATTATTGTTTTGACCTATATGAAAGAATGACTGAAAATTAGGAAGCAAAATAATAGTTTTAGATGAATTAAAACTTGGTTTAAAAACTAAAGATTTACTATCGACTAGCTGTGCCTGCGATTTCGTACGCCCGGTTTGCGCGGAAGCGTGTTTTCCATACAAAAACAAAGATCAGACAATGCAAAATACGCTTCCGCGCGCGGTGTAGCAGGTCCCGCTCCTACGCGCGGAGAAACGTTTTCAGTATGTTCGACACTGCGTGTTTTCCATACAAACAGGAGTACTTACTCATTATTAGAATGGTTTGCGTGATTTTTTCTAACCTAGGCTGGACACCAGGTAATTAAAAAAGCTCAGTCAAATAAAAAGTACCTTTAAGACCGGTTAAAAACGATCAGAGTCCAAATTTCTGCCTACCCTCTAAGTCAGGTGGCGTGATTATTTGTATCGTAATTTTGAGTTTAAGTAATGCTCAGTCAAACAAAAAAAGTTTCATCAAAATCGGTTAAGAAATAGCCAAATTTCAATTTCCTGCCTACCCCCTAAGTCAGGTAGCGTGATTTTTGGTATCCTAAGTTGCAACCCGGGTAACACACAGTTGAATAAAAAAAGTCCCATCAAAATCGGTTCAGCAGTTTTGGCGTGATGTGGTAACATACATACAGACAGACAAAAAAATTTTAAAAAAACGTTTTGATCTTTATATTGTTAATAACGCATGCTGCAATTATTTTTTTGAAAAAAAATTCAATGTAGGGACACGAGACCCTTCTAGAGATTTATTAAACGTATAGATATGAACTGTTCGACATCTCCATTTTATTTAGTACTAGCTTAGCTTAGCGCCTTAGACGCCATAAATGAGCAGATTTTTGATTTTATAAGAATCCTAGATAAGAATCCGTTTTAAACGTCATTTCTTTTTTTTATCATCTTTGACTATATTTGCAGCACGTATTCAGTCAATTCTATGTCAAATGTCTTAAGGTTACATTAAAAAAGTTTAATAGTTTTATATGGTGGTTAAGTAATTTTAAATTTTCTAATTTTCCGCGCAATTTCCTTATTTTTTTCTTTCATAAGAACCTTCTCCTGATAATAACGAACAGAACAAAAAAAGAATTAGCGAAATCGGTCCAGCCGTTCAGGCGTGATGCCGTGACCAAGGGAAATAGGGATTCATTTTTATATAGATAGATTTCTTTACCTAGAAATTGGTGTGGCGTTAGTTGCAATTTTTACCTGTATTGCTTGGCGGCGAAAAGGTCTAAATCGACTAAAATTATTAGCGACTTTCTGTTCTCTCATGACAGAAAGCGACAGGTATAGACATATAACCATATATTTTGTAACTGCCATCCAATGTATAAAATATAGGTAGTACGGTTGTACTTAGGTATGAAGAAACCTAGGAAACTTTGAAAGAACTGAAAGTATATTTGGATATGTAAGCATTAAAAATTTAATAACCATGTATTTCGTTTATTTACTAAACTTTTAACCACCGAACAAGGCCAAGCTTAACCAGAAACAATCCAGGTAGGTATCATCAAATAATTTCGCAACAGCATGAGATTATTTTTATGTTTAGGGCTTTCCACACGGCGATATTAATCTGCAGTGTAAAATGTACCGATTTGTTGAATGTTCAACAAAATTCTGATCCACTATAGATTCAACAGCGCATTTATTGCCAAACCTAGCTTTGAAAAGGTCAATATTTTACTGATAGGAAAAGTCAGAGTCTATTTCTGAACTAGCATGTCATCGTCGTGTGAAAAGACTTACATTTAAAAGTATTATTTTATAACACTTATCTACTACTATTTGAGTAAAATTGCATTGCTTACATACTAATATTTTAATAAATGTGCATCTCTAACAATTTCGTGCCACATAGAGTTGTTATTATTAAATTTATTAATATTTCGCATAGTAAATATAAGTAAGATATAGTACCTAAAGCAATGAAAATTTTTAGGGTCAGCTTATCGACTAAGTAACTTCTGTATCTTTTTATATAATACCTGTGTTCAAGTAAAATAGATAAATTCATCGCAGTATGCTCAAATTTGTACGGACATCCCCTGTTTTCTTTTCAGAGAGCCCAAAAACAAACAGAAACAACGTTTTATAATAAATACATTGATGTAATTACTGATTACTAAAAGATTATACAAAGTTAACATACAATAGATTGCATATGACTTAAAAGCGATACTTAAACAATTTCTAGTCGCTTCATCTCTTTGAAGAGTTCCGCGCCCATCTTAGCTGGCGAGCGTGTGACGATCACGTTGGCTTGCTCTAAGGCTTTGATCTTGTCCATGGCCCCGCCCTTGCCGCCGGATATGATCGCTCCGGCGTGGCCCATTCGCCTGCCGGGCGGCGCCGTCAGCCCCGCGATGAACGCCACCACGGGCTTCGCCTTCTGACCCTGTACACACAACAACACCATCACTACAACTACAGCCTGTCAACAATATACAGAACTGTATTAAAACAACTAACAAAGTAAATAAACATGGAATATTAACAATTAATGAATTTAATTTACATGTTTATGTAATGAATTCGAATTGTAATATGATACCAAATGGCTATAGCATTATTCACGTGAATCTATGTTATATCAACGTAAATAATCTAAAACTTACACTAAACTGTTAAAAGGCTGTCAATGTGCAGTGTGTCCCGCATCGTAATAAAAATGGGTATCTTCCTTATGCAGCATCGTTCGTTTACGCTCTGCCTACCCCATTAGGTGGGGGATAAAGGCGTGATTATATGTATGTTTGTATGTAAATGTTGTTACGTGTTGTGGCACATACATAACATAATACACTTGTTTTTATTTCCTAAACGTGATTTGCAAATCGCCTTATCAGATCAGATTTATCGTTTTAATCTAGGAAAAAAAATTGAAATATACCTCTAGATCTTGAAGCTAGAGGCAACTTTATATATCAATTTGCATAGAAACCTTTCCTGTGGTTTTAGACATTGCTCAATCTGAAAAAATCCTCTCAGCGCTTTGATTTTTTACCAGTTATGCCCAAAATCCAAAATGACAGCCATAAAAAATAAAATGTAATATCACACTACTACTACCAAAGGTTGCCTGGCAGAAATTGCTACCCTAGCAATAAGGCCGCCTAATTGTACTCTGTTTGTTTTGTAATTTTTGTTCCTGTACAATGTGTTGTTTATGTGCAATAAAGAATATTTGTATTGTATTGCATTGTACTATATTAATACGAACTGGTCATACAATATCACTACATAGTATAAAACAAAGTCGCTTTCTCTGTCCCTATATCCCTATGTATGCATAAATCTTTAAAACTACGCAACAGATTTTGATGCGGATTCTTTTAATGGATAAAATTATTCAAGAGGAAGGTTTATATGCATAATACATGCATAATATAGTAGAGAAACACTGATAATTTCCGTGCGAAGCCGGGGCGGGTCGCTAGTTTTTAAATATTTTGTTCAGATTGAATATAAAATCTAGCCAGTTTGAACGGCTCTAAACGTTATATATGAGCTAAGAGATTTTTGTGGATTCAGCGATGTCCAAACCCCGGAAAAGGTCTCTTAGCAAAATGTTAAGTTGCTTCTAGAAAGCACGTTTTTCGGTTTTCTTTCTAGTCTATTTTCCAATCTAATAACCTAAAATACTCTTCAAATACTTAACGTTTGATGAATATCTTAGACTTGAAGTGGCAAGGTCACTGGAACCATTTGTCTACCTAGGATGATTTTCGCAGAATCACGATAGGTGAGCAATACTAATCAATACGAAGATGAAATACCTGAAACTTTCTTAGTTCGTTTTCATCCCAAATATAGGACCTATTTAGTAGCTATGGGACAAGAAGCTGAATAACTTGCGATGATATAATTATTCAAACACGTTATTCCTATCACGAAACGTGCGAGACACACTGAATAACTACAATGGAAAGCAAAAATGACACCACAAATAAATTATAAAACCTCTAAGAAGGATTCACTCTTGCACTTCTCTCAATTACCTTGCTCTGCGAAGGGATAACAAATACTTAGTATAAGAGAAATCGAAAATAAAAGTTAGGTGTAAGCAACAGCTTCCACCGCAAACTAATAGGGGTTGCTCAGTCAATGAAACTGAACCACTTCCATGAATAAATTCTATCTGGAAACGAAAACACATAAGATTATACGTACAAATTGTCTGATTGACGGAGTTATTTTTTTTCCTAATTTCCTGGAAGAAACTCTTTTTGAAAAAGTTTTGGTTTCATTGACTGAGCAACTCCCATCACCTTGCGAAAAGCCGTCCCTTACACCCTTCATAAGGGCGAGTAACTTACCGTGTTATGCTTAATAAGATATTCGGATGCTAATTCCTCAGCATTGCCTCCGATCTCACCGATAAGGATGATACCCTTGGTGTTCTGGTCAGCCAGGAACACTTCAAGGCAGTCGATAAAGTCTGTTCCGTTGAAGGGGTCGCCTCCGATGCCGACGCACAGGGTTTGCCCAAGATCAGTCTGCAAATAGTACAAATTACTATTAGTATTTTATGTTCTAGAGATATTTTATGGTGAAAATTAGATCAAGGATAATTAAAAACAAAAACCGGAAAATTTTGAAAATTATGTAAACTGTTGATGCAGATCGGAGCACAAACGCAAGATTTAAGGTACTACTGTTCTAAAACTGTAAGACCATTGTTGTGACACACCAAAACACTATTAGAAAATCAAATGCAAGATGCATTTCCAATCACAGCTCCCATTTACAAATTCTAGAGTAGCTGCTGCTGCACTCTGCTGATGCCTGAAGTCCAACTTAGAATAGTAAGTTTACACGTGAGCTTACCACGGTGGTTTGGTGGACAGCCTCGTAGGTGAGGGTTCCTGACCTGGAGACGACGCCGATGCATCCCTGTTTGTGCACCTGACCAGGCATGATGCCGATCTTGCACTTCCCGGGCGCTATAATGCCAGGGCAGTTCGGGCCAATCAGCCGTGACTTGTTCTGCCGTAAAAGCGCGTGTTTTACGCGAACCATGTCCTAAAAAATATTAATTGTATGTCAAACAAACTGCTCAAACTAAAGTGTTGTGATGAAGTAGTGGTATAAATACTTACATGTTGTGGGACTCCCTCAGTAATGCACACAATGAGTCCCATCTCAGCCTCAATGGCTTCTTCTATAGCTTTGGCAGCTGCGGGTGGAGGAACATATATGACAGTCGCGTCAGCTCCCGTCTTTTCCTTTGCATCCCTTACAGTACCAAAGACTGGCTTGCCAAGGTGTTCAGTCCCTGCCTTCTTGGGTGAAACACCACCAACAATTTTGGTGCCATAGTCCAATGCCTGCTGGCTGTGGAAGGTTCCTTGTTTTCCAGTAAAACCTTGTACAATTACTTTCGTTTCTGCTGTCAACGCTAAGTTATTTCTGGTTGAAGCATATTGTGAGCTGTATCTGACAGTGTTGAAAATTACGCCATCTGTGACAAAGTATAAAAAATATTACTGTGAACTCATATTGATTAAATTATGAACAACCTACACCATACAAAAAGGTTGATTAAAAGAGGATCAAACAAGGTTATAATGTAATCAATCTTCAAATTTTGCCATCACAATTCATATTAATTAGGTACTTAATTTTTAAGTTTGTAATATTTCAAGTCTTGTGTTATATTATCTCGTTAATTGTAACTCTCTATCCCCACCCCTACCCCCTATCAGTTATCATCAGAAGCAAGCTCGAATTTTCACAAAAATAAATACTTAGATATGTAAAAAAAATATGTAAGGAACTCAACACTGCCCAAGGGGTTCTATGACCCACATGACTTCCCCCTGTATCTGCCCATGGTCAAACTAAACAAATGATGTAACATTTGAATTTCTTATTGGATTTGTAAGAAGTTGTTTATGACAATGGTTTTATCAACTTCTTTAATAATAAAGACATCATCAGTCTCCAACTCTGTGCTGCGACTCCATTCCAGTACATTAAATAAAGAAAATTAAATGACATGTGTAGGATCTACAATAAGATCAACTTCAGCATAGAATAAAAATAAAAAGAAGTTAACAGTTTTTCTTGGTTAACAATTTGTTTAATTTTCCTGATATTACTGTCCTACTATTAATGGTAAGTCAGGAAAACCAGGCTTATTTTTATTAACACCTAAAACTAAGACTTTGCTTGTATAGAATTATAATATGAGTCCAATTTTTAAGCAGATGAGGGGTGATTCTAAACAACTCATCTCAATAAATGGAAAAGGGAAGTAAAGTTGATAATATATTAACTGACTTAATAATCAATTAGTGACCTACAACTTATAACATTATCTATTCCCAACACAATCAAAGTGACGACAACAATAAGAAACAGAGTGACAATATCAAAGGTCATCCATCTCAGATATGTATTGATCCATCACTATTACATCTGTGTGCACAGTAATACAATAAAAATCTTAGTTGAATATGTCTTTTGTACATACATCATCAAAGCAGAGTGTATTTTTAATGTACTGTAAAAAAGAAATACCTGAATTGAATCAATGTATATTTTTAGATGAAGGTCTCGAATACACCTAATGAATTCGACATTGAATACCAGGCTTGTATAATCGCCAATGGTCTTAGTTCGAGTAAATGTATTAGGCATAGATTATCCGTGAATTAAAAACGTTTATTCATTAAGTAATGACATCCATATCGCTAAGCAAGTGACCACTAAAGTTGGTAACGTAACATTCACTGCGGCCTAGAACTAACCTAAAAGATGTAGTATTTTGTAAATTATATCAATTTATTATATTTACCTTTTACTCGGGAAAGAATCCTCATCGACACCGCCATTGTCTGATAAGGAATACGAATCTTGTACGATAAAAGGATTTATAAATTCTAAGACAGTAACTTACTTGGCAGCCATTACGTAACTGACGTCACGTCAGTCAGTCATATTTGACAGTGGGTAGGGCAGTAGGGTCGGTAATTTTCTGGCAACATTGGATGAAATCCAACGGCATCGTTCGCACAGCTTATATTATCACGCGATATCTGGATTACGATCCGAATATCATGAAATTACTGATGGACCACTTCACGAAAATCACATTTTCTTTTTATTTAGCTGTTTAAAGATACTTCCTGTTACTCTTTTAATATATGTTTAGATTTTTCGTTTTAGTATATACATGTTTACCTGCACATTCTACATTTGTCACTTGTATTTTATTTTTTATTAATTAAACACGCACTTATCATCATCGCCAGTTCGTGTCGTTAAGTCGATATTGTTAAGTATGCTATTAATTTTTTTTTTATTATAGAATATATTTTCACACACGTTCACGAATAATTGATGTAAATTACAACCCTTTCTTCAGTGTCCATCTCATAGAAATATATGTTTGTTGATAATTGGAATGAGAGTATGGATTCTCATTCCAATTATCAACAAACATATATTTCTATGAGATTTTTAAGCAGATGAGGGGTGATTCTAAACAACTCATCTCAATAAATGGAAAAGGGAAGTAAAGTTGATAATATATTAACTGACGTAAAGTGTCCATCTCATAGAAATATATGTTTGTTGATAATTGGAATGAGAATCCATACACCCTAGGCTTCAGTATTTTTATGCTTGAGTTGTCTTAACCTAAACTTTACCTACGTTAACCTAAAAATCATGAGAATGCGCCGGTTCTCACTACTAACTTTGCAACTCAAATCCACGGGATATTAATAGAAATAAGCTTGCATTACAGTTTTTTTTTGCGAAATACCGTCTTTGAAGGTGTACCTGTGAATCTCAGTACCAAGGGATAAAGGCGTGATTTTATGTATGTTTATATGTAAGCCAGATCTATTTGAAGCAGTAGAAATCAGTGTTGAAAGGAAGGAGGCGGCACCGCAGGGAGAGTCGAATGCGGCGAACACTCTCATGGCGGCCGCCAACGACCCAGCCGGCGAGACGAAGCGGAAGAGGAGGCCGAGGAGACGGAGAAAGCGAGCCGCTAGTCAAAAAGACGCGGGAAAACCGGACCAACCGCGTCGCAAGCCACCCACGGGCCTACTGGAAGTGGTCGGCGCCCCTCTGGGCACTCCTCAGGGGGAGATGCCGAAACACCAGCGGGCTCCAAGTCAAAAGATCCAATGAGCAGCCGTCCCAGATAGGGACAGGGTCCTAACAGAGGCGGTTAGGATCCTCACGGAAGTCCTGGTGGCAATCCAAATTGGCGACGATGCCACCAGTGTGATCGAGAGGGGCCTGAATGTTTTTTCCTCCATGACCGGCCAGCCGGCCGCTCTGGAGGACCTCAGACCCCCACAGAAGGCTGCTCAGGGTGGTGCTGCAATGCAGCGCTGAAGCGGGCAACAAACTGCCTGCCCATATCCACTACTCCACGTCGAGTATTCAGGATCCTGAGCCAGGCACAAGGACTGACCCCAGGACGAGCAAGCCGCCGTGAGCTTAAGGTCGCTAGCTGGGCCTCTCCCCATGGGGAATCCCCCGGCTGGCTCGATCTCGCCTCGGCGTAAAACTCTGCTGTGTACCCGGATATGACACCGAGCTACAAGCGCCCCAACGACCTGCCTGTTGTCACAAGCAGCGTATTTGAGACCACACTCGTGAGGCCCAGCCTCGATAGCGTCTCCCCGCCGGCTGGGAAAAAATCCGAAGCCTTGCCTTGCCAATGGCAGCGATTACACGATACGCGATACCGTGATAATATCACGATACGAAGTATCAAGGTTAGATAAAGGTTGCATCGATATTATTGACGTTAGTACTGAGTTGAGTTCGTACCGTGCGGTTGTATTTACACTAGTCGTTATCCAGTCTGAATCTTAAACTGCTTGATGGATATGGATGAAGTTTCGTTCACATTTATAATATAACCAGTAGTAATAAAAAGGCTATATTTAGTCGTAGAAAAAAATCGTTTACCCACGGGAAAACATAATTAGCTGGGACTTAAACCAACCAATAAGCAGGTAGATAATGCCAGTTAGGTTGCAATGATTCGTTGTCTTAATCATTAATTTTAATAATTTATAATATGATTATTGCTATTGGATGACTCGTCCAATGGATCTCAGAATCACGAAATCCAACCGTATTACTGATGATGCTATGATCCATCAGTAATTTCATGATATTCGGATAGTAATCCAAATATCTTTCGATAATACTCATAGTGCGAACGCTGCCAATAAAGTCTAATCTTTTCTAATAGATCAATAACTTTGCTCGTTAATGATGTTACAAAATTCACCCGGAGTGTCTATAAAGGTTTGCCGCAGGGGTCTGTTCTCAGTCCACTTTTATACAATATTTCTACTCATTATTTAGAATCCTCATAAAATAATTCAGTTAACATATTACAATACGCCAATGATTTACTTTTATATACTATTGATAATTCTATACATTGTACATGTAGTTCACTATCATCTGGTTGGGATTTGTTAAAGTCATGGTTTGAAAATAACGGCCTAGATTTGTCTGAATCCAAAAGTTCAGTTGTAGTGTTTTCTAGAAAACAGCATATCCCTCCAATATTAGTAACATACAATAATCACCTTCTGCCTGTGGAGAATTGTGCTAAATTCTTAGGCGTAATATTTGATAGCAAACTTACAGGTGTCCCACACATACACAATATATGTAGTCAATAAGTGTGTACGTCTTCTTAACATTGTAAGATGTCTTTCTGGTGTTTGGTTGGGAGCACATCCGTTTTCAATGAAGCTTATTTATAATGCTCTTATTCGATCAGTTTTAGATTATGGTACTTTTTTATTGCAGGGTGGTAACGTATTAGCCTTTAAAAAATTAGATCTAATTCGATCGAAAGCACTTCGAATAATTATTGGAGCCATGCGGTCAAGTCCTAGAAATGCTTTTGCAAGTTTTCAAACCACCTCCTTCGAACAAAGCTTGAAGCTTTAGAAGAATGCGTTGTGACCTCTCGCTATTGGCAACATAAATCTACTCCTTGCCTTATTAAGAGTTATAGAAAATTTCTTTCAATTCAATCTCATATTCACAATTCTCCATCTTTGCCTCTTTTTATTTCTAACTTTGAGTCCTTGTTAATTCAACCCATTATATGGTCTGATCTTGGTATATGCAAACAAGATCTAAATACTAACCTGCAATTCCTCTCGAACATAGATGATGAAAAATGGGTCAATCATGATCACATATTTACAGATGCATCAAAATATTCTTCAGGGGATTGTGACGGTGTAGGTATTTATCTAGCCCAGTTTAAATTAATAGTAAAAGTCAAACTTCCTCCAGAATCCTCAGTATTTACAGGTGAATGCTTTGCCATTCTTAAAGCATTAGAATTGATATTAATGATGAATTTACGTAAAACTATAATATTATCAGATTCTAAAAGTGCTATACAGACGTTAGATAAATTCCCATTTAAGATGAAACCGTATTATCCTGTTATGTTTAAAATTCGCAAAAGTCTTGAATTGTGCGCATCCAAAGGATTATCTGTCATATTTTCATGGATACCTAGTCATTGCGGTATTAAAGGTAATGAAAAATCTGATCAATAATTAGCCAAAGAAGCTATACAAGATGGTGACATGGTTCCATATATAAATTATATTCATGACTTGATAGCGCTGCCCAGAGTTTACCTGCAAGAATCTTGGAATAATCTTTGGGCAGAGAGTGGACTGTTAAAAGGCAAATCATTTTTTAATATCCAACCATGTATTCCCTCAAAACCATGGTTTATTTAAGTAAACTGCCCTATCGTATATCGTAACTTCTATTATATCTAGAATGCGAATTGGTCATGTCTGCAATCCTTTTCACTTGGCAAGATTCAATATTGTTAATAGTAGTATGTGTGAATGTGGCAGTGATGTGGGTGATTTGGATCAAATATTTTTTGCTTGTCCTCTTTGCGACCGTTCTTCTTTTCTTTCTTCTCTTCAGTCACTTAAAGTTCCCTTTCCTACCCGAATGTCCTGTCTTTAGATGTATCCTCTTAAATATTGTTATTTATTGTCTTCATTTATTTTATTTAATAACATACAAAATTAATTTATGTAACCCATTTTCCTCTTTTTTGTATATAATATTCCAGTTTTTATTCTTGACTATCCTAATTCCTTGCTTAAAGATTATTTAATTGTTTGTAACGCGTTTCGTTTCCTAACCTTTTAACAACTGCCTTCATGGTCTAGTGGCTAGTGCCATGGACTCCTGATCCGGAAGTCCTGGGTTCGATTCCCAGGGGGGAATCACAAAGTTGATATTTGAGAATTTATCACTTTGTGAATTTTTCCCCAGTTTGGTTAGGACATTGCAGGCTGAATCACCTGATTGTCCGAAAAAGAAAAAGATTTCGTGCTTTGGAGGGCACGTTAAGCCGTCGCACTAAGAGGTATTTGACCCGAAAACCTGGCCAAAATGAAAATAAACAAAGTAACGTATTTTAAGAAAACCAAACTACCCTCGAATAGGTAATAACTGACCCCATTAGATACCGTCATTTATTTATTTTTTCGGACTCAATTAGATGAATAATGAGTTATCGTTTTGGAGGCTACGAAGAAACGAACGTGACAAGTGTTTTATCCTTAACTATTTGATCGGATCTCCCAATTTTTACTTGGACCGGTAAAGAATATTTAAGTGATCTAAGCAATCGATAATAGTGTACCAGGTATGTTCTTTATAAAATATTTTTCTTGTTTTAAAATAATAAGACATTTCAAAGATATCTTGCTTTTTTATAGCTACATCTTATCAAATGGTTGTGATTATGGATATCAGAATACATTTGTCATAAAGTTATACTTCTCGGTATTATTCGGTGTTCGTGTATTTTTTATCCTATAGTTTAACTTATATTGTACACGGTAATAAAAAAAATATTGCCAGAAATTGCCATTGACGAAGACCTATTTTTTTAAAAAATTTGTATGATGCAAGACAAGTTTATGATTTGCGGTTACATTTTTTAATTGACATAATTTTGTCCATAGGTTCTTCTGGTGTAAATATATTGCATCGGAAGGATATATATTTCTCATGACAAGAGGCTTTGAATGCAAAAATTTTGAAAAGAAACTTGATTTGGTAGGATAAAATATAATGAATCAAAATACTTTCCCTGAGGACCAAACAGATGATTTTATGCACAAGTTTTCTCGGCTCAAATGGGATATGAAAGAAAGATGGCGGATTTCAAATCGAACTGAGGAATATTTTTTAATCAAAAATGATGAATGGCTGATGGGAACACTGGAAATACCCTATAAAATTAAAACAAGTGTGGTTCAGGGTCGCCCCAGGAAGGGATTTGAAGAATCCTCAGACCGTAGTAAACGTCGAAAAACGGAGGAGTTAAGAAAAAAATATCAGCATTCAGAGCTTTTATATGCTGGCCAAATGGTTCTTAGAGAAACGGGAAATGCGAGTGGTGCAAATGTTATCAAGGATGTTATGGAATCACCTAAAAAAGGCGAAAAGTATAAAAATGCATTTAAAAATAATGAATCTATCGAGTCCAGGAAACAGTTAACTGCTACAAAAGCTCTCTCTATGTTTGTGGAAGCTTCTTTGACAAGTAAACAGTATGAAATCATACGCTCATCTGACATAAAACTGTATCCTTGCTACAGCATTCTGCAAAAAGAAAAGAAAAAATGCTATCCGAACCAAGAATCATATAGAGTAACATCTATGCACGCAGAAGTTGAGCTACAGGCTTTGTTAATTCACACAACTGAACGTTTACTATTATATTTGGACGAAGTTTTAGATACTCTTACATCAGAAGAACTTGCCTCACTACAACTGATAATTAAATGGGGCTGCGATGGGTCACAACAAGTACAATATAAACAAAAGTTTGAAAACTCCAGCGACTCCGATGCAAATATATTTCAGTCATCTATGGTACCTGTACAACTTATATGTACTAATAACAAGAAGGTAGTATGGCAGAATCCTACACCATCTTCGCCTAGATTTTGCAGACCAATGCGAATAAGATACATTCATGAAACTTCGGATGTAACAAACGATGAAATAAATTATTTCAAGCATAAAATCAGAGAATTGCAAAACACAAACGTAACTAAAAACGACGAGGTGATTTCAGTCCAACACAAAATGATTATGACAATGATTGACGGGAAAGTATGCAATGCAGCTACTGAGATTCGTTCAACTATGACGTGCTACATCTGCAAAACTACTTCTAAAAACTATAACAAATTATAAAAAAGTGAAGAATCAGAATGCAAAAATTTAGAATTTGGTTTATCGATATTGCATGCTCGCATAAGGTTTTTTGAAAGCCTGCTTCACCTTTCATATAAATTACCAATAAAAAAGTGGCATGTAAAACTATCCAAAGAAGAAAAAAAAAATTTAAAGAAGAAAACTTAATATTCAAGCAAAATTCAAAGAGGAGCTGGGTCTTATAGTAGACATTCCAAAACAAGGTTATGGCACTAGTAACGATGGAAATACCAGCAGGAGATTTTTTTCTAATGCTGAGATATCAGCTAGAATAACAGAAATTGATCCAAACTTGATTCAAAGGTTTTCCACAATTTTGGAAGTGATATCAAGTGGGCATCGAATAGATTTAAGTAGTTTTGAGGAATACTGTGATGACACAGCAAAACTATATGTTGAGCTGTATCCGTGGAACCCCATGACACCAACTGTGCATAAAATTTTGGTTCATGGTCCAATAGTGATAAAACATGCCCTTTTGCCTATTGGAAGCTGATCAGAAGAGGCATCAGAAGCCAGGAATAAACACTTCAGGATGTTCAGGCAAAGTTACTCTCGAAAATTTTCACGAGAGCAATGTAACCTGGACATCCTGAATAGGCTGTTACTGACGTCAGACCCATACTTGAGCAGCATAAGGCCAAAGCCAAAAAGAGTGTCTAAATCATTCAGTGAAGCTGCTAGAAAAATGTTGCTGGCTCCTGAAGTCCATCATGGTGAAGTCATTCATGAGAATTTAATGAATTCTGCCCCAGCAACTAATCCTGGTGATAGCAGCAGTTCAGATGGAGAAGAATGGGACGCAACGTTTGACTAATAAAATTATTTTAACATAAAATAAAAAAATTATCACTGAAATTTTTAGATTTTATTTAATTTTCTTTATTTTAAATCTCTGAAAAATCCTAAATATCATTTAAGATATTTTATAAATACATATTTTTCATTTATTAAGCATGTCTTATCAAAAAATAATAAAAAACCAATGATAATATTTTTGACCATGTTTTCGGCTCAAATACCTCTATGTGCGTCGGTCCCGGTCGCTGTCTTTGATAGTGGTCGTTACTCAAACCATGTCGTAGGCCTGATACTTAGTTGTGCTACTAGGCGGTTTAAAAACTCTGACACTAGGGTTCATCGAGTCGATAGACTCGATACCCACTCGACAGAAGAAGAACAATTTTTTTTTTTCCAATTCGTCTCATTTTGTAATTGAGACAGGCTAAAGCTGAAGAAGAACAATTTGATAATGGCATAAAGTTGAACTATGCCAAGAACAAAAATAAAAAGTCTAATCCCTAGTCTAAACCCATAAATTGTTTTTGGTCTACGCAGAAATACACCACCTGCACCACCTCTACCACTACCATGATTTGAATAACCGGTAATAAATCGCAGAGAAACGGAACGTAGAGTCAAGTACATTAAAAAGTTAAAGTGTCACTTGTGAAATGATTGTCTGTATCACTGTCGTGACATGAAGCTGAATAAAACTTAGTGGTTATATTCTCTTTGAAGCTTAAATAGATTACGAGTAGTGGAAAAGTGAAGGAGTGGTTTGCTTTAGTGATTACCTACGCAGTGATTTGGTAGCCAACCAATGGTTGGACGCATAGGTATGAATATTCAAATATAGTGATTTTGGGATTCGTATGCTGCCCTCAGAAGAAAAAAAACCATAACTATAGATTTTAGCGAAATCTCAAAAACTATTCAAAATATGCAAAATCTATGTCAATCAAAAAATAAAAGAAATAAAATGCTTCCTTTTAAAAAAAACCCTGTACCTTTAAGTTTATTTAACCAAAGGATATGATAGTCGAAAGCCATTTGCATTTTACGCGCAAAATGGCAGGATGCAGTTATGGATTTTTTCCTTCTGACTGAGGGCATGTGCGAATGTTGCATTTTTGTATGCAAATTCGGATACGCAAAAGCAACTGTGGTTCGGTGGTTTGGTTGGGTTAAGTTTAATGAAATATTTCATGGTTGGATTAACATATTTACTATTAGGTAGCCGACCCCGTGAGATACGGGATAAGGCTAGGGAGATGATGATGATTAACATATTTACTGATGATTCAAAATTATCCAATGATGGTTCTGTAGGCTCGGCTGAATGGATTACTTGTTGGAAAATTACTCTAAGCTTTAAATCTCCATCTAAAACTTCAGTGAATACTGGTGAAGCTATTGCAATTCACGCAGCTGTTCATTGCTTATGTAGAATCCCATAAAATAAAAAAATCGTTAATATTTTCGGATTCTCGCAGTAGTCTTGAAGGCATTTCTAAATTTCCCTTTAGATATAGAGATATGCATTTTAAAACTCGAGAATTACTGTATGTTAGTTGTCTTTCTTCCATGCTGGCCTGCTAGCAAGAGGAAACAAAGAGTGTGCCAGATGCATTTCTGCCCAGGCCTGCTGTAAAAACCAGCTCAGGGATCGGAGGGTTTCAGTATATTGTAATTTAGGCGATGGGCTGACATCCTGTCACTACAGCAATATACCTACAAATTTATCTTAAATAATCCTCAAAACTTTGTCAGATGTGGCGGAACAACCTATGTTTAGGTCGTTTACGCTCTGCTTACCCCATTATTTAACTGCCTCCGTGGTCTAGTAGCTAGTGCCATGGACTCCCGATCCGGATTGATATTTGAGAATTTATCTCTTTGTGAATATTTCCCCAGTTTGGTTAGGACATTGCAGGCTAAATTACCTGATTGTCCAAAAAGAAAAAGATTTCGTGCTTTGGAGGGCATGTTAAGCCATCCGTCCCAGTCTCTGTCCTTGATAGTGGTCGTTACTCAAACCATGTCAGAGGCCTGATAGTTGTGCTGTTAGGCGGTTTTAAAACTCTGACACCAGGGTTCATAGGGTAGACTTGATACCCACTCCACAGAAGAAAAGGGAAAAAGGCGTGATTTGTATGTATGTAACTCGTCATTCCCTTGGTATCAATGTTGTGCTTGTTTGGATCCCTGGTCATTCGATCGGTCATGGATGGCATCATTGGTAATGAACAGGTGAACTTTCGTGCTCAATTAGGTTGTGTTAATTATTCTAAATGTTATGCTCAAGATTTACGTTCTACAGCAAATTCTGATCTAATGATACTCAATTCTCAATTATTTATTGCTTTCTTGTTGTTACATAGGTGGTATAAAAATTCTAAGGATCAAACAAGAACCCTATAAGGGCACTGCAACGTAATTAAATACTTAAAATTACAATAATTTGGTAGGTACATATACTTCTCTGGAAAATTTAATAAACAAATAAACCAAAACTTAAACTATTCTAATATAATTTATATTAATGAGATCATGATATTATGACACATTTAAAGATCCTTCATTAAAACACTTTGTGCTAAATAAGCTTTTAATAAAAAAAAATACACTGGACTTTTTTATAATCCCTTTAATGTTTCAGGTAATGCATTAAAGATTTTTGTGGCCATTGAGCTTAGGCCAGAATTTACCATTTCCAAATGTGAAGTTATAGTAGCTATCTATCTATTTATCTATCTTTGCAAGTTTTCTGGACAAGTATGAGTATGTTCGGGTAATAAATGTATGTTATTTTTAACAAAAGTACATAATTCTAATATATAGTTTAATTGAGAGTTAATATTTCAAATTTAATAAAGTAGGGTCGGCAGCTTGTCATAACATCTACGTTTGCTAGGATTCTAATAATTTTTTTCTGTAAAATAAATAACTTGATGGCATCGGTACTATTTCTCCATAACATTATGCAATAGGTCAACCAGGAGTTAACATAAGCCGTAATTGCTGTTTGTAAATCAGTTGTTCTTTTCAACTCTAATAGGGCATAAGTAAAATTTGATAATTTTGCGAATACTGTTTTGATGTGTTTCTTCCAATTAAGATGGGTGTCTATATTAATGCCGAGCCCGATGGTATAGTGGATAGGGCCGCTGCCTCCTGAGCAGGAGGTCGTGGTTCGAATCCCACCACGTACCAATGTGTTTTTCGGTTTTCGAATTTCATATGTACGTTTATTCGGTGCTTTTTCCGTGCCTCGGAAGGCACGTTAAGCCGTTGGTCCCGGTTAATATTGTTTAATACTGTAGATATTAGTCGTTAAGCCATATCAGAGGCCAGTGCTAAGCATTGGCGGCTTGAAAACTCTGACCTAGTCTAGGATTGGGTCTGATTTCCCTTCTGGGTTGCGGAGGTCAGATGGCAGTCGCTCTGTGTAAAAACCAGTACTCTCGTTCAATCCCCTAGATTAGGAAGCCGACCCCGTGAGATACGGGATAAGGCTGGGAAGATGTCTATATTAATGCCGAGCAAACAGGATGATTTGATTGTTTCTCTATGGATATTATTGAATTTGCAGTTTAAGTGAATAAGTGGACAGCACTGTGGCAGTTATCAAGTCATTATAAGGGTAAATATTAGCTGGTATTGAATTGGTTATTCCTGCAAATCCTTGGCTTTTTAAATTCCATAAAGCAAATTGCAAACATACCATTTCATACGATTACTATTATACGATTGCATCCTGGCCATAATTGTAGCCTTGTTTTTATGGCTAAAATTAGGACTAGGGATCATTTTGTTTGTGAGTGTGGCCTTGACGAGGGTACTTTACATCTCATGTTTTGTCTTTTTCCAAATACCGTGTTTCGTTATATAATCTTCCTGTGTGTATCCCCCGTCCCACTTCCTTTTATAATATTTTATCCTATGTATATTTCTCTGTTTAATTTATTTTCTTTAAGTTTATTGAGACTTGTTGTATTCGTTTATAATATTTATTCATTTATATCATGTTGCATGCTGAAATGTTTAATATTTGTTGTTTTATTTAGGTTAACAACTAATCATTTGTCAGTCAGTATTGTGTGTTCATAATAGGTGGAAATGTGTATCCTCCAACTTAGATATGTGCGGATTTGTCCTCAGTCAACGGAAGCCATTTTATATTTTTTTTAAACAATTGAATCGTTGTGCTCTTTATTGCGCAAATATTACGCGAAATTCTAATAATATAATCTAAATAATAATAATTTTCTTGTTTATAACAAAGTTATTCATTGTTTAGATAAGATAAGATAAGAATATACTTTATTGCACAGAAAAGACATAAGAGAAAATAAAATTAAATGAAACAAATAGTAGTACAAATAGGCAGCCTTATTGCTAAGCAGCAATTTCTTCCAGGCAACCTTAGGGTACAGGAAAATAAAAAGTTGAACTAGTGGGCTGGTATACATTTTAGGCAATATATTGTATAAGGTAAGTAAATAAGCTACTTAATTGTATTTATATAATTAATAACAATAAATAGTCAAACATATAAATTACTTATACCTACATAGAAATACATAAATATTATAATACATATATAAATATATATGTATAATATTAATGAAAGAAAATGTTACAACCAAATTATTCCGGGAAATACGCAAGTGCAAGCGGTTAAAGTAGAGAAAGATACATACATACATAACGTCACGCCTCTTTCCCGGAGGGGTAGGCAGAGATCACATCCTTCCATTTGCTACGATCCTTGCAAACTTATTTCGCTTCATCTACATTCATCAATCTTTTCATGCACGCTCGTCGGTTTAGGGAAAGATAGTGAGCTATAAGGTGTTTTTTAAAAGAATCTAATGAAGAAGCTTGTCTTACAGACGCAGGCAATAGATTCCAAAGCCTTACTGCACGAACTGTAAACGAACTAGTAAAAATTGGTAGAATGTAATTGGTAAGGTGTAGTTTGTAATACAAGAGGCAAGTTAAGGCAAGAGGCATAGAGAAATTGTGGTTTTTAGACGACTAGTCCTCTTCACCTTAACTATTTATTATTAGCCCTTAGGCGTAGATTTTTTTATAAATAAGTATTTTATTAGAAATAAAAGTGAAGCTGTTTCGGCAGTTTCAAAAACTGCGTAAAAATAAAGCAGAATCAAAATTATTAATGGTCTTTTTATTTATTATTTATTGAGAATTTTTACAAAGGTTATACAAGAAAACATTCATATAAAAGTGTCACATAAACCTTGAAAATTTGGTTTGTAGTTAATTGAAGTCGTCTAAGTTAAGTGAAGTATGGATTATATTCTGCTTAACAACAAATAAAAAACAATTACTAACTTGTTGAATTATTTATTAAAACATATATTTATACCTAGAAATAGTAATGTAACATTTGGCCTCATTATTAGAAATTTATATTATAGGGAAGATTCAATGTTTTTATTTTAAATAATTCCATGTAGAAAAGGCCACAAAGAAATAAGAAAAAATATACATTCCATCTATATTGTGTCATATAATTTTAATGTTATTTATCGGAAAACATGCTGTTTTAAATTGACCGTTTAAATTTGCTCCAAAACGGACCTACGATCCCGATAATATAATTCCTGTCTTGTCACTGGAGCTCCACCTGCTGCATACAATGTTCTATTCAATTAAGCTACGTCTGTAGTCAATGATGGGTCTTTGCCAGTCTGGCTCTTTAACGGGGTTTTTATTTCGCCCTACAAAAAGTACTATTACGTATTCTGTAACTCTGCTACGGTTGTCATTGATGTTGCATTCAGTTAAGTCTATACTTTTACAGCTTTCAGAGAAGAAAATTAGGTACTTGTTCCAGAGATTTAAAGGTTTCAAAATTAATTTAACAAAACAATCAGAAATCATATAACGCTTCAAGGGACAAAGAAACCATTATTAACTTCGTTCGAAATACGTCATCATCATTCGTTACGTAATGGTTATTTTATCCGGTACGATAATCAATTCGTTTCCATGGTACGAGTTTACACGTGTTTCCTCAATTAAATATTCAATCCCAAGGTGTATAAAATCGTCGATTTTCTTATTTCCATTTCTGTTGCTTCAATTTTACCTAAATACTTATTCGCTTTAGGGGGATGTTTTCACCACTCTCAGACTAGCCTGGAAAAATCAAAGGTACAAATTATACAAGTTGCTGTAGCATTTTCATAATTCTCTCGACCCGAACCCTGGTGTTAGAGTTTTTATACCGCCTAGTAGCACAGCTAATAGGCCTCTGACATGGTTTGTGTAACGACCACTATGGACGGCAGCCTGCATTGTCCCAACTAAACTGTGGAAAATCTCACAACAAACATCAAGTTTGTGTCCATGGAAATCTAACCCAGGACCTCCGGGTCGGGAGTCAATGACTCTGACCACTAGACCACGGAGGCAGTTTCCATAATAAATTCCTGGTGGTAGGAAGCCGTGGGCGTCTGTAATTGGGTCAGAGATAAGTTGTCTCATTGGAAACTCGCTGCGGGAGTTAATTTCCTGTCGGTACCTAGACGCTCACGGCTTGAAGCTGACATTCCGAACCGTAGGGATAAAGAAGTCTTCACTTCTTATTTTTTGGTCTTCGCATTTTGCGTTACATTGGCGATTCGGATTTAAATAAGCTATCCCCTGAAGGGAGGTCGTGGTTCGAATCCCACTACGTACCAATGCGTTTTTCGGTTCTTAAATTTCATATCTACGTTTATTCGGCGCTTTTTCCGTGCTTTATAAGGTATGTTATGCTGTTGGTCCCGGTTAATAGCCCAGTGCTAAGCATTGGCGACTCAAAAACTCTTACCTTATCTAGGATTAGATCTGGTTTCCCTTCTGGGTTGCGGAGATCAGATGGCAGTCGCTCTGTGTAAAAACCAGTAACCTCGTTCAATCCCCCTAGATTAGGTAGCCGACCCTGTGAGATACGGGATAAGGCTAGGGAGATGATATATGTTTTCATAGGGAAAGTTGATAAAGTATGGTCAACAAATTTCTGAAGCCAGCGATGTATCGTAATACTATGGGCACGTCAAGCCACGGCATAGCGCCCAGGTAGCTTTAACCTTTTCACCGCCACAGTCGGGTATAGCCGACAACCCGCGACTTGCCGTCAGCGCCACGGTCGGCTACAGCCGACAAAATGTAGTTAAAAAGTTTATGTTAATAAACCAGCATTTAGAAACTGTATCTTTTAACTTTTTCGCATATTGCATTTTTTGTACCTTCTACTTTGATTTATAAACTTTTGCGCTTAGATATTTATTCGTTTTCTAGTATAAAATAAGAAAAATACTGATTACGTTTTGAACCTGCAGAAGTACAATTCGCAAATATTAAAATAGGTACCAGAATAATTCCTTTCATGTTCTAAAGTTAAAGAATTTCATTTTCATATTTTTTATCGATGTTCTATATTACATCCTCATTTGTCCTAACGGTTTGAGAAAATGTAAATGCCACCGACTCCACAGTCGTCTATAGCCGACAACGCGATGTATAGAGACGCGTGATAGAGATGCGCCAGTGCTAATTCGAAAACTGAACTAAAGATAAACTTGCTGAATATTCCAAGTGTTGTTTAGTATACCACCACTACTACCACTATGATATATTATTGTTTTGACTCGACGGTATTACTTATGTATCTAATTTAATTGAATCTATCATCGAAATAGTTATATTTAATAACACAAGTAATAGCAAAAACTTTAATTGAATCTTTCATCGAAATAGTTATATTTAATAACACACGTAATAGCAAAAACCCGGTATGTATTTATTATTTGAGAGCTTGGATACTTCAATTACCTGGCTGGAAAGTGGACCGAACTATTTAAGAACTTTGATATTCCGTTTGGCCTGTAGAACTAACTGATTCTTCTTACCTTTAGAGCGTGAAAATCCGTCAGCATTGGTGCTCGAGAGGCAGCGTGAGGCGCTCAGCGAGGGCGCTTGCGCGGGCGCTGCCAGCACGTCTCGCGAAGATGAGGCGACCTTCTGCGTGGAGGCCGAGCCTAGCGCGCCCGCCGTGGGCAGGTCAGTCCCTAGCATAGACACAGTTAAAGTCAATCTCTCTCAGCTGATAGACGTCCACTGCAGGACACAGACCTTCTCCAAAGACTTCCACTGGGTAGTTGACGGAAATGACACGAGTATGTTCCGCGATAAAACATTACATTAGAATAATTTTACAGCCACAAGCTTTTAAATGTGAATAAGCTTTTTGGATGTGGGTAATTATATTTGTAAAAAACAGTTTTTATGTAAAAGTGATAATAAATTCCGTCAAATCATTTCCGTTAAGGAGAACTACCCCACTATGATCAATTTAATGCCAGCCGCATCCAGGCTACATTTAATGACGAAGAAGTGTAAAGTGCCCTGTGGGTTGTACAGAGGTTCAGACATCGACGTTTCAACCTAATACGAAAGTCTTTGGGAGCATGAATCCGACATCATATTTAGATCAAAACCTCCGTAAAACCTGCGAATTCTAGTCAACAATTAATTCCTCGTAAATACAGTTACTGATAGATAATAAATATGAGAAATATCAACAATGTGTTTTTTGATAACATTCCTTTTGGTTTAGGGGGGGCGCCGAATGGCCGAGTTGACTCGCCGCGGGCGAGGGTGACGGGACCCCGGGCCCCGAGCGCCCCGTGACCCGTCTGCCGCTGCCGCGCGCGCGCTGGGGCCCCGCGAAGCCGGTCCTCGAGCTCACCCGCGCGCAGCATGAGGACCTCGCTACTAAAGTAAGTGTATTACTGGACTAGAGGCGCTGGGTGGCCGAGTTGACTCGCCGCGGCAGTTATATTACTGGACTATTTGGGGCGACAAACGCCAGCGCCAAAACACACCTTGGAAAGGACACACTTAAGGCTTCTTAAAGCAACCTGTGATACTTCTGCGGTAGCCAAATGTTTCGCGTAGAACCTTCCGTCTTTATCATACTTACTTTTGGAAACACGGTACAGAGCTAGTTGCATCACCAAAGCTCTCCAGACTTCAATGTCTCTGCCACATGCAATGATAGCCTAGGTGTAGCTACAGGAAGGTGATCTTACTTCTTTAATTCATGTCTAGACTTTTCTAACAGTGTCTTTCCCTCCAGGCCGAGGCGGTGCTCCGTCGTTTACTGGTGACGGACAACTATGACTCGGTCAGCAACTTCATCTCGCTGTTCGAGACATACGAGAAGTCCCCCGGGCCTCTCTACGAGACCTTCGAGAAATACCAGCCGCCCATAAGGCCCAATCAACACACCTGTGTGGGCCTGGGCCTCGAGCTCATCAACAGCTTGAAATTCCTGGATATGGAGTTCCCAGGGTTTGCCTCTGCATTGGCTCTGCTTTCTTGTGAGGTTAGTTGAAGCTATAGCTGTAGGTAGGTATATAATTGAACCTCGTTTTTCTCGATAAAGTATCCGATAAGCCCCTATTGTATGGACCTATATGGTTAATAACAATACTGTGTTGGTATACCGCACTCAATACTTATACGGGGGTGTAAGAGACAACTTCCCGAAAACTGATAGGGGTTGCTCAGTCAACAAAACTGAACAATTATCACCAGGAATTTTGTTCAGGAAGTAAAAAGAAACTTTGGGTTTCTATATAAATGTAAAATTTATTTTTCATCTCCTGAAAGAATTTCCCGGTGAAAGTTGTTCAATTTCGTTGACTGAGCAAGCCCTATCAGTGTGCGGGACGCTGTCCCTTACACCTGGTGTACCACACCCTATTCATATTTCCTTCATGTTTTACGTTGTCTATAAATACTATCTTCAATATTCCTCCTTCAAAATCAAGACAACACAAAACTAGAACTTAGCTCCCTCCAAGAAAACATTAGTGGATGTCCTAAACTAGAACAATTTTCTCCACCCAGGAATCAGTATCAGACGTCCGAGAGTACGTGCTGATGGGGTGGCCCGAGCTGTCAGAGGCGGAGAAGGAGCACGTGATGGTGGGGGTGTCGGTGCGGGTGGAGGGGCGGGCGGGGCTCCTGTTGGCCGACCCCGGGTACCACGTGCCGCGCATCGTCACCGTCATGCAGGATCGCGCGTACCCTCACACTGGTGAGTAACTTGAAAGACTTTAACATACATACATACATATAATCACGCCTTTATCCCTAATGGGGTAGGCAGAGCGTCAAAGGCCGCTCCGCCACGTCTGACAAAGTTTTGAGGGTTTTTAAGAAGGTTGTCAGCCCATCGCCTAAATTGCAATATACTGAAACCCTCGGATCCCTTAGCTGGTTTTTACGGCATGCCCGGGAGGAAATGCAGTTGGCACACTCTATGTTTTTCTCTCGCTCCCAGTTCAACATGAAAGACTATAAGGTGGTAGAGATTCAGTCAGTGACTGCCTCCGTGGTCTAGTGGCTAGTGCCATGGACTCCCGAACCAGAGGTCCTGGGTTCGATTTCCAGGGAGGAAACACAAAGTTGATATTCGTAAATTTGTAACATTGTGAATTTTTCCCCAGTTTGGTTAGGACATTGCAGGCTGAATCACCTGATTGTCCGAAAAGAAAAGATTTCGTGCTTCGGAGGGCACGTTAAGCCGTCAGTCCCGGTCGCTGTCTTTGATAGTGGTCGTTACTCAAACCATGTCAGAGGCCTGATAGCTGTGCTACTAGGCGGTTTAAGAAACTGACACCAGGGTTCATCGGGTCGATAGACTCGATACCTACTCGACAGAAGAAGTCCGTGATGCCGTGTTTATAATGTGTGGAAAACTATCTATAGAGTTTCTGTAGTTTTTTTAATTCCTGAAACGGATGAATCAGCTATCTTCACAGTCTCTTGTAAAAGAAATATATCAGCTGTTTTTTTTTTTTAATATATATAGGCGAGCATTTGTCCGCCATCTCACCTGGTGGAAAGTGACGATGCGGACTATGTAGTGCCTATTCACTCTCGCCTTGAAAAGGCCCAGGTTATATTGTTCCGGAAACAGATCCGCCGGCAGGGAGTTCCACTCCTTAGCCGTTCGCATTAAGAATGTGGAAGCGAACCGCTTCGTGCGAATTTGTATTTGATTGAATATAATGTAGGTAGGTAGCAGTGGCGAAGGGTGAATTTTGATGATTCACCTGAGGACTTATTATGTTGTTTTAGTTTTCGAAAGGGAAGCCGATAGGAATCGTGTTATATGGATCCTTCGCCACCTTAGGTATACAATAAAGATGCCCTCAACAAAAGTTAGAACTCGACTCATAAAATGAGGATTACGTATCAAGAACTACGTTCATCTTACGTGTCACATGTCTACCTAAGGATAGTACGAATTCATTTCCTGAAGTCGATAATTGGTAACGAGCGCGTCACTTTATACCTAATACGTTATATAATATTAATAATTCAATAACGTCAGATTCACGTCACATGCTGGACTGGGAGCGAGAGAAAAACATAGAATGTGCCAGCTGTATTTCCTCCCGGGCATGCTCTAAAAACCAGCTAAGGGATCCGAAGGTTTCAGTATTTTGCAATTTAGGCGATGGGCTGACAACCTGTCACTACAGCAATATACGTACAAATCTACCTTAAATAACCCTCAAATCTTTGTCAGACGTGGCGGAACGACCTTTGTTACAGTCATTCACGCTCTGCCTACCCCATTAGGGATAACCGCGTGATTATATGTATGTATGTACGACAGATCCTCGAATCGCTTCTGATTGCTTCGACATAGTTTCATTGAATGAGCAACCTCTATCAGTTTGCAGGACGCTGTCCTTTACACCCTGTATAGGCATATCCCTTACGGGGTAGGAAGAGTGCTAACAGCTTAATAAAAGCAGCTAGACAAATAACCGACATTTCAGATAGACATACGCGTCACTGCAGCAGTTCTATGTGAAATAAATAACAGACTCCTCATTTATTGGCGCTGCGAAAACTGTTTATATGCCGCTAAAAGTCAACCTACCTCGTTATTGAAATGCCTATATTTATACTAAGGCTATTCAATAGGTATTCTTTGTCTTCCTCGATCTTAATATTCTTGACTCGAATACCCTCTTTGCTAGACACGTGAATAGCCTCAAAAGGCGTCGCTATGCCAGTAGTGTGCCAGTGGACAGACCTACTAACCTGCACAACTGGGGCGCAGGCTGTTGCACTTGGAACGTAGAATTGCCTACTGGTTCAGTAATCTATGGCCGTAGCACGGAAGATTCGGATTTTATAGGATCTTATTAAAATGAACATACATTTCATTCATGGGCTAGGCAAAAGCGTAAACGATCTAAACAAAGGTCGTTTCGCCACGTCTGACAAAGGTTTGAGGGATATTTAAGATGGATTTGTAGGTATATTGCTGTAGTGACATAATGTCAGCCTAAATTGCAATATACTGAAACCCTCGGATCCCTTAGCTGGTTTTTAATAAAACACGGATTGGCGGTAATGGACAACTAACTTTTATTTTTTATAGAACCACAATACAGCCATAGATACAATAGGTAGAGTACTTTAGTTGCTAACTAGATGGCGTTACTAGTATCTCAAATATCTTTATTTTGATACATATTTACACCTTCCCTTATCAAAATAATCTAGATACTGATAAGCCATACTACAACAAATACAAAGCTTTAACAATTTTATAATACATCAAACTAGACTATATTTTAAAACAATAAAAGAACATCGTTATTTTAACTCTACTATGCCTATCTTTTGCATGAAGTTACAGTGTTTCACTTTACCTAAACTCTTAGTAAACATATCGGCTGGCATATCTGAAGTTTTTAAGTATTTAATATCAACTAACTTATTAGAAACTGCCTCTCTAATAAAATGGAATCTAACATCAATATGCTATGTTCTTCTGTGGTATAAACAATTTTCTGTAAGCTTTTGAGCACTTTGGTTGTCGTTAAACAATGTAATTGGCATACTATTTCTATTAATAAGCTCACTAAGTAAGTTTCTTAAAAATATGCCCTCCTTACTGGCTTCACACACAGCCATATATTCAGCCTCAGTACTAGACAAGGCTACTGTCTGCTGCTTCCTACTTTCATGAGAGATTACACACCCAGAGTAAGAAAAACAATACCCCGTATAGGACCTACGGTCTACTGCATCTGAAGCCCAATCGGCATCTATATATCCTACAATATCTTTATTATTTTTCTTATACATAAGACCAAATTATTTTGTAGAAGACAAATACCTCAAAACTCTCTTTGTATGATTCCAATGTGTTTCACTGTTACAATTGTTAAATTGACTGAAATAACTTGCACAATATGCTATATCTGGTCTAGTTAATACTGAAAGATACATTCATATTCCTATCAACTGCTGGTAAGGATAGTTACTGGTTACATTTTGACCCTTTTCAAGTTTAAGATTAACCTCCATAGGTGTCTCTACATTTTTACAATTTTGTAAGTTAAATTTGTACAATAGTTTCTCAATAAAGTCCTTCTGGTCTATACAAATTTTGTCTTTCTAAATTTTAACATTCATTCCTAAACATTTTCTCAATTGCCCTAAGTCCTTTAACTTAAATCTGGCACTCAGCTGGCTTTTCAGGTTATCTACTTCTTCTTTACAATTTGAAAATATGAAAAAGTCATCAACAAATAGAGCTACAAAAGTTTTTACACTGCCTGATGACTTTACAAACAAACATGGCCCGTATTTTGATTTTTTATAATTTAATTCATGTAAACAGTCATCAACCTTTCTATACCACTGCCTTGCTGACTGTTTAAGACCATACATAGCCCTATTCAATTTTAAAACTTTATTTTCATTCTCTTTACATACAAGATTCTGAGGAATTTGCATATACACATTTTCATCAAGTTGGCCGTTTAAGAAAGCTGTAGTTACATCAAGATGGGTTACACTTAAGTCCAAGTTCACACTGATAGCAAATAACAGTTTCAAGGTCGAAGATTTCAGCACTGGTGAAAAAGTTTCTTTATAGTCTATATTCCTTCTTTCTGGGAGAATCCCTTCGGAACCAGTCTTGCCATATATCTTATATTGTTCTAACTATCACTTTTTCTTTTAAATACCCACTTACACTTCACTATTCTGTCTGCTTCCTTTTCTTCTATGAAGTCCCAAGCTTGATTTTCTTTAAATGCTTTCAGTTCCTCTTCCATAGCTTGCTTCCATTTCTCTTTCTCTGGCCCGTTCACAGCTTCTTCATAGGTTATTTCTTCACAGTTTTCTAATAGATTCATTGCGCATATGTTATAACCATACCTTTCTGGTGCTTTTCTTTCGCGTTTCCTAGGTAGTTCTAGGTAGTTTTATATATTTCCTAGGTAGTTCTGGTACTTCTTGCATAGCAATTTCTTCATCTTCTTTCTCCTGCGCATTAAAGAAATCATCATCACTGCTGGCTGTGTCTTCTCCGTGTCTGTTCGCAAACATATGTAGGATCCTCTGATGTTGCTGGTTCATCCACTGATTGTACTTCCTCTTCCATCTTCTCTTCCACTACTGCTTGGATCACCTCTGGCTCGCTGTTAGTCTTCTCCATTGAGTCAGTATTCTCCATGATGATCACATCCCTGCTAGTTATTATGGCTTTCTTTTCTGGACTGTACAATCTGTAACCCTTTACATTTTCTGAGTATCCTACCAGTATGTACTTAGTGGCTTTCTTGTCCCACTTTAACCTTCGTTCCTTTGGAACATGCACCATTACTGGACTACCAAATAATCTGACATGGCTCACACCTAGCTTCTTGCCTGTCCATTTCTCATAGGGTGTCATTTGGTCTAAGCCTGTAGCTGGTGTTCGATTTTTCAGGTACACTGCTGTGTTCACTGCTTCAGCCCAAAATTTCTTCTCGAGCTTCGAATCAAACAATAGACACCTGCTCGTTCTACTACCGTTCTGTTGAAATGCTCGCAGAGCCCATTCTGCTCTGTAGTGTATGGATTTGTTTTCTGGTGTACTCTTCCAGCATCCTTTAGATAGCTCTCCATTTCCTTGCTGCAGAACTCGCCGCCATTGTCTGTTCTCAAAATATTAAATTTTGCCCCTGTCTGCTTCTCGACCATGCTACTAAATTGCCTGAAATGCTGCATTGTCCGATTCTTTTCTTTCAGAAAGTATACAAATGACATTCTGCTGGCATCATCAACAAAAAGAAGAAAATACCTGGCCTGGCCAATGGACCTGGTCTTCTTTGGACCACACACGTCTGCATGCACTACTTCCAGTAAGCTCTCTGACCGTGAATTACCTTGGGGAAACAGTAATCTGGTCTGTTTACCTTCACACCATACAACGCAATTTGACTTCTCTGTGTCAGCCTTCTCATTGTACATTACTCCATCAGCAGCACCATTTTTCATTTTCTACAGGTCTCTGTGATTGGAATATACTTTATGGACCGCTGAATTTAAGGGTTTTGGGGGAGGGGAGGGGGAGGACCCCCACTGTGAAGGGGGGATGATGAAAACCTAAAGTTGCGGAGAAAATGACAATTGAAAATTTTGAGGTTAGTTCAAATAATAGAGGGATATCGCTTCTGCTCATTAAAAAAAAGGTCGCCAGCAGTCCAAACACACCTCCGATAATCCGAGCTCCCCAAAACACCTTCGGACCCCGGTGGGAATGTAGGACTTTTCAGGGTGGGAAAAGCACCTACTTGCGGAGTTCAAGGTCAACAAAGGTCAAAAGTCACGGTCAACAGAGGTCAACAAAGAATTTCCTTTATGGTCCGCTGAATTAAGGGTTTTGGGGGAGGAGGAGTAGTGTAAGGAGGAGGGTAAGTTAGGAAACTAATAGTTATGGGAAAAAATCAATTTTGCTATTCTAACCTCAAAATGTATGGAATTCCACTCTTCAACAAAGAAGTGTTTCTTTGTTTTTTGACGATTTTATAACATATTTTCCGAGAAAATAAGATTCCTGCATGGGCTCGCTACGCTCGCATTATTCTAAAAACACTCTTGATCTGTATAAGGTCGGTTGCGCTGGTAATCGGACACAGTCGGTCTGCCTTAAAAAGTATATGTCTCGCTTGTTATACGATTATACCTTATTTGTTATCGTGCTACACCTGAAATGATCGTACAAATACGTTAATTATCGTACGGTTGGCAACGCTGATGGTAGTCAATAAAAAAAACACCCAAAAGACCCGATTCCTAACCATACATTGTGATTTTTCATGATATTTTTGTGAATTAATTTCTCGGAAACTATAAGTTATCACCACTTGAAATTTTACAGAGAAGTGTCTTAGACCAAGATCTTTCAGCCCTAAAAATCCTGTCGCCCAGTTCAGCGGTCCATACAGTAAAGTTTATCCTTAAGTTTATATAAAGCACGCTTTCCAACTGAAATTCGATTTCCACTTCTTGTCAACTGGCTGACTGACAGTAAGTTCGTGGCTAGGTTAGGAACATACAATACATTTTTCACTGGAATGTTAAGCTGAGAACTGTTCACTATTGTGATAATTTGCGTATCACCTTCATATTTTACTGGCATAGTCATCTTATTCGCCACAACAATCTCGTTTTTGTGTTGAACTTCTCGTACATTGGTTAAACTGTCTTTGTTTGGGGTCATATGAGCGCTGGCCCCCGAATCGACGTACCAATCTTCTGTACTGAATTCTCCGTTCAAAAATGCGGCACTGAAACAATTTACTCGCTTTTCAATAGCTTCTGGGCACTGATTTTTATAATGTCCCGTTTGTTTACATCGGTAACACGTGATTTTCTTCTTGACAGATGGCTGAGATGGGGTTGCCATTTCTTTTTCCGCCATGATACGATGCAGTGCCACCTACATTACGACGTTGAAAACTCTTTGACGCAAACGCAGTTTCCGCTCCAGTACTGCCAACCTCAGAACTCATGTCCAACAATTTTGATTTAATGGCGTCGGTACTGACCGCCATCCTGGAATGTTCAATGGCAATAGTCATTGGTGCAAACTTTTCAGTTAATCCTGCCAACAATAAGCATCCAATCCACTCGTCATTGATGTTGAATCCTGTACCACGCAATTTTTGTGCTGTATCCACTATCTGAGTGACGTAATTTGTCATTGAATCACAACTTTCTAGCCGGATCGAAATCAAATGTCTCAGTAAACTGATTTTTCTTTGAAATCCTGAGTCATCGAAGAGTATTTTCAGCCGATTCCACATGCCTTGAACAGTTGTTTCATGTTTGATATGAACGTACAAAGTCGCGTCTATTGTCATGACTAACTTTGCCTTCGACTTTTTGTCGTCACTCGATACTTCTTCAGCATCGCGCTTCTTGTGAACATCTATGCCTTCCAATAACAAGAAGTTTTCTGCAGCAAATGCCCACTCGTCGTAGTTCTCACGGCCTTTAAGTTTGGGCGCATTCACAAGGTAACTGCCGGCCATTTTCAAAAAACTACAAAATCACGCTCGCGAGGTACTTACACGTTTTGCACTACACAGTCTCAAATCCGAAAGTTTTTGCAAAACCTTTATTCACACAATGTCCACGAGTAATCTGGTTGAATAATAACGTCCAAAACTAGCGAAACTACTTTTTATCGCGAATTATGAGACTGGGCGGTTAGGGTGTCGCAAAAGGGGTCCCAGGAACTTAAAAAAATTTTGATCGATTTTGTATGGACCATCGACTTAGCCGAATTTTCGAGTGCGATTTGTATGGCAGCGGGACTTGTGATTTTTTCGACTTTAATCCATGTAGTGTCGGAAGAGGGGTCCGAAACTTAAAAAAGTTTTGATCGATTTTGTATGGACCATCGACTTAGCCGAATTTTCAAGTGCGATTAGTATGGCAGCTGGACTTGCGATTTTTTCAATTTTACAAATTTTCGAGTGCAATTAGTACTAGAGCTGGATAAGTTTTTAGGGACTCAATCAAAGGGAAAAATCAATGTTGCGAACGAGTGAATGTGAATTATCAGCACGGACTGTTATTGTACAGGCAATAATTGGATGCTTTGTTTAGATGGTTTTGGTAGATCACGCCAGTAGCGATAGCAAAGAAATCCCCACTGAAGAAAACTTTCATCGAAAAGAGCAAAATGTCAGTTTTAGCCATATTACGGCTCATTCTACATTTTTTATGGCGCGATAATGTCACTCAAGCTGTTCTCGACGTGTGGGTGACCAAGAAGGCGGCAAATCAACTTCACTACCTCTGCGGGGTTTGTGAAGTGGCCGAAGCCCACGACCAAATACAGATTGGCGGCCCCGAAGGTATGGTAGAAATGGATGAAACACATCTTTATACCAGAAAGTCGGGACCGCATTCTTCGCAACCAAACTTGGACGTTCGGCTGCATAAGCCAAAAAAAACCACGTCGAGCTGATAGCCCAAATCTCGCCCCACACTGGATCGCATCATTGCACACAATGTGGAGCAAAACTCCTACGTTATGACCGACATGCACCGGTCATACGTAGGGGTAGATTAGCGGCTGAACATGAGGGGGCACTCGGCTGTCAACCACAGCCGAGAGTTTGTTAATGGGACGGTGGCTGTTCCAGTCAAGACTGGGCCCATAACCTAATAAAACACGGATTGGCCGTAATGGACAACTAACTTTTATTTTTTATAGAACCACAATACAGCCATAGATACGTGGGACATATTTTTATTAAATCTTTTCAAAGTACTCTCCACCAGCGTCTATACAAAGATTCATGCGTCTGAACCTGTTTTCAAAACACTTTTGCCAGTCCGCCGTAGACACCTCGTTTACAGCCTGCTCGAACGCAGCCAGCGCATCTTCCGGCGACGAAAATTGTATCCCCTTGAGCTGATTTTTTATTTTTGGAAATAAAAAGAAGTCACACGGTGCTAGATCAGGGCTGTAAGGAGGGTGACCCAGGAGTTTGACTGGTGTGCTGTCCAGGAAGTCCCTCGTTTTGAGCGCGGTGTGTGCAGGCGCATTGTCGTGGTGGAGCAGTAGTCCGCGGAGCCCTGTGTTTGGTCGCTTGTTGCTCACAACAGAAAAAACTTCTGGTAAACATTTGGTAGTATACCATTCGGCGTTAATGCTTCTTTGATCTCGTAAGGGAATTGAGGCCAAGTGGTCAGTCAAATTAAAAAAGCTGGCGATCAAAATCTTCCCCCCGCTTCGAGATCGTTTCACTTTGGTAGGCGTTGGTTCATTTTGAAACACCCAAACTGTCGACTGGCGCTTGGTTTCTGGATCGTATTGATAAAGGACCAGCACCTGTTACGATGTCGTAAACACGCCGAGACGAGCCTGCTTCAAATTTGTTCAGCATATCACGGCACCATTCCACCCGGGCCTGCTTCTGAGCGTCGGTGAGGTAGTGCGGCACCCAGCGCGATACTATCCTCCTCACGCGAAGATGCCCGTGTAGAATCTCGTGAACGCTTCCCGATCCAATCTTTAATATGTGCTGAATCTCCTGATATGTAATTCGCCTATTATCTTGGATTAAATTTTTCACTGCTAGCACGTTTTCTTCCGTAATAGCCGTCAAAGGGCGACCGCTTCTTTCTTCATCCCCCAAGGTTGGTCGACCGCGCCTAAATTCGTTATACCAACGATACACGGTTGCCTTGGAGGGGCTTTCATCCATAAATGCCATTTGAAGTCTATCGAACGATTCATCCGGTTTCAGGCGACACTTGAAATCGTAAAGCTCTAAAATGTTCCCGGCGCAGATCCATTTTTCAGTAATACACGATACTTTGAATTGGCTCGCAAAAAATGTGGAGGGAAATTTTGAAAATGGAACACACATATTTTTACTTACAAGTAATCATATTTTCAAAAAAGATTCTAACCGGCCAGTCTGCCATATATAAAAACTATTTATCGCAATACTTTCTGAGTGGCCTGGTACAATAGGGAGAGTACTTTAGTTGCTAACTAAATGGCGTTACTAGTATCTCAAATATCTTTATTTTGATACATATTAACAATTTTTACAGCATGCCCGGAAGGAAATGCAATTGGCGCATTCTATGTTTTCTCTCGCTCCCAGTCCAGCATGGAAGTAATTAAAATGTACTACATAATATTGCAGTCTTTCTCTCTTATTTTAACACTACAAAAAATTAAGGGTTATTCTGTCAACTATCGTGGGTGCTTTTTAATTTAATTAACTAATGTTAATGTAGAGTCGGCATAATAAAGTCTCGCAAAGGGGTGTCACGCTTGCACCTTTCAATTAGTTAGATTACCCTATGACAGCTCACTGACACTTTTATTTCCCATGTTTTATTCCATCATCCACCCTCAAGGTCCAGAAAATTAATATAACTAAGGTATAACGGTAAAGTAAGAAAAACCGGTTCAGCACGAATACTATTTGAAAAACGGTCTCAAGCTATCACAAGTTCCCAAAAATGACATGTGATGATGATGAAGAAGAATCCTCATCAAAGCTCTTCTTCCACAGGCTGGTTCACCCAACAAGACGAGCCTCATTGCCGCAAGGAGTACAACTACACCTACAACCCTCAAAATCCTGCATACGTGGAGTGGCATGAGAAGGAGACCAGAGGAACCAAGATCAAGTGCCAGACCTCGCTTCTGTTCGCCGCCAGACCTTATCTGGACGGAGTCAACGTCACTGAAAGGAGGAATCTGGTCTACAACTTCAGGTAAACTCATTTCTCATCTCATCATTATTATCAATTCATCCAGAAGCCCCTCAGAGTGTTACGATTTCGTATGAGCATTGAGCACACGCCAGGAATCGAATCTCAATCAAATATAAACTGCTAAAGCAATTTCTGGGACCTTGAAAATTGTTAACCAGATTTCACGGAATAGGAAATGGGAAGAGTAGAAAAGGCAAAAACGACCATCTGCTATGGAAATAGTAGAATCCACATCACCCAGAAAAATCTTTGAGGAACTCGTAAAAGACACCTTTAATACTGATCTTCTTTCTTGTTCCCCCAGGAGTCTCCTATCCCGCAACCAGAAGGGGCACCTCAACGCCGGGCTGTACTTCCCCGTAGGAGGGAGAGGGAAGGACGCTCAGTTCACTCTCTTCTTCGACAACGGACCCGAGAAGAGGAAGACCAAACACAAGTTCGCCTTGTTCATGGATCCCGATAATGTAAGTACCTTGATGGAACCATTACCATAAAAGGGGTAGATTTAATAGGAACATGTAGGTAGGGGTAGATTTTGTAGGACCATTAGTATATTAAGTAAGGAGCTCTTCTCATAAAATATTATTAGAAATTATTTGAGAAGTTCCAGTGCAATTTCGCTTTAGGAGCAATAAAACCGCAGACCCGCCATGTCTCATTATTATGGGCCATTAGACAGTTTATGATCGATATGTGCCTAATCATGTAATCATCGTTTGAAACCGAAATAACTCACTCTTTTCTGCAAATTATACGTACAGTACATACATAAACGCCTTGATCCCTTACGGGGTAGGCAGAGCGTAGAACGACTTCGCCACGTCTGACAAAAATTAAGGGCAATTTTAGATTGTAATGTGTATTGCTGTAGTGACAGGTTGACAGCCCATCGCTAGAAATGACTAGAAAAAAACTGCTATAATTTCACGATGTATCTTCCATGTTGGCCTGGGAGCGAGAGAAAAACATAGAATGTGCCAGCTGCATTTCCTCCCGGGCATGCTTTAAAAACCAGCCGACGGATCCGAGGGTTTCAGTGTATTTTAATTTAGGCGATGGGCTGACAAGCTGTCACTACAGCAATATACCTACAAATCTATCATAAATAACTCTCAAATCTTAGTCTCACGTGGCGGAACGACCTTTGTTTAGTTTGTTTACGCTCTGCCAATGGGGTACCATTGGGGATAAAGGCGTATGTATGTGTAAATATTTTCCGTCGTAAAATTGCTTTTTTTTTCGCTTACCATGGCTTTACAAGTCTATGGCACAAAGAATACTACTTGTGGCGTAGCAATAAGTAGTAAGTTCTCTAAAACAACGGATATTGGGACTATTCGGATGAGAATAACATACTCATACATACATATAATCACTGAGAGAGAGCCCGATGGCGTAGTGGATAGGGCCGCTGCCTTCTGAGCGGGAGGTCGTGGTTCGAATTCCACCACGTACCAATGTGTTTTTCAGTTTTCGAATTTCATATGTACGTTTATTCGGTGATTTTTCCGTGCTTCGGAAGGCACGTTAAGCCGTTGGTCCCGGTTAATATCGTTTAATACCGTAGATATTAGTCGTTAAGCCATATCAGAGGCCAGTGCTAAGCATTGGCGGCTTGAAAACTTTGACCTAATCTAGGATTGGGTCTGGTTTCCCTTCTGGATTGCGGAGGTCAGATGGCAGTCGCTTTGTGTAAAAACCAGTACCCTCGTTCAATCCCCCCTAGATTAGGAAGCCGACCCCGTGAGATACGGGATAAGGCTAGGGAGATGATGACATACATATAATCACTGATGAGCCCGATGGTGTGGGATGAGCCCGATGGTGTGGGATGAGCCCGATGGTGTGGGATGAGCCCGATGGTGTAGGATGAGCCCGATGGTGAAAAAAAGAAATCTCATTAACTATAGAACCAATAAAAAGGTGTTTTGTTTATTCAACCCGTGCACCAATCACGCCAATCGGTAAAATGCCGCTTCGTTAGATAGTTACTCTGTGGTTGTATCAACAACACTTGTTTGGCATTCCTCTGATCCGAATTAAGGTGGCGATACTAGCCAAGTGGCGCCCCCATTAGTAAAAAAGCATAATTCACTAAAAACGAAGTGCATCGAAAAACCGGGCCAACAGAATCAAGTTATAGTTATTATGGTAATTTAGAACCTTATAAATTAGCGATTGATAGTTCGTTGCAGTAACAGGAAGAAAAGTTGCCGTTGGTGGCCGTTATTCTATTACACGCTCAGCTAGTAGGGCAAAAATTCATAAGCCTTCGCTCTAGTCTTCGCTGAAATGAATATTAACTAAAATATAATAGATGCTCTAATTACCTTTGACCATGCTACATCTAATAAACTTTCTACAAAACCTAACTACACATTTATTTATTTTTACTTAGCCTGTAATGAGCCTCGATTTCCAGCTATGTTTTGCCAGTCAATTTTAAAAGAATCTAAGTCATCGCGCCACCGTTTCCTCGGTCTATTTATTATTCTGTGTACTATTATATATTCTGTGCTGTGACTACACAATTGTAGCAGTACAAAACATTACGTACTACGTACTAGAGAAGCAAGATCTTGGATCGAATTTTGTTGATCTAGAATTTGAGTGAGTCTCATCGGCTATTTGAGAACTTGTATAAAAGTAAGGCGCATCCCTGAGAATCAACCAAAAATATCAACAAGATCAATCGAAACAAAATTTTATATGGATGTAGCACGTTAGTAAAAAAACAGCTATCATTTGAATCAATCTTTCTGATGTTGTCTAGGTAAATAGGGCAGGGAAAGTAAAGACAACAACATCCATTTTCATTCACAAAACAACTGAAAAGGTCAGATCGATTTCTAAAAGCTGCTGAAAAGCATAAATATTATGTTTGTTGTTTATTTTAGTAATGAAAAAGGTACTATTCGTTTCACAACTTTTCTTGTATATCTTTAAGCTTCACCTTTTAATACATACATACATATAATCACGCCTTTATCCCTAATGGGGTAGGCAGAGCGCAAACGACCCAAACAAAGGACGTCCCGCCACGTCTGACAAAGTTTTGAGGGTTATTTAAGATAGAATTCTAGGTATATTGCTGTAGTGACAGGTTGTCAGCCCATCGCCTAAATTACAATATACTGAAACCCTCGGATCCCTTAGCTGGATTTAACAGCATGCCCGGGAGGAAATGCAGCTGGCACATTCTATGTTTTTCTCTCGCTCCCAGACCAGCATGGAAGTAACACACCTTTTAATAACACAGATTATAAGCAAACTTATATTATAGGCATGTTTATAAATAGTGGCTTACCTTACATTTCTTTTCCCACAGATACCACCTCAAATCCGCGAAGAAGTAGAAGCTTGCAACGGTCTAATGAGCTACAATGAGGGTGACCTACAAACCATCATCTGCAAGCTGGCAAAGATACTGCACAACCAGTCCTTCATCGACCAGATGCTTGAGATCAACGAGGACATCTGCCGCCTCAGCTTCTGACCACGAAATGGCGTCGATAAGAAAAGAGCCGACGCCGCTAAAGAAAAACAAAACACTGCTCAACCTTAATTTTTCTTCTTTGTTTTTTTTAAGTTGTACATTTTATTTCTCCTTCTTTTTTCTTTTTGTCACTTAAATTCTAATTTAGTTTTTTATTGTAGGTATATTTTATTGAGTATAACTGCATTATTGGTATTTCGGTAAAGGGTATTTTTTTCTTGCAAACTATTATTAATTTGGAATAATAATTTAATTTAATATCACTAGGGAATAAGTAATAATAAGTTTTATTTGAATTTTAATTATCTAATCATATTAATAACTAATAATTTAATTTTAACTATTGAGTACAAGGTCATTTTATTATGTATTTCATTATATCAATATGAATAATCTGTAGAAGAGAGCCCGATGTATGGTGTAGTGGATAGGGCCGCTGCCTCCTTAGCGAGAGGTCGTGGTTCGAATCCCACCACGTACCAATGTGTTTTTCGGTTTTCGAATTTCATATGTACGTTTATTCGGTGCTTTTTTCCGTGCTTCGGAAGGCACGTTAAGCCGGTAGTCCCGGTTAATATCTTTTAATACCGTAGATATTAGTCGTTAGCCATGTCAGAGACCAGTGCTAAGCATTGCCGGCTTGAAAATTCTGACCTAAGTTAGAATTGGGTCTGGTTTCCCTTCTGGGTTGCGAATGTCAGATGGCAGTCGCTCTGTGTAAAAACCAGTACCCTCGTTCAATCCCTTAGATTAGGAAGCCGACCCCGTGAGATACGGGATAAGGCTAGGGAGATGATGATGATAAATAATAGTCTGTATACTTTTGTATCTCTGTATGTATGCTCTGCCTACCCCATTGGGGATAGGGGCGTGATTATATGTATTAGAATGTATTGCTTATGATACTGTATTAAATATTTTTGTATTTGTATTTTTCTATAAGTACTTATTTTATTTCTCAAAATTATCATATTAGTTTTATTTTGAACACTTTATCTACGTACATAAATGCAGGTACCACCCCTATCCTTCTTTGTGTTTCTACAAAAACTGCTAGCGAGGGAAAAGTTAAAAATATATATAAGTGTTCTACTAAATTAAGAAGACCTAACTAAAGTCTGTTTTATGTTTATCTCTTCTTCAAGTCCAAAATTACCTTCCAATATTTGATATTTTTGTGAGATATAATTATATCGAAGTATATATATTTTTTATATATTACATTTTACTTTAGTGTAGGTATATATTTTTCTTCAACAAAAGTTGAAGATGTAGGTTATCGATTAACGAAATTAAGGTAGAGATGGGCGGAACACCTGGATAGACGAGATGAGGCATGACGAGGTGGACCAATGTGGAATGATCATGAATGATTCTTCTAGACTGATTTTTAATTTGATAAACTTATACCTACCTACTTATACCTAAGCCAACAAAAAGTAACTTACACACTATTTGCTTTTTGAATTTAACAAAAAGTGGTTTATATGTAGGTACCTATGTTAGTCAAAGTTTAACTTCTGTACAATAATTTAATAAGAGCTGACTGACAGTCAAAGGGCTGGAAAAATCAGAAAGTATTTAAATGGTCTCACCATGTAACGGAACGTGATATTTAAAAAATATTGATAGATTTGGATTGTTAGAAAGGTTGTTTTAGGGGCACTTTACGTACTTTTATTTATTTTAATATACGTATATATTAATGTCATTTTACTACTTGACGTTTATGCTAAACAAGTGTTACTCATAATGAAATGAAAGGAGGGTTAGCCCTTAATGTTTCGATCCTATACGAGGATCTTTATCAGGGAGAGGAGTGTAATTTCGACTCACTACTTGACGTATCTAAGTATTCTCGCTAACCCCGGCAGAGACTTTTGTGACTTTAGTGTTAGTAACTACCTTTGTCTATTTACAACTGAATGTGTAGTTTTTAATCAAATATATTTGATGGATGTGAAAAAATGGAGTTTTATTTGTGACTTCCTTTTTTTTGTAGGTTCCCCTATCCGAAGGGCGTTTGTGCACTCATCCAAATTAGATTCGTATCCAATTCGTAATAGAATAAATTCCATATGACACGTATATGAATGAATATACATTTTGAATATGTATATTGAATATGTATTTCTTCCATGCTGGCCTGGGAGCAAGAGAAAAACATAGAATGTGCCAGCTGCATTTCCTTCCGGTCATGCTGTAAAAACTAGCTAAGGGATCCGAGAGTTTCAGTATATTGTAATTTAGGCGATGGGCTGACAACCTGTCACTACAGCAGTATACGTACCTACAAATATATCTTAAATAACCCTCAAAACTTTGTCAGAAGTGGCGGATCGACCTTTGTTTAGGTTGTTTACGCTCTGCCTACCCCATTAGAGATAAAGGCGTGATTATATGTATGTATGTATGTTTTTAAATCCGTTTGTTTCCGAAAATGCTCAGTAAAGCTAAGCACTAACGTGTTTACCCTCTTCGGTGTCTAGCCATAGTTAAATATTCTTAAATCAGCTGAAGATATCAAATCATTTCTAGGTCTTGCCTCTTATTATCGACGATTCATCCAAGATTTCTCAAAAATATCTAAACCTCTAACTTCACTTCTCAAAAAGAATGTTCCATTTATCTGGAATAATGAACATCAACTAGCTTTTGAAAATCTTAAACAAAAAACTTATTTCTGCTCCTGTCCTAATATATCCTGATTTCACAAAGCCTTTTATACTCACCTGTGATGCTTCAATTTACGCTATTTCCGCTATTCTTTCTCAGGGTGAACAAGGTAAAGAGCATCCTATCGCTTTCGCTTCACGGACTTTAAATAAAGCAGAATGTAATTACAGCACAATCGAAAAGGAGTCACTGGCTGTCATTTTTGGTTGTAAAACTTTCAGGCCTTACCTTTACGGTCACAAATTTACAATTGTAACAGACCATAAACCATTACGATGGCTATTTATCCACACTGACCCCAGTAGTAAACTTCAGCGCTGGCGTCTGAAACTCGGTGAATATGAATTCAATGAAATCGTATACCAAAAAGGGAAACTTAATTGTGCTGCAGACGCCTTATCTACCCAGTCAATCCTATAATACCCCTCCTTTCAGTTTCAACCAACAGAACGGAAGTCCTATTCCTCCCCCAGAAGAAATATTTTTTGAAGAGAATCTATTCCCAGACCTAAATCCACTATCCTATAATTCAGATGAAGAACTCGACCCGTTTCTCGACATAGGCGAAGCCCCCAATCCCTAGAAACCAAATAAAAAATCCAAGACCATCCTCTGTTCTCGTTCAAATTCCTAGAAACCAAGCACGAAATCCAAGGCCATCCTCTGTACCCGTTAAAATTCCTAGAAACCAAATAGAGAATCTAAGACCATCCTCTGTGCCTATTCAATTTCCTGAGAGAGAAATGCTAAACCCAGGACCATCTACCGTTCCTGAAAATCAATTTCCTCCACAACAAACTGATCAAAACCTAACAGACCCACTGCTAAGCCTAGACGACGAGGATATATACAGTAAATGTGTAAAAACTATCTATACATATAATAAATCTCTAGAAGGGTCGTGACTGTATATTGAATACTTTTACAAAAAAATAATTGCAGCAGGCTTTATTAACGATATAATGATCAAAACGTTTTTTTTTTGTTTTTTGTCTGTCTGTCTGTCTGTATGTTACCACATCACGCCAAAACTACTGAATCGATTTCAATGGGACTTTTTTTATTCAACTGTGTGTTACCCGGTTTGCAACTTAGGATACCTAAAATCACGCTACCTGACTTAGGGGGAGGGGGTAGGCAGGAAATTAAAATTTGACTGTTTCTTAACCGATTTTTATAGAGCTTTTTTCATTCGACCGAGCATTATTTAAAATCAAACTTACGATACAAATAATCACGCCTCAAGACTTAGGAGGTAGGTAGGAAATTGAATTACGGTCGTTTCTAACCGATTTTGATGGAACTTTTTTGTTTGACTGAGCATTACTTAAACTCAAATTAACGATACAAAAAATCACGCCACCTGCTTTAGGGGGTAGGCAGGAAATTGAACTCTGATCGTTTTTAACCGATCTTAAAGGGACTTTTTAATTACCTAGTGTCCAGCCTAGGTTAGAAATAATCACGCAAACCATTCTAATATTGAGTAAGTACCCCAGTTTGTATGGAAAACACGCAGTGTCGAACATACTAAAAACGCTTCTCCGCGTGTAGAAGCGAGACCTGCTAAACCGCGCGCGGAAGCGTGTTTCGCTATGTACTTATGATCTTTGTTTTTGTATGGAAAACACGATGCCTCATTGCGTGTTTTCCATACAAACCGGGCGTACGAAGTCGCGGGCACAGCTAGTTAATAATAAATCTTTTATTCCTGTGGTTAATATTGTAGAGCACAATGAAAGTTTTTTGAAATCAAAATCTAACATAATAATTGCATCCAGGACCCCTAGTACCCCTGACTTGTTCCCCCAGGGGTACAACTGGGGTAATTGTGCCCCTCTAGTACCCCTGTTTCAACAGATATGTTTTCCTCTGGTTTTGCCTGACCGATCGCTCCGGAGGGTTTATTTTTAAATAAATATCGTCAAAGAGCATCAAACATTACTGGTATACCTTAATATTTTTTTTTTAAATCGTCAAAGAATCAAATTTTAGCCGCAAATAACGAGACATATGTCATTCGATAGGGAATAAAAATACAAACAACAAATGCTCTTGAGTAAATTGTCGAAAGTGATATACTTTCGGATATATTTGAAATTGAATTTTCGAAAAAATAAAAAATTGTCAAGTTTTAGTATTCCCTATCGAATGACATATGTCGGCTAGCTTGCCTATCACAGCAAAAGAATTTAATGTAATGTTTAACAAAAAAACATTCTAGAATATCTATTTTTAATGAACACTCGTGGTATTAATAATAATATGGACTGTTAAGTGAGAAATTGTCACTTGACAATTTTTTATTTTTTGAAAATTCAATTTCAAATCACTTTCGACAATTTACTCAAGAGCATTTGTTGTTTGTATTTTTATTCCCTATCGAATGACATATGTCTCGTTATTTGCGGCTAAAATTTGATTTTTTTACGATAAAACAAAAATACTTTAGGTATACCAGGCTTCATACAAAAATGTTCCCCCTGTTCCACTCTAATCCACTGGCCAAATCCATTAATGGATTAGATTACGCTTTTAAGTACACTCTAATCCACTCCTATAGACTTGGGACTGGATTAGAGTGGAATACCAAACGTCTTAAATCCATAAATTTTTATTAAAATGTAAATAAATAAAAAAATTATAGTGTGAAAACATTTATTAATAAAGGATATTAGAAAAAAAAAGAAATCATCTTAAAGTTTGTAGAAAAAGGGGTACACTCATAGTGCCTTCTACTATTTGCATCTGGGCGTCCATGATACAAATGTTCCTTTCCAAACACAAAACAAAACAATTGAAATGTTGTCATGTTGACATTGAAGCCGTCTATAATAAATGAAGTAGTAACTGGTACTTTAAAATGTAAGGAAGGAGGTTGGTTTATCTTATAAGAATGATACGAACATAAGGACATACGTACAAAAACATTAAGTGGTACAGCTGGGACATAGTATGTACCAAATGTACACCTAGGGGTACTAGAGGGGCACAATTACCCCAGTTGTACCTCTGGGGGAACAAGTCAGGGGTACTAGGGGTCCTGGATGAATAATTGTACCTACCTCAATAGACCTCGACGAAGGTAACCCCTATGTAGAAGAAATACTTACGAACTACGGTGACACTAAAGAATTCCTGGAAAAAGAAACAAGCCTACATTCCTCAAATATCTTAAAAAATAATAACCAAACTTACTATTTTCTCTTTATAAAACGCCATTCCTTCGATAAGGCCTTTTACTCTGTCATCTTTTAAAAATTTAATCTTTGAAAAATTTGAGAAATGATTTATTAATATGTCCAGATTCCGTTGACGATATTGCATTTTCCGATTTTAAAAACCCTTTTGAGTACCATGCTTTCCTCAGAGTATATAACATAATTTTGTATATATTTAATCACACTAATAACACCGTCAACATCTATCATAATTTCATAATAATATAATTTATCCTATCCCTAGTGAATTCCTAAAATCCTGAAAGAAAATCACGATATCCCTATAGCCGGTCATCTAGGTTGTAGTAGGATGTATAATAGAATTAAAGACTCTCTGGAAAAATATGCGCGCTGATATTGAACAATGTGTAAAAAACTGTAGTCAATGTCAAGTCAATAAAGCTTTACGCCTAACTAATAGAGCTCCGATGCAAACTACTACTACTTCTACTAATCCTTTTGACCGCATCAGTCTTGATATTGTTGGACCTCTTCCTGAAGCTGGCAACAACAAACTAAGATTCATACTCACCATTCAAGACGACTTATCTAAATACTCCACCGCATATCCTATTTCAAATGCCACAGCAGAAGAAACCTGTGAATGTCTTGTACATTTTATTACCATTTTTGGTATACCTAAAATAATACTTACCGACTAATGCGTCAATTTCACCGCTGAACTATTTAAGAAAACATGTGAATTTCTGAAGATTAAACAATTGTGGGCTTCTCCCTATCATCCCCAAACTCAAGAAGCTCTTGAACGTAGCCATTCCACCCTTAAGGAATATTTAAAATCGTATTTTAACGAAAATCAGTCTAACTGGCATAAATTCGTATATACTGCAATGTTGGCATATAATACTTATGTACATAGTACAACTCAGTTCACTCCATATTAATGTCGTTCCGCCACGTCTGACAAAGTTTTGAGGGTTGTTTAAGATAGATTTGTAGGTATATTGCTGTAGTGACAGGTTGTCAGCCTGTCGCCTAAATTGCAATATACAGAAACCCTCGGATCCCTTAGCTGGTTTTTACAGCATGTCCGGGAGGAAATGCAGCTGGCACATTCTATGTTTTTCTCTCGCTCCCAGTCCAGCATGGAAGTATGGAAATTTTTATTTCCATTCAAGAATGAATGGAAATAAACATTCTAATTAATAATTAATACTATTATTTAGGGAAAGGTTAGTTTAATGGGTCAGCTAATAAATTTACACATTGTAATAAAGATATTATTACAATGTGTAAATATGAAAATTAAATTATGAAAAGAACAGTGAAAACAGAAATAAAATTGATCAAAAAATAACCGAGATATACCATTATAAAGATAGACTATCTATCTCTCTCTTCAAAACGACAATTTATATGGAATTAGTATGGCGCTCCTGTCTTATGACGTCACATGACAGTTCGGACCTCTCTTTTTAACTAACCACTTTAAGGCATTATAACTCTTAAACTAATGAATATTTTGCGAAAATTCCTTTACATCCGTTCATCTATAGTGACAATAATTCTTACTAATAGTTTTAAAAAAATCATGAGTATTCCCTATTGTTTAGCATTTCAGCGAGTATTAGTCGTCTGAAAACATGCGAGCGAGTGTAACTAGATTCGCGTGCACACTTTCCATCTCGCGCGGTTTTCGCCGATTTTTTGCGCGTGGGCGCGGGACTGTCAGACAGAACGCGCGCCGCGGCGGCGGCGATGCGATACTTATGCGCATTGCCGCTACCATCCGCTACTGTACTGGCAGGAAAAACGCGGCGAATTATTAATTGCTGAAATGCGAATATGACTAGAGCTGTTATGTGGATTTATCTAAAGAACCGACGCCTCTCGGTTACGTTTCTTTGGATAGAGATAAGACCCATAACCGCAGCCCATATCGCACCTTGAAAATAAGACCGTCACTAAACAAAAAACACTGTTTTTGGGAAATCGCGTTTAAAGTTTTGTAAAAAAGTAAAGTCTCAGAAAACTATTTTAAAAGTATTTATGGGAGTTTCTTTCTGCATTGGCGTTTAACCATTAAACCTTTTTTTAATTTCTAGTGAAATTTTACTGAAAAAATGGGGTATATGTAACAAAATCTAAGTTTTTTTAAAAAAAATACCCTTTAGTGTCACTATTCCGATCAACATTTCGTTATAAAATAATTAGTGTCATTTAACGGGTGGCGCAAAAGTAAAGACCCTATTTGGTTCAACTATAACATTTTTTCTAAATTAGAAAACTAGATTTAGGTTTTTTTAAATGTATATTTGTGCCATTAAATTTCGTACCATTAGGATTTAAAGATGATGTCTTTTAAATGGTGACCTCCAGAGTTGATACACATTTGAGCCCTATTTATGACATTTTGCATAACTTGCCGTAACACTTCCTGCGATATGTTCGTTATTTCTTGACGAATGTTTTCTTTTAGAGCTGCGAGAGTCTGTGGCTTGTTCACATACACCCGAGATTTCAAAAAACCCCAAAGAAAGAAGTCTGGACTGGTCAGATCGGGTGATCTTGCAGGCCAAGGTAAATCGCCAAAACGAGAGATAACTCGGCCTGGAAAAGCGTCCCTCACTAAGTCCATAGTGTCGCGCGCTGTGTGTGCCGTAGCGCCGTCTTGTTGAAACCAGATGTGCTCCAGCCCCAATTCGTCCAAACTGGGTATCAAAAACTCACGTAACATGGTTCTGTAGCGTTCTCCAGTGACAGTTATCGCATTGCCTCCAGCGTCTTCGAAAAAATAGGGTCCGATCACTCTGTCAACACAGATGCCACACCATACAGTAACTTTTAGTGGGTGTAGAGGTGTTTCTTGAATAATGCGCGGATTATCAGTGCCCCAGAACCGAGTATTCTGCTTATTGACATGCGCCTGAGAGATGGAAATGCGCTTCGTCTATCATAACCAATTTTGAAGGAAAATTATCCTCTTCAAGGTTGAGGTTTATGACGCGCTGGCAGTAATCTAGACGAGCTCGGTGGTCAGCAGGCAGCAGCTGATGAGTCATTTGAGTTTTATACGGGAACATCTTTAAGTCTTTCACCAAAATACGCTGCAGGGTCCGTCTGGAAATGCCCAATTGCGTGGCACGTCGCCTCGTTGATGTTTCTGGACACTCTTCCACATCTTCGCGCACAGCATCGATATTTTCAGCTGAACGGCCTGTTCTTGGTCTCCCAGACTTAGGTCTATCCAATGTTGAGCCAGTTGATTCAAGGCGTGTGGCAAAGCGTCGAATTGTGCGACCAATCGGTGCCGGACGGTGGGGAAATCGTCGACGAAATTCACGTTGTGTTCTTATCACTGATGAATTATTCCGTAAGAACATTGACACAATTATTCCACGTTCTTGGAGAGTAAAACGGTCCATGTTTATTTTCAGTGTATTTTACATTTGTTCACTACACAATTTTCAACAACAGAATGACAGAAAATGTCATATAAAAAAAAAAAAAATATTTTCTTTAGTGCCAGTACTTTTGCGCCACCCAGTACAATTACCACAATTATTATTTTTGTTCGCCTAATTAGCAGCTTTGTTATAGAATTATAATGTTTTTATTGTTCGTTATTGGATATTATTATTATTAATGAAAAATATTGTGTGAAAGAGTGTTTATTTCCATAAAAATAACTAATACTAAAGATGATCTGTCTGCAATCAAGAATCATTAACTTAATAATAAACAAAAATTCAAAATGAACTTACTTCCATGCTGGACAGGGAGGGAGAGAAAAACATAGAATGTGCCAGCTGCATTTCCTACTGAGCATGCTGTAAAAACCAGCTAAGGGATCTGAGGGTTTCAGTATATTGCAATTTGTGCGATGGGCTGACAACCTGTCACTACAGCAATATACGTACAAAACCATCTTGAATAACCCTCAAAACTTTGTCAGACGTGGCGGAACGACCTTTGTTTAGGTCGTTTACGCTCTGCCTACCCCATTAGGGATAAAGGCGTGATTGTATGTATGTATGTAAAGATAAACTAATAAGACCAAAAACAAAAAGTAATCAAGTACTTTACTCGTTAATAACTCAAAAACTGGTTAATATTTCAAATAGTAAAATAAAAATAATAACACAGTTTTTTTCCGAACTGAGATTTTAGTAAATTCAAATAAAAATCCAGTAAAATAAAGTTTAACTAACAGAAATGCCATAATATTAAAGCTGTGTGTATGGTTTGACCAAAATGACAGTGCCCTCACTACGGCGCTAGAAAAGCATCGTGATATTAAGACGAAGTGACTACCTTGATCTGACCGAAGAAATTAAAAAGAGCGGTGTTAAACTTAGGAAACTTACTAGGGCATTTAAAGACAGTTTGTGGGTCAGGAAAGCTGAAAGAATTCAGTGGCTCTCAGATACTCAACAACTCGGTGCTTTTTATGAAGAAGTACGAAAACCGATTGGCCGTGGAGTGACCGTGAGAAAAAGTGTGCCACTGAAATCACTCGATGGCACTCAAAACTTACTGCTAAACAAGATATACTGAACCGCTGGGCAGAACATTTCAATACTCTGCTTTATGTTGATCGGTCGGTAGATCTTGACCATATTGCTTCCATTCGATCTTTGCCGGAACACGCAGCACTTGCAGAGCCCCTGACACTAGATGTGGTTGTTAAATCCATCAAAGATCAAAATAGTAAGAAAGCAGTTGGCATTGATAATATTGCCGGAGAACTGTTTAAGTACGGAGGGAAGGACCTACACTCAGTTATCTGGCATCTTTTCGAACGCATTTGGAACGAAGAAACAGTACCACCTGAGTTAAAAATGTCTCGTATACAGACACTGTATAAGAACAAAGGGGACCGTCCCGACTGTAACTCCTACCGGGGTATATCCTTGCTCTCTGTTCCTGGGAAGATATTCGCCAGAGTACTTCTCAACCGTCTATAACCAGTCTCGGAAACGCTGCTCCCGGAGACCCAGTTTGGATTTCGTCCGGATAGAGGTACATGTGAGGTCTTTTTTCGATCCACCAATTTCAGGAAAAAAACCGAGTTCAAAGCCAGTCTTTATATTTATGCTTTGTTGACTTCGAGAAGGCCTTTGGCTGTGTGCCTCGGGAAGCTCTCTGGTCTTTACTACTAAATTTGGGACGCCTTGAGAAAGTTGGTTCGTATGATCCGATTCCAGCATGACGATATGGTCTGCTGTGTTACTTGCAACGGTGAGCAGTCAGAGTTCTTCACCGTAAGCTGCGGCGTCAAACAAGGTTGCGTGCTTGCACCTGCGTTGTTTGCACTCTACTTTACAGTAGTAGTCGGTAAAGCCCTGAAACCACCTTCTGCTGGCATCAAAATACGCTTTCGGACTGAAGGAGGAATTTTTAACCTGGCTAGATTTAAGGCCAGCACAAAAGTGTCCCATGCGGTTATAACGGAGATCATGTATGCAGACGACTTGTATTTTATTGCCAACTCGCCACAAGAGCCTCAATAACTGATATTAAATCTTTATGAGGCTTGTTGTCGTTTTGGTCTCAAAATCAGTGTAGCTAAGACTGAAGTAATGGCAATGAGCAGTCTTGAATGGGGAATTTACAAAAATAATTTGTAGGCATACTGTTCTTAACAAAATAAATACACTATTTTACTTAAAATAATGCTATACCTACCGTTATCATCACTGAAATACCGCTCCTAAACAAAAAAATACACTTTTTCTCTAAATTTCACGCGTTTTATGGTTATGGCACCGACACTACTGTCAAAATGACAGTATTCCAATAAGATGGCGCATGCGTTTCCCAAAAAAGCGTAGTGACACTAGCACTCTCCAGCGAACAATGTTTGCAATAGAACTACCGGTGTCTTCGCATTCTCTAAGTACAAGAGATTTACAACAGATGGCACTCATAACTCAATTTTGCCAAATTTCGTTTAGTGACGGTCTTATTTTCAAGGTGCGATATCCTTGTGTCTTCCATGCTGGACTGGGAGTGAGAGAAAAACATAGAATGTGCCAGCTGCATTTCCTCCCGAGCATGCTGAAAAAGCCAGCTAAGTTATCTGAGGGTTTCAGCATATTGTAATTTAGGCGATGGGCTGACAACCTGTCACTACAGCAGTATACGTACCTACAAATATATCTTAAATAACCCTCAAAACTTTGTCAGAAGTGGCGGATCGACCTTTGTTTAGGTTGTTTACGCTCTGCCTACCCCATTAGAGATAAAGGCGTGATTATATGTATGTATTGTATATCCTTGTTCAGCCGTTCCTAGTTCCTAAACCTAATCTAGGATTGGGTCTGGTTTCCCTTCTGGGTTGCGGAGGTCAGATGGCAGTCGCTCTGTCTAAAAACCAGTACCCTCGTTCAATCCCCTAGATTAGGAAGCCGACCCCGTGAGATACGGGATAAGGCTAGGGAGATGAGGATGATCCTTGTTCAGCCGTTGACTTTCTGTTGTTGTGCTTCTAGATCTAGACTGAATTAATGATTATTCGGATGCTCAGTGTTCTGCTTAAACATGACTGAGACCATAAGAACAATAATACTAACATGAGACCTTAGATCAAAATCTATTGAGATTTTTGAAAATATTAGAAATAACAAATCGAAAATTCAACCAATGACAGGATTTGAACCCGCGTTTTTGGTAAGCCGGTCCAACGCTCTAAACTAACTAAGCTACAGCAGCCAGTCCTGAGCGATAAATTAATTATCTGCTATTTATTACTTACTCGTCATAAGTGGGCGCGTTTTCCAAAGCCCCGGGATCAACTCGTGCAGCGGTTGAATTCTTGATTTGTTAGGGAAACCGTCCCGCATACTGATAGGGGTTGCTCAGTTAATGACACTGAACAACTTCCACCAGGAATATCTTTCATTAAGTATAAAAAAATGGCTTTTCTATACACAATGTTCACCTCAGTCCTGCCTCAGTCAGACAATTTGTATGGAAAAGCCATATTTTTTTTCTCTTCCTAAAAAAAATCCTAGTGGATGCTGTTCAGTGTCACTTATTGAGCAACCCCTATCAGTATGCGGGACGCTGTCCCTTACACCTGTCTTGTCTTGTCTAGCCGTTAATGTCCCACTGCTAGGCAAAGGCCTATCTCTGGTCTCTCCACAACTCTCTATCCTGTGCTGCCTCCGGCCAGTCCTCGAGGAAGGAGTTGAGCTCATCTCGCCACCGGCGTCTGGATCGGCCACGCCACCGTCTGTCTCTTCTAGGCATCCACTCGGTGTAATTTTGGCCCATAATTCATCTGGCATACGACAGACGTGACCTGCCCAGTCCCACTTTAATTTGGCTGCTGTATAGGCTACATCAGTAACACCAGTTTTGGAGCGAATTAAGGAATTTCGGACTATATCCGTCAGTTTCAAGTCTAGTATAATTCGCTCCATTGCTCATTGGCAAACTCCGAGTCTGAATCTCTGAGCTTCTGTCAAAGACCAAGTCTGTGCCCCATAAGTCAGTATCGGGAGAATGCACATGTCCATGAGTTTTCGTTTCAATGATAGAGGCAGTTCACCTTTCATGTGCTCCTTCATCGACCAATAACTCCTCCAGGCATTTTCTATGCGTCGCGTACTTCTTTCTCTTGGTGAGCCTCAAAGGAAATTAATTGGCCGAGGTATATGTACTTACTTACTGTCCTTTCGATGCTATTTGACATAAGCTTGGTCTTCGACATATTCATCATTAATCCAGCCTCGAAGCTTGCGGTGCTTAGATCTTGAAGCATGAGCTCTAGTTCTGCATGATGCTGATGCAGAGAGCAAGGTTTGTCAACCTCACTTCACCAACTTCAACGCCTTACTACAGCTGGTTTAATAAAACAGACAGTGGCGAGTGTTTGATGACTGTAGTCCACGGATCATTTCAATCGTTTTGTCGATACTATTATATATTCTATGATGTCGTGGTTCTGATGGAGACGACATGCTTCATCGACTCAATTCTGCAGCTTTTCCTGACATTCTGCGGTTACGAACTTACATACATACATATAACCACACCTTTATCCCTAATGGGGTAGGCAGTGCGTAAACGACCTAAACAAAAGTCGTTCCGCCACGTCTGACAAAGTTTCAAGGTATTTAATATATAGATTTGTAGGTATATTGCTGTAGTGACAGGTTTCCAGCCCATCGCCTAAATGACAATATACTGAAACCCTCGGATCCCTTAGCTGGTTTTACAGCATGCCCGGGAGGAAATGCACTTGGCACATTCTATGTTTTTCTCTCGCTCCCAGGCCAGCATGGAAGACACAGAAACGGCATATGAAAACATGCAATATGGAGCCCTCACGAGGGTTTGCTGTTTGTTCAGCTCAACGTCCACACGCTGGTACAGAAGCGAGTCAGCGATTTCGAGAAGCAACGGTCACGACGCCAAACGCGACGAACTGAAGCCCCGACGGCCGTGCTGCCATTCAATGCCGTTATGAACAAGGTGTGCTCACATGCCCCAAGTGCGCTGGAAAACAAACAACGGAAATCAACTACATCAGCCATTTTAGTTCGTACCGTCTAGGAGTCCAAGTGGAAAACAATCGGAAGGATCACTCAGTTTTAAAATACAGGGTACAAAATACTAAGATAACCTTGGACTTAAAAAATACTCATGTTAGGCAATCAATTCTGCAGGATTTGATAGGATTTACAAACTTTTAAGAAATCAATAAGGGAAAAATTTCGCATTGTAAACGTCTTGGATGCTATCTAAGTAGACATGTCTATAATTATTATACCTACTGTAGCTAATCAGTTCAAATTCTTACAATATTAGTAACAAAAAATAATTATCTTTATTTAGTCTTTTGTAAATTATTACTTTAGTTTCAATAATTAAGAGTAATAGGAACATTACTTATGGTAAATAAAAACAACAAAACAAAAACTTAACTTCACAAGTTCTTAAATAAATGTTGTGAGATCGTATTAATCAAATAAAAGAAGTTTAAAGTAGAAGTCAGATGAAGTTATCAAGGTACGGAAAGGCAAGTTAGTTTATCTGAAAAAGGCTTCTCAAAAAACACATCATGTCGAGAGTATCATCTGACAGACGACTTCTGATTTTGCATGCCAAATACCCTGATGCTGGAAAAGCTCGTTCTGCCTCAACACTTGTGGGAACCACAGTTAAGAAGCAGTTATGTACGAAGTTAAAAAGTTCTCCTCTAACTCCACCAGCTTCGTACAAATTTTTTTTTTTTATTAAAATGTCTAAAGTATTTGTTGTAGAATTTGTTGAGCGAGCAGTGGGCTGTTTCAGTGCGTTCAGCGATTTTTGCAGCTTTTCATGAAGTGTGATATTTTTTTCCGCGGAGACGGCAGAAAAGGCATTGTATAGTGTCTTCAATATCGAAGCCTTCATCGTCCTCTTGTGCAACCGGTGCAACAATATCGACATCCTGCGTCTGTGAGTTATAATTTGTACTGTGTTTTGCAGTGCAATCTTTCTATAAGTTTTTTAATTTCTTTACGGATAGTGGTCTTATGTGGGATATAATGAATGTTTCATCTTGCGCATACTCTTCCAAATCATTTTCGTATTGGGTAAAGTTCCTTAAATATAGCAATACTGATGTCAAACATGTGCGGCGCTCAGATATACGGATTATCGTTATCTCGCGAGATCTCGTACGAAATTTGACGAGATACAATCTCGTAAAATATGGCCGGGATCTCGCGAGATAACGAGAATCCGTATATCTGAGCGCCTCGCGATCTCGGCGAGACGAGATTGCATTTCCTACTCGTAGCTAGGTATATTATACGAGGGTGGAGTGATAAGTCCGGTAAAAATTTAAGAAGGCGTGTGTTTTTTAAATCTATCATTATTTATTTTTGAACACCAATTCCTTACAACCAAATGCCCTTGATCCAGATTCTGTAGCTTGAGGTATCAAAATACCTTCAATAAAATACGACTTAGGCTAACCATTCGAATTGGCACAAATTTAGTGCATGATCTCTTCATTTTAGACAGAACTTTTTCAATCAAGTAAATTAAAAAAATCAAGGAACAGAAAATAGACGCAAGGGGCTTAGTCTTTCAAATAATGGCGATTGAGAAAGCAAGTCGTAGCACAACTCACGGAATTTGGCCAATCCAACTGCACAGGTGTCACTCGCGAAGTCAGCAAATGCGGCAGCCATTACGCGGATGGCTATTTCATACTTAACTGTTGGTTTAAAATATTGCGCACACGGTAGTCTGAGATTCCTACTAATTCAACTATCTCGTTTAATTTGAATTTTCGGCCGTTTTATACTGTGTCATGGATTTTAACGATGATCTCTGGAGTAGGGGCCTTAATTGGCCGTCCTGGACAACCATCATCACTTTTGCTTGTATGACCACATCGGAAATTATAATCTACTTAAGAATCATTTTAATCGAAGCAGTCTGATCCGTATTATATACTATACCAGGCCACTCAGAAAGTATTGCGATAAATAGTTTTTATATATGGCAGACTGGGCCGGTTAGAATCTTTTTTTGAAAATATGATTACTTGTAAGTAAAAATATGTGTGTTCCATTTTCAAAATTTCCCTCCACATTTTTTGCGAGCCAATTCAAAGTATCGTGTCTTACTGAAAAATGGATCTGCGCCGGGAACATTTTAGGGCTATGATTTTTTACGATTTCAAGTGTCGCCTGAAACCGGATGAATCGTTCGATAGACTTCAAATGGCATTTATGGATGAAAGCCCCTCCAAGGCAACCGTGTATCGTTGGTATAACGAATTTAGGCGCGGTCGACCAACCTTGGGGGATGAAGAAAGAAGCGGTCGCCCTTTGACGGCTATTACGGAAGGAAACGTGCTAGCAGTGAAAAATTTAATCCAAGATAATAGGCGAATTACATATCAGGAGATTCAGCACATATTAAAGATTGGATCGGGAAGCGTTCACGAGATTCTACAAGGGCATCTTCGCGTGAGGTGGATAGTATCGCGCTGGGTGCCGCACTACCTCACCGACGCTCAGAAGCAGGCCCGGGTGGAATGGTGCCGTGATATGCTGAACAAATTTGAAGCAGGCTCGTCTCGGCGTGTTTACGACATCGTAACAGGTGATGAGTCCTGGATTTATCAATACGATCCAGAAACCAAGCGCCAGTCGACAGTTTGGGTGTTTCAAAATGAACCAACGCCTACCAAAGTGAAGCGATCTCGAAGCGGGGGGAAGATTTTGATCGCCAGCTTTTTTAATTTGACTGGCCACTTGGCCTCAATTCCCTTACGAGATCAAAGAAGCATTAACGCCGAATGGTATACTACCAAATGTTTACCAGAAGTTTTTTCTGTTGTGAGCAACAAGCGACCAAACACAGGGCTCCGCGGACTACTGCTCCACCACGACAATGCGCCTGCACACACCGCGCTCAAAACGAGGGACTTCCTGGACAGCACACCAGTCAAACTCCTGGGTCACCCTCCTTACAGCCCTGATCTAGCACCGTATGACTTCTTTTTATTTCCAAAAATAAAAAATCAGCTCAAGGGGATACAATTTTCGTCGCCGGAAGATGCGCTGGCTGCGTTCGAGCAGGCTGTAAACGAGGTGTCTACGGCGGACTGGAAAAAGTGTTTTGAAAACTGGTTCAGAGGCATGAAACTTTGTATAGAGGCTGGTGGAGAGTACTTTGAAAAGATTTAATAAAAATATATGTACCTGTAGAACAATTTTTTTTAGTGTCGCATATCTTTCTGAGTGTCCCACGTAAGTCTTTGTTTCATTTCCGCAATGGAATTTCTGCGCAAAAAATACTTAGAATGAACACTCGAAATTCACGGTTCGCCTCCTTTACAAAAATGCGTTCACTTGTTTTGGTTGTAAAAAAAAAAATAACTGGCGGTAGTGACTGATATTTTTTATTTCGTCCTCCAATAGAATTATATACAAGGAGGTTCTATGCAATTTGCGATATTTTTATCGGAAAATCGATTTTTACCTCACTTATCACTCTGCCCTCGTATCTTGTATTTTTAAGACATGAAGTGATTAATCAAAATAATATCCGTTAGTTCATTAAGCCATTAAGTGTTGATTTGTCCAAGTTCGGAAGGCACATTAAGCCGTTGGTCCCGGTTAAAATCGTTTAACTCCGAATATATTACTCGGAGGCCAGTGCTAAGCATTGGCGGCTTCAAAACTCTGACCTAATCTAGGATTGGGTCTGGTTTCCCTTCTGGGTTGCGGAGGTAAGATGGCAGTTGCTCTGTGTAAAAACTAGTACCCACGTTCAATCCCCTAGATTAGGTAGCGAAGCCCGTGAGATATGGTATAAGGCTAGGGAGATGATGGTTTGTTACATAATTAGTAATTTCCTACTTTATTTTACAACGGTTATTTGGAATATTTTCTACAGAAGATTTTGGATATGGACTGAGCTCTTTTGATTTAATCTTAGAAGAATAGTAAAAAGAATATTTTTGTCAGGATTCGGGAACGATTTTGTGCCCCAACAACGCCTGTGGGAAAAGAGTTCGTATAAAGCGAATTGCCATGGACATCATACAAGGCGCATTGATTACGAAAAACCAGGATCACAACATCCACAACTATATTTGGACTTTGAAGGTAGTCCAACTAAAAGCAATAACAGGCTAATTTAAAAATATACGGTTAACAGAGAAAGCGTTGGACGGTCTACGTGTTAAAATTTAGATTAAACGTAAGATATTTAAATTCTTTAAAATATAGTGTGCAAATATTGTTAGTTACTTAGTGAATAGCCGAAAATGTCTGCAAATAAAGAGAACGTGAAAGCGATCGAGACAAGGAAATCTACGAAGAAAGGAAATAGAGAAGACCCGTCGGACAGGAATCCGTTGAAAACTCTGTCGTTTAATTCAAATGCTGAAACCAACTTGGCTGGTCCAAGTTCAGGGTCCAGCAGACCACTTGATACGAGGTACGTGACTCACCGGAACCGGAACCATTACGAAGAATTCGACTGGGGGTTCATGGTCTTTGAAGATACTCCAAGGAAACCAGATACAAATGACAATAAAGCTAAAAACAAGATAAATGAAAAGACATCTGTAAGTGAAATATTAAAAAAACATGAAAGGGCTGAAAAAGAGTCTAATAAAGTAGAGAAGTCTGAAAAAGAACCATCGGCCTGTGAAAAATACGAATCGAACAGAGGAAATAAAACTGGAAATACTAACCAAGTTAATCCAGAGAAAAGAACTCAAAAGACACAACCTAATAAAGAAAATATTATTTATACAATTGACCTAACAGAAGAAGAAGAAGACAAGACTGACAAAGAAGACATTGTCAGCAGTGATATCGAAGTGGGACTTTGTAAGTACTCATTTGCTTATTTTCGTTAGTGACGAAGGTATCTTGAAAGTTCATGCATTACAAAGTTCATGCAACCAATAATGAACACCAATAAATTACGAACAGGTCCATCTATGTACAAACCGATGGACCCGGGTGTCAGAGATTTTAAAGCGCCTAAAAGCACAGCTAATAGGCCTTTGACATGGTTTATGTAACGTTCACTATCAAAGACAGCGATTGAGTCCGACGGCTTAATGTGCCCTGCTAAGCACGGAACTTGCGATGCAACGTGCCCTTCAATATTCGGCATCATTTAACTGTTGAACACATTGATCTATACGTCAGTATAGTAATATTTCTATGGTTGAACAGAGATTTCTCAATTTTACGCTAGATTTCTATTGCTATGGAAGTGAAAGAGATAAATTCTGAATAATTTTATTTAATTACATTTTCAGCTGTGGAAAAATGTTTCGACCCTCTGAACAAGGCGTACATGATGGATAACCTCAACTATTTGCTGCAAACGGAGAAGAAAGTGCTTAGAGAACCTAGGATCAAAAGAGCTTTGAGATCTTCGGTCATGAATTGGATTATTAACGCTAATGTAAGTACCAAATCCGGAAATATTTTTGGTACCATCAGAATGTACCTATGTCGACACGAAAATAGTAGAAGTCTTTATAAATCTTCATAGCAGCGCATTTGTGACCCCCAGGTGTAGCAGGTGACCCGCGCGCCTGTTCGTCTGCCTCCCTCTAAAAAATACTACTGGTTGGAAGTTGACCAAAGAATAAATCTTTGATTTCAATCCTTGCATTGCGGATTGTATAAACCTGAATTTTCTACCTGAGTAGGACATTCTGAATCCAAAATTAAACTGGTTATCAATTCAGTATCAATTTTCCGTTTCAAGGGTGCCAATGGAAATCCAGCAGTAGTTCAAGTCGCAAGCTGGTACTTCAATAGCTACTTTAGCTCAGCCAGGGTGACAAACACCGAGCTACAGGTGCTCGCGGCTGCCTGCTATTGGATCGCCACCAAGTTCGATGGCCAATTCATATCAATGGAACGCCTGCTCAAGTACTCCGGACATACATTCATAAAGCAGGACCTGGTAGAAGCTGAAAGGAAAATTCTGAGGAAATTAGTGAGTTTGATAACAATAGTAGACCACAAAGTAAATATTCAAACCGTTGAGCCTGAAACTTAAAAACCGTCTAGCGTGGAAGGTTCTCTAATTAATGATGAAACACTTAAAAACCCTTATCATATCTCCTGCCCTCTTCATAATTAGCTGTACTTCACCTTCACCTTTCTCTATAAACTATCTTCCCATTCGATCGGAGTAGTTGGCATCTGGAAGCCAAACAAGCCAAGCGTATGGTCTTAAACTGCAGATTTTCAACTATTAGTACATACATACATATAATCACGCCTTCATCCCTAATGGGGTAGGCAGAGCGTAAACTACGGAAACAAAGGTTGTTACGCCACGTCTGACAAAGTTTTATGATATTAGATAGATAATCTGTAGTGACAGGTTGTCAACCCATTGCCTAAAGTACAATATACTAAAACCCTCGGATCCCTTTGCTGGTTTCAACAGCATACCCAGGACATGCTCAACTAATAGTAATGATCATATACTCAAACCTTCAAACAATACCACTTTCTCTTCTTTTTTTTTGTGTGTAGACAGGGAAAAGTAAACAACTAAATTTGGCTCTCCCTAAATTTTAATTAAAATAAATATAATTACATAGTTTTTATGTGTTAAAAACTTACCATTTACACAAGTTGACTGTCTACTCTATAAATCAATATATATAACAAGCAACATAAAATTGCTATTTATAATATTTATATCAAGATGGACAACACTGCACAACTCTCCAAGAGCATTGAAGAGCTCACTAAGTGGATAGACACCACAATGTCGGAGTTTGAGAAGCAACAGGAACAGGCGTCTGCTTCTAGTGCTACTCCCACGGTGAAGGTGCTGTCTGCTGACTACTTGAGCTTCAAGTCCCTAGTGTGGAAAGCGCTGGCAATGTTAAAGTCGGAGGTACAGCTCATTGTAAATGGCTTAGATAAAATTGAGACCCATTCTCCCCGTAAAGCGCTTCGCCTTCATGGGGTTTCTGAAGAGCATACAGAAGATCTGCCTAAGAAGGTGTGCAGCTTAATTCAGAGCTCAATGAAGCTGTCTTCTTTCAATGCTGATGCGATTGAGGTCTGCCACCGTCTGGGTGTGAAGAAGGACAAGACTCAGCCAATATTAATGCGTTTCACTTCGATGAACCACCGGGCAGCTGTATGGAATGCCAAAACTGCATTCAAGGGATCCGTAGTTTCAGTGTCAAGAGTTTCTGACCAACCCACGCCAGACTGTTTTTGCTGCGGCCAGGAAACATTTCGGGAAGAAATACTCCTGGTCATCAGAGGGGTCAACGTCGTGCTCTTAGCGGATGGAAGCAGGAAAAAAGTGGTAACCATGTCCGAGCTCCAGCAGCTGATTACTTTGCATCCAAACCGTGTTGATGTTTCAGTCGGAGGAAGCAGTTTTTCTATGTACGCCTTTGTTTAAATTGCGGTGCTCGGTGTTTATCATTCTGTACATGTCTACATTCTGTAGGAAGCGATTAGTTCTCTTTATTTTGTTCAATAACTTTTTATTGCAAGGTATGTTTTATTTTTGTATGTGATTTAAACTCTTAAAATATTTTGATTTGACAGATCACAGTTGACAGATTAATTTGACACTGACAGCTTGTTGTTTCGTTCAAAAATCTAAGACTTGTTTTTTTATATTTATTGCTTTTTTGCCTTAGTAAAGAGTCATACTGCCGCATTCTTGGTTTTTGCAATAATTGTTAATGTTTCTTTTTATTTTATTTTTGTTAATTAAGTTTTTTGTGCTTGGCTTGGATTGCGGATGTTGCTTTGTTATTTAAACCTTAGCTTGAATAGCATATGTTGCTCAAGACATTATGATTAGTATCTTTTAGTCAGCTTGTGTTGTTGAAATAAGTTGATTGTTTATTATATTTTTTATGTTTTAAATTTTTTTTTTTTTTATATATATATTTTTATAATAATATTTATTTATATGATAAGATACACAATGATTATTTGTCTTGCTCATCTTCTGATGATTATTTAAGTGCTCTCAGCGATAGTGATTGCTCTTCTCTTTCAGACTCTGAACCGTTGCAAGATAAGCTTGCTTCGGTTTTTCACAATAGTTCTTCATATCTCTCCCTGGTGCACATCAACACACAGAGCTTATCTGCTCATTACGGCATCACGGCATCTTCCAGTGTCGGCATAGTCGATGGAATATTAGTTTCTGAGACATGGCTGAAGCCTTCTCTCCCTTCCACATCTTGTTCTCTGCCAGGTTATCGGCTATTCCGCAATTATCGTGTGGGCGCGGGTGCCGGCGGGGTAGGCATCTTCGCGGTGATATCCCGGCCACATTGATTAGCTCTTCCCCTTCACAATATTCTATTTCTCTTGAACATTTATTCCTGGAAGTTACTGTGAACCATACCAAAATTTTACTTGGTGTGGTTTACTGCCCCAGTGATCAAATTAACTACTTTTCTTCTTTTGAGTCCACTCTTGAAAATTTTAGCAGTCTATACGAACGTATCATTATTATGGGTGACCTAATACATGTTTAGTAAAGGACGATGCCACATCCATGGCCAGGTCCGGGAAATTGTAATCTCTTACATTAATTTCGGTACACACCATGTACCGAATCGTAGGCCATCTTTAATTGACGTCATAATTGTTTCTAAACCTAAATTAGTAATTTCTCACGGGCAAATGTCGGCTCCTTTTTCTAATCATGACCTATTATTTCTTACGTATAAAGTACGTCCCCCTAAGGTTAAAACTAAAGTAACTTTTGAGCGTAATTTTCGCAACATGGATATGGATCGTTTGAGTAATGATGTAGTGAACATTGACTGGTCCCTTGTTATATCTGCCAACTGTATTGACGCCAAGGTGGCTGCTTTTACAGTTATTTTAACTAGACTATTCGACACACAAGCACCAGTCAAACGTGTTCGTATTAAACATATTCCAGCTCCCTGGTTGACACCGGTTATAAAGAGAACCATGACAAAAAGATATAGAGCTAAAGCTAAATTAAAATTTAGCTACTCATAAAAAACTTCGAAACATCTGCAACAGAATGTGTAGGGATGCAAAGCTTAGAAAGTTTTTTTTAAGTCACTAGGCATTGGCAAGGCTATGGATACCCCTTTAGGTACCATGGATTTAAACGCTCTTATCACTCACTTCTCTACTCCCCCTGTAAAACTTGATAATTCTACCAAAGCTTTATCTCTTTCTTATCTTTCTAACCTTGACCTGCCTGACTGTTTATGTTTTACATTTCAACCAGTCACTGAGGACAGCGTTAAGAAAATCATCCCCTCCATTTCCACAAAGGCAGTGGGAAGTAGTTATAGAAGTTTTTATATGCTATTATATGCCCATATTTTTTTATATTCTGCCGTTTATCACTCACATTGTAAATTTTTCACAAACTCCAAATGTCATCCCTACAGCTTGGAAGAAAGCTTTTATTATCCCAGTGCCTAAAACCTCCAATCCAACATCTCTTTCTCAGTACCGTCCTATCTCTATCCTTCCCGTACTTTCAAAAGTTCTTGAAAGTGTGGTCCACTATCAACTATATTCCTTCCTTACTTCCAATCAGCATACTTCCATACTGGACTGGGAGAGAAAGAAAAACATAGAATGTTCCAGTTGCCCTTCCTCCCGGGCATGCTGTAAAAGACAGCAAAAGGGATTCGAGGGTTACAGTGTATTTTAATTTAGGCGATGGGCTGACAACCTGTCACTACAGCAATACACATTACAATCTAAAATTGCCCTCAATTTATGTCAGACGTGGCGAAAGCGCCTTTTAGGAGGCGTTTTACGCTCTGCCTACCCCGTAAGGGATAAAGGCGTGATTTTATGTATGTATGTATGTATGTATGCAATCAGCTCCTATGCCCCTTCCAATCCAGTTTCCGTCCCTCACACGGCACAGTTAGTGCGTTGCTGAACGTTACTGATGATATCCGTCACGCTATGGATAATACCAAACTTACAGTTGTCGTTCTATTAGACTTCAGCAACGCATTTAACTCTTTTGATTTTGATATCTTTCTTGGTTCCCTCCGTTCTCTTAACGTTGCTCCTGCTGTAATTGATTGGTTTCATTCTTATCTCCATGGGCGCTAGCAGTGTGTCTTCTTCTGTCGAGTGGGTATCGAGTCTATCGACCCGATGAACCCTGGTGTCAGAGTTTTTAAACCGCCTAGTAGCACAACTATCAGGCCTCTGACATGGTTTATCAGTGTTTAGCAGTGTGTGAAGACAGACGATGCATCATCGGACTGGTCAAACTTATCGGCTGGTGTTTATTTATTTATTTAACAATTTTGTTCCACAAGGCGGCGTTCTTTCTCCTCTTCTATTCTCTATTTTTATTAATAACATTTCAAAAGTAATTTCTTCTCCCTACCATCTGTATGCAGATGATTTACAAATTTACAGACATTTCTCCTTAACTGACGTCACTGAGGCAGTTGCTGCTGTCAATATTGATCTTGCTGCTGTGAAGGAATGGGCTAGGAGTTTTGGTCTGCTTTTGAATCCTACTAAGTCACAGGCTATGATTGTTGGTAGCAGCAGGCTTAGAAGTGGAATTAATGATGCTGATATACCTAATATTTTTATAATAGTGTATGCATTCCGTATACAAAAAAGCCACAAATCTAGGGTTGATTTTGAACCGTGACTTGTCATGGTCGGCACAGGTAAATAAAGTTAGCAGGCGTATGCATTATTCATTCCACTCTCTCAAACGACTCCAGATTTTCCTTCCTTCCACTATAATCATGCTTGCACAACCACTTCTCCTCCGCATTCTCGATGTATGTTATCTAGATGACATAATAAACTTGAGCACTTACAAAACGATTCATTTTTGGCCTTCGCAAATTCGACCACATCTCCGAGTTTCGCGCTTTACTAAAATGGCTCCCTATCCGACTTCGCCGCGATGTGCACAACCTCACCGTCCTTTACAAGATCCTTAATGATCCTACCTCTCCTGAATATCTCCGTTCCCGATTCCGTTTCTTACCTCCTGATCCCCGGTCCAGGCGCGCTTATATCACAAAGGTGCTTGAGTGTCCTGGTTCAAACACAAAGTTTTTCTTCAATTCTTTTGCAGTCCGGGCTATCCAACTATGGAATAAACTTCCTAAACCATTTCAAGACAGTCCTTCAGTATTCACTTTCAAAAAGAGACTCAAAGAGCATTTTATGACCTCTCTTTGATGTAAATAATATGTATTATATTCATTTTATATCTATCATAATATACGCATATATCTTATATATTATTTTGTTACGTATTAGTTATTTCTATTATTGTTATACATACATGTTCTTTTTAAATCTAGTACAATAAGTCAACTTAAAAACTAAACGAAAAGCACGCCCTGGGTCATACCCGGTGCAAAGGTGCCCATTACGCTCGCTGCGTTGCCACGTTGAACTGCAATAGACAGCCTTTGCAGCAGAAACGCCCCAGCGCGGTTGTCGCAACCTCTCTCCCGAAGGCGGCGCCCAATTTCCCTAAGGAATGACATCCCTTCCGATGCCCAACAACCCAAAGTCTCCACTGCCAGGGGAACAAAGTAATATTGGCCCTCCAGTTCCGCATATTTTGTATGTTTTTTAGCTGCCGCAGTTTCAGCTGCGGTGGCGGCTGATCGTACGGTGTTACCCAGGTGGGAGGCAGCGAAAGTGCTGACGCACGTAGCGTCCCATATAAGGCACTTTCCCCTCTGCCACGGCACCAGTGTAAGCCCGTCCGGCCTTTTGCCGTCTGACCGACTAAGACCCGGTGGCTCCAAGATACACGGTATATTTGCCGAGATCAGTGCTCTCCGGACGATATCGTTGAGAGCGTGGTGACGAGGAAACCTTCCTGAACATCGACAACAGCTCAAGGCATGATGACCGTTCGCCTCCACTGTGGCGCCGCAGATGCATGAATGAGGTTGGCAAACATCGCAGCCCAAGCGGAGAGCTACAGCCACACGCAAAGAACTATTGTCGAGAAAAGGTGAGGGCAACGCCTGCAACCAAGCTCCTGATTCTCACCTTGATACCGCTCTAAGTCTCGCCAGATCTACCCCTACCAAACTGGAGATGAGCTGGTCTAGAGTATTCTTGGCCACCAAATCCCCCCAAGCTCGCTGGACCTGTGGAACCTGAGGTAAGGCCGCATTCGGGTAAATGGTTGGCCAAGCTGTCATCGCATCGGCTGCAAAGGGTATATTGACCACGCCTCGGGCTCTCAACGTATTAAGCGGGAACAGATAAAAAAACACAGCCGACTGAGCAATAAGGACTTCGATAGCAGGAGAACGTAGTCTGTTCACGATAACGAGTAACGGACTTAGAGCCAGACCGGAGGCGACACGCGCCAAAATTTCTACGAAAAAATATCTGTATTTTTTAGCGGGGAGTGAGGTAACACACAAAGAGTTTTATATCACGTCGCTATAAACGCACACAACATAATTGCCGCACTCAATCTTAAACTACACGCACACAATCGCATTCTCACACAACCGCACACGTAATGAGGTCTGTCTGTATACAACACAATTGCAGCAATAATGAAATATGCTAGTGCATGACATATCGATGTTCAACTATCGATGGATTCTAAAGTTTACCAGAAACACTTAATTATTTTTACCCAATTTCCGAAAGAGGGTTATAATTTCTGAATGTGTGTATCAGTGTTGGGCATTAATCGTTAATCGCATTACAATTAATAAAAAAAACGCATTCTAAGTAATTATAATCTGCAATAATTAATCTCATTACTTCATTACTTTTCAATCGATGTACCTCTGCTAAAACTTTATATAGCAGAAAGAGGACTTTGCACTCGGAAGTTGACACTTTAGGTAGTTACTGGGGGACACGGAGGCGCTGTCGGTGACAGATTTGACAAGACGTGACAGTATTTAACAAGAATTGACAGGAATTGACAGGACTTGACCGGAATTGACAGAACTTGACAGGACTTCACAGGACTTAACAGGACTTCACAGGACTTGACAGAACTTAAAGGACTTGATAGGATTTGACAGGACTGGACAGGAATTTATAGAACTTGTCAGGAATGAACAGAACTTGCAGATAATGACTTTTCAATGTTTTAAAAATGCATGCAAAACAAATAAAGAAAGGGAAATAATCGACATGACAGGATTTGGCAGGATTTGAAAGATTTGTCAGGTTCGACAGGTTTTTACATGTATCTAATCTAAAACCTCTATCTACCAAATCCACTAAATTTGGCAAATTATCATAACTGTCAAACCCGGCAAATCTCTCAAAAGTGTCCAACCTGTCGAATCTGTGTAATCAGCATGACAGTCAAATCTGTCATGTCAACTAAAATATACAATTAATCACGCCTTGACCCCAAGGGGCTAGACAGAGAACAAGTAAAGTTTGTGTGGAGAAGGAGAAGAAGAAGAAAATTTATTAGCCTTTTGTAAAGCAAATATAGAAACAAGATTACATGGTTTAAGAATTTTAATTGTCACAAAGTACATAAAATGTAAGGACTGTTGGGGATAGTAAAAAGCCACCGTAAGAACAACACTTTAAGTCTACTTCTTGGCTGAAGAAAAGTTTATTTTTCATTTTGGAACATTCAATGTAACAGACAAAAAATAAACTTATGATGACTTTATGTGATATAAATGTCGATAGCCAAGAATTTCTTGAGCCAAGAATAATGATTTTGCATAAAAAAGATACAATTCTATTGATTTTTGAAGTGAATTAGCTTTGTGTATACATGCCTAATACGCTTTTAAGGGTCACTTTTTTTAGACAAATACGTAATTTTAACATTAGCATATTTTTGTGCTACAAGTTTTTCTAGTTCGATATTGTGCACAATTATTTGGTTGTAGGGATTTTTCCTGTTTTGCTTTTAATTAGCTGTCTCTTAAGAAGCTCTCTCTCTTCTACACCAATCTTATCTAAAATTTAACGCTCTTCTTTATCTATCAAATACTTATCTGAAAGGGTGTTTAATATTTCTTGCCGTCCTGCAACTTTTTTCTTTAAATATGTTTTTCTTCCATGCTGGACTGGGAGAGATAGAAAAACATAGAATGTTCCAGCTGCCCTTCCTCCCGGGCATGCTGTTGAAGTCAGCAAAAGGGACTCGAGGGTTACAGTGTATTGTAATTTAGGCGATGGGTTGACAACCTGTCACTAAAGCAATACATATTACAATCTAAAATTGCTCTCAATTTTTGTCAGACGTGGCGAAAGCGCCTTTTACGAGGCATTAAACGCTCTGCCTACCTCTGCTCTGCCTAACGCTATACTGATAAAGGCGTGATTTATGTATGTATGTTTTTTGCGACTGAAGTCTTTTTATTTGCTTATTTTTTTCTCTGTTGAGCATATTACAGAATGAGTAATAAAATGTTTTCTAGCATTTCAAATGCTATTAATGTTAGAAAACATTTTTTTTTGTTTAGAGTTATGATAATGTATATCTCTTGTTTGTAATTAATTAGGGTGAAATAGTATTATTGAAATTTGATTCGAAAAGATGACGACGTAAAAATATTATAGCGACCTGTGGTTGAACTGTCTGTCATACGTAACTTTAGGATACTCTAGGGTAGGTAGGTATGCCAATATTAAATACTGAAGAAAAAAAAATACCATTTGTAAGGGACAGCGTCGCACAAACTGATAGGGGTTGTTCAGTCAACGACACTAAAATACTTTCACCAGGCAATTCTTTAAGGAAGTGAGTTTTATTTTGGATTTTCCATACAAAATGACCAATTGTCCGCCTCGATCAGGCAATTTGTATGGAGAAGCCAAAATTTCGTTTTCACTGCCTGAAAGAATTTCCTGGTGACAGTTGCTCAGTGTCATTGACTAAGCAGCCCCTATAAGTTTGTGGGTCCCTTGCACGCTGTGCCTTACACCCCGTATATATGAATTCTCTTCACAGAAATTCCAACCGCTGCCAGTAACACCACACGACTACGTTCCCTACCTCGCGTGGTGCTGTAACGACAACAGCAGCGGCGTGTTGGAGGCTGCAGCCGTGTTCCTCTGCCAGTGCGGAGTCCTGACGGCCCAGACCCTGAGCGAGGAGTACCCATCAGTGGTGGCCACGGCTGCCGTCAAGAACGCGCTCATTTTGCTGAGAATGGATGCCAGAATGCATAAGCTTAGTGCTTGCCCTGTGTGAGTTGATTTACTTGTGTGGCTTGTTGAAGTTATTTTTAGGCTTACCATTATTATGAAGCTCAAAACGACAAGCGGTAATGCTAGCGTCAGGACAAAAACTCAAAACCCGCTAACATTCAGGTGAAATCAAGTTTTGAATCAATGGCGACCCCTTTATCCTTTTTCTCTCTGTATATCACAGGGTTCTGGACAGGTTTCTGGGCCAGATTTTGTGTGTGATAAATCATCTTCTTCTGTTGTGTGGGTTTTGAGTCGATCGACTCGAAGAGCCCTGGTGTTGGGAGTTTTTACACCGCCTAATAGCACAGCTTTTCTACCATGCTGGACTGGGAGCGAGAGAAAAACATAGAATGTGCCAGCTGCATTTCCTCTCGGGTATGCTGTTAACCAGCTAAGGGATCCGAGGGATTCAGTATATTGTAATTTAGACGATAGACTGACAACCTGTCACTACACCAATATACTTATAAATAACGACCATTGATTAGGTCGTTTACGCTCTGCCTACCCCATTAGGGATAAAGGCGTGATTATATGTATGTATGTAATAGCACAGCTAATAGGCACAGATTCGTCTGATCATACATCTGATATGATTTGTGTAACGACCGCTATCAAAGATAGCGACCAGGACCGACGGCTTAACGTGCCCTCCAAAGCAGGGAATCCTTTTTTCTTTTCGGATAGTCAGGTGATTCAGCCTGCAATAATGTCCTAACCAAATCTCACAAAAAACATCAATTTAGAGAGGGACCCTGGGAATCAGGCCCGGGACATCCGGGTAGAAAGCCCATGGATCAGACCTCCAGACCACGGAGGTATTAAAGCTCCTTAGATGGTACCACTTATGCAAGTTTCTAGTTTTTATTTTTTTGTGAACTTGTCTTCTGTATCGTCGTATCTGTATACATAAATTAGGGCGTTTCCTTTACCAGATTCAAAGCGGCGATGAAGAAAACGGCGAACCTGGATGCGACATGCACCCAGCTCCGCGACGCTGTCCGAGTCGTGGCGTCAGAGGGCTACGAGTACAAGGCGCCCTTGTTCAAGTTCTCCAAACCTCCTCTCTACATCTCTCACAACATCGTCCGCGCGGTCAACCACAAAGACATCGTGCTTATGGACATTAAATAGACGAATTATGAAAAGCATTTTACTATTGTTTAGACTATTATATTTTGTGTTGGAGTTAGTTTTATGTTTTAAGATCTAAATTTTATATAGTATTTTTTAAAAATTTTAATTGCATGGTAATGAATGAAATATGAATGAATACAATTATAGAAATTAATTAGAGAATACATTATTTAAATTATAATTTTTGTTTTTCTTTTATAGCATTTTTTATTAATATCATGATTAAAATTTATGAGTGACATCTGTTGAAATATTTTTTAACTACTAACGTGAAGCTGCTAGCGACATCCGTCGAAATATTTTTGAACTAAAGATTAACTGCTAGCGGCTTCAATTGTATTTTTTAAAACTACTGAATGACTTGTTTACTTTGTAACATTTTGGCAGCGTTGCCAACCGTACGATAATTATCGTATTTGTACGATAATTTCAGGTGTAGTACGATAAAAAATAATTAGGTATAATCGTACGATAATTTCACTACGATACAATACAATACAAATATTCTTTATTGCACATAAACAACACATTGTACAGGAACAAACATTACAAAACAAACAGAGTACAATTAGGCGGCCTTATTGCTAGGGTAGCAATTTCTGCCAGGCAACCTTTGGGTAAAGGAGTAGTTTTTACTACGTACGATATTTGTTGAATTCATACGATAATTTTGAAAGATATTTTCATTTCATGTATCCTAATTCAATAATGGTTTGCTTAAGATATATATCCTCCGACCGATTTCGGTCACGGTGACTGCTTCAACTCTGTTGCTGGCGTTCGTGTGCTCGCATGTGGCTTATGTATCCAATCTTTTTTATGAATGTCCTCGCACACTGCGGGCATGTGAGCACACCATTGATATAATTGTAATTGATAGCCGCTGGTGGTCTGGCTTTCAATTCATCACGCTTGGCGTCTAGGTCTGAACGCCGTTTATCTTCAAAATCAAAAATCCTGGTTTTAACCATGGATCTCCACTCAGGTCGCTTGGCAGCCTGTTGCTCCCATTGTGAGGGATCTAGGTTACACTTTTTCATGTGCCGCTTAAGCACATCTTTATACCTGAGGAGTTGGCCGCCATGTTTTCGCTTGCCCTCCTCAAGTTCAGCATAGAAGATGCGCTTTGCCACTCGCTCCTCTGCCATTCGAGACACATGTCCGCACCATCGGAGTTGACGTCGCATGAGATATGCCTCTATTCCACTCACATTAGCTCTACGCAGTACTTCTGTGTTACGCATCGGATATTTAGGATCTTACGTAGGCATCTTAGGTGGAATCGATCTAGCATGCGGATGTGGCGACGGTACATAGGCCATGTTTCGGCTGAGTATAAGATGTTGGGGAGCACGACTGCCATGTATACTGCAATTTTAGTGCCCAGTTTCAAGTCATGTGAGCAGAAGACCTTAGAATCAAGCTTGCCGAACGCTGCAGCTGCAGCTCCGATCCTACTGTTCATTTCTGCATCGAGGTCATACTTTGATGTAATAGTGCTCCACAGGTAGCGTAACCTATCGACCTGCTTCAACGTGTCCTCGCCAAGTTGAATGGTAAGTGCCTCGTGACCATGAATGTCCAAGGACATTACCTCCGTCTTTTTGACACTAACTTTTAAACCATATTTACAGCAACACTCGTGAAAAACGGACATAAGCTGCTGCAGGCCTTCTGGGGATTCCGCCACAAAGCACAGGTCATCAGCATATATTATTTCTGTGACCATTGCGTACAACACTTTTGTGCGAGCTTTGAACCGGGCTAAATTAAATATATTACCGTCCACCGACGGTAATATGTATTTAAGACGGTAATTTATTTTAGAAAGCAGATGCGTAACCCTTCAGAAGTAATCTGCAGGACTTCTTTGACTACAACTGCAAAATACAGTGCAAACAAAGTAGGCGCCAGGACACAGCCTTGTTTTACCCCACAGGTAACGGGGAAAAAGTCAGACTGTTCACTGTCAACGGCGACACAGCACTGCATGTCATCGTGCAGGAGTCTTAAAAGACGTACAAACTTCTCCGTGCATCCTATTCTCTCAAGCACAACCCACAGAGCTTCACGTGGCACGCTATCGAAGGCCTTCTCGAGGTCGACGAAGCAGAGATACATATGACGCTCTTGCTCTCTACTTTTTCTTGAAGTTGACGCAACGAAAATATGGCCTCACATGTACCACGGTCAGGTCGGAAGCCAAACTGAGTTTCCGGTAGAAGCTTTTCCGACAGTTTCATTAGGCGGTTTAGTAAGACTCTGGCAAAGACTTTTCCAGGAACAGATAGTAATGAAATACCGCGGTAAAAGTTACAATCAGAACGGTCACCCTTATTCTTATACAGAGCCCTAATGCGTGATACTTTGAAAGTAGATGGGACTTGTTCTTTCTCCCACATAAGACTAAAAAGCTCCCATATAGCCGAATGCAATTCTTTACCGCCGTATTTAAGCAATTCTCCTGGTATAGAGTCTATACCTACCGCGCGCTTGTTTTGCTGTTGTTTAATAGCGAGAACAATCTCATCATGTTGCAGAGACTCATCCAGCTCAAAATCAGTGGGGTATTGAGGTGTCGAACGAATGTGATCTAGATCTGCAAAACGATTCACATTGAGCAGGGTGTTAAAATATTCTGCCCATCGTTTGAGCACGTCCTCCTTGCTTTTTAGAAGGTTTAACCCATTGTCAGACTTTATGGGCACCTTTACAAGGGAAGTCAAGCCAATCAAATTTCGCACCTCACGATAAAATTCCCCGAGCTGGTTTGTGTCAGCCAGCCACTGCATCTGCCGAGCTTTATCCTGCCACCATTTATCTTTAGTCTCTCGAGATAGTCTACGTTGTTTCAGATCACTTTGCTTAGTCTCCGCGGTGCTTTCGACCCGGCTAAATCCGCTGCACTGTCGAAGAAGAAGCCGATGTTTTTCCAGTGCCTCTAACAACACTCCATCATTCTCATCAAACCAGTCCTCGTTCTTACGGACTTTACGACCTAATGTCATTATTGCAGTGTTTAAAATTTGAGAAGATAAAGTGTTCCACCCATTTTCGCTATCATCGGCCTCCTTATATGTGGTAGGCAGTGAGGAAGCTAAGACGTCAGCATAGTTCTTCCTAGTCTCGCGATCTTTTAAACTGTCTACGTTCAGACAGACAGTCTTAGATTTCGCGGACCTATGAGAACGTCTTAGGCGGAGACGCAGCTTAGTCACTACAAGTCGATGGTCAGTCCAGCAGTGCGCACCAAGCATGACGCGGGTGATTTGAACTTGAGAGATATCCCTTTGTCTTACGATAACATTATATGCCAGTGTTTGGATCTGGGGTACATCCACGTGTTTTTGTGCTTGGCGGGAAGTCTGAACATGGTGTTCGTGATGGCAAGATGAAATTGAGCACATAAACTAAGCAGCAGCTGACCGTTACTATTCATGCTACCCACTCCGTGTCTGCCTAGGACATTAGGCCAGGCCTCATAGTCTTGTCCTACTCTGGCGTTGAAATCACCCAACAGCAAGATGTTTTCTCTGGGGCGTATATGCCCAATACTTCCGGCCACTTCTTCATAAAATTTTTCCTTAATATCATCAGACTTGTCTAGCGTAGGAGCGTAGACACTGATAATATTCAGGTAGGTTTCATTCTCCAGGTGAAGGCGCAGTGTGGAAACGCGGTCTGATACGTGCACCGGATATTCCTGTAATTGCTTTACAAGCTGGTTCTTGATCGCAAAACCAACCCCGGACCTTCAAGGTTCAGAAGCAGGGAGACCTTTCCAGAAGAAAGTGTAACCACCACCATGCTCGACCAACTCTCCTTCTTCAGCAAGGTGTGTTTCGCTGAGAGCAGCCACATCAACATTATAGCGAAGAAGTTCCCGAGATACAATGGCAGTTTTCCTTTCTGGACAGGCGTTGGTATCGCGATCAAGGAGTGTTCGCACGTTCCACGCACCAAAAATTATGTTAGATGTTAATGTACTATTAATTTTGTTACGTCGACCGCGAGGTTAATGATGCGGAGGCAGCCGCGGTTGCTACCGTCCTAGTTGACGGGTTGAGCAATTTTTGGGACACCTTTTCTAGTCCCCTCCCAGGCTGAGCAGGGAAAGCAGTGCCTTTCTAAATAAAGCTGCTTTGTCACTCCAGGTGCTGCCGAATCCAGTCTGTCCCCCCAATGCAGATTGGAAGTGACCACGGCGTTTTAGAAACACCCCCAGAGCCGCCCATGTGCAGGCCTCAGACAAAGACCAGTCTGCATCAAACCGGCCCTCTCTACCTCGGCCCATCGCCACGGGACTTTACGTACTCGGAGTCCATTTTCGGAAGCAGTCAGGTGCGCAGGAGATATTTAAGTGCATAAGTGTACGCGCAAACATAGATGCACTCTCTCATCCTAACCCTACTTGATCCAGTGGAACGGAGAACCATTACGACTGGAGAAGGGACGGATGCAGTGTCTGGCCGACGATTGCTTTTGACCTCTATCGTCGCCCTCGGCCTTCCACAATGCCTTGCTGTCTCGCCGCATCCGCCAAGGTCCGTTGCTAATTAGCGTGGGTTGCCTTCTGCGCCGAGACAGACTTCGTGCTTCTAGTGTGGGAGGCATCCGCATGAGACCTTTCTGCCGAAACAGATTAGGTCCCCCTCGACCAGGTTTAGCCCGCGAGCCGACGCGGTTTACCGGGATGTGGCCGCTGCGAGCACTGCAGCTACTTGGAGCCACTGGCGAGAGTTGCAGGCCGCCTGTACCTGGCGGTGCACCACCCATTAGGGTCGGCTGGTACACCTAAGCGGAAACAGACGCCCTGCTACATCCCAAGAAGTTTGCTTAAGAAGTTGATCCTTGACTTCAGAAGATAGCGCTCGGTACAGCGAAAAATTTAACGCGAAATTAATTGACTAACTTAACGTCATACGTCAAAAACAAGCGAGACATTATATACCTTGGAAGCGTACAAATCTTAGTCATCTTTCTCTTTTTAGTATTGAGTATATACAATATGTATTTTAGCTAAGTTAACAGTTTACTAAGCATTATTATATGCATGATAAATGTTAATGTTGCAGATTCAGATGATGAGGATATAATTTTTTAACAGATTTTTAATTAAAATTTATCCTAAAACAAAAAAAAATAGACTTTTTTACCAAAATAAGATAAACATGAATGTATCGTACAATTGTACGATAATTTTAAGAGCAAAATCCGATAATTTTGATTTAGAAAGTTGGCAGCACTGCATTTTGGTTATCAGCGAAAGAAACGAATGCGATAGATATTGAACACTATCACTATCATACAACACTATGATATTGCTATCTCTTTCTATAGTTTTGTTTATATTATTTTTTCTGTGTAAAGTTTGCACCTGTTACCATGAGGGCGTCCAGCTGTACGATAATAATAGCATTTGTACAATTAATTTTCGTACCTTATTTATGTGTTGCAATATTCACCAAAGGAGTAAGTGAATTCAAAGATTGTATTATTTTATCAAAAGCAATAACAAAGAAACAATCAACACGATCACACTCATAGCCCCCACTAGAATTCCCTGTAGCGGGGTGCCATGGATATACACAGAAATAACCACAAATAACACCCAGATCCAGAAACATCATTCAAACATCTACCCCGGCTAAGAATCGAACCCGGGACCCTCTGCGAAGCAGGCAGGTACACTGCCAGCCGACTAGACTGCGTGAGTCCTCAGTACATTTTATCATTTCAGCAGATTGACAGTATCAAAAACATTATCTAGCAACCTAACATTTTACAATACTGTATTAAACCCTTTTTCGTTATCACCCGGTGTTACGAACTTTTTCTTCTTTCTAGTGGGTATCTAGTCTATCGACCCGATGAACCCTGGTGTCAGAGTTTTTAAACCGCCTAGTAGCACAACTATCAGGCCTCTAACATGGTTTGAGTAACGGCCACTATCAAAGGCAGCGACCGGGACCGACGGCTTAACGTGCCCTCCGAAGCACGAAATATTTTTTTCTTTTTCGGACAATCTGGGCCCTGTTTAATAAAACTGACAATCCGACATATGTGTCAAAAACTAACAAATTTGTCGGATTGTCACCCTAAGCTTGTTTAATAAAGATGACAAATATGTCCGACATTGACAGGTAAAATCACGACAAATTGTCACTACTGTAAACGCGTTTAATAAAACTCGGGAATTGTCGAAAACCATTGTCGAGTTCCATGACAATTGTCCTTGACAAATTTGTCGCATTGTCACGACATATATGTCAATTCCTGACATATTTGTTTATTTTATGAAGTGACATGAGGGTAGAATAGGAAAAAGATTATGAAGCATGAATGGACGAACGAATATATCTAATATCCGGTTGTTTGTTTTGGTTTGCTATCGGTTGATTTCCTTTGTCGCAAAATGGAAATGAACAACAAACTGACCATTTTGGGCCTAATATATGAAAATAAAAATATTCTCTTTGGAAAGTTTAGTGATCAATTGACTCACGAAAGAAAAATAAACAAATGGAAGGAGATAACCGACCAATTAAAAGCATTAGGCATCTTTAATAAAGATTGGAAATACCTTCGCGATACCACATGGCAAAACTGGCGGAAAAGGACCATAGTAAGTTTTTGATTTTTAAGTTTTGTTGTCTTAGGGTTGTTTGGAAGAAATTACTGTTTAGCAATAAGGCCCATTTTACATAAATTTTTAAAGTAAAGTTCTTTGTGTTTTTTTTTTACGTCCAATTATAGAACATTTCATTCATTCGTATCTACTTTTATTAAAATTGTGATACGATTTCAGGAAAAGAGAGATAATCGTCTTCAGACAGGTTCCGGAGGAGGAAAAAAATGCAAATACGACGATTCTGACGAAATGATATTCAAAATAATAGGAAAGGATTCCCCAGTTGTGGACGGCCTTCAAATACCAGAATCCTCGGGGTCAAATGATGAACAGGTTTCCGTGCCTGTTTCAACTCCCGATAAGAGTAATACACGTTCAGGAACACCCCCTCCCCCTCCTCAAAAATCAGTACATAGAAAATCACTGCCTCCACGGATATCAATAAGTGAAAACGATATTATACCAAATGAGTTATTGGATTTAAAGAAACAAAAAATGGAAATTGAAATAAAGATAGCAAATGAAAAACTTGAAATAGCGAAACGAGAAAAGTACAAATTAGATTTGGAGTTACTCAAACTTGAAAAAGAACTAAATTTACAGCCATCGCAGTTTACATTGCCTTTGTTATTACAAAACGTTCAAGTCATTGATTCTAGTGGTTTGCAAATAGAAGGGCGAGAAGACGAAACTGTTGATTTATTTCAGTCGGGTGATGGTAATGAACAAGGTAATGAACAGGATATTTTACAAAGAGCTATAAATAAAAGTCTATAATTCTAATCAAACATGCATGTGTTATAATTATGATAATAAATAAAAGGTATCATTCAAACGCTTGTATTAATGACTGCAACACTGCAATCGCTTCCTCGTCAACTACATCCTCAATATCGTGATAATCTGCAACTATGTCATTATCATTTCCGTTATTGTCTTGTTCTGAATAGGGTGTATAATATTCTGAACCCAATCGCTTTTCAATATTATGCAAAATTATGCAAGATAATATAACACTGCCTGCAATTATCGGTTGAACTCTTAATTAATTAAGACATGGAAATTTTTCTTTTACGATTCCCAAACAATTTTCCACCATTCTTCTTGTTGATCTAAAAGCACACAAGAATCTTGCCAATGCTTCAGTTCTTGGTATTTGTATTGGTATATTAGGCGTTAAAAGCCACTTCTTTAAGCCGTATCCACTGTCTCCCAAGATTATTGCATTTGGGAATGGTCTCCATCCATTTTCCCATTTTCGAGCTAAAGAAGAACACCTCATCACTCTAGCATCGTGAACGGAACCAGGCCACCTCGCAGATGCATAGAAAATGTCTAAGTTTGGCCCACACACCACCATAGCATTAATTGAATGGTTTCCATCTCTGTCTACAAACGCGGATTCATTTTGATAAGGCGCATCTAGTGGAATTAACGAGCCGTCAACAATACCCGCTATTCTAGGTATATTATACCTCATGAATAGTGCTGGTATTCGGTTGCAATTTTGAGGCCAGCGGACTTCTTCTCCAAGCAATTCACTGTTCATAGCTCCACATACACGTCTTATGCAATTATGTACGGTACTTTTACTGAGTCCATGTGCATCACCAATAACATGGTACTGTGAACCACAACCCATCCAATGCAAAGCACATAAAATTTGTTTATCGGGTGTAAGTGCTACGTTTCTATTTGTATCATGCTCAAGTTGAGAACCAATTTTATTAATCAAATATTCGACGGTAGTTTTACATACCCGAAATTTTTCTTTAAAAGTGAAGTCCGTTACAGAAAAGGAGAAATTGATTCTGTTTTTAAATGATCGTCGATGCCGCCTTGGTTGTATTTGAACAAAGTATTCATCATCACTACTTTCACTGCTCGACGTAAGCACCATCTCTTTGAGCAAACGTTTCGAATTCCTTCAAATGATTATGCGACACACGGTACGGCCATCTGTCAGGATTGTCCGACAATTTTACAAATATGTCGATATGTCGTGACAATTTACTGTTCAATAAAGCAGAATTGACAAGTTTTTCACGAAAAATTGTCACCTGTCACCTGTCGCGCTAAAAGTTTTATTGAACAGAAAAATGTCGGATTGTCATGACAATCCGACATATTTGTAAATTTTCCGCCTTGACAAATTTGTCACCTGTAATGTTTATTAAACAGAAACTTGTCGAATTGTCGAATAGTCACCCTTGACATATATGTCGGATTGTCAGTTTTATTAAATAGCAGGGCCCTATTTCATAAACGTGACAATCCGACAATTTTGTCAATTTTTGACAAATAAGTCTAGTTGTCGCGACAGGTGCCGTTACATAAACATGACAATATTATCCAAATGTGACAGGTAGAAAGTGACAAAATTGTCGACTAATAACTGCGTTTCATAAAAGCCTAAAATTGTCAAAAACCATTCTCGCGCTTCGTGACAATTGTGCTTGACAAATATGTCGCATAGTCGTGACAAAATTGTCGGATTGTGACAATTTTGTAAAAAAAAATATTCTATTATCAAAATGAGGGTACTATTGGAAAAAATATTCATTTGTGAATAATACTTTTTGTATCTATCGCGTTCGTCATGGATATGAATAATAAAATAACTGCTTTGAGTTTAATTTTCCAAAACAAAGATTTACTTTTCGGCAAGTTCAGTGAGGAAGTGACGCATCAAAAAAAAAAGGGAAGGAGATAGCAGAACAATTACGAGCGTTGGGCATATTCAACAAGGATTGGAAGTACCTCCGCGATACTACTCATCATCGTCACTACTCTCACTACTCGACGTCAGCACCATTTTCTTGAAGTATATTTTTCAAATTCTACAGTCTGCAATTACGCGACACAGGGTAAGGGCACATGTCAGCATTATCCGACAGTTCTACAAATATGTTAATATGTCATGACAATTTTCTGTTTCATAAATCAAATTTGACAAGTTTTTCACGACAAATTGCCACCTGTCACCTGTCAAGAGAAAATATTTATGAAACAGAAATATGTCAAATTGTCACGACAATTCGACATATTTGTAGATTTTCCACCGTGACATAATTGTCAGTGGTGATCTTTATGAAACAGAAATATGTCAAATTGTCGAATTGCCACCTGTCGCCTGTCCCCTGTCATTGTCAGCTTTATGAAATAGGGCCCAGGTGATTCAGCCTGCAATGTCCTAACTTAACTGGAAAAAAAATCACAAAGTGATAAATTCTCATATATCAACTTTGTGTTTCCCCCCTGGGAATCGAACCCAGGACCTCCGGATCGGGAGTCCATGGCACTAGCCACTAGACCACGGAGGCAGTTACGAACTATAACGTATAGGTAGGTAGAGCATTAATCGAATATTCGGGTGTGGTAAAATGTGACAACTTTTTATTTTTTTGTGTTGTCGACCCGATGAACCCGGAATACAGCGACCAGGACTGATGACTGAACGTGCCCTCCGTTTTTTTTTTAATGTACCTATTTGCACCATTCTACAAAGTGTATAGGTATAATGCGCCACCGGACTAAAGGCGGGGAGTTGCTACACGCAATCTACACCATTAAATGCAATGGCAACTACAGTAGTGAATGAAAATTTCGACCAGGTGAATTTTTATCCAGCCCGTTCGGAGGCACACCGGAAGTGACATTTTATCTGACAGCAGCGAAGGTGTACGTTCAGTTCGTCCCGGTAGTCTATGGTAGGTCTTTTCAGTTCCCAACAACAAAATAAGTTCAACCTACTAGATAGTGAAATATCGACATTTACCCTAACACATTTTTTTTAGAGAAATGGCAACACTGCAACTGTCAAACTACTATCTCTACAATGACTACAGTGAAGCCGAATCCTAAAGTTACGTATGACAGCTGTCAATTTGGCATTACTAGTAATGTACCTAAACATACTCTATACTTGTATCGCTGTGACTATTTGATACTAAGTACGTAATTAACAGGTTATTTTAATTTATTTGAACGGACGACTGAGAAGCATACATGGATCTCCCCTCGCCCCGCACGTGCACCTGTCTGCTATAATTGAGGTGGCAAGTTACAAAACCACTTGCTTGAATAATGAATAGAACAATATTTTTTTTTTGTTTATTTAATTAAGTTTATTATATGAGAAGACCAACTATTATTTTCAATAAAAAGACAAATCAAATGGGAAAACAAATTATACTATTATTTTCAACATTGACAGGATGCTATTACTACTATTTGTTACTATACTGTTTTTTGAGGTGACATCACTAGCAATTAAAAATATATGTATCCAAACGGTATAACCTAGCAGGAGCGTATTACAGGATGAGTAATAAAATGTTTTCTAGCATTTCAAATGATATTAATATCAGGAAGCATTTTTTTTTAGTTTAGGGTTAGGGTCAGGGTGGCAACAATGGATCACTTTTTGTTTGAAACGCCGCCGTAATGAAGAAATTATAAGGGACAACTTGCTGATTTTTCTCCTCAGTTTAATATACTTCAATGACTTTAATGATGCATTATTTTTCTGTAAAAATCTTCTTTAGTTTTTATGTAACAGCCGTTTTTTTAAGACGTGTTGAACGATACATTGTGTACCAGAGGTAGGATTCAATGGATCACTGAAAAGTCATCATTGGATCATGAATGAATCTACTTTTTGGAATGCTTGTAATAAAAATACATTATACATTTTAATTACTTTATTATCACAATTTAGAAACAAAACATAATTATTAATTATCCTGGAAACTGTCATTAAAAAACATTTACTTACACTTTATGACCCGTCTTTTGTGGCCAACACAAGACGAGCAGATATGGTCTGCAGACAAGACAGTTTTCGAACTAAACAAGCACATACATTCTTTTGTTTTCTGGGCATTCATCTCTATAACAAGCTAAATTGCATCCTAGATCTCTATCCCTTGCACAAAAATCCATGTAAGAAGTCCATACAAAAGTGGCTCATAGGTAAAACTTATGAAGACACTGAAGAACTCCTTTTGGTTCTTGCCTAAAGTATTATATACCTAACTTATTTACTGTCTTCTAACACATAGAATTAAGAAAAAAACTAACACTAATTTATAAGCGTAAATTAGTAATTAGTATATTCTTCATTAATATTTGTCAATTATTAAAAAAAAAATATCATCTCTTTGATTACTAGTGTGAGATACCTAAGATAGAGGTAAATATTTACTTAGTTTATGTATCGAAACACTTATTTTCAGATCTAATATATGTTAAGTAGTAACTATAATTAAGTATATGGCCAATTGTTTACATTCCTTTTATTTTCTAGCAAATAATTTAATGAAATAATAATTGTAATTTTGTAGTTTATAATTATTCCGTAAGTAATAACTGTAAACAAATTTTATGAAATAAATTTATTACCTATTATATTATTATTATTAATCAGTGTCTTGAACCAATAATTAAAATCTTACCTACACACTTCAAAATTAATTGGGTGAAGTAAGCTATTTTCATCATATAGGGTAAGTGTACGAACAAAATGAGCCCAAACACAAGGGATTTCTTAATAATCGTTAGAAATTTCTACTATCCATCCTCTTTGACTCAAGATTTTGAGATCTAAGATCTTCGTCATAAAGATCAAACGAAATTATTTAAATAAGATCCCTTCTAAATAGAGTCATACGGGATAGATCTCAAGTATATAAAATAGCAGATATTTAGGCGATTTTGGGCTACTTCACCATGGGCGACTTTTAAGAGACTTGATATTGACTTTTCAGGGATTTCATACCAAAAAAAGACATGGCAACACTGGTTGAAACTGAGTGACGTGTATTTTGTATTCAATCCTAAAAAAATCAAGATAAACATATATTTTGTTACCTATTCCGGTTAATTGTTCATAGTGGCTTACAGTTCTCTTTAATTAACTGAAACTTATTATAAATCCCGCCGCGATATACAGTTAGTGCATCGACGCTTTATTGTGCTTTTTATCATAGAACTCAACAAATCAACATTTTTATCAACAATTTTTATCACTACTGACTGAAAATGTGCGGCTCTGACAAAAAATTGGGTGAAATTCGCGCTCTGATCCTAGTCGGCGGCTATGGTACTCGTTTGAGACCTCTGACGCTTAGTCGACCAAAACCATTGGTAGAATTTGCCAACAAACCAATTCTGTTACATCAGATTGAAGCCCTTGTAGATGCTGGAGTGACTCAGGTAAATATAGCGTATGATAAACTTACAATTTCCCTAGTTTTCTTTATTTATCTAAGATTTTTCTTCTTCTACGAAGTAAACCAATACTTAAAGTTATTTTATTTCCTATAGGTGATACTGGCAGTCTCTTACCGAGCAGAGGCTATGGAAAAAGAGCTCACGGAGCAGGTCTCCAAGTTGGGAGTGTCACTGACATTCTCACATGAATCGGAGCCGTTGGGCACTGCAGGGCCGCTCGCCCTAGCACGAGACTTTCTCAACACCAGCCCTGAACCTTTCTTTGTGCTGAATTCTGATGTTATATGTGACTTCCCTTTCAAAGAACTAGCTAGATATCACAGAAGTCATGGAAAGGTAAGTAAAAATAAAGCTAAATTATTAGAACTCTGTGTAATTAATTAATTTGTATGCTGATAATGATATATTCTATAAATTATATATTACAAAAAATATACAGCAGTGAGTTATTAATGTCTACTTAATTTCTATGTCTCAGGAAGGCACTATAGTGGTCACCAAGGTAGAAGAACCCTCAAAATATGGGGTTGTAGTGTACAAGGAGGGTGGCGAAATTGAGAGCTTTGTTGAAAAGCCACAGGAGTTCATTTCCAATAAAATCAATGCTGGTAAGTTTTCACACCAAATAGATAAGAAAAGTTTCTAACTTAACTCAGCTAATATAATCTTATTTTTCATGTTGTAGGAATGTACATTTTCAATAACTCTGTGCTAAAAAGAATAGAACTAAAGCCAATGTCTATAGAGAAGGAAGTGTTTCCGTTCATGGCCAAAGATGGACAACTGCATGCAATGGAGCTGCAAGGATTCTGGATGGATGTTGGACAGCCTAAAGACTTTCTGACAGGCGAGTCCCATGGTTTCTTAGTTTAATACTAAATTAACTTCCATGCTGGCCTGGGAACGAGAGAAAAACATAGAATGTGCCAGCTGCATTTCCTCCTGGGCATGCTGTAAAAACCAGCTAAGGGATCCAAGTGTTTCAGTATATTGTAATTAAGGCGACGGGCTGACATCCTGTCACTACAGCAGTATACCTACAAATCTATCTTAAATAACCCTCAAAACTTTGTCAGACATGGCAGAACAACCTTTGTTTAGGTCGTTTACGCTCTGCCTACCCTATTACGGATAAAGGCGTAATTATATGTGTGTATGCATGATACAAATATATATATTTAAATGCTATTTACTTGATGAATATTTTGCTACTATGTAGTTTAGTCACACAAACAGGTTTAGTTCAGTCTAATAGCATGATTACAATTTTACAGCATTTACTAACATATTCATGTACCTACATATCCGGCATTCAATAATAGTTCCTTTCCTTATCCTTATCACAAACTTCGATTGAGTGTTAAATATTATGCTGTACTGTAGCACTTAAAGACTCATTTTATTATTAGGTATGTTCAAAGTGTAAATAAATTCTCTACTGGGTAATTCCACGGTAATTTGTGTTACGTTTAGATTAGTAGTCGCATAAAAATATACAATTGAAACAAGGAATATCTATTTACGTATAATAACTTGAAATTAAAGAATAAAAAAAACAATATACCCTTAAAATTAAATAAAATGTGTTGGCAACTTGTGTTACATCAAACAGACACGATTTTTTAGACCTCTATGAGGTTTAGTTTTTCTACTCAATAAAAGCTACTACGAAAAAAGAAACAAGGTAAAGAAATAAACAAAGTTTAAAAATCAGAAGTCTACAAATACTAATTCAATTTGATATGTCCTAAAAAATAATCTAAAGTCGTTTTAACTTGCAACTTGCGTTACACTGATTTGGTAACATGCGTTCTTTCTGAATTTAATAATTTTGTCTCGTAAAAATAATGAGTATTAATTACTATTTACAATAATTGTTTGATAAAATTAGAAGCTTAGACTGTTATGGTTTCATAATGTCGGTGGGCTGTATCTCACGAATTGTATTAATTAGATATCTGTTTTTTTTAAAGAGTGTGTATTTCCAATGCTGCTATAACACAAAGTAGTCATAGTAAAAAAATATTAAATATTAACGGGGTCTACCATACGTTTTTTTTTTTTATTTTTCTATATTTTACAATTTAATACCGACAAAAAAGTATTTCTTTACGTTTGTATTTGCGATCCACACAAAAATAAAATAAAAAAGCTGCCATGATTTATTAAAATGTTTTGACTCTCCGCCGTGAAATTACCCAACTGTATATTGTACGTATATCATCACAGCTGTATTTCTGCAATAACAAACACGAGTTGTTTTATTATTATTTCAGTTACATTTATTATGCAAATTCCGAACACGTACTTTCGATCCTTTACTTACAAATGCACACAGAACACGTACGTGTTTTGAATAATACCACATTCTTGTTTCAGGAATGTGCATGTACCTGACTAGTTTACGTCAGAAGAACTCTGACAAGTTGTCTGACGATGTCGCCGTGGTTGGCAACGTGCTGATCGACGCGTCGGCCAAGATCGGCAAGGGCTGCAGGATCGGACCCAACGTCACCATCGGGCCTGATGTCGTCGTCGAAGATGGTAGGCTGCAGATTACGAAGCAGGAGAGACCCGCATGATACCATCGGGTGGTGGTATTCTGATCCAGCACAACTGCCGAGCCTTAGATGATTCACATCTCACAAAATATTAAACTTAGTACCTATGTTGTTACTCCACACCCAGACTACTATTTCCTATTTAGGTGTATTATAAAAGTCGTGTTGCCATGTCATTCCAGTCAGTTAAACCGTGACTCCTGCTCTGGAAGATTACACGAAACATACCCCCGCGGGGCAGAGAGGGGAAGGGTTTTACAAACATTTCCCTTCCCCTCTCTGCCCCGCGGGGGTATGTTTCATGTTTTCTTTGAGCACTGGAATCACGGCTAAAACTACTATTTTATTACGTTGTCATATGTAATAATAGCTAAAACTTATTTTAAAAACAAGAACATCGATTAGAAGACATGAAACTTAGTATACCTTTATTTTAAAACTGAGGTGGGAATACTATAGACAAAATTTAGTTCTTAAGGGTCTGCCAGGGTAATGATCACAAATTAGTTTTGCATTTATTCCTTAACAGTAAAACCAAACTTCATACACGTTACCAAATGTATCATATATGTGCTTCTAATGACGTTTGGTTTGAAAATATTCACAAAGTACAAAATTAGAATGCAAATTTAATTTTAGGCTATTTTGACACAAAATCGTATTTTCGTTCTTATTTTGTATATGCTTAACATTTTCTAACAAAACCTTATTAGAAGCATAGATATGAAGCATTTGGTCATGTGTACCTACGAAGTTTGGTTTTACTATTTATGTTTAGGAATGAAAGCGAAACTACGTTTGTATGGGATATCATTACTCCAGCAGACCCTTAATATATAAACATGAATTGCACCTTATTGACGTATGTTATCGTGGCAGGTGCATGCATAAAGCGCAGCACGATACTGCGCGGCGCGATCGTGAGGCAGCACGCGTGGCTGGACGGGTGCATCGTGGGCTGGCGCTCCGTGGTCGGGCGCTGGGTGCGCATGGAGAACACCACGGTCCTCGGGGAAGACGTCATCGTGAAGGATGAGCTCTACGTCAACGGCGGACAGGTCCTGCCGCACAAGTCGATAGCCCTGTCAGTGCCTGAACCACGAATTATTATGTAACAAGCAAACATGCCAAGTCAAAGGCGTCTTAATGTTTACTAGTTCATTTTCACATAATCTTAGTATAATTGTTACAAATTACGAATTTTATTTTAATCAATCAGTAATTTCATTATTTAGTAACATATGTTATTTTAGTTGTTTGAATAATTATTTAGATTTTATAAAAATTATAATTGCTAGAGTCCGGTCCACTGCATTATTGTTTTCACGTGAAAATGAAGTGTTTCCCGTTACTGTCGTATGGTAAAAGAATCTATGAAATTGATCCAGTTTTTTTGAGATCTATAATAAAATAACAAACATACATACAAAGTTATCTCTTTATGAAATTAGTGTGGATTTACGAAATTTAGATTTAAGTTATTCTTGATTAACTATATCATTTAAGGGATTCTATTTATGTTAAAATTATACATTCCGGGCGGGAGTAAATGTATGTAATTAGGTATATGGAATAATGAAAAAAGCAACTTTACACCAAAATTTGAATAAGATGTATTATAATGATTAAATACTTATTTGATACAACTACATTTATATTACAAAATTTTGGTTGCCATTTACGGAAAAGGATAATAAATTACAGTTTACTAAATTTTGGAGCTTAATTTTGATTTACAAAGCCATATTATTTCCGTGATTCATATGTATAATTTATAAACCTAAACATGTAAATTTCCCATACAGCATAATAAGTGAATAAACTTGTCTGATGATTAATAAATACTATGAAATACTTTAAAATTAATAGGCATGTAGTAATCGTTCGGATCAACCAGAAAATTGCTATGTCATATCCTAAGGAACTTATTTGTAAAATATTTATACCCCCACTTATACACAACTTCATCAAGATGGGGAAACTAGTCAGTAGTAGATAGTCATATTGGGCAATACAATAAAATCTCTTGTAGAAATTTTCCGGGATTTACTAAGGGGGTCTGAGCGATTTCAACAGCCTATAAGTACTAAGAAACATTTGCCATTTAGTCACACAAAACATTTACACTATTTGTTATGTTATGTATGGTCCAGATTCCATAAATGTTCACATTATGTAGTAGTGTCATTAATGTTCACATCATGTGTGCTTGAAACGTCACTTCCCTGGTAAGTACTTATTTAAAATTAACGCGGTTTACACTGACACTGAAAGAAATCCGTAAAAGCGTACTTAGAAAATCACAATTCCACAGCCCTACGCAGCAAAGCAATCCATTTGCATGAACAAAAGGTTTGTTTCAAGCAGACTATTCGAGAAAGTCGTCGAGACCTAGATCATCCTGATCTAGATCGTCTTGACCTGGAGGATCCTCCTTGTCTGGTTGTTGTCATTCATCGTCGCTGGCGTCTTCGGGGCGTCATTCGGCGGGCGCGATGTTCTGCGCGGCAGCCACAAGGGTGTCGTGGATGTCCTTGGCGTAGGAGATCTGCAGACGCACCGTGCTCAGGAACGACGGGTACGACAGAGTCGAGTCCTAAAAAATTGTTTTATTTCATTACAAGATCAGGTGTAATAAGCAAGCTGACATAGCCCTTTCAGTGTAAATTATAGGGACCACTTACTATGTACTTCACACAATTTACATTACATGTTAAGGGCTGTATTTAAAATCAGCTCTCTTGAGTGACAGGAAGTTTGAGTTTGTATCAGAAATGTAATTTCAGTACAAACTGGCTTGTCAAATTCATACAATATTATGGATGTACTCTCAAGTTTGAGATTGCTTCATAAATACGAGCCTTAGTTTTTATGCTAACTTCTTCTTCTTATCGTGTCGATGGAACACGTAACTATCACAAAGTGGCGGCCCAGAACGTTGCCACTAGAATTGCGGATCGGCTGGCGTTCATTAGATCCGCTTGCGTACAGGTATTAGGGCACGCAGGACACGATGTCAGATGTGCCATTGTTTGAATTGCACCGCAAACACACGACCTCGGACCTCGGACTCGGTCCGAGTCCGGTCTCGGACTCGACCTCGGAGTTTCCCGAGAATCCCCACCTGACCATGTTATCTTTGCTTCTGCCGACCTGAGACCGAAGTCTATTTAAAGACTTCCAGATCGGCCACGGCAGTTCATGCCCAGGAGGCAGATTCTCGGAAAGCGGGACAAATTGGACAGGCAGAGATACTTTTTCACGCCAAAGGTTGCACCTGACCTGTGCGGGTTCGATGGTTAGCAAAGTGACGGATTTGAAAACGTATGCTAACTAACCTGGGTGTTTACATCAAGCCTTGATGGAATGACAGTCAGAGGCAGATAATGTCCAGCTGAATGTGCTTGCTGTATACAGGTCACAGCCGTCTTCTACAAAAATTAAGATAAAGCAAGAAAGTTATTAGAAAATGCACATTACAAAAAAATTACACAATAGAATAAAACTACCCTTACCTTACCCTTAGCTTTACCTGGTGGCTTTCATGCTGGACTAGATGGGAGCGATGGAAAAACATAGAATGTGCCAGCTGCATCTCCTCCTGGGCATGTTGTAAAAACATTTGAGCTTTGTGATTTGAGCGTTTCAGTATCCAACCTGAGTGGCGGAACAACCTGTTTGTGTAGTTTACGCTCTGCCTACCCCATTAGGTATACAGGCGTGATAGTAGGTAATAAAATTTAAGGTACCAAGTGTAACTCCATTTGATCACATAGAGCATAAAATTCCTCCAAGTTTGTATCAAATCTTGGAGCAGCAGCATCAGCCACATCTTTCCTGGAAAAGAGTAATAAGGAAAGGTCAGGCAGTCATCTTCAGGCCAAAATTAATTAATTAACCATTAAGTAAGTTACCATGTAATACAATATACAAGTTATACATGATACGTACAATCCCCGAATTTGCTCATTGGCCGGAAAAAAGGGATATTTCACAGATTGGCAAATGCACAATGCGTGAAATGTCCTTTTATTTCGGCAAATGAGTGTTGTATAACAACCATTTCGCGGACTGGCAAACATGTTAAAGTAAAGGACATTAAAATACCAGGTGTGAGGGCAACTTAACGCTAGCTGCACAGTTCATGAAACTGAATAACTTTGACCAGGAAATTATCATTGAAGTGATAATTTTGAATGGGAAAATCCAAAATAAAACCTGTTGGAAGTTGTTCAGTCAGGTGACTGACCGAACCCATTCCTTTGTGTTAACCTGTCCATTACACCTGGTAGTTTAACAACCATATTTTAATGTTTGTGTTAGCCACGCTGCAGAATGGTTGTTTTACAATGCTCATTGGTCGACATAAAAGGACATTTCGCGTATTGTGCGTTTTGTAATTGCCAATCCATAAATTGTCCCTATTTTCGGGACAATGACTAAATTCAGGGATAACACATATAATAGAGGAATATAATATTATAACAACTCACTGAGAAGTGGCATCAGTGGTATAACTTTGTTGCAAGACTTGAGCACCAGCTTTGAGGGTTACCTGTGAAGAGTACAATGAGGTATTTGAAAAATACATTGGCAAACAAATTAGTTACATACATACATATAAGCACGCCTTTATCCCTAATGGGGTAGGCAGAGTGCAAACGGCCTAAACAAAGCCACATCTGACAAAGTTTTGAGGGCTACTCAAGACAGATTTGCAGGTATATTGCTGTAGTGACAGGTTGTCAACACATCGCCTAAATTGCAATATACTGAAACCCTCAGATCCCTAAGCTGGTTTTTACAGCATGCTCGGGAGGAAATGCAGCTGGCACATTCTATGTTTTTCTCTCGCTCCCAGGCCAGCATGGAAGAAAAAAAAACAAAAAAGTTAACAAATTAGTTAAGTACTACAAACTTACTGCAATAGAGTCCCTTATAGATCCCATCAATGATTTAACTTTAGAGATGTTATCCATTTTATCTGGAGGTAGTTGCTGAGGCAAATTGTTGTTGCCAGGTCCTGGTCCCTGCCCTGGCGGCATCTGCTGTGGGGATTGCTGTTGCATCATAGTTCCTGGCTGTTGCTGCATCATCGCACCAGCAGGTTGCTGTATCAACGGACTGTGCTGTTGCTGCATCATAGGCCCTGGGCCTGGTTGTTGTTGCATTATAGGGCCTGGGCCTGGCTGTTGTTGCATCATAGGCCCTGGGCCTGGCTGTTGTTGCATCATAGGCCCTGAAACTGGCTGCTGCTGAATCATAGGCCCTGGAACTGGCTGCTGCTGCATCATAGGCCCTGGACCTGGCTGTTGCTGTATCATAGGCCCTGGAACTGGCTGTTGTTGCATCATAGGCCCTGGACCTGGCTGTTGCTGCATCATAGGCCCTGGAACTGGCTGTTGTTGCATCATAGGTCCTGGGCCTGGCTGTTGCTGCATCATAGGCCCTGGAACTGGCTGTTGTTGCATCATAGGCCCTGGACCTGGCTGTTGCTGCATCATAGGCCCTGGACCTGGCTGTTGCTGCATCATAGGTCCCGGTTGTTGTTGCATCATTGGGCTCTGTTGGGGCTGGATCATGGACCCTGGTTGCTGCTGCATCATCGGGCCTTGCTGAGGCATGTGCATCCCCATGTTAGAGGCCACACCAGAGTTCTGGTTTGCTGGCAAGTTGCCGTGCATGTTCATTTGATTCATGGTGTCTAAATAGTACACACAAAATTTTGTTACTTATTGTTACATTCTATTAATATGGTAGGCAGGAACCAGTAACTTTAGGCGATAAATAAAATAAAATTTACTGATACAGTCTCTTCTATCACTTTATAACGGTACAAATATGAAGAAATACTCACTGATATCAGGATTTCACTAGATTTCACAATTTTCAGGCATTAACTGCAAAATGAAGTAAAGTTAATGTTGATTACTGGCTTTCGTGAAATCATCGAAATGGAGAACTGTCGGGAACAACAAAGCGATTTTGATTTGACAAAAACGCTCAATAATATATAAATATATATAAAGTGATTGATCAATCAGCAATGGCACCGTTCGCACTGTCAATATTATCGCAAGATCCGTGACCTTGAGTATGGACCAGCTAAGAAATAATATACGTGTCATTGCCAGAATTGTATTACAAAAGCAATTAATCAAGATTAACTAAAAAGGAAGACTTCTTTTATTCTGGCTGTCCATACAGCTGGACTGGACATGACTCAACGTTATAGATCTAGCGATAATACTGACGATTGTGTGAACGCTGCCAATCACTCACTCGTCATTTTTTTTTTTACGAAAACCGTAATCTTCCGAAATGTTTATATTTTTGAATGGCTACACTGCCACAGTTGTCAATTTTATTTTGACTTTGACAGTTATTATTTTGTGCGCCAAATTTTGTTGACCACACTGTCCGTTTCTTTTCTTGCCGGTATTACAGCTAGCTATTTCTGTGAAATTAAACTGATTATTTACTAAATATGTCGAGGCGCAGTTCAAATACATTATTCAATTATTTCACTAAGACCCCACCAGCAAATAAAAAGGCAAAACTCCAAAATGGTGACCTTGGAGGTAGCCCCAAGCTGGATTCACAAGAGAATAATGAAAACGAATCTAAAAATGAGAGTGAGTATTATCTTTGTAAGGGTGCATAGGTGCTAATTAAAACATATCGACAAACGAGTACTGTCGGGACATATAATACCAGCTTTTTGTGCCGCAGTTTCACACGCGACTTCATGATTTATCCGTGTATCCATAGAACGGTGAACGTAGCTTTTTATTGGAGTTGGAATTTTTGAGTTTATTCATAACTAACGAAATTTAAAAAGTAAACTACTGCTACAAGCTTAAAATTGTAAGTTTGCTTCTAGTGAATGGTAAAATGATTTTTCAGATAAGAAGAGAGAAAGACAGCCTTCTCCAGCTGTGGAGCAGTACAGTGACAGTGGAGATGAGCTCCCTGTAGCTCCAAAGAGGAGGAAGCGCATTCGTTTGGACTCAGATGATTCTGATTCTGAAAATAAAGGTACACCTTAGTGCAATCAGAATACAACAACAAAAAGAAACTATAGTCCATGCAGTTTCACCCACATTAATTAAGTATTTTAAATAGTCTGGCTTTCCTAAATGTTCATCATGTTACATTTTGCAGTAGACAACAAAGTCAGCAGTTTGGAGAAAACATCTGTGGGGAAGAAACTTCATGAAAGTTTCAGTTTTGAGAGCTCCAACTCACCCAGGGAGAAAAAACCAACCACTAGGTAAATGTATAAAAATAAGCTGAGCAAATTGTGAACCCATGCAAGTAAACTACTTACATGCAACAAATATTAATACAAATGCCTCCGTGGTCTAGTGGCTAGTGCCATGGACTCCCGATCCGGAGGTCCTGGGTTCGATTCCCTGGGGGGAAACACAAAGTTGATATTTGAGAATTTATCACTTTGTGTATTTTTCCCCAGTTTGGTTAGGACATTGCAGGCTGAATCACCTGATTGTCCGAAAAGAAAAAAAGATTTCGTGCTTCGAAGGGCACGTTAAGCCGTCGGTCCCGGTCGCTGTCTTTGATAGTGGTCGTTACTCAAACCATGTCAGAGGCCTGATAGTTGTGCTACTAGGCGGTTTAAAAACTCTGACACCAGGGTTCATCGGGTCGATAGACTCGATACCCACTCGACAGAAGAAGAAGTAAACTACTTTCCTTAATGGTCCGTGCTCGACTGCTGTCAGTATCGGACAGTCTATCTTCTAATGATAATGATCCTCCGTGGAATAGGGAAACATATGTTGAGTAGATTTGGTGGTAGTGGTGCAGGCTCATTGCCTGTACATCTTCATTTATTTACTGGCAAGTGGGCGGTGCACTTAACTAAATTTCATAACTTACCATCACTTGTGTGGCAGTAGTACCTAAATATGTTTTCCATCATACTTATGTAAATATTTGGCCTTCCCATTTGTATGAAGGGTCAAGTTTTTTCTCCTCTGAAGTTAGGTTAGCTTATTATAATGATAAACCTAATACCAAAATCTCAAGCAGAAATTACACTCTTTTTATTTTTACAGTTTTTTTATTACTCCATAGATTTACCAAATCATAATAATTTTTCCATGAGATTTAGCCTGCAGAAAATGTAGCCTATGTTAGATATAGATTAAAATTTCAGAGTTGACATAATTAAATACAAATCTTTCTACAATTAGTTTAGATATAGCTTTTCTTAGCCTATCCCTACACGAAAAGGTGTGATTATACTTATGTATGTATTCTTGTGTAGATCTAAGATACCGTAACCTTACAATGCTCTTCACCAGACATGCAGCCACACCTTTGAAGTCAGAGGTAGTGGAGTCAGCTCCAGCAGTGGAGGAAGGCAACTGGATCCACTGCAAGCTGGACTGGTTGAAGCCAGACAAGATCAGAGACGCGATGAGACGCCGGCCAGACCACCCGGATTATGATCCCACTACTCTTTACGTGCCCCCGGAATTTGTCAAAGCTCAAACTCCAGTAAGCATGAAAACTATTTTTTTTTTTAAATATTAAAGCAGACGAGCAGTTGGGTCACCTGATAGTAAGTTATCACCGCCGCCCATGGACACTTGCAACACCCGGGGGCCACATAAGTGTGCTGCCGGCCGCACAAGAAGGAAAAGGTTTGTTTCTTGAAGACTGCCATGTTTTTTTTTTTTAATTGTTTCACATCTCTTGACCTGGGACGTATTTTGCCAATTACGACGTATACTCCATCTCGACACAAAGGAGATTGTTTGGTAAAAAAAAATGAAAATGTGAGGAAGAGACAGGAACATGTTGTAACAGTCTGGAAATACCTGGACTGATAACTGATTCCACAGTGTAGTTGTGTGTGGTAGGAAGTTTCTTTTGAAACATTGGGTGGTAGACTGCCTATCATCCAGGTGACATGGATAGAATTTCAGTTTGTTTCTAGTGGTTTGGTAGTGAAATTCTGCAGCAGGTATACTATTATTATATTATTTAATCAGGCAAGCAGTTGTAGCAACTGATAGTGCCTGTATCCCACTGTTCACGATTTGCTTATTATGTATATTACTCATATTCAAGTTATTTTGGGTGCTATTTCAATAATGAAAGATTTTTCATTCATATTTTATTCTTTCATGCTGGACAGGGAAAGGTGAAAAACATACAATGTATGAGCTTCTCTGCTTGGGCATATCAGTATAAAAGTTAATACACAGTTAGGTGGTCTTAGCTTACCATTTAAAAAATTAAAACCAAACTATGTTTGTGTGAGATTTCTTCACTCCAGTTAGCACCAGGGGGACCCTTATTTTTTTCTCTTTAAATAGATTTTTTATTGTGCTAGGATGTACAATATATATTAATAAAAAAAATGTATTTATGGAAAATTTAAATTCGAATTGAAGAAAACAGCCACCAAGTGGCATTAAAACTTAACTTATGAAAAGACTGAAGAACTTTTAGATATAGTAGCATAGTATAATAAATAGATATAAGTAGTACAATGATTACTTTTAGTTTTACCTATAAATATGTATATTACATAGCTCTATGTATGCAACATTTAAATACAACAGTAAAAAATATATGTATGTTATTTAATGTAAGTGCTTATTCAAAAAAAAAAAATTATTGCAAATAGAGAAGTGCCGAAATAAAATAATAAGTATGATTTGTAAACATCCAATGGTCATAACATAGGCTTCGATTGAATGCTTAGCATGATCATTGGTTGTGATTATGAAAACAAATGTAGCGTTATATTTTAAGTTTAGTTCTAAATATTGCAACTGACATAATTTTGACCTAATAAATTATTCTTATTATACATACATACATACATAAAATCACGCCTTTATCCCTTACGGGGTAGGCAGAGCGATAAACGCCTCATAAAAGGCGGTTTCGCCACGTCTGACAAAAATTGAGGGCAATTTTAGATTGAAAAGTGTATTGCTATAGTGTCAGGTTGTCAGCCCATCGCCTTAATTACGATACACTGTTACCCTCGAGTCCCTTTTGCTGACTTCTACAGCATGCCCGGGAGGAAGGGCAGCTGGAACATTCTATGTTTTTCTATCTCTCCCAGTCCAGCATGGAAGGCTTCTTATTATTCTTTCTTAATCAAATATGTGTTATATTATTTATTGCCTTTGCCGAAGTGTCGAAATCTCGTACAAACTTAGTTTCGCTTTTATTCATGAATAGTAAAACCAATATCTGTACACATAATCAATTGCAACATATCTATGTTTCTAATCAGATTTAGTTTGAAAATATTAAGCATGAACAAAATAAGACAGATAATAGCCTAAAATTAAATATGCTTTTTAATTTTGTACTTTGTTAATATCTTCAAACCAAACCTAGTTAGAAACATTAATATGTTGCATTGGATTATGTCTACACAAGTTAAGTTTGGTTTTTCCGTTTAAGAAAAAACTATGTTTGTAAGTATGGGATTTCGACACTGCCGGAGACCCTTAATGCTATTGCATAAACTTGTATATTTGTTTGCAGGCTCACAAGCAATGGTGGGAGATGAAATCCTCTCACTTCGACTGTGTTCTGTTCTTCAAAGTGGGCAAATTCTATGAGCTCTATCACATGGACGCTGCAGTGGGTGTCAATGAGTTGGGCTTCTCATACATGAAGGTCAGTTTTTTCGCGACTTTATCAGTTTTAATGAAAAAGAAAAGAAATATGTTTTGTAAATGTTTTAATCATTTGCTGGACTATGGTGTGCCCTCCCTGCGAGTAATGAGCATTTGGCGGCTATATTTAATCCATGCATCCACGCGTTTGCTCATAACAGGCGAATGCTCGCAATGACGACCCGCCATTTTGGTGCACCTGCGTCGCTGTTGTACTTTCTATCGCACTTTTGGGTTAGTAGAGCTTCGATGAATTGTGCCAGGAAGTGAGAAATACTTGAAAAATAAGGTTAAAAAACATTATACATGGTGAAATTTTCGGACTTTACCTGCTCTATAATGTCTATCTTGGCTGCATGCTATGGGGCCTAGAGGGAAAAAAAGAGTTAGCATCAAAGAAAACATTCCTCCTATTTTGAAAAGAAACATAACTGCTTATAGCATCATCTCCCTAGCCTTATCCCGTATCTCACGGGGTTGGCTTAATAATTTAGGGGATTGAACGAGGGTACTGGTTTTTACACAGAGCGACCCTGACCACCGCAACCCAGAAGGGAAACCAGACCCAATCCTAGATAAGGTCAGAGTTTTCAAGCCGCCAATGCTTAGCACTGGCCTCTGACATGGCTTAACGACTAATATCTATGGTGTTAAACGATATTAACCGGGACCAACGGCTTAACGTGCCTTCCGAAGCACGGAAAATGCGCCAAATAAACGTATATATGAAATTCGAAAACCGAAAAACACATTAGTTCGTGGTGGGATTCGAACAACGACCAGCTCAGGAGGCAGCGGCCCTATCCACTACATCATAGGGCTCTCCTATCCACTACACCATCGGGCTCTATATAACTGCTTATAGCAAATAAGGAATTATGATTATTTTGTTCAACTTGGCTCAGGGCGAGTTTGCGCACTCCGGGTTCCCGGAAAGTGCGTACGCGCGCATGGCGGCGACCCTCGTCTCGAAGGGCTACAAAGTGGCCCGCGTCGAGCAAACCGAGACGCCGGACATGATGCAGGAACGCTGCAAAAAAAGTGAGTACTATAATAAACATCTTTTAAGTTTTCCAGTTTTATTACGGTATCCGCCAATGATAAAATAAACATACATACATACATTTAATCCCTAATGGGGTAGGCAGAGCGTAAACTACCTAAACAAAGGTCGTTCCGCCATGTCTGACAAAGTTTTGAATGCTATTTAAGATAAATTTTGTAGGTTATATTGCTGTAGTGACAGATTGTCAGCCCATCGCCTAAATTGCAATATACTGAAACCCTCGGATCCCTTAGCTGGATTTTACAGCATGCGTGGGATAAGGTTACAATGGTTATTGTAAAAAAAAACCTTTATCCTTGCCTACCTCTGAATACCAAAAATATTATTTCGTGAGAAACAAATTCATGTTTTCCAAGGAAATAAGTATTACGAAAACAACAAAAAAACAGACCTCATTTAAACTTTCTTTTTCGACAGCTGGCAAGACTGGGAAAATGGACAAGGTGGTTCGCCGCGAGATCTGCCAAGTGACGCTGCGCGGGACGCAAGTGTGCGGCTTGCAGGACCCCGGGCCCAGCGAGCACCGCGCCGCCTACATGCTCGCCTTGGCCGAGGAGGTGCATACATACATACATATAATCACGCCTTTATCCCTAATGGGGTAGGCAGAGCGTAAACTATCTAAACAAAGGTCGTTCCGCCACGTCTGACAAAGTTTTGAGGGTTATTTAAGATTTGTAGGTATATTGCGGTAGTGACAGGTTGTCAGCCTATCGCCTAAATTACAATATACTGAAACCCTCGAATCCCTTAACTGGTTTTTACAGCATGCCCGGGAGGAAATGCAGCTGGCCCATTCTATGTTTTTCTGTCGCTCCCACGCCAGCATAAAAGCAAGGAGCTGGCCGAGGAGGTGGGTCGGCTGTAATAGAGATAGAGAGATAGAGATAAATTTATTAATAACTAGCTGACCCGGCGAACTTTGTTCCGCCTTAGACGCCATATTGAATGCAGAAAATAAGATTGACAGAAGAATCCGTTTAAACGTCATTTTTTTTTTCATTCTCTTTGACTATATTTGCAGCACGCATTCAGTCAATTCTATGTCAAATGTCTTAAGGTTACATTAAAAAAGTTTAATAATTTTATATGGTGGTTAAGTAATTTTAAATTTTCTAATTTTCCGCGCAATTTCCTTATTTTTTTCTTTCATAAGAACCTTCTCCTGATAATAACGAACAGAACAAAAAAAGAATTAGCGAAATCGGTCCAGCCGTTCAGGCGTGATGCCGTGACCAAGGGAAATAGGGATTCATTTTTATATATAGAGATAGATAGATTGTAAATTACAAATCCAGAAATTATAAGCACTTAAGTATATCACATTAATAATCATTAAAATTAATAAAATCATTATAACTATAGAATGCCTGTTTGACAAGCCAACGCTTAAGCAGTGATTTAAAGCTATTTAAGCTTGGTGCCTGCTTGATTACATCGGGTATTTTATTAAATACAGCCGTGCCCATCACATGCGTGGTTCTGGGGGTCTTCTCCAACGTGTGCCTCACTACGTACAACATGTTCGCATTACGTGCGTTTTCTCCAAGTCTATCGCTGTATCATCTCATCTCCCTAAATCACATAAAGAGGGTTCAGTACTCAGAAGTGGGATCTGCTTACTTGTTGGCGAAGATGGATCCTACTGAGACGAGACAGTCGATGTTGCAGGAGCCTTCGAGCGAACGAAGCACACCACGTCTTTCTGTCTCCACCTTTAAATACACGAAAATCATAGAGTCATCATCTCCCTAGCCTTATCCCGTATCTCAAGGGGTCGGCTACCTAATCTAGGGGATTGAACGAGGGTACTGGTTTTTACACAGAGCGACTGCCATCTAACCTCTGCAACCAAGAAGGGAAACCAGACCCAATCCTAGATTAGGTCAGAGTTTTCAAGCTGCCAATGCTTAGCACATGGCTTAACGACTAATATCTACGGTATTAACCGGGATCAACGGCTTAACGTGCCTTCCGAAGCACGGAAAAACGACGAATAAACGTACATATGAATTTCGAAAACCGAGAAACACTTTGTACGTGGTGGGAATCGAACCACGACCTCCCCGCTCAGGAGGCAGCGGCCCTATCTACTACACCATCGGGCTCTCTCTCTCGGGTCGGTTGTAATATAATCCATACTAATTAGGGTTCCGTACCGAAAGGGTGAAAACGGGATCCCATTACAGAGACTTTGCTATACGTCTGTCCGTCTGTCATCAGGCTGTATCTCATGAACCGTGATAGCTAGACAGTTGTAATTATCAACGTTGATGTATTTCTGTTGTCGCTTTAACAACAAATACTAAAATTGGAATAAAATAAATATTTAAGGGGTGCCTCCAATTTAACTAACGTATTTTTTTCTGTTTTTTCCTGCCTTGAGCCGTATTCTTGAAACATTCGCTTGCGCAAGAGCAACTTTGGTATGCCAATTTGTATGGAAATCGCATGCGAACGGTTACTCTTTCGTATGCGCAGTTAGCTTTCGAGCGGTTTAAAAATACGACTCCTGACTGTTACTCATTCACGCCTAGACGGCTCCACAGGTGTAAATAAATTTTAGTAGGACTATAAGTGGGATCCTGGGAACGGATATAGGCTATTATCGCTGGAATATCTCTTAGTCCTACGCGAAAATTCATTTAACGCGGGTGAAACCGCGGGCGGAAAGCTAGTAAGTAATAGTAATAAAGGCCTTTGCTTTAGGCGTAGTAAAGTTGGGCGCGCACCGTGACAATATTATCTAGTAACGCGCATATTAGCCCTACAGGACTCTCACCTCTGGGTTGCTTGTCAGCCAGGGTAGGGCCGCCAGAGTTCGAAGCTCATCATATCATCTCCCTAGCCTTATCCAGTATCTCACGGGGTCGGCTTAATAATTTAGGGGATTGAACGAGGGTACTGGTTTTTACTCAGAGCGACTGCCATCTGACCTCCGCAACCCAGAAGGGAAACCAGACCCAATCCTAGATTAGGTCAGTTTTCAAGCCGCCAATGCTTAGCACTGGCCTCTGATATGGCTTAACGACTAATATCTACGGTATTAAACGATATTAACCGGGACCAACGGCTTAACGTGCCTTCCGAAGCACGGAAAAAGCGCCGAATAAACGTACATATGAAATTCGAAAACCGAAAAACACATTGGTACGTGGTGGGATTCGAACCACGACCAGCTCAGGAGGCAGCGGCCCTATCCACTACACCATCGGCCTCTCTCTGCGCCAGAGTTCGAAGCTGTGGTTGTTAAATGTTCTTGCACCAAATAAAAAATGGGGTTTTCTAGCAGCCTGTAGAAACTATAAAAAAATTGATTGTAAATGCCTCTCGATCACATTCTTGAAAAGAATAGAAAAGGCGACTGTCAGTCTTACAACGGCCGCCATTTACAGCTCTTTTCTTGAAATGCTTGCTTAAACTGCCTCCGTGGCCAGAGTCAGAGCCATGGGCATCCTAAGGTCCTGGGTTCGATTCCCAGGGGTCGAACACAAAGTTGATATTTGTCAATTTATCACTTTGTGTGATTTTCCCCAGTTTCCACTACACAAAACCATGTCAGAGGCCTATTAGCTGTGCTATTTGGCGGTTTAAAAACTCTGACACCAGGGTTCATCGGGTTGATCGACTCGACAGAAGAAGAAGAATGCTTGTGCTCTTCCTATATTCGTTTATTTATTTACTGTTTACTGTACACAAGTAACATGAGAAAGACAATACACAAGGAATAACGATACAACAGGTACAGCTTATTACTACTAAGAAGTCGTAGTTTCTTCCATGCAGGCCTGGGAACAAGAGAAAAACATAAAATGTGCCAGCTGCATTTCCCGGGCATGCTGTTAAAACCAGCTAAGGGATCCGAGGGTTTTAGTATATTGTAATTTACGCGACGGGCTGACAATCTATCTTAAATAACCCTCAAAACTTTGTCAGACGTAGAGAACGTTATTTTTTTTTAACGCTCTGCCTACTCCATTAGGGATAAAGGCGTGATTATATGTATGTAATCGTAGTTAATTTTATATTTACGTATGTTAATTTTATATTTGTTGTATTATTGTCCGCATTGTTCTGTATTGTAACTTTTCTCTCGTTTGTACCATTTCCTGTATCTGTTTTGTGTCAGTCTTCCATGCTGGACTGGGAGTGAGAGAAAAACATAGAAGGTGCCAGCTGCATTTCGTCCCGAGCATGCTGTAAAAACCAGCTATGGGATCGGAGGGTTTCAGTATATTGTAATTTAGGCGATGGGCTGACAACCTGTCACTACAGCAATATGCGTACAAATATATCTTAAATAACCCTCAAAACTTTGTCAGACGTGGCGGAACGACCTTTGTTTGGGTCGTTTACGATCTGCCTACCCCATTAGGGATAAAGGCGTGATTATATGTATGTATGTTGTTCTTTATTGTAACTTTTCTCTCATTTGTACCATTTCCTGTATCTGTTTTTATGTTCCGTCAGGAGAGCGTCGGCTGCAGCGCGTACGGCGTCTGTTTCATGGACACTTCCATCGGGAGGTTCCACCTGGGCCAGTTCCGCGACGACAAGCACTCCTCGCGCCTGCTGACCACACTGGCACACTTCCCGCCCGCTCTCGTGAGTCACACACGCTTACAGCTGGGTTGCGTTCAGTGGACCAGTTTAAGATTTAAACCGTGCGAATTATAGGCTCATATTTGTAAAGCTGTGTCAAGATTGAGAGTAAGGATTTGACAAGCCATTTTGTACTGAAATGTAATTTCGTATACGAACTCAAACTGGCTGCCAATCTCAAGTGCGAATTATAAATACGGGCCTTAGACTACAGGGACTCACTGAACGTGCACTGATCGACACTGTCAAAATTACAAACATTGCCCATGATAGACGTCATATATACACACACATACACATATACTCACACATTCACACTCTCGTGTAACAAAATCTTCGCCGTTGTCAGATCAAACTTCATTTCCGTTGCGCCTCTGAACGGGCCCGATAAAAATTCACCTAGTCGATATTTCGTCTAACATCTGAACGAGCAGTATAATTATTAACCTGGCTTGAACTCGTTTGGATAAGCGGCTCCGAACTAACCCCTGTAACTAAGAGTTTTTAATTTAGTGCTAGATACAAAGATAAATAGTAGATTTTACGACAAGTGCACAATCAAGTCATTTTTGTCCGTGATTTTTGCAGGGCGAGAGCTGATATCAAGTCGAGGACAAAAATGGTTTTGTGCACGAGTTATAAACTCTGCTTTTCACTTCGATTGCGAGGAAAATTGAGATATTTTTACAAAACTATTGTAAACTTAACAATCCATCCCCGCCATTTAACTTTTTGAATCTTTCATGAAATATTGGCTTGGGCTGGAGACCAATACTATACAGCCTACTATTAAATTATTTTTGTAATAATAAGTCAAATACACTATCGTACTTGAATTAAAAAACAGAAAAGGCAAAAAAGAATTTTAAAATAACAAGTTCTATCTATGAACTTCTTATGGCCAAATTTTCTTTTGAGTAGATACGGTTTTGCCCTTGTACACAAAATTAAATTTTGTACAGCCTACACCCTGAACAAAATAACACTTTCAGAGCAGTGAAAAGTATGTTTTTGTTTTATATTTTGGTAATGTAACATTAAGCGACGAAGAATAGCGTCTAGACAAACCCGATTTGTGGGTTTTAAGGTGCTGTTAAACTAATTGATTTGTAACTTATGTGTATACGAATAAATAATAATAAGTTGGAAATACCAAAATTAAATAAATACGTAATTTTTTTTATATTTTGTGTCTAGATCGTGTTGGATCGCAAGTCAATAACAGCACGCTCTAGCAAGCTGCTTAGCACGCACTGCCACAACGCCAGGCTAGAACCTCACGCTCTCTGGAGCCCGGAGAAGACACTTAAAACGCTCGCCGAGAAGTATTACAAGACCAACGAGAGCGGCGACTGGCCTGAAGGACTTAAACAGTTCCTGCATGAAGGTAAGGCCCTGTTTATAACACCGCGATGCGAATAGAGTCAATGCATATAAAATATTTTCGGTGACTGAACTTACCTTTAAAAAATATTGAATATTATAATAACAACCGTGAAAACAGACAAATAGATTTCCATTCTGGACTGGGAGTGATAGAAAAACATAGCACGTGCCAGCTGCATCTCCTCTCGGGCATGCTGTAAAAATCAGCTAAGGGATTCGAGGGTGTCATTATTGTAATTTAGGCGATAGGCTGACAACCTGTCACTATAGCAAATACAGAGCTATCTGGAATAACCATCAAAACTTGTTACGTGGCGGAACGACCTTCGTTTAGGTCGTTTTCGCTCTGCCTACCCCATTAGGGATAAAGGCGTGATTATGTGTGTAATGTGTGTGTGTGAAAACAGAAATCAAGTTGATCAAATAATTACCGAGATATATACCATTAAAAAAGCTAATCTATCCACATCTCTCTTCGAAACTACATTTTACATGGAAGCAGTATTGCGCTCCTGTCATGTGACGTCACATAATAGTTCAGATCCAAAGACCTTCAAGCACCATAACTCGTTAACTAATAAGTATTTTGCAAAATTTATTTCATATTTATTTTTTTGTGGTGACTACAATTCTTACTCATAATTAAAAAAAACAAATATATACCTTATTGCTGCGATTAGTTCTTGCATGAAGGTAAGGCCCTGTTTACAAAACTGCGATGCGATTTGATGAGAATTGCTACGATGATTCTTGCATAAAGGTAAAGCCTTGGTTACAAAACTGCGATGCGGTTCGATGCGAATTGCTGCAAAGAGAATTCGTGCGAAAAGGCACATAAAACATCGCAGGAACGTGCCTTGCGAATCAATTTGCAGGTTCTTGCGATGTGTCTTGCGAACTCGAACATTTGTGAACATGGCCTAAAACGGTGGAGTTGTAATTGTAACCATAGATTTGTGGATATATGTATAAATGTCTATAAATGACTCTGATTCCAGCTGATATCACTTTGCATAAGTAGCTCTTTGTTTGCGAATAGATTTCAAGTTTAGTTGGGTATCTTGATTACACGATGTTCTGTCAATGAAGAAAATGATGCACCTTGATATATCAATCAATATCAGAGTGTGTGTCTCAACTACCACACTTTATTAAATGTGCAGATATAATCTCACGACTGCCGGTGAGATATTCTTGTGTATGCACATTGCTTTAGTGCGTGTGAGCTCGACTATGACCTGTAGTTATGCAGCTTGTACAAGTAAGATCCACTGGCTTTCGCGAGATAATACAAAAGTTTTAAATAATACGTGTACAAAACAAAACTCCCATAAAAAAATACTCGAACTGTGGATGCCATTTTGTTTGGGAGGGCCAAAGCTTGCGGAAAGTTGTTCAGTTTCGTGAGTGGGTTCTGATCAGTATTTTTTTTTAACATCTGATCTTTGTGATTACAGGTGACGCGTTAGGACTGACTCCAGCAGCGAACTGTTCTCTAGCCATCAAAGCGCTCGGCGGCTGCGTTTCGTTCTTGACCGACTGTCTCCTGGACATCCAGATCCTGGGCATGTCCCAGTTCACGTCGTACGAGCCCCCGGATGTCCTCAACCGAACACTCTCCCAGGAAGAGAAAGCCAGCCGGTGGGAGGGCGGCAGCACTATGATCCTAGACGCCATCACGCTCAGGAACTTGAGGATAGTTCAAGATGAGGGATGTTTGTATGATAAACTGAATTTCTGTTCAACGCCCATGGGCAAAAGGTTAGTTCCATTTGTATAGTATTTCCAACTCAGTTTTAGAATGAAGGTGAACAAATTTTCATGTCTTTTAATCGAAGATCTTGTTTTTAAAATAAGGTTTAGCTATTAGATATAAAAACAATAACAATGTCCTCCTTACCGATTTCGGCAATGGCGACTCTAACATTAATTTTGGACATTACCCGGATTTTTATTATGGGCCCTTATATGGCTCGCAAAACCAAATTTCGTCTTAAAGACGCGGCGCAGTAAAGATTGCCAGAATGTATAGGAAGGCTTGGGTCGAGTTTTCCGATGATGACGCTTAACATCCAGTTCCTCAAGACGGGCACTCTCAAAGAGTTTCACGCCTTTCTTTACCTTTGAACGCCATTCCGGTCTCTGCAAGGCAAGCTCTTCCCAGTTTTGGCTAGATATGCTACTAGCGGTGAGGTGACGCTTTAGTACATCCTTGTAACGTGGACAGTATCCACCTTGCTTTCGTTTTCCGCATGAGAGTTCCGAGTAGAACACGGCCTTTGGCAATCTGCTATCGTTCATGCGTACAACGTGGCCGGACCACCTGAGTTGGTGTTTCATGATGAGAGACTCAATACCCGGCATGTGAGCGCGACGCAGTACCTCGGTATTCGGCACACGATCTTGCCACTTTATGCGCAGGATGTTTTTTAGGCAGCGTAGGTGAAAGGAGTCTAGTTTTTTAATGTCTGCCTTACAGCAACACCAAGACTCTGAGGCATAAAGCAAAGAAGGTATGACAATAGCCTTATAGACCATCATTTTTGTGGCAAGTTTTAGATCGTGCGACCCTCATACACGAACATTCAGTTTTCTGAAGGCTGCAGCTGCATTGGCTATGCGGGTGGGATCTCGGACGCTAGACTGTTGTCATTTCTAATTTGGCTTCCAAGGTACTTAAAGAGTGAAACTTCCCTCAGTGCCTTGTCATCCAGTTTAATACTGGATTTGTCTTCGTCGCAGCCTCTAGGAGACTGTTTTAAGATTTGGGTTTTAGTGACACTTATGACCAAGCCAAATTTACAGCACGAAGCGTGCAGAGCCTCCACATAAGCTTGTAGGGACTTTACAGAGTCAGCCATCAGACAAACGTCGTCAGCATATAATATTTCAAGTACAGAGAGAGTAGTTACTTTGCGCTTAGCTCTAAAACGATCAAAGATACTCTTGTCAGTTCTACAGTTGACTTTAATGGTATCATTGCATGAAGCAGCTGCATCACGCATCACAGCTGCAAAATACAATGCGAATAGGGTAGGCGCTAAGACACATCCTTGCGTTACACCACAAGTTACTGGGAATTGGTCCGAGAAGTCATTTTCATGTCGAACGCTTGCTGCCTTGCCCTCGTGAAACTGACGAATAAGGTTTACGAACTTCTCGGGACAGCCAGACTTCCTTAGCACTACCCAGAGAGCTTCCCGGGGAACGCGGTCGAAGGCTTTTTCTAGGTCAACGAAACACATATACAGAGGTCGGTGTTGTTCCAGACTTTTTTCCTGGATTTGTTTTACAACAAAGATTGCATCAACCGTACCTCTGCGTGAGCGAAATCCACATTGCGTCTCTGGTAGTATGGTTTCGGCAAGGTTAGACAGTCGAGTATTTATGATATGTGCTAATATCTTCCCAGCAGTTGACAACAGGGAGATGCCTCTGTAAGAGCCGCAGTCAGATATGTCGCCTTTGCCCTTATACAGTTTGCAAATGGAAGCATCTTTCCAGTCCTGTGGGATCTTTTCGCACTCCCAGATCTTAAGGATCAGCTCGAACAGCCTGTTTAAAATGTTCGGCCCGCCGTATTTATATATTTCAGACGGTAAACTGTCTATAGCTGGTGACTTAGCATTTTTAAGCCTACGTACAGCGTTGAAATATTCCTCAAAAAAAGGTGAATCTGCAAGATCTTCTATGACCGGCATTTCCTCTAGTGATTCTACATAAAGCAGATTAGTTGTTTGAGATCGAGGGTTAAGGACGTCCTTGAAGTGTTCGGCCCATCGAGCTAAGATCTCATTCTGCTCAGTTAACCTACGAGTATTGTCCATGCTGTAGATTGGGGCTGTCTTCTTCACCCTTGGTCCAAAGATAGTTTGCAGACATTCGAAGAATTTGCCCGTTTGATTTGTATCTGCATAGTTTTGCATTTCTGTAGCCCTATCCACCCACCACTTGTCCTTTAGCGTTCGCATTTTAACTTTTAACTCATGATGCGCTTTGTTTCGTATACTTACATCGGAAGATTGCAGACGTCTATGGTCCTCAACAAGTTTTCTGATCTCCGGATCGGAGTCATCGAACCAATCTTGGTTTCTCCGTTCTGGTTTGCCAACTACGTGTGAGGTACTATCGTGGAGTTTCTCGGCATATAAAGCCCAACTCTCATCCACACATGCTGACTGTGATGTTTCCGGCAATTTCGTACCAAAGGTGTCATCAAGAGCTTTGCTTAAAGGTTTTATTATTAATCAACTTTGCGCATGACAGTCTCTCTGATATTTTGTGCGACGCCCGACGTGGAGCTTTTAATTTCAGACGCAGCTTTGATCTTACGAATCGATGGTCTGTCCAGCCTTGAGCACCTCTCATCGCACGTGTGATAAGAACTTCACCTTGGTCTCTTTTACGTACGATTACATAATCTAGGAGGTGCCAATGCTTAGATCTCTGATGCATCCACGTGGTCTTATATTTATCTGGTAGTCGGAAGCAAGTGTTAGTAATGCAGAGATCAAATTCGGCGCAGAGGGTGAGAAGATTTAGGCCATTGGCATTTCAATTTCCTACTCCGTGGCGTCCCAGAACACCATCCCATGCATTATGGTCACTCCCAACGCGAGCGTTAAAGTCGCCCAAAAGGAGAATTTTATCTGCCGAGGGTATCGTCTCTAAAACTTGGTGTAGTTCTTGGTAGAACTTATCTTTTTCTTCATCGGGTGAGGGCAGAGTAGGGGCATAAACGCTTATTAGGTGGACATACTTCTTAGATGTAAGTTGAAGTCTCAATGTTATAATTCTATCATTGAAACCTTTTGGCAGTTCTGAGAGTGTTCTAACTAGTTCATTACGCACTGCAAACCCTAATTCACTGGCTGCCTTCTCTCCCAATGGCTTCCCACACCAGTAATAGGTGTAGCCACCAAGTCGCTCACAGAGTTCCCCACTGTCGCTGAGATGAGTCTCACTGATAGCAGCGATATCGATGTTGTATTTATGCAATTCCCTGGCAATAAGCGCCGTTTTTCTCTCTGGGCATAAATTACGGTCATAGTCCAATAGTGTGCGAACATTCCATGTTCCTATAAGTAGATTTTGTTCTCGTTCTCTTTGTTTCTTTCGACCGTATTTAGATGGTGACAGATGACCGCGGTTTGCCACCTGTTGTATATTCGAGACAGACTATGTTTAGGCCACCTTTTCTAGGCTCCTCCCCGGATTGGGGAAAGCAGAGCGCTCCCTGAATAGGGCTGCTTTGTCGTCTACTGAGCTGCCGAACCGGTCCCCCATCTCAATCGGGACCCAGAGCGACCATCACCAGAAGACCGCCTACGTGCAGATACCAACTAAGGTTCGGACACACCTTATCCTCCCCCCACCATCGGATCTCCATCGCCGCAGGGCTTGCACTCGTAGTCCGTGTAGAAATGCCAGAGTCATCAGCGCGTGAATATATTTAAGTGGACAAGCAGGTGCGCAGGTGCAGATCCATTCTCTGGACCTCAGGCTCCTAGCGCCAGTGGACCGGATGGCCGGTACGACTAGCAGGAAACAGAGGTTGCAGGGGATTGGCCGTATGTTGCTTTACGGATCCAAACGTACGCCCTTTAAGGCACTTCCCCATGTGCCTTGCCCCATCGCTGCAGAGACCGAAAGCTTTTGTCTACCGACGTTGCTCGCCCTCTACACCGGTGGGGACTTGTATGGATAATGGTGGATCATCCATTGACTGACTGCACTAGTAGTGTAAGCCACTAGCGGGCTATATGACAACATAATGAAATACAAGTTTTAGTAATTTAACTAATTTGCCAACATTAATCATTTATTTTTGAAATATGTTTTCGAATAAAAAGACATGAAACTTTGTTTACCTTTATTCTAAAACTGAGTTGGAAATACTATAAATGCATTCCCATGTATAATATTTGCGGGGAATCGTGTTTAAAGTACGCTTTTCCCTATATCGTAGTTCTTGCTTCTAATGGGTTTTCGAGACGCTATATGACTCAATGCCCTCCGTCTTCCGTTTAAACCACCTAATATATTTATAAGCCTCTGGCATAGTTTGTGTAACGACCGACGGCTTAACGTGCCCTCCGAAGTACGGAACGTTCTTTTCTTATGATGTGATTCCAGCGCTCAAACATTACACAAAACATACCCCGTCGGGGTTGAGAGAGGCAGGGTGTCTCAAACATTTCCCTTCCCCCCTCTGCCCCGGGTATGTTTCGTGTAATCTTAGAGAATAGGATTCACGGCTTTACAGACAAACAGGGGTCCATTTAATAAAACTGACAATGGCAATTTGACAGTGACAATTAAATAGGACCCAGGTGGTTTTTAGCCTGGATTATACTAACCAAATTGTGGAAAAGAAGTGACAAATATAAACTTTGTATTTCCCCCTGGCAATCGAAGCTACGATCTCTATATCGGGAAGTTATGGCTCAGACCACTAGACCTCGGAGGCAGTTATTTATTGTAGTTTATTGTTACAGACTGCTCTATCAATGGGTGTGTTCACCCAGCTGCAATCTGATGGTGATCAAGGAGCGCCAGCAAGCCGTCAGGTGTCTTTTTGAGAACCAGGAACTCTGCCAAGATGCTAAGAACATCCTCACTACTCTACCTGACTTAGAGAGACTATTGGCCAAGTAAGTGTAAATACAATAGGCATATTGACTGGGTGGCTAAAAAAAACAATACGTTTATATTTTAAACTTACTTACTTACTTCGCTGGCTCAGCGACCCGAAGTGGATCTTGGCCTCCGACATCAAAGTGAGAGCTAAAACTGATGGCTAAAAATACTGTGGATCTCATTCATCATAAAAAAATGAGCATTTAGAGTTAATAATCGAGTAAAAAAATATAGGTGTTGATGATTTAAGTCAATATTTACTGGCGACCGACGTCATAACCCACAATTTTCATTCAGAAAAGCGTTTTTGACATTTCATAAAAAGTTGCTGATTTGACTAGCAGGCAAATAGCGTATTGAGCTCAGCCATCTATTGCTACCACTGAACTATTTATGTTGTCTACTTTATTATTTCTGTGTAAAAATAAAGCCATCAACCAACCCCAACTTTGTCAAAGGGGATGCAACATTTTTGTATGGAGCGTGGCATACTGTGAATGATGACCCTTATTAAACGATTTAACTAAAAATATTCGAATCTACACACAAAAACAAACCTAAAATACGGGGTGTAAGGGACAGCGTCCCGCAAACTGATAGGAGTTGCTCAGTCAACGACACTGAACACTGTATACTTGGTGACTTTTACCTAAAGCGTCACATTATCAAAAAATAAATACATTAAAAGTAAATATCTCAGCAATGTGACGCTTTAGACAAAAATCGCAAAGTATATTTTAGGTTTGTGTTTACGTGTAGAATCGAATAGTTAAGGTTTAATCGTGTGTCGAAATATTTTTTTAAACACTCACACCATGCCAAATCCCATAATAATGTTAAATACCTTTAATTGATGTATTTCAGAGTACACAGCCTCGGCAACTTGTTGAAATCAAAGACGCACCCTGATTCCCGCGCGATATTCTATGAAGAGAAAACGTACTCCAAACGCAAGGTTCTGGACTTCTTATCAGTGCTGAATGGCTTCTCAGCGGCGCTCAAACTTGCCCAGTTATTCAGTGGCACTGATTCAGCGCTGCTCAAAATGGTCACGCAGTTTTCTCCACAGGGGAAATTCCCTGACTATAGAGACACCCTGAAATTCTTTAAGGTTTGCTATTATTTAGTAAACTTATTGTACGCTTTGTGAAAATTTATTCTGGTAGTGCTATAATTTGTAAGCAGCACTACTTTTTTTTATTTTTTGTGATTTTTAGCACTCACAATGCTATTTTATTTCATACAATATGAAAGAAAGAAAATAATTAACGCTCTGGAGAGACCGGCATTAAAGAGACGCAAGTTCGAGCCCTGCCAGAAACAAATTTATCATTTTCATTCTTTCATATTATATGAAATAAAATAGCATTGTGAGTGCCAAAAATCCTCAAAAATATGTGAAAAATCAGGCGATATTTATATTGACTTGAATTCCAATCTTAATTTGTACTTGACAAACCCTGTGTAGTTCTTAAAACTTCAAGGCTAGATGTCGCTAACGTCGCTATGACGTGTACATAAAGAAGGACTGATAAATTCGTCGCTCCCTCTACCGTTTCGGTAGCTTAAACTATTTACTCCAAAAACAGTATTTTTCACACGATAAAATATCAACACCAAAATTCAAGCAAACGCGCCAAAATTTCTCCTTCAAATCCGACAAATGATTAACGTCATGCTAACCGGCTCGTGATTGGCTCTCCGAGGTGGCGTCGGTCAGCCATCTTGATAGATAAAAATGTATGACACTAGCGCCAAGTGGTATTTTGTAGTACTAATAACTTCTATATGTTGTCGTTATGTTCACATAGATGGCGGTAGCTGTACTTACGATTTAACAATACATACATAAAGTCATGCCTTTATCCCTTACACCGTAAGCGTAAGGGATAAACCTACCGGCAGAGAGAGTACCACTTTGTTAAAACTGATCAAAGTCTCGTTATCTAAGCAACCCTATCCATAGATTGCTTTATTTTCGAACTCTAAAGTAATGTACCAATACCCGTACTTGCAGGAAGGTTTCAACCAAGCTGAAGCTGAGAAAGAAGGGCGCATTCTACCCGGCGCGGGCGTTGACCCCGAGTACGACAACACTTTGCGCACCATAAAGGACATCGAACAAGAACTGCAGGAGTACTTGAAAGAACAGGAGAAATTCTTCCGTTGCCGGGTAATACTAAAAAGATATTATAATTATAATGGTTTTTAAAAGAAAAGTAAAAACATTAACTGTTTATACATACATACATATAATCACGCCTTTATCCCTAATGGAGTAGGCAGAGCGTAAACGACCTAAATAAAGGTCGTTTCGCCACGTTTGACAAAGTTTTGAGGGTTATTTAAGAAATTATAGGTATATTGCTATAGTGACAGGTTCTCAGTCTATCGCCTAAATTGCAACATACTGCCCTCGGATCCCTCATGATTTATACCAGGCCTAAAAATCCTACTAATATTATAAATGCGAAGATTTGCATGTTTGAACTATCAAACCACTGAGTCGCCGAGTGTCCGATACGCTGAAGGTCGTAAGTTCACCTGAGTGAAACTTTACCTTCTTTATTCCTGTAGTGGAAACTTGTGGAGAAACTTGGGCTGCTCGAAACAGGTGACCTTTTCTCTGAAGCATTTTTATGGATTTTGATAGGATATTCGAGAATCTTCGTTTCATTTTGTAGGTACTACTCAAGTAAACCAAGTGTTATGTAAAAAACAATAATCTTCTTATTCTTCTGTCGTGCGGGTTTCGATTCGGTCACTCCGACGAACCCTTATAATTTATTATTATATTATGAATTATTAAACAATGGTCAATTTCTGCAATATACGAAACTTCCTGAATATCCATAACTAATTTTATGAAATAATCTCATCCGTTTTGAGCGGGCCTTCACATATATCTCCTTTGCTGACTGTACCAGACGTCATTGGTTAATTGTAAATATATTCCATATTCATGAAAATGTTTGTAGTTTCACAATTAAAATTAAAATATATACATACATATAATCACTCTTTTATCCCTAATGCGGTAGGCAGAGCGTAAACGCCCTAAACAAGGGTCGTTCCGCCACGTCTGACAATTTTTCGAGGTTTATTGAAGTACGTATATTGCTGTAGTGACAGGTTGTCAGCCTATCTCCTAAATTGCAATATACTGAAATCCTCGGATCCCTTAACTGGTTTTTACAGCATGCTCGGGAGGAAATGCAGCTGGCACATTCTATGTTTTTCTCCCACTCCCAGTCCAGCATGGAAGTAATATATAAATGATGGCGCCATCTTCGCAGCTGGGTTCCTGTTCTTCTTCTTCTTCTGTCGAGTGGGTATCGAGTCTATGGACCCGATGAATCCTGGTGTCAGAGTTTTTTTAAACCGCCTAGTAGCACAACTATCAGGCCTGTGACATGGTTTGAGTAAAGACCACTATCAAAGACAGCGACCGGGACCGACGGCCTAACGTGCCCTCCGAAGCACGAAATCTTTTTCTTTTCGGACAATCAAGTGATTCAGCCTGCAATGTCCTAACCAAACTGGGGAAAGTTCACAAAGTGATAAATTCTTAAATATCAACTTTGTGATCACCCCTGGGAATCGAACCCAGGACCTCCGGATCGGGAGTCCATGGCACTAGCCACTAGACCACGCAGGCAGGTTGTTCCTGTTTGTCCCTGAAGTGATGTTGTTTATCTTATTTTCTGGCTGTGTTGCAGGTGTCATACGTGGGCGCGGACAAGAAGCGTTACCAGTTGGAAGTGGCCCAGGGTGCTGCTGCGAAGGCAGGTGCTGAGCACCAGCTCGAGGGCGCCAGGAAAGGGTTCAAGAAGTTCTCCACGCCGGAGACTAGGGTCAGTTTTCATTTAAACTACCTATAGTCTTATGCTCGTATTTATGAAGCGATATCAAACTTGAGAGCAATATTAAGTATGGACACAGCGTCATAATCATTACTTGATTAATCTGGTTCTTAAATAAACCAACGTTTTAAAGTAGTTCACTGTAACTGATTAGATAGAATAGGTTAGGTTGCATATTTTGTATGAAGTTACTTACCGTCTCTCATCACTTGGGAATCTAAAAAGTTCCTATTGGAATCATATCTTGTGGTGGAAAGACATCCCGTACACGGAACACCTAACCATTTTTGGAACACAAAACTTTATTATTTCCGTTACACTGGGAATGCGCGCGCCATACCCGCTAAGCGTACGCTCAAAGTGGCCCACAATCCGGCGCGGAGTGTGACGTATGTCGGACTGGGGGAGGGAGGATTCACCTCCCACACATTCGTCCATTCTGTATGTAGTTCTATTATATATTCTGTGGTATGGATTTGACAGGTCAGTTTGTACTGAAATGATATTTCTGATACGAACTCAAACTCGCTGTCACTCATGACAGCTGATTACACACACGGCCCTTAAAGCCTAATATCATTCAACGAATTGAATAACCTACTAAAAAAAAAAGACGATCTAAAACCTGCTCACAGCTCTCTCGCTCCCAGTCCAGCACAGAATTTCTTCATTCCCTCCCTATTTTAGATGGCTATCTCATTCTGATGCTGAGATAATCACTGCCACCGAATCTATAATATTGGCGTTGACTGTTGACTACTAATTACTATATTATGCCCAATTTCAAACTTTCAAACACACATAAGATAAATTTGTAGGTATATTGCTGTAGTGACAGGTTGTCAGCCCATCGCCTAAATTGCAATATAATGTAACCCTCGGATCCCTAGCTGGTTTTTACAGCATGCCCGGGAGAAAACGCAGTTGGCACATTTTATGTTCTTCTTTCGCTTGGGTCAGCATGGAAGAATCTTTCGCTCCCAGTCCAGCATGAAAGTATTATAATTTCAATACATACGTATAATCACGTCTTTATCCCTAATGGGGTGGGCAGAGCGTGTACGACCAAACAAAGGTTGTTCCGCCACGTCTGATAGTTTTGAGGATTATTTAAGATAGATTTTTACGTATATCGCTATAGTGACAGGTTGTCAGCCTATCGCCTAAAATGCAATATATAGAAACCCTCAGATCCCTTAACTGGTTTTTACAGCATGCCCGGGAGGAAATGCAGCTGGCACGTTTTATGTTTTTCACTCGCTACCAGTCCAGCATGAAAGTATAATAATTTCAAACTTGCCAATATAATTAAAAACGTATTAACATCAACAGGAACTCCTCGCTCGCATGATCGCAGCCGAGGAGCAGAAAACCGCCGTTCTGAAGGACTTGAGCCGCAGAATGTTCGAGAAGTTTTCATCTCACTACAACCAATGGGAGGCTGCGGTGCAGTGCCTCGCCGCGGTCGACATACTGCTCTCATTCGCGGAGTTCGCGCGGCAACAGAGCACCGACGTGTGCCTGCCTCGACTCACCCACGACAACAATGTTAAGGTAACAAACACCAGAAGAGCGCTTTTTAGTCACGCTTTAGCATCTTGCATTTCCTCCCGGGTATGCTGTAAAAAACAGCTAAGGGATACGAGGGTTTCAGTATATTGTAATTTAGGCGATGGGCTGACAACCTGTCACTACAGCAATATACTTACAAATCTATCTTAAATAACCCTCAAAACTTTGTCAGACGTGGCGGAACGACCTTTGTTTGGGTCGTTTACGCTCTGCCTACCCCATTAGGGATAAAGGCGTGATTATATGTATGTATGTTTAGCATCTTGTGACGAAAGTGGTTTGACGATGTAAAGGATTGGACCGGAAGGAAATATCACGAGATGAAGAGAATATCCTAGGACCGGAGGGAATACCAAATGCTGACCTCCAAACTTCAGTATGATGATGGCACCCCATGATGATTTAGCATCTTACATGCTGGACTGGGAGTGGGAGAAAAACATAGAATGTGCCAGCTGCATTTCGTCCCGAGCATGCTTTAAAAACCAGCTAAGGGATCTGAGGGTTTCAGTATATTGTAATTTAGGCGATGGGCTAATAACCTGTCACTACAGCAATATACGTACATCAAGACTTTGTCAGACGTGGCGGAACGGCCTTTGTTTAGGTCGTTTACGCTCTGCCTACCCCATTAAGGATAAAGGCGTGAGTTCATGTATGTATGTTTAGCAGCGGTACAAATGCCGACTCCTTCACAATAACAGCTACTGCAGTGCTACAGTCGCTCTGTTTAAATTTGTATTGCTATCACAAGTTTCCGCTGCTCAAGCGCCAAATGTGAAAGCGTTTTCTGTCAACTTGATATACGCTTCCGAAGTTCAACCTATCACATTTTAATTGAACATCCATATATTCTTCACTAGCTTATATCTTCTTTATATTTCGACTTCCAGATGGAACTTCGATATAAAAACAATATATGAGTATCTAAGTTACACCTTCGGCAATACAACAAAAAATTCAATTTGGTGCAGTAGTTTTTACGTGACACGCGAACAGACAGACGGACAAAAATTTTAAAAACTGTATTTTTGACTTCTAGCACTTATGGAAAGAAAGAAAAGAAAGAAAGAAAATGTTTATTTTGCTCCACAACACAATAACAACATGTTACAAAATTAAACTTATCCTAAAATAGAAATTATATTGTGTAATGGGAACAAAAATGGTCTCCACGCAGCATATGTGCAGGAAGCAGAAGCTACCTACAGCGCTGGTATTATAGTGACTCATATATTTTTTTCTGTTTTATCTCCCATGAACAGACATCGACCGGTTACAATTTACTTTGTATATTAATTAAAAAATGAAAAACAATTTACAAGTATTCCTTTATTTTCTCCGTAGCCTTTTATAAAGATCGTTGAAGGGCGTCACCCCTGCATACCAGTGGCCAACGAGTTTATCCCCAACGACACTGACCTGGGCGTGGAGAATGCTAGTCTGCTGCTGCTCACCGGACCCAACATGGGGGGGAAATCCACCCTCATGAGGCAGGTGGCTCTGTTGACCGTACTCTCGCATCTGGTAAGAGTTATTAAATGCAAATATGTAGGGTGTTGTTTGTAAAAGGGGTTGCTTACACAACAAAATTTAACAAGTATAAAAATATTTTTTCTGGGAAATTTAATTGAGAAGCATTTTTGGTATTCTTAATCAGTATATTTTTTCTAAAAGTTTTATTTATTTGACTGATGTAACCATTCAGTTTTCAGACTCGTCCCTTAAACCCTGTATAGATAAGTAGACTCCTAGACATAATCATAATTTGAGATCTCCAAAACATCTACGAAATTCGTCAGAAAAATTACGTCGCAGACAATCTTGAAAACATTAATACCAATACTTCTTCGATGCTGGCCTGGGAGCGAGAGAAAATCATAGAATGGGCCAGCTGCATATCCTCCCGGGCATGCTGTAAAACCAGCTAAGGGATCCGAGGGTTTCAGTATATTGTAATTTAGGCGATGGGCTGACAACCTGTCACTACAGCAATATACCTACAAATCTATCTTAAAATAACCCTGAAAACTTTGTCAGACGTGGCGAAACGACCTTTTTTTAGGTCGTTTACGCTCTGCCTACCCCCTTAAGGATAAATGCGTGATTATATGTACGTATGTATTAATACCAGACAACCTTTAAAGTCCACTGTATATTCCAGGGAAGCTATGTACCAGCTCAAGAATGTAGCCTCACTCTGGTAGACCGCATCTTCACTCGGCTGGGAGCGTCAGACGACATATTGTCGGGACAATCCACCTTCCTAGTTGAGATGAGCGAGACGGCTGCTATAGTGCGACACGCGACTGAACACTCGCTAGTGCTATTGGACGAACTGGGTAAGAATGTAGCCTCACTCTGGTAAAAATGGAGCCTCACTCTGGTAAGAATGTAGCCTCACTCTGGTGGACCGCATCTTCACTCGGCTGGGAGCATCAGACGACATATTGTCGGGACAATCCACCTTCCTAGTTGAGATGAGCGAGACGGCTGCTATAGTGCGACACGCGACTGAACACTCGCTAGTGCTATTGGACGAACTGGGTAAGAATGTAGCCTCACTCTGGTAAAAATGGAGCCTCACTCTGGTAAGAATGTAGCCTCACTCTGGTGGACCGCATCTTCACTCGGCTGGGAGCGTCAGACGACATATTGTCGGGACAATCCACGTTCCTAGTTGAGATGAACGAGACGGCTGCTATAGTGCGACACGCGAACGAACACTCGCTAGTGCTATTGGACGAACTGGGTAAGAATGTAGCCTCACTCTGATAAGAATGTAGCCTCACTCTGGTGGACCGCATCTTCACTCGGCTGGGAGCGTCAGACGACATATTGTCGGGACAATCCACCTTCCTAGTTGAGATGAACGAGACGGCTGTTATAGTGCGACACGCGAACGAACACTCGCTAGTGCTATTGGACGAACTGGGTAAGAATGTAGCCTCACTCTGATAAGAATGTAGCCTCACTCTGGTGGACCGCATCTTCACTCGGCTGGGAGCGTCAGACGACATATTGTCGGGACAATCCACGTTCCTAGTGGAGATGAACGAGACGGCTGCTATAGTGCGACACGCGACCGAACACTCGCTAGTGCTATTGGACGAACTGGGTAAGATTGTAGCCTCACTCTGGTGGACCGCATCTTCACTCGGCTGGGAGCGTCAGACGACATATTGTCGGGACAATCCACGTTCCTAGTTGAGATGAACGAGACGGCTGTTATAGTGCGACACGCGACCGAACACTCGCTAGTGCTATTGGACGAACTGGGTAAGATTTAAAAGAAACCGCATCAAAATCCGTTGCGTAGTTTTAAAGATCTAAGCATACATAGGGATATAGGGACAGAGAAAGCGACTTTGTTTTATACTATGTAGTGATTCTAAAATACCGAAAAAATTGATCCTAATCGAAAACATAGCAATTAGCTACTTTAACACCAGTGAGCAGTCTGTGTCAGTTTATCTGTTCATTCATACATAGACTTACAAATTGTGAATACAAGGGCGTGAATGTGATATTTTCCTAAAGTTGACCAGAAACATAGGCTAAGGTTTACGCCCGTAGGGAAAATTGCTACAATAGATTTTATTGCATTGGCTTTATTTACTCTATTATTTTATATTACCCAGCTGAACCCTCGTTCAATTACCTAGATTAAGTAGCCGACCCCGAGATATACGGGATAGGGCTAGGGAGATGATGATGACTTGTAATTTCTTGGATAGATAAACAATCAATCTAGCTGGTTAAATTAACTTATATCTTCGAATGTAGCAACTCATATAATCCCGCATTCCGCAAACTGATGGAGTTGCGCAGTCACCAGGAAACATGCTTTTCCATACAAAATTTCCGATCGAGGTGGTCATTTTGTATGGGAAACTCGAATTGATTTTCGTTTCCTTAAAGAATTTCCTGATGAATGTTGTTCAGTTTCATTGACTGAGCAACCCCTATCAGTTTGCGGGACGCTGTCCTTTAAACCCGGTATAATATCGACACTTAGTATTTCTTTATTCCTCCACGCTGGACTGGGAGCGAGAGAAAAACATATAATTTTCCAGCTGCATTTCCTCCCGGGCATGCTGTAAAAACCAGCTAAGGGATCCGATGGTTTCAGTATATTGCAATTTAGGCGATGGGCTGACAACCTACAAATCTAAATTAAATAACCCTCAAAACTTTGTCAGACGTGGAGGAACGACCTTTGTTTAGGGCGTTTACGCTCTGCCTACCCCATTAGGGATAGAGGCGTGAATATATGTATGTATGTACTTAGTATGTCGTTTGATCATGTATTTTTATTATTAATCTCCTTACAATAAGTATATTTTCTGTGGATTTATTTATCATAAAGTCAGTGATACAATTCAGTTACACTTCTAACTTCCGTAAGAAAAAAATTTTTTATTTGTTTTATAGTACTTTTTATTTATTTATTTTATTTCGGTCTCGCAGAAGACCAGCGCTGTGAAGGTGTATTACTATAGTAGGCACCTTATTAGCATTACGCTGAGCTAGGACCTTTTTGTCACCCTAGATACTAAATTAATTCTATGCCCTAGATTAAGTTATTTCTTTAATTATACATAATGTTTTAGGTTAAGTTTCTGTTGTAATAATTGGTGACAGATAAACGTTTTCTATTCTATTTGTTATTGCTAGGTCGCGGCACATCGACGTACGACGGCACTGCCATAGCGTCGGGCGTGTGCGCGGAGCTGGCTCTGCGCGGCTGTCGCGTCGTCTTCTCTACCCACTACCACTCCCTGGTGCACCACTTGGCCGACCATCCCGGCGTGGTACTGGGGCACATGGTGAGTGAAACATTTACATCTTTGAAGGAACCACTCTTCTTCTTCTTCAACCCGTAGTCATCCAATGCTAAGTCAACCCGTAGTCATCCAATGCTGAGTCAACCCGTAGTCATCCAATGCTGAGTCAACCCGTAGTCATCCAATGCTGAGTCAACCTGTAGTCATCCAATGCTGAGTCAACCCGTAGTCATCCAATGCTGAGTCAACCCGTAGTCATCCAATGCTAAGTCAACCCGTAGTCATCCAATGCTGAGTCAACCCGTAGTCATCCAATGCTGAGTCAACCTGTAGTCATCCAATGCTGAGTCAACCCGTAGTCATCCAATGCTGAGTCAACCCGTAGTCATCCAATGCTGAGTCAACCCGTAGTCATCCAATGCTAAGTCAACCCGTAGTCATCCAATGCTGAGTCAACCCATAGTCATCCAATGCTGAGTCAACCCGTAGTCATCCAATGCTGAGTCAACCCGTAGTCATCCAATGCTGAGTCAACCCGTAGTCATCCAATGCTGAGTCAACCCGTAGTCATCCAATGCTGAGTCAACCCGTAGTCATCCAATGCTGAGTCAACCCGTAGTCATCCAATGCTGAGTCAACCCGTAGTCATCCAATGCTGAGTCAACCCGTAGTCATCCAATGCTGAGTCAACCCGTAGTCATCCAATGCTGAGTCAACCCGTAGTCATCCAATGCTGAGTCAACCCGTAGTCATCCAATGCTGAGTCAACCCGTAGTCATCCAATGCTGAGTCAACCCGTAGTCATCCAATGCTGAGTCAACCCGTAGTCATCCAAAGCTGAGTCAACCCGTAGTCATCCAATGCTGAGTCAACCCGTAGTCATCCAATGCTGAGTCAACACGTAGTCATCCAATGCTGAGTCAACCCGTAGTCATCCAATGCTGAGTCAACCCGTAGTCATCCAATGCTGAGTCAACCCGTAGTCATCCAATGCTGAGTCAACCCGTAGTCATCCAATGCTGAGTCAACCCGTAGTCATCCAATGCTGAGTCAACCCGTAGTCATCCAATGCTGAGTCAACCCGTAGTCATCCAATGCTGAGTCAACCCGTAGTCATCCAATGCTGAGTCAACCCGTAGTCATCCAATGCTGAGTCAACCCGTAGTCATCCAATGCTGAGTCAACCCGTAGTCATCCAATGCTGAGTCAACCCGTAGTCATCCAATGCTGAGTCAACCCGTAGTCATCCAATGCTGAGTCAACCCGTAGTCATCCAATGCTGAGTCAACCCGTAGTCATCCAATGCTGAGTCAACCCGTAGTCATCCAAAGCTGAGTCAACCCGTAGTCATCCAATGCTGAGTCAACCCGTAGTCATCCAATGCTGAGTCAACACGTAGTCATCCAATGCTGAGTCAACCCGTAGTCATCCAATGCTGAGTCAACCCGTAGTCATCCAATGCTGAGTCAACCCGTAGTCATCCAATGCTGAGTCAACCCGTAGTCATCCAATGCTGAGTCAACCCGTAGTCATCCAATGCTGAGTCAACCCGTAGTCATCCAATGCTGAGTCAACCCGTAGTCATCCAATGCTGAGTCAACCCGTAGTCATCCAATGCTGAGTCAACCCGTAGTCATCCAATGCTGAGTCAACCCGTAGTCATCCAATGCTGAGTCAACCCGTAGTCATCCAATGCTGAGTCAACACGTAGTCATCCAATGCTGAGTCAACCCGTAGTCATCCAATGCTGAGTCAACCCGTAGTCATCCAATGCTGAGTCAACACGTAGTCATCCAATGCTGAGTCAACCCGTAGTCATCCAATGCTGAGTCAACCCGTAGTCATCCAATGCTGAGTCAACCCGTAGTCATCCAATGCTGAGTCAACCCGTAGTCATCCAATGCTGAGTCAACCCGTAGTCATCCAATGCTGAGTTTAGTAGGTCTCTCCGAATTCCCTCCACTGTTGGCGAGAGAATGTTTTCGCCATCCAGTTCTTCCCAGCAACCTTGACTATGTTGTCGGTCTGCTCACTCTCCGTCGTCCTTCCCATGCACATTCCTACCCCCTCAGCCATCCATTCTACGGCATATAGATAGATAAAAAAAAGTTTATTGCATAAAAAAACATCACACTTAAAACAAAACGTAAACACAAAGAAGGAACACATGAAAATAAATACAAAGAGACATGACAAAAAAAAGATAAAATAGGTGCCTATATTCTGTTGAATGTGGGCTGATGTGATGCAGAGGGTCAAAGCTCAGTGCATTATAGCTCATTAAGAGCAACATTGATTTTCAGCTCTCACCCAAAAATGGAAGGACGTGGGTCCCTGCTTAAGAGTAGATAGATAAATAATGAAATAGATATATATACTTTAAAAAAAAGGAAATCAATTAATTACCCACAACAAAAAATAAATAAATGTGTAAATGTCAAAACGTGTTTTGGCATTAAAATATTGAATTGTATGTGTATTCATATGTGGCCCGCCCACTTCCATCTCCTTCTAGTTATTACAACAGCTATGTCGGTCAGCTTAGTCCTTCTGCTATTTTCTGTGTTTCTCACTCTGTCGAGAAGGAAATTGCAAACAACTCATTCGAGAAAGGAACTACTACATGATTTACTGAGACACCATTCTTCTTCTGTCGTGTGGGTTTCGAGTTTCGAGTACCCTGGTGTCAGAGTTTATAAACCGCCTGATAGCACAGCTAATAGACCTCTGACATGGTTTGTGTAACGGCCACTATCAAAGACAGCGACCGAACCCTTTTTCTTTGAGCAGGTGATTCAGCATGCAATATCCTAACCAACCCTCAACAACTTTGTGGTCACCCCTGGGAATCGAACCCAGGACATCCGGATCGGGAGCCCATGGCTAGTCCACGGAAGCAGTAACAGAACCTAGGGGTAGTGTCAGTGATATAGGGTATATAGTGTGGTATTGCTCAACTACTTATTGACAGTACTGGGAGCTAAATTGCACATCGACCCTTTGATTCAAACAATCTGCCGTTGGATCGCAGGCAGACCAAGGCCCGTAATTATAATCAGCTCTCAAGAGTGACAGCGAGTTCGAGTTTGTATCAGAAATATCATTTCAGTACAAAACAGCCTGTCAAATCATACTTAATATTGTCCTCAACCTTGAGATCGCTCTATAAATACGAACCTTAGTGATTGCAGAGCGTAAAGGACCTAAACAAAAGGTCGTTCCGCTACGTTTGACGAAGTTTTGAGGGTTATTTAAGATAAATTTGTAGGTTTATTGCTGTAGGTTGTCAGCCTATCGCCTAAATTACAATATACTGAAACCCTCGGATCCCTTAGCTGGTTTTTACAGCATGCCCGGGAGTAAATGCATTCAATGTTTTACTCGCGCTCCCAGTCCAGCATGGACGCAATCATCACTCAATCACTTTTAAATTAAATGAGAAAACAAATTGACTTCCAGGCGTGCATGGTAGAAACCGACGAGTCCGCACCGGACAGCGAAGACCATATCCCCGAGGAGACGATCACGTTCCTGTACAAGCTGTCCCCGGGCGCCTGCCCCAAGTCCTACGGGTTCAACGCGGCGCGCCTGGCCGGCATCCCCCAGGACATCACCAGGAGAGCGCATCTCATCTCCAGGAACCTGGAGAAGGAAGCCACTTGCGTTCGCGCCTTCAGAGATATATTTAAGAAGAAGGCCAGTGGTGTAAGGGAACTCCTTGCGGCACTGACCATTTAACTTGGTATAGAGCAACACGGTCGGCCTTCGTTATTTTATTAAAGCTTGTAGCCACAGATCAAGATACACAAGTCTAGGAACTTTATTTTTGAACGGCTCCAATCGATTTCGATTCAAAAGACTAAGATTCGCATAGTAAAATGTATGGAAACCGCATGCAAAAGTTGTTGTATGCGCATTGAAGTTTGAGTGATCTTCTGTCGAGTGGGTTATCGAGTCTATCAAATCGAAGTGATTAAATGAATGGTAATTGGCTTCAACAATTAACTCCTAAAAGCTGCCAGTTTCGTTGGGCATGTGCTCGTAATCAACTCAGATATACTAAAAAGCAATTTTCTTGAAATCATTGAGAAATGTTGCCGATAATAATTATATTTAAGGTCGAATTTTTATGTGCCTAAGTACATTGTTGATTTTATTTCACAATTGCGGTTGACCCGCACTTGTATGCATAACTACAGGTTTACTTAGCCAAGCTTACACACACTAAGACTATGTGCATCTAAGTATATTTCCGCACACAAATATAACTCACCTGCACTCGTGAGATTAAACATCTATGGAAATGATTAGCGTCTATGACTTGGTTTAAACGAAGGTGTTTGACCTCAACGTTTAAAAACACAAGTCGTTGTTTTATCAGTATGAATAACACTTGTTCATCGCTTAGTGATAAAAAGCGTCAATGAAGTTGGGATCATCATAAAATAACGAAGATTTACCTGTCACAGGCTTTTAGGCTATTAAGTTTCGTTGCCCAATCAGGTGTAATGCAATGTTCCTGATCTGATTAGGATAGCTCTCTGTAATGAGAAGTAAATATAAATATAACTATGTCGATTACTAAATGACGTGTAGATTAGACACACGTCCAAAATGCATTCTTCTGCGAATGTAAAACAGACTAATGGCATAGTGGCTACGCAAATGTAACCTGCCTGATATTTTATATATTTACTACCTACTTTATACTGCGACACAAAACCATTGACAAAAATGGAGGCGCCACTTTCTTCGCCCAGGCAGCTTTAATATGGCAACACATTGATTATTTTGTAAGAAAAATTTGGTGATGCCAGTTGAAATAATTTTAGTTCCGTTTCAAGAGTTTTGTGTCGCAGGGCAGAGTAGTGTGTCGAGTTTTGTGTAAGTGTAAGCATTTTTATAATGAGTTCATTTGTCGATATTCAATAGTATTGTTAAATGTGATCTGATTGTAAATGTTTAAGATATTTTGTTAACTTTGCCAGTATTGTGATTTACTAAGTGATCAAGATGATTTTAAACCCCACCAATTGTTGCTATCTAAATATATTCATATTTTTTTTACTTTGTGGTTTTACTTAATGCAAAGACAAACATCTCCAGCAATCAATTTAGGCGGTACGATGAGCTCAGTGCTGCAACCATAAGTAATACAAACATTTTCATCCACTTTTGGCTAGATATTGTGACCTTGTGGATTACACAATGAAGAATAAGTTGCGATTTGCGCAAATAGAAAAATATTAAAAGGCCTCACCGCGAGCGGTGGCGCCCTCACTCGTTAAAATTCATAACTCGCAAAATATTAGACATCTTCAAAACTTTCCTCTGTCACTTCCTTAGATGTAGACCTAAGGATTATTTTTAAAGTAATGAATTGAGGAGCAAGTACCCCGGAGTTACTATCGAAATTTCCGCCAAAAGTGGCCGATTTTAGCAATAATTTTGATAGTAACTGCCTCCGTGGTCTAGTGGCTAGTGCCATGGACTCCTGATCCGGAGGTCCTGGTTTCGATTCCCAGGGGGGAAAGACAAAGTTGATATTTGAGAATTTATCACTTAGTGATTTTTTCCTCAGTTTGGTTAGGACATTGCAAGCTGAATCACCTGATCGTCCGAAAAAGAAAAAGATTTCGTGCTTCGGAGGGCACGTTAAGCCGTCGGTCCCGGTCGCTGTCTTTGATAGTGGTCGTTACTCAAACCATGTCAGAGGCCTGATAGTTGTGATACTAGGCGGTTTAAAAAAATCTAGACACCAGGGTTCATCGGGTCGATAGAGTCGATACCCACTCGACAGAAGAAGACTGCCCGGTACTATTTGCTTCTCAATTCATTTCTTCTAAAAACATCCTTAGGTCTAAATCTAAGGAAGTGACAGAAAAGTTTTGAAAATGTCTATATTTTTCGAGTTATGATTTTTAACGAGTGAGGGCGCCACCGCTCGCGGTGAGGCCTCTTAATGAAAATGTGTGTATTTGAGACATTACATTATTTTTTTGTGAGGGCAGCACTGAGCTCAACAAACCACCTTAATAAATAGCATACATACATACATATAATCACGCTTTTATCCCTAATGGGGTAGGCAGAACGTAAACAACCTAAACAAAGGTCGATCCGTCACGTCTGACAAAGTTATTAGGGTCATTTAAGATAGATCTGTAGTACATTGCTGTAGTGACAGGTTGTCAGCCCATCGCCTAAATTGCAATATACTGAAACCCTCGGATCTCTTAGCTGGTTTTTACAGCATGCCCGGGAGGAAATGCAGCTGGCACATTCTATGTTTTTCTCTCGCTCCCAGGCCAGCATGGAAGAAAATAAATAATAAATAGCCTCTTCTTTTAATTGCCATCTACAGTCTATCTACCTTCGATGCGTCACTTTCTAGAGCTATTCGATACTGTTATCCATCATTTCTATTTCTATGCACCCGAAAGGATGTGATTTGCCCCTGAAACTGAACAATTTTGCCCTCAACGATGGGCAGTGGAGCCAGGCAGTTTTACCTATTCGCCATGGGGGCTGGGGTGTGCGTCGTGGAGAGGATATCGGTCTGCCAGCATTCCTTGCGTCGGCACACAAGGTTACGGACCTCATCTCTAAAATCTTATAATAAGTAAGTAAGTTTTTATAATAAATAAAGAAATTGTACTCTCTAATGGAGGCGGGGTCAATATACCCTTTGCGGCGGATGCGAGGACGGCTTGGTCTATCATTTACTCGAATGCGGCCTTACCTAAGCTTCCACAGGTCCAGCGAGCTTGGGGGATTTGGTGGCCAAGGACACTCTGGACCAGCTCGTCTCCGGTTCTGTAGGGGTAGAACTGGCGAAAATTAGGGCGGTATCAAGGTCAGAATAAGGAGCGTGGTTGCAGGCTTTGCCATCACCTTACTTGGAAACTTTCCTCGACCATAGTTATTACTTTGCGTGTGGCTGTAGCTCTCCGCTTGGGCTGCCATGTTTGCAAACCTCATTCATGCATATGCGGCGCCACAGTGGAAGCGATCGGTCATCATGCCTTGAGCTGTTGTCAATGTTCTGGAAGGTTCCCTCGTCACCACGCTCTCAACGATATCGTCCGGAGAGCACAGATCTCGGCAAATATACCGTGTGTCTTAGAACCACCGGATCTTAGTAGGTCAGGCAGATAAGTTCAATGCGGTAACGCAGCGAGCGTAATGGGCACCTTTGCACCGGGAATGGCCCAGGGCGGGCTTTTCGATTAGTTTTTAGTTGACATATAATTTGTATTGGATTGATTTTGTTATGTATAATCAATTATTAGGTTTTAAAAATGAACCTATGTTATATGGCCTAACTGGCGCCCCCATGAGTAAAAAAATCATAATTCACTAAAAACGCAGTGAATCGAAAAACTGAATATTTTAGAAGCTTATAAATTTGCGATTCAGAGTTCGTTGTAGTTATGATTTTTTTACTGATGGGGGCGCCACTTAGACATTTGCCTTTCCCTCTTTGCCCCGCGGCGGTGCCTTTCCCTCTTTTTATGTGTAATGTTTGAGAGGAGTCACGGCTTAGGGCGGGAGGTTTAGTACGTACAGGCACTTAGACATCGACAAGTACGGTGTCATTTCGCCTCTCCGTCACTCGCCGTGCTCTAGCATACGCTAATTTCTATTTTGACTCTTACTCATACATACATACATCACGCATTTTTCCCTAATGGGGTAGGCAGAGCGACCTAAAGAAAGATCGTTCCGCCACTTCTGACAAAGTCTTGAGGGCTATCCAAGATATATTTGTAAGTGTATTGCTGTAGTGGCAGTTTGTCAGCCTATTGCCTAAATTGCAATATACAGGAACCCTCGTATCCCTTAGCTGTTTTTACAGCATGCCCGGGAGGAAATGCAGCTGGCGCATTCTATGATTTTCTCTCGCTCCCAGTCCAGCATGGAAGAGACTCTTACTCACTTGCAACTTAGCCCGCTACTGTCTTAGACTACTGTACTTATCGGACTGTATATGAAAATTATTAGTAAAGAAATAAAACAAAAACGGTAAGTTGCTCAATTTATTTTACATTTCATTCTATAAAAACCGTTGCACGCGTTTATTGCATTTTGTTCTATTCTTATACTAAAAAACAATTTACAAACGATAACCTTCATCACAATGAAGTAAAAAAAGTGAATTAATTTACATGTCATTAATGTACGTATGCATGATATAAATAACCTAAGAATTAAATAATAACTTACTTGCATCTTACTTGTGAATATTTTCTTCAACGCAATGTTAGGGTATTCTAACGTAAAGAACATGGTAAAGGATACATTTTAAGAATGGACGTTTTGCATTTAGGGAGGTTGGTACATTTTAAGAATGAGTCGTCCAATGTTCTTGCCTATTATAATCACGGTATACGAGGTGCAAGAGAGCGTACCAGAAACTGATAGGGTTTGCTCAGTCAACGAAACTGAACAAACATTTACCAGGAATTTCAATCAGGAAATGAAAAAATATATTACTCTTTCATACAAAATGATCATCTCAATCTGACAATTTGTAAGGAAAATACAATACAATATATTTTTTTAAATAAAATAAGAGTACAAATTAGGCATGTTGATACTTAAAACTCATGCGAGCGTTTTAATAGATATGCTTTTGGACCCGTATTTTTGATCCGCTCGAAAGCTTATGCGTATACTCTTTCGTAAAGTTGCGAAAGTTGCTCTTTCGCATGCGAATTTGATTCGCCGTCTCGGTCGCTTAGATGTAACAGCACCATCCGCCGCCCGCTGTTTTCTAGAATAACTGTTTATCAAATTGTTTTGAAAATTGTCCAATTGTTTCGTCGACTGAACAGAACAACTCCTATCAGTTTCACCGTTGTCCCTTACACCCGGTAGAAAGTGTGCAAGGTTTGAATTTAGTACAAGCGAACTCATTATAACAATCATTTATACAACTGGGCGAAAATCATAAGTCAGTAAGGCTTGAAAAGTTTTCTGAGCTTCTAGGTTACGACACATCGTTTAAATATTAGGTCCTTAAATATGAAATTGCCAATGCTCAATACTGGCAACTTTAAAATCAAATATCTTGCGTTTGATTAGGAATTCCAAATTCGAATGGAATACAAAATAAAGCCCGAAAAACGTTGTTATTCATTTGTTCTCACATCATTTGTTTGACCTTTAGCATTGCTAACAACAACTATTGGACTAAATGAAAATTCGCGGTATCTACGAATACGAGTTTCACTCGTCCAAGGAGTTCCGCCGTGGCACCGGTGCTACAGAAATGGCTCGCAGAATTAACGTGCCGCTAACGAACAAACGGTGCGTTTTTTGTTTCAACGTTTCCGTTCTGGATATTTCGATTTACACAATGAGCTTCATGGGTGACCTGAAACTGAAGTGAATAACGAAGAATTGAAGGCGGTAGTGGAAGCGGATCCATCTCAAACCACTTCTCAATTAGCAGCAGCCTTCGGCGTAAGTGACAAAACAATACTTACCCATTTGCGCCAAATCAGAATATCAAAAATCTCGAAAAGTGGGTACCGCACGAATTGTCTGAAGCAAACAAACAAACACGCGTCGCTTGCTGTGTTTCTTTGCTCAGTCGTCACAATAATGAGGGGATTTTGAACCGTTTCGTGACTTGTGATGAGAAATGGATCCTGTATGACAATCAGAAGCGATCATCGCAATGGCTTATCACTAGAGAACCGGCAAAACCTTGCCCTAAGCGAAAACTGAACAAAAAGAAGATTCTGGTTAGTGATTGGTGGACCAGTGCTGGTGTTATCCACTACAGCTTCTTGAGATCAGGTCAGACGATTACTGCACACCTGTATTGCCAACAATGAAGGAAAAGATCACCAGTAAACCACCGAGACTGGTGAATTGCTCTAACACACTGCTCCTTCAGGTTAACGCTAGACCACACATTGCACATCAAATGGTCGCAAAGTTACAGAAGATGCGACTGGAACCTCTGCGTCACCCACCATATTCTCCAGATCTTGCCCCAAAAATTGTGTAACTTTTTACAAGGAAAAAAATCACATCTGATGAAGCAGTCCAAAACCGCTTCAAACAGTTCATAGACTCTCGCACCCAGGACATTCCGAAGGGTTTAATAATCTGCCTATAAAATAGCGGAAGTGTATCAATAACAACGGCGCATACTTTGATTGATTAAATAATAATTTCTTTAAAAAAAGCTGTTTCACTTTTTTGATACTGATCGTCAATTTCATATGTAAGGACCTAATAGTTAGCTCAGTTCACTAAAAATATACGATATTATGCTTTTAATATATTTTTTGCTGACGTGTATTTATAGGGCGGTGTGTGTGGTGATCAACTAATCGCTGAATTATCATATCACTATACCACCACACACCCTGTATAAATATTGCAGAAGCTGGCTAAAAATATTATGCGTAATTATTTGAATTAAGTACATTTAACATAAGTATAATTAGTAATTACGTAAATTATTAAAGTACTTTAAATACATACATCTAGAAGCTTTACATCCCGGCCGCGTTATTACAATCGTCTTAAGAATCTAATGTATGGCACCTGAGTTCTCAAACTACATTTTATTGCTTGATATGACAAACGGATTTCGCACCTTGTTCACATTATTTTATGCATCGGGTCTAAGCACGGATTATTATACGTAGGTAGGTATTAATAGATAAATACCTTTTTCTTTGCCCGACGTTTCAGTCTTCGTTCACGGTTGAAGTAACTCCAACCGAAATGTCGGGCAAAGCTTAATACCTATCTATAATAAGCCGTGCTTAGACCCGATGCAATAAAATAAAATTACTACTTGTATGAAAAAATATCACCATTAAATCTCTATTGGAAGGACTAAAGGTATTCGTTACTAGAGCTACTCAACATGTGGTTTAAGGCGTTTCCGCAGCGTGAAGCCGTAATTCCTGCTCTCAAACATTACAAACGATTCATACCCCCGCGTAAGACAAGGGAAGGGAAATGTTTGAGAGACCCTTCGTGTCTGCCCCGCGCGGTATATATTGTGTAGTGTTTGAGAGCAGTAGTCGCACCTTCATACTTAATAGTATGCATAGTTTGGCAAGAAAGTATTTGTGGTGGTGACAATTGGAACTATATTTTTCCCATAATTTCATGTCCTGCCAATTAAAGAATTGACGACTGCAGGATGCAGTAAATGCATTTGCCCTCAGAGGTTTATTATCGTCTGTTTCCATTTGTTTTGTGGTGGTTGTGGAAATTCCTCGTAGGTATTGGATTTTTAAATTTATATCAACTTACGTATATTATTAGTCTTTCTTGCCAAACTATACAAACAGTCCGGAAATAAAGCGTCGACATGTTAATAATAATAATTGCAACGGCGGTCACCCGGGGCCGGACCTACATCGGTATAAGACTAAACTATGAACCACTTCTCAACAAATGGCGTTACCTCTAAATAAGAAAAATATTATTCTGCTATATAAATTTTACATGTGTCTATTTTTATCGCTATATTATTTGTACTGTAATAACAAGTCAAGCATTTTAGAATTTCACTAACAATTATCAAAGTGCACCCTAAACGTAAATACATAGAATATTACAATTGATAAGGCAATATATCTGATTTTATTATTTCATTTAACTCACGCACTTAATTAACTTAAATTCGGTATCAACGAGTGGCATCTTCAATTAAGTCCATTAACTATCTTTCAAACATTGAAGGTAGGAAAGCGAACTGAAATAGGTAATGAAATCGAAACTAGAAAACAGCAAAATCATACAAAATCTGTTGGAATTAATGTTGTGATTACTTTTCGTTTGGACTACAAGAAACGGACGCCATTATAAAAATATACAATAGAAAAAAATAGTATTAAAAAAAACTATCACCATAGAATTATACCTACTCTGTAAAATCTAGGATGGCACCTGCAGATCAGAAGGGTTTGCATCTGTTACAGCTACCGTCGTAGATGTTTTAGAGTGGAGACTCATTTTTGAACCATTTGAACTTTTAGCATACAAAATAGTAGGGACCACTCGTTTTCGTTTCTATTTTCCCTTTTTCACATAGCATGAGCATCCTGACACATGTCAAACGCATCAATTTTTGACAGTTATAAAGGAGTCTCTTTCAGACCTATCTTCTTCTTCTGTCGAGTGGGTATCAAGTCTATCGACCCGATGAACCCTGGTGTCAGAGTTTTAAAACCGCCTAGTAGCACAACTATCAGGCCTATTCAGACCTGTGATGTTTTCATATTTCCTACCTGCTGTCAGGAGACTCAGATATCTAAAAATACTATACTACCATGTGTGCTTCAGTTCGAATGATTCAAAAATACGTCCCCTTGTTGATCTATAGACTATTTAAAAGCTGATTTCGATCAAGTCTAGGCTAGCTACTAGTTTTTGATGGAAAAAGAAACACCCTGTTCTTATATTATCTATCCGATTTCTAACGTACTTATTAGTTGGCAGTCAACGTGTTAAAGGGCCCTGGTACAGTAAGGGGCCATTAATATTGCACATAGACTCTAGGAAAGTTACGTTTGCTAGTCTTTGTCCAAGTAGTGTGAGTTGACGGTGGTGGTGTCGAGATAACGATAACCGATGCGCAATACTTATGGCCTTTTACAGTACATTCTAATTAATTACAATCTTACACCTAGCTTACACTTTTTATCTTTCCCGTACATAAAATGTTTTCACTATGTTCCTTTTACAAGCGTGATCTAGTAAAAACCATTTTTTTAATTTATTTAATTGCATTCAAGGAGGCGGTACTTTAGTTTCCAGATGTTCCCTACTATACACGAATCGAATAAAACATACGGGGTGTAAGGGACAGCATCCCACAAACTGACAGGGGTTGCTCAGTCAACGACACTAAACAAATTTGACCAGGAAATTCTTTCAGAAAAAAAGGCTTTATAATACAAAATGTCCGATGATCCGACAATTTGAATGGAGAATCCTAATTTTATTTTTCCCTTCTTGAAAGCATTTCCTGGTGAAGTTGTTGAGTGTCGTCGACTGAGCAACTCCTATCAGTTTGTGGGATGCTGTCCCTTACACCCCGGAATACTGACAAAGGCAAAAAGGTAAATGCGGTAAAGTGACAAGCGGAACCATACAAACAATCGCAAGTGTTGCCAGGTTGTCTTGTCGAAGATAGTTGATGCTTTAATGTATTTTTACTTTGATACAGAAAAAGAATTAAAAAAAAACTTCTTTACGTTGCCTATTTTGGAAACCAAACTACCACCCTTTTAATTATTCCAATATATTGTATAAACTCATATTATAAATGGATAGCGTTCAAATTGTTAAGGCACCAGGCACCTTACCTAATGGGCTACAATTATTATTTATAATAATAACACATTATTCTTAGCATTATGAACACTATCCCTATCTAACATTTTAAATCGTTTAGAATCTATAATGTATTAGCAGTCTTATTATTTTAAAAGCACTTTGTATTTACATGGCATAATAATATAATGTATTATTAGCTGAACTGACATATAAATAAGTACAAAAATGATATGGGAAATTAAATTGTTAATAAATGATTCCATTTAAATATTTCTAAAAATATCGCATAAAATGGGGTTTATGTTCTGAAATCTACATGTTATGTTTTATTAGGCACTCTATTTTATTAATATTCAATCTAATGTAAAATTACTACTTGCATATAACCTGAATATAACCCTACGATTAGGAAACTATTCAATGAAATATTACAGAAAAAGATGTATAAAAAACACTTGTAAGGTTTTTAATGATGTAAATACGTAGTCTTGTCATTGTTGACTTACTTTGTCAACCGGATTCTTCCACAGTTCTGGCGTGATTTGTTCACGGAGTAATTTGGCCATTTACAATTTCATGCTCCTCACGATTCAAGTAATAGCGAAACGACGTCGTGTCTATTTCATGTTCTTACAGCATCTCATTGTCATGCATGATTGCTTTTATATATTGTTGACATGATATCAGCTTATTTCTTACTGTTAGATGAAAATATTGGTTCCTTTTTTGAACGCATTTTACCTATCAGTCACACACGGTTGTTAAACTTAATACTAAATAGAATTACATCGTAATTTAATTAATTATTAATTTAATAAAGCGCCACTTAGATAGCACGGAATAGAATATTAACGTCCTAATTGAGACACAAACCGCACACACATAGAAGTAATTTAGCAAATATGTTACTGTTGATTGAGCCTATTATCAACGAAAAAGATGTATGTAACATAAAATTGGTGAATAATTAAAAAAAATGTATTATCTAACTCGGACAAATATGTAAACCTTGTTACATTCAACACTAAAAGTATAAGTACCGAGTAATTTTACAGGGAGTAAAATCTGCATAGTTAAATATAAACACCATTTTTATAGTACTTCCAACTCAGATTTAGAATTAAGGTAAACAAACTTTCTTATATTTTTATTCAAAAACACATTTCAAAAATAAATGATACCTGTTGGCAAATTAGTTAAATTACTATAACTACTGTTTCATTATGTTGTGATACCTAATAGCTAAAACTTATTTTAGAAATAAGATTTTCGATTAAAAGACATGAAACTTTGTTTACCTTATTTCTAAAACTTAGTTGGAAATACTTAAGGGTCTGCCGGAGTAGCGTAATCTCATACAAACGTAGTTTCAATGTTATTCTTAAGGTGACGATACTAGTGGCGACCCATTAGTAAAAAAAACATAATTTACTAGTTAGAATAGTTTGTTGTAACAGGAAAGAAAATTGTGCATAACGGCCACTAACTGCAATGTTTCTTCCTGTTACTGCAATGAGCTATAAATAGCTAAGTAATACGGTTCTCTTAATTACTATAACTTGATGCTGTTGGACCCGTTTGTCGATACACTGCGTTTTTGGTGATGTATATTTTTTTACTAATGAGGGCGTCACTTGGCTAGTATCGTCACCTTAAGAGGTATAATTTACAAATATAGGTATAATTTATAAAAAAACTTTATAGTGGAATAATAAAAATGAACCAAGTTTGTATCTTAATATAAATGTCAAGATTTCAAATTAAACTTAAACAAAACTTTCTTAGAAGACCAGATTCATTGAGGATAAGAGGAAAATCACTGATGTTCTGTATACCTAGTAAGCAGTGCAGTTTATCAGCTAGTGTAAAGTAGCCATCAGACTGAGTTTTTGGGAGTGGTCACGTCCACGCGCGCAATCATACTTGCACGGGCGAGGGCAGCAGAGGTAGCTATAGCTCGTCGTAGGAGGAGCTCTCGCGCTCGTCGAAGGGGCGCGCGCGCTCGCCCCAGCGGTCCCAGCGCTCCGAGCTGAGCAGCGACTCCGTATCCTCATCCTCGGCCGGCAGCGGGTACACGATGCCATCGCCGCAGCTGCACCCATCACGCCATACATACATACATATAATCACGCCATTATCCCTAATGGGGTAGGCAGAGCGTAAATAACCTAAACAAAGGTCGTTTCGCCACGTCTGACAAAGTTTTCAGGGTTATTTAAAATAGATTTGTAGGCATATTGCTGTAGTGACAGGTTGTCAGCCCATCGCCTAAATTGCAATATACTGAAACCCTCGGATCCCTTAGCTGGTTTTTACAGCATGCCCGGGAGGAAATGCAGCTGGCACATTCTATGTTTTTCTTTCGCTCCCAATCCAGCATGTTACAAATCCCATCACGTCATCAGTTATAAATATCTTGCGTACAGTGGTAGGTAGGTCTAAGGGCGCCCGCTACGTCAAACGTGGAGTTAGGCTCAAAGTATTTTTCAGATAGCATGAGACTCCTTTATAATTGTAAAAAAATGTATGCGTCTGACATTGTGTCAGGATGCTCACTATGTGAAAAAGGGTATAATACTGTAATCCGACTGAGTGATTGCAGTTCAGATATATTTTAAAATCAAATATCAAATGCCAACTACCCGTCAACGCTTCTTAAATTGTTAATCATATTTAGAATAAGTGGTTTCCTGCGATACAGGTTCGCCTAGTGCGGGGTCCATTGCCACACTGTATGCTTTGTCAAGCGTGTGTTTTTTGGTAATAAATATTTTTGGATTTTTTGTATTTTGTACAGTTAGCCTGCAGTCAGTACTCAGTACTGCACAGCAACTGAAACTGCAATTAGGCAGTCGTATTGCAGTCCGTCTAATCAGAGCCTTACGCGCTTAACGTAGGGAAATGACATTGGGATTCAACAGGAGGCGGTTAAGCGTTATCTTAAAAACCTACCCTCCTGAAACATTCTAATAAAACTTTATCATATGTACTTCTTCTTCCAGCGATCCGATGCTTTCAGAGTTTTTTACCGCTCAAAACAGAAACTGTCTACTTGTGAAGGTTGTGTACCTTCAGGCCACAATGTAAGCAAAGCAAAGAACGATGCTCCGTCTACTGCTGAATCCCTAATGTTAACCTCAGTACGTTTTTTTTATACAGAATGTTAATTAAATTGCGTGCCATAGCATAGGGATGTTTCAGTTACGTAAAAGGAGCCTTTTAAAAAAACAGTTATAATAACCCTACCTTGACAGTCGGGTAAAAATTTAAATAACAATAGTCTGTATTTATTAATTATGGTTCCCAGAGTTGCGTCTATAACTGAGCACGCGCGAATCGCTGTCACTAGTCGATAGCGATTCTTATAGTTATAGCGTGGCGGCCAGACGCAACTCTGGAAATCATAATAAATACCAACTATTGTTTTTATTTACTTTTTGTATTGGTTTTTTATTGTTATTCTTTATGGGCTCCTTCTACGTTACTGAAACACCCCCTAAGTATAGCACGCAATAAAATGACCACCCTGTATATTTCCAAATACATCAAAAAATGTTTCTTACCCCTCCATTTTGTCAAAAATTAACAAGTATCATGAAATGTTTCCTGTATATTTCCAAATACATCAAAAAATGTTTCTTACCCCTCCATTTTGTCAAAAATTAACAAGTATCATGAAATGTTTATAAATAATATCCATCTAAAGAAACAAAAGTTAAAAGTAAAAAATACACTGAATGCACACAATAAATATTATTACGCCGGCAATAATTCAGGTGCAATTTTGACTACATTTGGTGAGGTGAGTCAATCTAGCAGCAACATTTGTATTCATAGCCTGCAGGTTATGCAAAAATATAAAAAAATCTGTTTGATAGTACTACATCTGAGCAAATAAAAAGACCTGGCCGTGCCACATTTAACCAGCAGATAAGATGGATAACCATATTTTATATCTGTTGATTTGCAAATGAGGCAGTGTCCGATCTATAGCTTTTTCATTTAACAATAAGAAATCCTTTTCAAATAGGAGGGCAGTTTGTTCAAATAGTTGTATATATATGTTGTTTTTAAGTCGTGACAGGAGTCTCGGTCTCGGCTTTAGAATATAACATGCCATGCTGCTTGAAAAGGATTATGATAATGTACCTAAGCTAAGAAGCTTGCACAATTATCTCGCACAACTAAAATATAAATTAGCATGCAAAGGGACACATATTTTTTTCAATATAATTGCCAATAACCATGTAGAATAATAAAAAAGAAGTGAATGACGTAAATTTTGAGCAGTCTCTCTAGTCGCCGACGAATGAAAAGCAAGTTGGATTAATCGAAATAGAAATATTTATGCTTGGTAAAATATATTTTAAGTTAAAAAGAATGGAATAAATGATAGTCCTTAAACATGACTCCATTGTTCTGTTTCGCGGCGCGCCACCGAACTTGAACGGAACAAAAAACTCAATTTCCAACCTTAAACCCAATCATAACGCTCAGCTCACAGATTCTATCGAACACGAAAGCGATGCCACAGTAGGTGCTACGGATTTTATTTCAGACAATATATTTTTAGAAAAATTTGAATAAAGAAAAAAATATTTTGTGCCCATAGTATATTTTAAATTAAATTTTAGAAAGAATATTATAGTTATTATTAAAACAGGACTGAAGCAAATAACATTCTCTCGTAACACAAGTTACACACCTTTCTATTAAAGATATATTTTACGATCGTGATGAATAACGGACGCGCATTTGACCATTTTAATCATAAAAATAAAATAAGAGACGAAAATACTAGGTATTTTGAACATTATTTGTTGATAATATTTTATTTTGAGCTAAATATACGGGGTGTAGGGGACAGCATCCCACAAATTGATAAGAGGTTGCTCAGTCAACGACACTGAACAACTTTTACCTACAAATTCAATCAAGAAGTGTTTTGTTTTTTGCTTTTCCATACAAATTGTCTAATCGACGTGGACGTTTTGTATGGAAATGTCAACATTTTTTTTCACTTCCTGAAAGATTTTTCTGGTAAATGTTGTTCGGTGCGTTGACTGAACAACCCCTATCAGTTTGTGGGGTGGTGCTAGCCCTAACATCCGGTATTTTTATTTCACCTACATAAGATTCATACCGTTTTAATAAATAAATCTGTAGCACCTAAGACTGTGAGAATGAAAACAAGAGGAGAGAATGAGAGAGAAGCTTGAGACTTTCATATACACCACACAAACGATCTGACTTTCAATTTTGCCAATGACAATGATTGTATCCATTTGCTTGCTAAACAATTACAACGAGGCGAGAAATATGTTGTCGTGCGAGCGGGAAATATTTTTAGCCACCGAAGCTAGTATTATATACACATACAAAGACAAGCCGTGTTGACGGACGATGGAAGAAGAGTTGGAATGGTCATTTTAGAACATCAAGGAGCTACAGAGCCGCGACGGTGGCGCCATAACTTTTAAATTAATTGTGCCTGACACACAAAACATTTTCATGAATATTTTACGTTTGGCGAGAATCGCAAGTAATTCTCCGTATTATATGATTCAAACTAAGCATATTATAAATTTTGTATTACAAATGTGTTAAAACTCATAATGAATTTATAATAATAGTGCACAGGTTAATAATAATACACGCACGCCTTCCAAAAGTCCGGGACTCTAAAGGCCTGAGATATGGTAAAACACACATAAAGGTTTATAAAATGGAGAATTAGTTGCAATTCTTGCCAAACGTTAGTATTCATGAAAATGACTGTTTTTCAGGCACAATTAATTTATTACTATTGAGGGCGCCACCTATGCTTTGCTACCACCTTAAGTCCTTTATAGTAAAGTTAGCCACTATAGTATTTCCAACTCAGTTTTGGAATAAAGGTAAACAAAGGAACATTTATTTTTATTAACAATAAATGAAACGTATTAGTTAAATTACAAAAACGACAAATTCATTATGTTGTCATATCTAATAGCTAAAACTTATTTTAGAAGCAACATCTTCGATTAAAAGACTTGAAACTTTGTTTACCTTTATTCTAAAACTGAGTGGGATATACTACAGGGTCGTAAATGACACGACTACCTTCTACCCTGGTGGTAGTGTGGTTCACGATATACGCAATCTAGTGGTACAAGTTTATATGTAAAAATAAAGTGTGTCAAAATTAATTTTTTAGGTAGTTTGAAGACATATGATAATTTATACACTTATCTCGTTATTAGTGAAAACAGCGGTCAAACAGAGCCACTCACGCTAAAAGATTGCCGTCAATGCGACTTGTCCTTAACAAAAATATAAATAAATATTCATAATATTATTTTGGTCGCAGGCTAATTACGCATTATACCTCGCTAAGGAGCGCTACCAATATTGAAAACATAAATAACTAGATTCAATAACAAATATTTTTTTATTTAGAAATGTTGGTGGAATCACTGCCTCTGTTGTTTGATAAATATGTATTTGTTAAAATATGGCGTCGCCACTTAGCTTCAGGTATCTTAATATATAATAGCAATAGCTAATATCCCCAGCTAAGCGCGCTACTGAAGCACCGATGATCATGTTATTGCGTGTAATAACAAAGACGCAATAAAAAAATAAATAAAAAACATAAAATAAAGAACAAAATTTTATTGTGCACAAATCATAGTTACAAAATAAAAACAGTATTCTCTCTAAGTTTATCAGTCTTGTGTGTTGTATATATTTCAGAAATAAATGCATTATTATAAAGCAAATTGCAATTTTGATTATTTAATTGTTATTGAACTGTGATGGTATAGTACGTTCACATTGACAATTTGCATGACATGAAGCCGATGTCCTGCACGTAACTTGAGAAGTGTGTTTCCAATTGTGACGTGATATACTGATGGGGAGTGTCTCTATTGGGACTCGGAACAGCGCGACAAATACACAATACTTAAATAACATCAAAAAGAACTTCAAAAATGAGACGAGTAACTAAAAACTAGTTAAATTTACAATAATCAAATAGTTACGTATGTACAACAATAACGTTGACGATAATTCGTTTCTAAATTCTAAATTGCTTCTCGTAAGTAATTTAGCTAGCACCAATTATTCTAATTGTAGCAACTATGAGTAATTTAACAGCTAAACTAAGTTCCCGTTTGAGTAGACGATAATTTATCTTATGTGTAGTATTGCATTGTGTGCGTGTTGGGTGTGGTATCTCAAGGTATGTGTTCGGGGTCGGCGAGCATGGGGCCCTGGGGGTCTGACCTGGAGCGCGTGGTCCCCATGGACTCGTAGCCATGCGGCTCCGGCGGGGCCGTCGAGAACGCCTGGAGCTCGTGCTCGCGCCGCACGGGGAACGTGCACCCGTCGCCGAGGCTGGCAACACCACACCGGACACCGGTCACGCCGTCGTATCGGCACGCGCCCGGTAAGCCAAGCGTGGTCACACCGACTAACAACGTTCAGAGAGACGTGGGGCTTCGGACAGGGCGTTACGTATACAAACGTTATTGCGTTATAAGACAGCGTTCACGGAAATTGGCGTTTGCTCGAGTTATCCATACGCGACGCGCCGCATAGTGATCCGCGTCTCCCTGAACGAGGCCTATCAATTTTATAAGCCGGTTCGTAAGTAACATATCAGCATTTACTTAAACTTATCCTCCACGCGAGATACGGCAGATTATAACATTGTACGCGACGTGACCACGCATGACGTAGCGGACGCGAGTAAAGACAAGGTGTAAGAGACAACGTGCCGAAAACTTGAAGTGGTACTCAGTCCACAAAACTAATCAACTTTCACAAAGAAATTCAAAGAAAAATAAAAATATTTCTCTATGTCTGATCGAAGTAATAAATAAATGATATTATAGGAAAGTCATTTTGTTTTTCATTTCTTTTTAACTTCTTTGTGAAATTTATTCTATTTTATGGACTGAGCACGTCTCAGTTTTCGAGACACTCTCACTCACACGGCTTAGGTCTGGCTTAAGCGATCTCTAAGAGCCGCGGACAGTTCACTCTTTCATTCGCGGTTTACACTCGCAGAATCGTTCGAAAATACACCCGTTGCCAGAGAATTGTTATACGGAATCAGTTATTGTTATTATACAATAAAAAACAGATACATACTCTGGTGTCAACCTCACCATGCTAAACAGACAATATTACAAGAAAGAAGCGTTTGTGTTTTGTTTGGATAAATATCTTATTCCTAAAAATGTTTATCCCCCAATAGTTGAAATGGAACTAAAACACTGAAATAAGTCTTTTAAAATGATAAAACAGTGTATCAAGTCTTTGACATGGGAGAGAAATAAAATTAATTAATTTTAAAAACCGAATATACCGGAAGGAGGGGCAACCGTCCGCAGCACGCAAAGAATCAGAATTTTCCAAAAAGTATCTAGATAGCAGTGTATACCGATACCAAATTCTATACAATACACCACACTTCTTTTGAAATGTGCCCCAAATATTTTCATTAGTTGCAAGGAAAATGTAAATAATAATGGAAATAATATTCTATTTTTATATGTATCTAAATACAGAAATTGCGGAGAAGCTATGTGTTGAATAAGTACCAGTGTTCAAACTCGCGTGTTTCTCCAAATCGAGTACAGATGGTACATGCATTTTTAGGATATGGCGTACCTAAAACCTACGTCTTTTTATTTTTATTATTAATTTTAAGGGCTCACCATCGATTGGATAGTCGGCCGATCATCGCGTCGGTTCCTTCTCTCGCACTTTTGTGAGGGTAAATGTTAGACCGCACTAGGGCGTAGCTGCTGCGGAGCGCAGCGCGACATATCGCGACAAAATATTCTTGTATGAAAATGTATGAGATGTACCGCACTACAACTGACAAAATGTATGAACTGACATAGACGCGCCGTGCCGCGCCGCGCCGCTCCGCTGCAGCTACGTTCAAGTGTGGTATAACCTTAAGGAGAATCCGACGATCGTTCTACTATTTAGTCGATAGAACGCTCTGGCAGTAAATGCCCAACTCTCGCCAACACTGCGCTAAAAATGGATGTACTCGTTGTGTATGGTTTAACCCAGCCAGATCGACGTAATGGAAAATAAAATATATAAATACATGTACTTATAGCAAACAGGGTTACACACAAGGTTATTTCGTAGTGGAAACTTCAGCATTATTAGTATAGACGAAACGAGCCTACCCTCCAAAGTTGAGCATGTTAACTTAAGCTCAGCGTATAATGTGTCAATATGTTAGAGTGTCATTCACTTCTTTTTCACACAGGGGTTATATTTGTGGCGCTAATGCGTATGGCCACCAAACCTAGTTATGAAGCTCGGAGTTTGATATAAGTTGTTGTAAAACAAGGTGTTCTTCAAGTATAGGCGACATGCAATCAGTTTCGGCCCGACCAGGACAAACCAGACAAACACACACACACACACACTATTATCCAAAACAACACTGCATGCGTGTTTGATGCATTACTATACAGTTGAGATTTGTTCAGGAGTGGACAGAATGCGAACTTACCCCATGAATAGCTCGTTGGATTCAAGAAAATGATGCTAGCTGAAAGCAAGTCTCATAACCGCCTCCGTGGTCTAGTGGTCTGAACCATGGGCTCACGACCCGGAGGTTCTGGGTTCAAAGTTGATAATTGTCTAATTATAACTGTGCGAGATTTTCCCTAGTTTGGTTAGGCTGGCTGAACCCATCTGATTGCCTGGCAGGTCGGATTCCGTGCTTCGGAGGGCACGTTGAGGCGTTATCTCGTTTACTGTTTCTAAAAGTGGTCGTTACAGGTCTATGTTGCTTCACGTCCGTAGAAACTACCACAAAAACCCTACACGTGACCCCGGGTGGTGCCAAGAGCACAAAAAAGCCGGCTGCTTTCCTCTCCTCTGGGAGGCGAGGTCGCAGCAAATAATGCCGTACGATAATGATAAGATAATAATAATCAGCATCATCAGTCTGTGTCATTCCACTGCTGGACATAAGCATCTGTCATTTCATCCCATGACACGCCACTGACCTCAGTCGCAAGGAACGCAAGCTTACATGTAATTTATCGGATGACAAAGCTTTAAGCTCTTCATATTTCTGAACATGTTCGATTACCTGTCGCTCCGTCTCTTAAGGTGCTAGGATTGGCGAAATGGTGTATTTTGGATGACCAATCCTGTTCACCAAGACTATTTATAGCATTGATTTAAGTTGAATTTATACTTTAATTCTTTACCTAGCAGCCCTTAGGCGTAGCATTTTTAATAAATAAGAACTTATAGTAAAGCTGTCTCTTAAGTTTTTCTTCCAATACTACATAGATATCATCGCTAAATCAAGATTATTAATGCAAACATATCTAAATGGATATAAAAAAGTTTCCTTTGGAGTAGCTTTTTTAAAGTTAGTCTCATTGGTTGGAAAGGGACAACTGTGGCGTCACCGTCGCCTTAAGAGTTATTGTTTTACCGATCATACGGTATTAGAGTAAGTAGTATCTCCTTGGTAGTATATTATATTACTCCATTGTATTAGCTACAATATTTCATTATTAGACGGTTTACCTCGACTCGCTTAGCAGGTGGATTGACGAGCGGAGTTTGTGATGTTAATATTCCATTTAGAGAATGCTGATTCGGCTTTAACGACACGCGTGGGAAGACATGTTAAGATGCTTTTCTGACATGGCAATACACCCGCCAAGTCAAAGGGCTAATTAGGCAGTTAAAACTGACACCGTTGTAGTCATCCCTAACGGTCTCATGGGAAATTTTAAAGGGATAAAATCAGCATTGTATATTATGTAAGTGTCCGAACAATCTGAAGTCTAGCTTCAAGTACAATTAAATTAGACAACAAGCTAAATATTGAATAAATTCGAATTCCGTCCGACTCCATTGTTAGTTTAAATCTAAACACATTTAATAACAAACAGGTTTTGCTTCGAATATATCCGCAATCTCTGGAATTGTGTAAACTAAACTACGTTTCATAAGGACCGTGTTGAGACAGATAGGACCATTCTTACACTGAAAGCAGATTTGCCAGATCGTCTATGGTTTCATCATATAGCCCTGCCAGGAATTAGAAATACCGGTCATAGAGGTACCATAGAGTAGGGCTTATATTAACTGCATAAGTCCCAGTCTTATTCTGTCTCTATTTTTCTCTATGACAGGTATTCTTATTTCCTGGCAGGGCTATAGACCTCAATAGGAGCATAGGCAATCACGTTAGCTCCGGCGAATTCTGCTCGAAATGTGAGAACCGCCTAATGTGTCTGGGTTTAAAGTGGTACGGACCATTAAGTAGAATACCACAAAATGTTTGAATTGCTGGAATGTTAATGTTCCGTAAATTACAAGATTGTTATGTTGTTACACGATTTGTAAAAAAAAACAACCTACCAGCAGGGTTATGATACGCACTGTAGACTTTATTTTGTCTACAGATTGTCTCTTTTGTTCGCACTTCACAACGGAAAATGACAGGCATTAATCATAGTGAAGTATGCAACGCGTGAAGACAAACCGAAGTCTACAATGCGCATCATAGCCCTGCAGGTATGCCAGATAATGACGTAAATTAATCATCTAAAGGAAAATATGTACAGCGTTAAAATTTCGTGGATACAGCATTCTAGGAATTCAACATTTGTGGAATGTGTGTGGGTAACAGGTGGAGGGTGGGGTGGTGTTGGGTACATTCTACGTTACCTGGTGAAGACAGGCACCAGCCACAGGTTCGGCCTGTTCCCGAACACTTCCTTGAAGTTGTTGAAGCAGCCGACGGAGAAGCCGTTCTTGTCCGCGCCGTTGCGGAACATTGGCGCGCGGAACGCTTCTGCAAAACATAACATGCATACATATAATCACGACTTTATCCCTAATGGGGTAGGCAGACCGTAAACGACCTAATCAAAGGCCGTTCCGCCACGTCTGACAAAGTTTTGAGGGTTATATAAGATAGATTTGTAGGTATATTGCTGTAGTGACAGGTTCTCAGCCCATCGCCTAAATTGCAATATACCCTCAAAACTCACTCTCACAAGAAACCCTCGGATCCCTTATTTACAGCATGCCCTTGCTGGTTTTTACAGCATGCCCGGGAGGAAATGCAGCTGGCACATTCTATGTTTTTCTTTCGCTCCCAGTCCAGCATGGAAGAAAAATAGCATGAAGAAAATGCCAGTATGGCAGCATGCAAACATAACATACAGTATTTCAGGTTTAAACGAAACTAAACAACTTTCACAAAGAAAATCGTCCAGGATATCAAAATGAGACTTCTCCGTACAAAGTAACCAACTTGATCAGACAGTTTGAATGCCAATTTATTCATACACTGCCTGAAGCAATTTCATGGTGTAATTTGTTCAGTTTCGTTGCCTGAGCAACCTCTGTCAGTTCAGGGGAACATGTCCCTTACACCATTTACAGTGATCCTTGTTTTTGCACTTACTTACAGTATGTACTAATACTAAGTATTGAAACGTCCACTATGAGTACATAAGGGACTCTGTGGTCTAGTGGTCAGAGCCATGCGCTCACGACCAGGTGGTCTTGGGTTCAATTCCCAGGGGAGGAACATAAAGTTGGTATTGTCAATTTATCACTTTGTGAGATTTTCCTTTGTTTGGTTAGGAAAATGCAGGCTGAATCACATGATTGTCTAAATTGGTCGCTGTCATCGATAGTGGTCGTTACAAAAACCATGTCAGGGGCCTATTGGCTGTGCTATTTGGCGGTTTAAAAAATCACTGACACCGGGGTTCATTGGGTCGATTGATTCGATACCCACACGACAGAAGTAAGGCTATGACTCAATCTAACACGGGAGGTGAAATGTGATGCTGGAGAAAGCTGCTACGCATTCCTTGGACAGCTATCAGAACCAATGTCTCCATCCTCGAAGAGCTGAAGGTCACCAAGCGCCTGCTGATTACGTGGCAGGAAAGGATTCGGAGGTTCTTTGGGCACATAATGCGATCTCCATTGCACAGCCTGGAGAAACTCATCATTCTCGGACAAATGGAAGGGAAGCGCGCTAGAGGAAGAGCGCCAGCTAGATGGGTGGACCAACTCAAGGAGGCGACTGGAAGTCAGATACAGGGAGCGGTACATCTGGCACAGAACCGGACCCAATGGAGAAGATTGACATATAGTCACGATCCTCAGCATTAAGGGAACGACCAGAAAGAAGAACACGGAAGGGGCATTGCTTTTCCATATTTCGACCTATGTTCCTTGGGGAAATTGATCCGTTTCATAGGCAAAATCACGCATGAGAGGTCGATGGTGTGGTGGATAGGGCCGCTGCCTTCTGAGCAGGAGGTCGTGGTTCGAATCCCACCACGTACCAATGTGTTTTTCGGTTCTCGAATTTCATATGTACGTTTATTCGGCGCTTTTTCCGTGCTTTGGAAGGCACGTTAAGCCGTTGTCCCCGGTTATCTTAGATATTAGTCGTTAAGCCATGTCAGAGCCCAGTGCTAAGCAATGGCGGCTTGAAAACTCTGGACTAATCTAGGATTGGGTCTGGTTTCCCTTCTGGGTTGCGGAGTTCAGATGGCAGTAGCTCTGTGTAAAAACCAGTACCCTCGTTCAATCACCTAGATTAGGAAGCCGACCCTGTGAGATACGGGATAATTCTAGGGAACTGATGAAAATGATGTTCCTTGGGGAAAGTTGATCCGTTTCATGGATAGAATCACACCCTAAAATATGGCCAGATATTTTTTTTTACTCCCTATATAAAATAGACCATCTGGTTATGGTTAGCCCTAAATCTTTGCTGCTGGTCTAGGAACGATAAAACAGTTACTAATCTAATTGAAGATGATTGAAGAGAGATATACCTTAATGCTAGACTACGTTCACTGAATAATGCAAACACATTATGTCGTTTTATTGAACAAGTTAGCGATAAATACCTTGATGAGTTATTTTAATTAATATTCATATATCTCACAACCTACGCAATGTTGTAACATTTAGTATGTAAACTAAGTTACTTATTTAATTACTGACTATACAGATCCCGGCATACATCTTGATAAATTTTAGATCATAAGAAAAAAATAAGAGTGAATTCACCATTCAATGCAAGAAGTATGCTGGTGCACTGATACCTTCTGGTTACTTTACTCTAATTAATATACAATGAGCCTACAAAATAATATGTGGAGTAGAAATGACTGCAATTTACCGACGATAAGCATGCTCACGACAGAATTAATCATCTTCCGCATGGGTTCACCATAGCGGCGGTATAAAAGAAGCATATCTGAAACCAACATTCAGATTAAAATTTTAGCATACAACATGAAGGGGATGTAACCTTTTTGGTATAGTGTGATGTGACCCTTATATTTTACAAAAAATCTTTTGGCGCACGATTAGACCTAAACTATTCAATTCTACACGTAAATACAAACCTAAATTATTACTTATGATTTTTGTCTAAAGCGTCACATTATTGAGATATCTTCACTTTAAAAAAGATTTTTCGAAATTCCTATTTCTTTGATTTAAAATATCTCGGTAATGTGACGCTTAAGCCAAAAATCTCAAAGTATTTTTGATTTCTATTTGTTTTTAGAATCGAATGGTTTAGCATTAATCGCGTGCCGCGTTTTTTTTAAAATAGGGTCACCATCAACAGTATGTTAGGCTCCATACAAAAATGTAACATCCCCGTTATTAATAATGGCCATGATACAGGGAAAACACCACTAAACTAAAATAAGTCCTCTATGAGCGTACAGAAAGGGACAGTAGTATAGAGAGACTTATTACAATCCTGTAAGTTCAAGACTCTATTGATAAGTTTTATTTATAAACGTATTCAAACTGACAGGATTCTATACGTCCTTCTATACTGCCGTCCCTTTCTATTTCTTCATACAAAAAATTACAGGTATGAACTTATTTTAGTTAAATTGTGCTTATTATCAAATTAACGCCATTATTGAAGAATTTCGAAACATATTCCAGTATTCCTATTATTTGTAACTTATACAAGAAAAAAAATATATGATGTGATTTATGGATATATGTATTATGTTGACTTCTGAGCATATTACTGGGCAGATTATGGGTATAATTTGACATTATTACAGAAACCATTTTTATTTTTTAAGTGCGAATTATTGCAGTAGTTTGCAGTCATTTCGAAGGTATTAAACGTGATTATACTTATGTGAATTGCCTCAATCTAATCGCAAAGTAGTCAGTTATTTACACTGTACCCTATTAATAACAATAAGATGGTGCAAAACTATTCGTTTCTAATTATATTAATGGAAATATAATTTATTTATAAGAGAGTAGTATTTCTAGTGGGGACGATTCTAAAAAATCGTTTTCTTAAAAATCTAAGTCTTGACTAAAATCGTTACCTGTAATTGAGACAACAGAAAGGAAGGGCAACAATTTTAGTCAAGATTAAGGTAAGTTGTGTCCTCACGGAATCCATAAATCGGTGCTGGGTGACAACTCAACTAAGGACTTGAACACCTACAAAATGTTGCGCGTATCTTTTGGCAGATATACATATAGAAGAAGAAGAAGAAGGCGGATATACGGCAAAGGCGTCGCTACGTGTGGGTGTATGTCCCATTGTTAGTCTGTTACTGAGCTAATATAGTGTAAGGGACAGCTTTCTGCCAACTGACAGGGGTTGCTCGTTGAACTACTTTCACGAAGAAGTGACTTAAAGCTTTCAAGAATATGACTTCTTTGACTACCCTATACAAATTGAATTAAGATCATTTATTATGGAAAAATCAAAAAGTTTGTATTCTTCTGAAAAAAAAACTTACATATATACATATAATCACGCCTTTATCCCTAATAACATCTGACAAAGTTCAAAGGGTTATTAAAGATATATTTGTAGGTATATTGCTGTAGTGGCAGGTTGTCAGCCCATCGCCTAAATTGCAATATACTGAACGCCTCGGATCCCTGGTTTTTACGGCATGCCCGGGGGGAAATGCTGGCATATTGTATGTCTTTTCTCGCTCCCAGTTCAGCATGGAAGTCTTCTTCGTTAAGGTTATTTTCAGTTTTCGGGACACCGCCCCCTATATAAAAGATAAAAGACTATGTAGTAAGATACAAACCTAGCGTGGTTCTGTTATTGACGACGAGGTAGCAGTGGTAGCCGAACAGCGATCCGAGCGAGATGGCGAACATGAGGGAGACAAAGAAGGCAAACACGATGTGGTAGCGACCCATAGAAGCCGCGTTTCCGAACTCATTCTGAAATACATCACAAAAAGAATATTTTGAAAAACGGTAGCTTTGCAAAATGTAAAATGTCCCTTTTTAAATCGTTTTAGTAGCTCCCCGCTATTTGAACTAAATCTGTCAAAAAAGGGTCATTTTCGAAAGGGGACATTTTGCGAACAATTCTGCGAAGTAACGAATAAAAAAAACTACGGAAGTTTTATTACGCGACCGCGGGTGAGCCATACTTGTGTGTGTAACAAAATGCACATGTCGTAAGATGATTTGATAATTCCAATCTTCGTGAAAATCCTAGGGAAACACGGATAATTCTCCGGTCATTGCCAACATCCTTAACAACTCTTTATCCTCTGGTGTTTCCAACCGTATGGAAGGAAGCACAAATTATTCAACTGCCTAAAAAACCTAATCCTAAATCTCCTTCTACCTACCGCCCCATCTCCATTCTACCCTTCCTCTCCAAAAAGGTGAAGGAACGACGAGGTTTTTCGCAAAGATCAGGTTCTTTGCGAAAAACCTCGTCGTTTACCTCAACATTATCCAGTAAGATTAGACAATATTTTCACCATTGTCTAATCATCCGTGTTTTCGCAAAATCTCTAGGATTTTCGCGAAGATTCGAATTATCAAATCATCCTACGACACATGTGTAACGTGTAAGCTCGGCAAGATGCCGGCAATTAACTTAACATTGGAGAATTAAATATGAATATGCGAACCTTCACCTACTACCTCAAGAAATCTATCGGAAATATATAACTGTAGTTACGCACACAAAGGCGCGTTTATGCGTCACATACATACATAAATCACGCCTTTATCCCTTATGGGGTAGGCAGAGCGTATAACGCCTCGTAAAAGGCGCTTTCGCCACGTCTGACAAAATGTGAGGGCAGTTTTAGATTGTATTGCTATAGTGACAGGTTGTCAGCCCATCGCCTAAATTACAATACACTGTAACCCTCGAGTCCCTTTTGCTGACTTCAACAGCATGCCCGGGAGGAAGGGCAGCTGGAACATTCTATGTTTTTCTATCTCTCCCAATCCAGCATGGAAGTAAGTAAGTTTATTTAAGTATGCGTCACAAGTTGTTGCTTACAACTACAAGTAAAACACACCCGCACTCGTGAGATGTAACAACTGTATTTGAGGCCGCAGAACAAAATTCCGTCTGGCAATGTAGAAATCAATCTTAGAAAAAAAATTGCTCATCTATCATCATAGGTATTTATCGTAGATAGATGTAAATAGGACCCGAGTAGTAAATATACCGACGATATATTATATAGTTATAAATAGGTTAGTCAATTAACATAGTTTGATATTGTTCATAATAACAATCGTAGAGATTATGATATAGATTAGACAGTGTATATTGCCATATATTGCACCTTCGCTTTAGCCAATAGTACCTACATTATGTACATATATGTATATTTGCGGCATAAAAAAAACATTGAGAAGTAATTATAATGTAGAAATCTTTTGGGTAATGTTAATTTCATATGTTAACAATGTAAGAATATTTTAATCGGTGCGGTAGTTTTTGTTTATTGCAGACAAAGATACAAAACCTTCCTGTTTAGCTCTTAGTCGTGACTGTATCTAACTATTTTAGGTACATTATATTTATATACGTACGTACGATCTATGTATGTACGTTTGCATACACACACGATCGCAAATGATGCTGTGATTATATATATAAATATATATATTATATTTTATTGACACAATAGAGGTATTAACCCCCAAGTAAATGTCTAAAAAAAATAACTGCGCAAGATAATCTTGTCTTTATCAACGAGATATCGCATGACATTATCTGAATGATCGTGGGATGAAGATTGGATTACACTTCGCGCCATAACAATCTAGTTTCATTTTAATATAAGACGGAGACCAGTTGCCGTCTGATGCTGGGTTAGATCAGCAGATGTCATAAACAGAGAGTAAGGAATAAATCCTGATAATAAACAGAAGCGTTGCTTTTATTCTAGTTGACGCTTGTTGGTCAAGGGATTCCAGATGCTTCTGCCAATTCAACGGGTAGGGTTAGAAAGACTAGAATACTGGTGTGACTGAATACACTTATACACTACTCGATTTTTAATATTAACTAATAATAGCAATGTAGGGTGCTACATATTATAAAACCTAAGTACTCTAAACACACTAGAATATCCACACTGTTTAAATTTTTATCCATTCAAAACATTGACCCACTGCGATACCGAATTATTTAAACAATGTGGACTTGAACAGAACCTTTTACTTCTACCGACACTATCCATTAATATTTTACTATCAACGTTTACTTAGAACAGATAAGTTTGTGATAAGAAAATCTGAACTTTATCAATAATGCATCATCAGGAAAAGCAAGAGACTAACCAAAGACTACAACACTAAGCACGGACTATACTCTCGGGCGCAAAAATGCGTTATACGTCGTCTGTTTAAAACAAATTTTGAATTGAATGTGAATCGAAAACCGCCATTGATACACATGGAATGTGTCCGCGCAAAGTATGGCCACTGATCTAAGTCCAATATAGCTAAATATAGCGTATGACGTTGAGATAAACACTTCTATAAATTATTAATCCAACTCGCTACAGACCAAAACATATTTCGCTTAGCACGCGCGGCAATAAATTGTAATTTTCCAACTTTGTTCTACCTCAACATGATCATAGTATCCTGTTATAAAATATTGGCAAAACACCGGTATGAAATATAATTGAAGCATATAGTACATCAATTAATTTATTCTGTGAATGTACTTAAACGTTATACGGGCTCTTACGCCTTAAACATCTTTATAATAAGGCTTAATTGCTCTAATATGATTTAAGTTGAGCTGTGGGCGCGAGTGTCGCGTAGGCGGACCCAAGACCGGCGTGATAAGCGCCGCGGTGTCCTAAATAACATTGCTATGACGTCATCCACCGCACACCAGCCGACTCACTTTCACAATGCACTGACCAACCAACCAATGTGAGCATTGTTTGTCACAATTCGAGTAGAAACTAGATAAGGTATGGTACGTTTTGTGCAGTGAGAACTCTATACTTGAATGAAATAATTAAGTTACTTATGTATCGAAAACCGGTTGAGTTATGTTGGAGTTAATTAACTCCGATTGCAATACAAATAAGGAAATTACGCCTTGAATTGTACGTAAACGAAACATAAATGACTATTCGTTAAAGTATTTATCTCAGCGAAATAATAGAAAAATAAATACGCAATTACCAACAAATAGAGGCAAAGACAAAACGATACGACATAATAAATACTGAAATCTTAAAGAAAACATTTACATTCATCAAAGCCACGCAATAATGAGTATATATCCCTTGCTTAAACAGTCGGTCGCAGTGGGCATTCTTGTATTTCTGATAAACCTGTGGAGTTTATATTATATCTTTATATCTTAGACCTAAGTTTAGTACATATTCACAAAGCAAAAATAAAGCCTGCATGAGGACTAAAAACATTTTCTCGGTCCGACTAAACTCATTATAGGATGAGTTGAAGAGGTAGACCGCTCAGCGATAATTAATCATTTCATTACCAGTCTGGTTTTAGTCAATTTAACCATCGATACAACAGAAGAAGGATGATATTTTAGCCTATGTACCACTATAAGATCATTGCGGTTCCTGTCATGAGAACTTAAAAACCTTGTCTTAAGCAGTATGGATGTAAGCAGGAAGCACATCGGTATAGTTTACGATGAGATTCTACTCATTTTATGGGATAAATCCAGAGAGAGGGCAGCAGGTTTTTGGTAAATATATTACGCTGAATTTGCCAACTCGCCTGCTAAGAATGGCGAGTACGTCGTATTCTTCCATCGGGCTGATAGACAACAATTTAATATGAATTTGAAGTGGCTGTCACAGCTTCTATTTGTGACAGTATATATCTTGCCCATTCACATTTTATATCCCTGTAGAATAGCCAACTTAATGCACATTCCACTCACCTTCCAAAACTTGATGAAGTACGGCAAACAGGTGGCCATGATGAAGAGGCAGTACAAGAGGGAATATCCCAGGAATAGCATGAAGAACTTGTAGTTGAAGTAACAGACGCAGTTGTTGACCCACGGGCAGTGATGGTCCATCTTGAGCACACAGCGGGCGCATATGCTGCAGTGGTGCGCGCGGTCGGGCTTGATCAGCACGCAGCGGTTGCAGTACCGGACTGAACCAGAATTTGTTCTGCAAACGATTGCGAATCTACACATCATGTATAGAATAGTTGACGATATATAATTTGAGCCGAGTTGACTTACGAATCGTAAAGCAAATCGGCTCAAATTATATTCGTCAACGTCGCGTATAACGTCTCTTTGATGTCAAACTTCATGTTTGGTAATGAAGCTATTCAGGGGGTAGAAACGGTCGCCTTTATCATAATGCTCTTCGGATGTTCTTGTCTAGTCCATACTATAACTTAATATTGCTACCACTGTAACTAAAGAATGATGAGCCCCATCCCACATAACCAATGAAGAAATATGTTTGTGAGGTTTTTGTTGTTTGTGCATTGTATAGACCAAGTTCATAAAATAATAATTAAAACACAATTATACAAATCTATAATATTAGCAACAGGTACTGTCATTACTTGCAGTATTTGAGCCTTGCTTGGAATTTCTTTTTCTTATTTGATGGATGATGATGGATAATCATAACATAACCCAGAATAAAAAAAAAAATTAGAAATTAATCTGAAATCCAACAGTTTTATTTTATAGTGTGGTACTTTACAAGGAATTCTCTACATAATAAAATAACTAGATACCTTTTATTTGATTTTACTAGATACCTACCAATACTAGTACCTATGGATCATCACAGCTAACAAACAATTCAAATGATGAATTACATACTTTATAATATTGTTATAAATGTCTTATTTCTACAATGATGATAGATTTTCTCAATTCTAGCTACAGTTGTCATCAAAAACAAACCTTGTTAAAACAGGTACCTCTTGAGCATGTCTTTCTATTACATCTTTTTTAGTTAAAATAGGAGGATACCCCAAAAAAATTCTTGCTGCACTTACGAGTCTAGAATTGAGAAAATGTTGTGTGAAAATAATGGTCTAACAAAGACCCTAAGTTGAAATAAATTTTCAAAATATGTGCTATGTCCTATTCCTAAAATATGCTTATCATGTAATTGACCAACTAGAGCTATATAACTTAGTCTGTTTAGCTTGTGTCTAAATTTCTCAAGCCACCAGTGAGAAACACACCATAAAAGTTTAGTTTGTCTTCCATATTCAGAAACAGTATTGTCAGAATACTGAGTCCTAGTATGCACCATTATGCTTATAGCTTTACTTGGATGAGTTGAAAAAAAAAACACATGCCACTGGATCAAAGAGGGAGTTTGGTATGAGTACAAATAAATTATAAAAAGTTTGTTGATATAAATACCTTGTGACTATAGGAAGTTCTTTTGCAAAATTTTCCAATATAGTTCTTTGATCATCCTCTGAATCTGCACTGAGTAACTTTTCAATTTCTGTCTCAGGGAGTTTGAACTGCAATCAAATAAATTATCAACAAACTGTTGAAGGTTTAAATAACAAATATGATAATATAATTAATCTAATAAAATAAAAGCAACTTTTGATCTCTGTCAGGATATAGGTACAAACAATTTTGTATAGGTTATACAAACTTTAAAATTGTATTGTCTGTCAGGGATAACATGCATAGGTAGAGCTTTTACTAAATTACCCCATCAATTATATAGTTTGAAGTTTGTAGAGAAAATTACCCCACAGGGTCTACTTACAGCAGTCTGATGAATCAACAAACAACCCTATTGTTTAGTAAATAAGATAGGAAATTATATTGGTATGATATTTGACACGTACCCTATCCGGGACTGGCTGGATTTCAGCGAATATTGTCCGAAAGTACGACCACACGAACATGAACAGGAGTATATGGAATATTATAAGATACACACATTGCTGCAACGTACTTGTAACTGTAACTGAAAAAAAATAATTTATTATCCTTTTAAGGCAACCATCAAACTACGGACAAAAGTTCACGAAAAGTCGGACATACTTACAAATGCACAACTGGATAGCATAGGCATAATATGACCATGTCACGATCGACATTATTAGCAACACGGGAACCCATTTGAAAGCTTTCCACAACCACATTCTGCACACATTTATGCACGTACACACTCCCGATTTACTTTGTCTTTTACTGTGCACGGATGAGTCCACCATCATTTTCACAATACCAAAATATCCATGATTTGCCTTCGGAGACGAGGATTCATGTCACTTTTTCTTTCAAATTGACAAATGAACGAAACGAAAGTACGGTCAATGTTATCACATGTAAAAATATTTTATTTAGAAGTTTTCTGCAGAATTTTAAAATATTTTATGGCAACATCGTTCTATTTCCGGTCCACTTGGTTCAATGCTACTAACATAATAACATTAGGAACGCTAGTGCGACCAATGCGGAGAAGCCAATACCGGTTTTTTCGTAACCATAACAACACACAAAAAAAGGAACAAACATGACAGTACAATATTATTGCTAAAGCAGCTACCAGGCCACCTATTGGTATAGAAATTTACTTCGATTTAAACCATCATCATGTAACTCATCATCAACATCATCAGCCACAGTCAAACTAGGCGTTGAGAGCTTCCATACATTGCGACTTACGATGTCAAAAAATCATTGGCATCGTTCCCACTATCAATATTATCATGCAATACGAGACCTTGAATATGGCCATGCCAGGAAAAAAGACCTTATTTTTTCCCTGTTCTTCTCTATGACAGGATCTTTTTTCTGGCAGGGTTATACTTAAGGTCGCGTGATAATATTGACGCTGAGAACGATGGCATTGACTGAATTATTTAAGGTTGGAAAAATAAAATAAACCGGTAAACAATCGTTCGATTACTTAATTAGTGTGAAGCGGCCTTTACAAAATGCTTTCATAGCTACCAACATAACCGACGAAACGTCAACCATCATTTCGGGGGACAGGTTTGATTTCATCTCGAAGCGTTAAAAATTTTGTTGTTTTTATATCAAACTACTTACTAAAAATCTTAGTTGGATCTGGTGGAGTCCCATAAAAATCATGGAAGTCAAAGAATGTAGCGATTTGACCGAAGAAGTAAGTGTTTTTCTTGATACTCATATCGGAAAAGTCGTTATTGATTGTTCACCGCACCGACCATGACGTGTTTCAGAATCAATTCATCGTCGACGATGTGAGTAAAATTATCAAAGAAGCAATCGAGAATTCCATCGGTGGAACCGCCTATCAACATAATAAAGTAAATCAATGGACTTCGGCCGTTGTGGAATCATGTTTGGGGCAACTGACGAAGTTGCAAAAACCCTACAAATACATAGGTAAGCGTCTATACTACACTGCACCATCCGCTGCGGTGCCGGCATGTTTATGAATATTTTTTACGTGTACCCCATATTGTATTGCCGTAATATCTACGATAATGTCCCTAATCTTCTAGAGATAACTATTTTATAAATGCCTGTAAATTACCTGATTTACTTTCACTTAAATTTTTTCATTATGTAGTTCACAGCCTGACTTAGGATGTTACAATACCATTATAAAGAAAGTGCCTTATTTATTTTAGTGACATGCACAATAATGCAGAAAAATGGAGCCGGCTTGCACACAGCTTCCTCTTGTTTCTGGGACAACAACACTGATGGCTCCTGCACGGTCCGCTGGGAAAACAAAACCATGTACTGTATTGTGTCTGTCTTTGGTCTGGGCATCTGATGTTGAAGTTATATTACACAGTATTTTAAAAAACCTTAGGAGCGGACATCTTCTGTTGATTAAAATAAATTAATGTAGTTAGCCATTGTAAACATAATAATGCTAGAAGTAACCCATGGTCTATCTCTAATAGATTTTGAGAAAAAAACATTTATAGTTGCTCATTTCGCATGGGCTTGGAACAAAAAAAAGTATTTCTCTTTGTTCATTGTGAGTATGGAATATTTTTTTATTATATATATTATATATAACCCATAAAATTACGCATCTGGTGAGATACTTTACAACTATAAATACTGCTCTAATTCCAAGAAATCTAAAAAATATATTTTTTTTGTTTTTTATTTTTTTATATTTAATTTTATTTGATGAGGGCATATTTTTAGTGATTGCTATTCAGATACTAGCTAGGTTTTAAATAACTAAAATATGTCACACTGTCAATGAACAAAGAGACAAATATTTCTTTCTGTTCTGAAACTTGCGCTAACTTTTTTTCGAAATTTATTAGAGGTAGGCCATTGGTTACTTCTAGCATTATGTTTACAATGGGCAACTACATTAATTTATTTAAGGTAACGATACTAGCCAAGTGGCACCCCCATTAGTAACAAAATCATAATTCACTAAAAACGCAGTGAACCGAAAAACCAGTCCAACAAACTCAAGTAATAGTAACTAAGATAATTTAGAAAATTCCATATGGCCATACTATAATATTATAAATGTGAAAGTAACTCTGTCTGTCTGTTTGTTGCTCTATGCCTTAACTGACTGATCCGATTTTGATGAAATTTGGCAGGACGATTGATGGTAACCTGGAAACGGATATAGGCTACTTATTACCGCGGGAAAATATCTCACTCCCACGGGAATATTTTCAAACGGTATTTCGGTAAAGATGGCTTAATATACAGATTGACTATGACTGGGAATAGCAAGCAACAAGCAAACTTTTACCACGGGAAAATATTTGACTCCCACGGGATGTAATATTAAGCCGCGGGTGAAACCGCGGGGCGGAAAGCTAGTTCAGAATTAAAATTGAAAAATTATCTTAATTATTATATTACTTGAGTCTATTGGACCAGTTTTTCGATTCACTGCATTTTTAATGAATTATGATTTTTTTACTAAAGGGGGCCACTTGGCTAGTATCGTCACCTTAATCAACAGAAGATGTCCGCTCCCAAGGTTTTTAAAAATACTGTGTATTATTATGTTCTGCTATCAAATATATAACTTTATTACACTGTTGTAGCTTAATTCTTTGCCAATAAATCACTATATAATGATTTTAAATGCACATGCAAGTAAATTAATTAATTTTATTGTGATGAACCTTTAAGAATGTAGTATAAATTAGTGAAACAAATAATTAATACATTTATTTTCTAAATGTTGGTAGAAGCTGTTAATGTATGAATATATGGTTCGCTAAATAAAAAAAATTGAAATTGTCTAAATTGTATTCTTATCTCCTAATCATTTAACATTCTGTATTCCCTTAATTTTAAGCAAATAGGATATATTTTCGTACTCAATAAAAAATAACTTCAAGCCTGCTTTGTTTTATTAATTTTTCTTTAACTGCCAATGGATTATATTCCTCAGTTGCAAAATAAAGCCAAAAACATACCATTTGCAAAGTGTACCAGTCACTATTGCAAAATATAAATTAAACTACAAAATATATTTATAGTTTTGAACAATGCAACAATCAATCCACCCTGAACTCATAGAAACTTGTTTTTTTTTTAAATATTCATATGCAAAAAGGGTTCCACAAAGAATTGCGAACATTATCGCACTATTTCCCTCATGCCTCACGCTAGTAAGATCTTACTCCAGATTTTGAATAAGAGATTGGCCGCTTACATAGATAGACAGATTCCTCCGGAACAGTCAGGGTTTGTGCAAGGAAAAGGAACACGAGAGCAGATACTGAACGTACGCCTACTCATTGAAAAGTGTCGCGAATTCAACAAACCTGTCGTGTTGTGCTTTATAGACTATGCCAAAGCATTTGACTGCGTAAGATGGAACTCCATGTTCAGGATGATGTCAGAAATGGGCGTGCCATCACACCTTATCTTCCTTGTCCAGAGGTTATACCTTGACGTGACGAGCTTTGTGAAATTGGATGAATCACAATCTGAAACATTCCGTACAGAAAGAGGGGTCCGTCAGGGATGCATACTTTCTCCGAAGCTGTTTAACCTCTACGGCGAGTATGTTATGAGGAAGGCGCTTGATGGCTGGGACGGCGGCGGTACGGTGGGCGGTACAAAGATCACGAACCTAATATATGCCGATGACACAACAATACTTGCAGCCAGCGAGTCGGAGATGGCTGTGATCTTGGAGCGAATAGATAGAGTGAGCCTTGAATTTGGCCTGCACATAAACCGCTCTAAGACCAAAGTCATGATAGTGGACAGAGCTCAAATTTTAAATCCATCACATGCGCTGAAGGATTATGAAAAAGTGGAGGAATTTATATACTTAGGGTCGTTGATCTCTAACTCTGGTAACTGCAAGAAAGAAATCGGACGCCGTATCGGAATGGCTAAAAGTGCCATGACTAGCCTTGATAAAATCTGGAAAGACCGTAATATCCGCTGAATAACTAAGATGCGTTTGGTTCGTGCGTTGGTTTTCTCTATCTTCCTGTACGGGGTGGAGACTTGGTGTCTCAGGAAGAAGGAACGCAACAAGATCCATGCCTTTGAAATGTGGTGTTGGAGAAAGATGCTACGCATTCCTTGGACAGCCATGAGAACCAATGTATCCATCCTCGAAGAGCTGAAGGTAACCAAGCGCCTGCTGACTACGTGCCAGGAAAAGATCCGGAGTTTCTTTGGGCACATAATGCGATCCCCATCGCATAGCCTGGAGAAACTCATCATTCTCGGTCAAATGGAAGGGAAGCGCGCTAGAGGAAGAGCGCCAGCTAGATGGGTGGACCAACTCAAGGAGGTGACTGGCAGCCAGATACAGGGACCGGTACATCTGGCACTGAACCGGACCCAGTGGAGAAGATTGACATACAGTCACAATCCTCAGCATTGAGGGAACGACCAGAAAGAAGATGCTTTAATGATTTGGATTATTTTTATCTTAGACTTATATTTTTTTCTGTACAGTTGATAGTTTTATACCAGCAAAGGCCAAAGTTTGCACACATTTTACGAAATGGTGAACTCCTAACTACACAGAAAATATCAAGTACATTGTCGAGGCCGCCACATGCCACAAGAGTGATGGTGGTACTGATTTAGAGTATCACCGGTGCACGCCAGTGCCCTCATCAGTTAAAAAACACTGAAAAAGCTATAAATCGAAAATCTGGTAGATAAGTTGAAGTATAGGTACTGAAGTTTATTTTAAGAGCATTATAAATTAACCAGCGACCCGCCCCGGCTTCGCACGGAAATTATCAGTGTTTTTCTACTATATTATGCATGTATTATACATATAAACCTTCCTCTTGAATTAACCGCATCAAAATCCGTTGCGTAGTTTTAAAGATTAATGCATACATAGGGATATAGGGACAGAGAAAGCGACTCTGTTTTATACTATGTAGTGATAATACAGTGTACTACTACTGCAGTTACAGATAACAAAAGTGCTTAAAGTGGCCGCTTTTCGAGCAAGCGTTGCAGGGGAGTGCGATATATGTACCGTTAGGTACTATTTACTTCCATTTTGGAATGTTCTAGCTGCTCTTCCTCCCGGGCATGCCGTAGAATTCAGCAAAAGGGAATCGAGGGTTAGTGTATTGTAATTTAGGCGATGGGCTGACAAACTGTCACTACAGCAAAACACATTACAATCTAAAATTGGCCTCAATTTTTGTCAGATGTGGCGAAAGCGCCTTTTACGAGGTGTTTTACGCTCTGTGTACCCCGCAAGGGATAAAGGCGTGATTATATGTATGTATGTAGGTACTATTTATTATTCTGTGCCTTGGCTTCCAAATCCTGGCCCTACAGTATTGGTACAGAGCGATAATAAATAACGACCCTTGGCTTTACGATCATACTAAGTATTCTTAAACATTTGAATTCTTGCAATATACATATTGTTATGTTTAGCATAGGTCGAAATATAAATTAATTATAATCAAACGTTATTTTCAATATAACGGTGCCATACAGGTAACTTATGTCTCGTAATGGTACTCAATTGGCCTCTTCTAGATATGAAGAAGAGAAAATCCCAAAATCGACAAGATCCCGAGAGCGTAATCTTTTTTTTATTATACAGGGTGCAAAAAAAGTACTGCGTTCCTATATACCACGTAATGTATTAGTGATATACAACACAATACACATTCAATAAAGATTTTTTTTAAATTAAATTCGTAAAATCAAAACTAATTATGCATCCCTACGGCGGCGCGGCAGTCGGCACGCACGACGATACGACGTTCGTTACAGGTACACTACCATGCCGCAGTTGAGGAGAGAGTCCGGGAGTTCCTGAGGGCCCCGACACCGCCGCTCCCAGGGGACTGCTTCATTTCCCTGGCTGAGCTGGCGAAGGCTGTCATCCGGCTCCCGAACCGGAAGGCATCAGGACCCGACGGAATCTCCACCGAGGCTCTCAAGCAGCTGCTCAGACGAGCCCTCGTCACCCTTGCCAGGCTCCACAACAAAGTCCTGCGCACGAGCCACTTCCCGGCGGACTGGAGGACCAGGAAAGTGATTGTGCTCCCCAAGCCTGGCAAGGACCGCCACCAAGCCGCCAGTTACCGTCCCATCACGCTCCTCTCGCACGTCGCGAAGCTGTTCGAGCGTCTACTTTTGCGGAGAATCCGTCCCCACATCCAGCTGAGGGACGAGCAGATCGGATTCCGCGAGAGTCACTCCAAGACGCTCCAGCTGACGCGTGTGCTGCACCACCTGGCCAAAGAGAGGAGCAACGGCAGATACACAGGGTCGGAGTTCCTCGATATCGAGAAGGCTTTTGACCTTGTATGGCACCCCGGCCTCCTACATAAGATGCTTGACACCAAACTGCCACCTGGACTCACAAGAACCATTGCAACATTCCTGGAAGGACGCACGTTCCAGGTGGCAGTCACCCGAAGCCCATACGAGCCGGAGTACCGCAAGGGAGCTGCCTGTCTCCGTGTCTCTTCGCCCTCTACTCCAATGACATCCCGACCCTGGAAGGTCAACTCCAGGAGTGGGAAGAGGACGTGGAGCTGATGCTATTCGCGGACGACAGCGTATACTTCGGCTCGTCGCGCAAGGCCACGATAGCTGCCGGCAGGATGCAACGACTGTTGGACCTGCTGCCATACTGGCTGGACAAGAGGATGGCCAGCAACGAGGGAAAGACGGCAGCCCTACTCACCGGCCAGCAACGCATCCTGCCGCTACTGCTCACGCTCAAAGGGAAAGAGGTGTAGTGGACGGCCTCCATCAAATACCTGGGTTGTCTCATCGACCGAGCACTGCGCATGGAGCCGATGGTGTCACACCTCACCAACCAGGCCAAGGCGGCCCGCGCCATGCTGCGCCCGGTCCTGGCCTCGAGACTACCACTGCGGACGAAGGTGAGGCTGTACAAGACGTACATAAGGTGTCGCCTCACCCATGCAGCCCCCGCGTGGTACGCCCTAACATCGCGGACACAGAGGAAGCGGCTCAAGTGGTCCAAAGCACGTCATTGCGGCAAATCACCAACGCAGGGAGGTATGTCCGCAATGACGTCATCCAGCGGAACCTGAAGATGTGCAGCGTGGAAGAGTTTGTGCGGTCGTTGGCGCGACGAATGTTCGTCCGCGCAGACAACGGCCCGCACCTCCACTTGCAGAACATCGTACCTCTTCACGCCCTTCCACCGGACCAGAGGAAGCCGCTTCCAAGAGACCTGCTGCGGAGCCCGAGTCCGGACCCAGCACCATCCACCTCACCACCACCACCACCATCAACACCATGATGGTCCTGCTGGGTGAGCGCCGAGGGTAGCGAGGGGCAAAAAAACACATACTAAACCATCCCTTTGGAACTTTTTAACGGTTGTTAATGTTACCGGCATAAGTTTGATTATGTCCTTTAAAACGCCAACGCTTATGTCAGAATCAAAATGTAACAACTTTGTTAGCAAGGTAAGGGCATCCCGTCGTTACTTCTCCAGCGAATAGTGCGAAAAATTGAGGTCAGTATCCAGGGGACTAAGACAAAATATCTTTTAAAATATAAAACCTACATTATTTTTATCTGTAATAACACTAATAACTAAAGAAATCATTTTATATTCTTTCTAGTTGTTTTGTTATTTCAATTTCAAATACGAAATCTGCCACCAGACACCATGTATATAACTTTAGTTTTTATTTCAGCTCGATACATAATAATAATCTATCTGAGCCGATTTCGGCTACAGCGTCTGCTGGACGGACTCACAGCAGCTAGCGTCTCGCTGCTCCGCGCGGTCGTGTGCTCGCATATGGCTGCTGTAGCCAATTTTGACCTTAAAGATCCTTGAGCACTTTGGGCAGGTGAGAACGCCGCTGCAATAATGGTATGTTAAAGCCGTTGATGGTCTGGCCTTTAACCCGTCTCTCGTAGCAGCGGGTTCATCTTTGCGTGAAGTTTCAAAGGCATCGATCTTTTGCCTTACAAGGCGTCTTCACTCTGGGCGTTTTGCAGCTGTAGTTTCCCACGTAAAGGGGTCAATACTGCAGTTCTTCATATGTCGCTTGATACATGCAGATTGATACATCAGAAATATGAATGCGAGAAATTGACACCATTGTATGGGAGGGCCATTTATTTTTTCATATTCCGACCTATGAGTATGTTTCTTGGGTAAAGTTGTACAGTTTCATGGGTAGGTTCAGGCAAATAAACATAAAAATATACATATTTCAAAAACAAAATTGAAGCCACGGAATGCACAGCCGTCGTCTCCCGTCTCCCTAACCTTATCCCGTATATCACGGGGTCGGCTACCTAATCTAGGGGATTGAACGAGGGTACTGGTTTTTACACAGAGCGACTGCCATCTGACCTCCGTAACCCAGAAGGGAAACCAGTCCCAATCCTAGATTAGGTCAGAGTTTTCAAGCCGCCAATGCTTTGCACTGGCCTCTATCTACGGTATTAAACGATATTAACCGGGACTAACGGCTTAACGTGCCTTCCGAAGCACAGAAAAATCGCCGAATAAACGTACATATGAAATTCGAAAACCGTAAAACACATTGGTACGTGGTGGGATTCAAACCACGACCTCCAGCTCAGGAGGCAGCGGCCCTATCCACTACACCATCGGGTTTCCTACACCATCGGGCTTCTGAGGGTCTTATGAGGGTCGTCAATGAGCGTGGCTGAACATTATTGGTTTGTCGCATTTTAATGTCATTTTTGTAGTACGACAGTTGTCTTACGGCGGTAATAGGAAAGCGCCACAGAATATATAATAGTACTATCAGCGCCTCAAGGGGTGGGGCGCACAGTGGTCTGAAAATCGGGTTTCATACATTTTCATATGTTTTTTTTGGTGGCCTTTTTTTCGGTTTTATGTGCTTTAGAAGATTTTTAATATGCGTAGAATATTCAAAATATTTGATATATGTGCAAATTGCTAACACAGTTCTTTTTCTTTTATTTTTGTATAGAGTTGACATTAAAATCGGTGATAACAAAGCTCGCGCATAATGGACACCTTACATGACTTTATTTTATGACTTCAGTTTTATAGACCATGAGAAACTAGAACATAAAGCATTTTTTTTGTTCTACGACCAAAACTGACAAAGTTATAAGCAAAATACCGAATGAGGTTCACTGACCGCGCTAACACTCACAATGAAGTCAGCTAGACCCAGCGCTTGCAACCGCACCAGCGCGCGCCCTACTCGGTTGTATTCTGTTTGCAATACTCGTTCAACACGGAGCATAACGTCACTATCTTATACCAAACCGATTAATAAGTAATTTGATATCTTTAATATTAGAAGGTTGTTAATATAATATAACAAATTAGTGGTAGAAAATAGGGTAGATATCGGTTTTGAGCACGCGCAATTCGATAATCTACCTAAAGTTGATACCTTCATGGTAATTGATTACCTCAAAGTAGTTCGTGAGGTCAACGTGGTTCGTGAGGTAGACGTGGAACGATGGGTCGACGTAGGCTAATGGGTTGACGTGGTTCAATGGATCGACGTGGTTCGTCGGGTCAATGTGTGTTGATGGGTCGACGTGGTTCGTGGGGTCGATGGGTCGACGTGGGTCATTGGGTTGACTTGGTTCATTAGGTCGACGTGGTTCATTAGGTCGACGTGGATCGTCGGGTCGAAGTGAGTTGATGGGTTGACGTGGGTTGATGGCTCGACGTAGATTCAATTCAATTCAATTCAATCATTTATTAATAAATAAAAATTTACACGTCACTAAATTAATCAATTACAAAATTTTTAAATCAAATTCAAAATTATTAATAATAAAATAAAAAGTAATAATAGATATATTTGTACTGATATTCAGATTTGTTTATTTGTGCAACTGGGGCAGTTAATTGTCAATGAATTCATTTATATTATAATATGCTTTTGTTAGTAATTCCTGTTTATTGATAGGTCGACGTGGTTCGTGAGGTCGACCTGGGCCGTTGGATCGACGTGGGTTGACGTGGTTCATTGGGTCGACGTAGTTCGTGGGATCAACCTGGGTCGACATGGTTCGTCGCGACGTGTCGACACAGCAAATCGCGTCGACCCAACAAACCCGAAATCCCATAAATTCGATACCGCAACAAATTTAGATGAACAATCTAGTGTTTTAACCAGTAATGTCATGTCAGAGGCATAATCGATCTGATAAACCCTAATGTCAGAGGTTTACTAAGGCACCGTTCTAACGATATGTGAATATAAAGGTAAGTATGGTTCGTGACATGAACAAAACTATAAAACCGTTTGTTGTTCGGGTGTTAAAAAATCTAATAACTACAAAAAAACCCTCGGCCAGTGAATGCTAGTGGTATACCCTATAAATAAATAAATATATAAACCCTACTCAATGGTAGGCCTTTTTAGTTCCCAACAACAAAATAAGTTCAACCTACTAGAAAGTGAAATATCGACATTTACCCTAACACATTTTTTTTTCTTAGAGAAATGGCACCACTGCAACTGTCAAACTACTATCTCTCTACAAAGACTACAGTGGAGCCGAATCCTAAAGTTACGTATAACAGCTGTAAATTTGGCATTAATAGTAATGTACCTAAAAATACTCTATAGGTACTTGTATCGCTGTGACTATTTATTGATACTAAGTACGTAATTAACAGGTTATTTTAATTTGTTTGGTTTAACGGACGACTGAGAAGCATGCATGGATCTCTCCTCGCCCCGCGCGTGCGACTGTCTGCTATAATTGGGGTGGAAAGTTAAAAAACCATTTGCTTAAATAATGAATAGTTCGATATTATTTTTTGTGAAAAAGTTAAATATATGAGAAGACCAACTATTATTTTCAATAAAAAGGCAAATCAAATATGATAAACAAATTATACTATTATTTTTAATATTGACAGGATGCTATTACTACTATTTGTTACTATACTGTTATTTGATGTGACATCACCAGCAATTAAAAATATGTTTATCCGAACGGTATAACCTAGCAGGAGCCTATTACAGAATAAGTAATGTTTCCTAGCATTTCAAATGGTATAAACATAAGGAAATATGTTTTTTTAGTTTAGAGTTATGATAATTTATATCTTTTGTTTGTAATTTATTAGGGAAATATGGTATTATTGAATTTTGATTTGAAAATATGATGACGTAACAAGGTTCTAGTGACCTGTGGTTGAGCTGTCATACGTAACTTTAGAATTCGGCTCTAATGTAGTATTTTTGCCTGTATTACCTATATACTTTGGTGCTTATTTTTACCCTAGAATATTTATCCAATATGGTGACACAATATTTAGAAAAATAAATACATGAAAAACCACTTGAATCGGGTGAACTTGGGTGAATGAACGGCAGCGGCGGCGTAGCGTGCAAGCGACTATCTGTCTAGATGACGTCACACGTGCTTTTCGGCCGTCCTGCTGTGGGCTTGTACACATTGTGTAATATCTTCGCAACCAATAGACCGATTTCGATAATTTATCTAAAGAATATTGTACCTAAACGAGTAAAATGAACACCATTATAATATAGGTATTGTACCATGTGTCAGTTTCGTTGACTGATTCCCGTATCAGTTTGCGGGACGCTGTCCTTTATACTCCGTATGCATTTTCCAACTTGTGTATGTTTGTTTTTCTATGATATATTTGAAAAAATAGACAATACATTTTTTTTAAATGCAGTTATTTTTATTAAATGAAAAAAGTATTTTTTTAATCTCTTTTTGTACAAACCTAAATGTAACACGAAGCACCCAAAGTGTGTCACAATAAAAATAAAAGTTCTGCGACTGTAAAACAATCAAATCAAAATTGATTATATAAATTTGTGAATTCAAAACTGTTAAAATTTGATGATTGACTTATTTGGCAATTATACATTGAGCTTGAGTATCAATCCTTGGTACTGGGACGGTGGACTGAAGTGGAGATAGATATTAGAAGAGTTGGGAGGTCAAAATAAGAAATGATGTCATTAAGCTAGAGTTTGCGACAGCTTTTTATTTAGGATTTGGACGACGACGCTGTTGTATTTTATGGCAGCGCGTTTCGTTTAGTAGATCTGCTCATGGGTATAGATTTCTATAAATTTCTTACCTAGAAAGTGGAAGATGCACTAAAAAGCAAGAATTCAAAATAATTTTAAATAACAAAATAAATAACCGCCTTCTCAGGGGTCTTTGTGTAAAGAAGACGCACTGAAACTTATTTTAATTCCACTTACTTTAAAATATACTCTAACATCCCTCTCTCTCATCATAGTATGGACTAATGCGAAAGTAACTCTGTCTGTCTGTCTGTCTTTCTGTCCGAATGAAACGTATTTTGATGATATTTGGTATGGTGATGGATGGTAACCTGGAGACGGACATAGGCTTTATATAATCAAGCCACCGTACTTAGGGGGGTACGTAGTTAGTAGGCAGGGAACTGAATATAGTTATTGATTTCTCTCACGCCTAAATGGCTGAACGGATATTGATGAAATTTGGTATGGTGATAGATGGTAACCTGGTGACGTACATAGGCTATATTCACACTACACCGTACTTAGGGGGCAGGTAGTAGGCAGGGAACTGAATTTAGTTAGTGTTTTTTAATTGTTTTTGATGGGACTTTTTTATTGAACTAAGTGTTACAGAAACAAAAGCTAGGGATACAAATAATCACGCTCCTGTGCTTAGTGGGTAGGCAGTAGGTAGGGAACTGAATTTAGTTTGTGTTTTTAACCGATTTCGATGGGACATTTTTTTTATTTAACTGAGTGATACCAAGACACAAACAAAAGACATAAATAATCACGCCACCGTACTTAGGGGGTAGGCAGTAGGTAGGGAACTGAATTTAGTTTGTGTTTTTAACCGATTTTGATGAGACTTTTTTAAATTCAATTCAGTGTTACCAAGACACAAACTAAAGATATGAATAATCACGCCACCGTACTTAAAGGGTAGACAGGGAACAGAATTTAGTTTATGTTTCTAACCGATTTTGATGGGACTTTTTTATTCAACTGTGTTTTAAATAAACACAAACTAAGGATAAATATAATTACGCCGTTCTAAGGGAGTAGGCAGGGATCTGAATTGAGTTTGTATTTTAACCGATTTCATTACCTGTAGGTTGTTACTCCATTAGGGATAAAGGCGTGATTATATGTATGTATGCATGTGTTACCTGGACTAAGTTAGAATACATTTCATCACGCTTCTTTACTTGGGGGGGCAACAACCAGAATTAAGAGTGCTATGAAGTGTCTCACGCTATGTTGTTAAAATATTGGCAGCAATTCAATTCATAATGTGTGTTGTGTATTAATAACCTGTGAAACATTTATACACGTGCACTGGAGCGACATAAGTTTCAGGATGGACGGGAGGAAAGGGAACAGAAGCGACTGGAGCGAGTCATGGACGGGAGGAAGTGATAGGACTGGACAGACATGATGACTGTTTAGGGACACGTATGACGGTTAGAATAGGGACGTGTGTAGGTACGTGAAGAAACGATGACGGTAGAAGGGGTTTGACCCTACTCTGACCGCCACCATCGTCACATTTTCGGACCAGACCCATAAGACGCTGCAGATAATCACGGGTGTTCGAAGGAGAAAAAAAATCTTTGCAGACGAAGTCGCGGATAAAAGCTACTTATACCATACATTAGAATTAGGTGACTTTAGGTTTCATTGAGCTCGATTCTAGATTTGCCGGTTAAAACTAAAAATTAAATCTCTTTGTCATTTTCGGACTAAAAACATTGGAAAAGGACAGTGACCTTGATCATCTATTTTTTAGTTGCCCTCGTCTTTTATGTTCTCTGTTCGATGTGTTGCCATCTAACTTCTTACTCATATGAAGTGTATTTTATCTCATTTTGCCTCTCCCTCCTTTGTTGAATTATTAGCCAAATTTTTTTATGTAATAAGATTAAACTGTAATATATTATATTTTTAACTCTATAAATATATACTTTTATTTATTGCTATGTAAATTTTGCTTATATTCTTTCTTAATGTTGAATATATTTCTCCTTATATATTTATTAGTATATTGTTTGTGTTGTTTTATTTTTGTATGGTTTTGTTCTAGGTGTGGTGTGTGTGTTCAACTCCTGTTGATTTTGTCATCGTGTCGTAAATATTTGTTTTTTTTTCTCTTTCCTACCCCAACCTGTAATATCTTCATTTACGTGATGTATGCGGAATTGTGACCATATATACTGTCTAATCTGTGATTGTGACAACACAAAAGCCATTTAACCTAAGAATTGAATTAAGGATTATTCTCTCCAGTTTTTGATTCATTGTTGGTGGTTTTATGCGTTATCTGTACTTTTTTCCGACGTCATATGATAAATTAATAATTAATAAATATTTTACAATACCTGTATTTGGCAGAAGGCGCTAGACCGATCATCGTGGAGGTCCTTGGGGGAGGCCTATGTCCTGCAGTGGACGTCTATCGGCTGAGACGACGACGACGACGACGACCTGTATTTGGTCTCGGTCGACAGGTTCTTTTTTCTAGCATTATGAACAATAGTAAATATTTTATTTTTACTAAATTATATTAGGGCTATCCAATAGTTATATATTATTGAAGTAAAAAAATCGTAATTTATAGTTTTTGTTTGAAAATAATGCAAGTTTAATTTTAGAAATGAGTGTATAAACTGAGGGCCTCGTGTCAAACTGGTAAATGATTTCCTCCCGGCTGTAACTTTGTACATAGGTTAAGGTCGTTTTTCTAAGATCAAAATGTGCCCGAAAAAAAATACGCATATTTTTTAATATTATTTATTTGGTTCTCTTTTCTTCTTCTGTCGAGTGGGTATCGAGTCTATCGACCCGATGAACCCTGGTGTCAGAGTTTTTAAACCGCCTAGTAGCAAGCACAACTATCAGGCCTCTGACATGGTTTGAGTAACGAACACTATCAAAGACAGCGACCGGGACCGGCGGCTTAACGTGTCCTCCGAAGCACGAAATCTTTTTCTTTTTCGGACAATCAGCTGATTAAGCCTGCAATGTCCTAACCAAACTGGGAAAAATCACAAAGTGATAAATTCTCAAACATCAACTTTGTGTTTTCCCCCTGGGAATCACTGGGTTCTCTTTTATACAAAGTATAAACATGATAAAACTAACTTAGCATTGAAATGGGTAACACAAGCTAAAGCTCAAATACACCTACTAGGTTTAGGCCTTGCGCGAGTTATGTTGTGGCCCTGTTTAATAAAACTGACAATCCGACATATGTGTCAAAAACTAACAAATTTGTCGGATTGTCACCCTAAGCTTGTTTAATAAAGATGACAAATATGTCCGACATTGACAGGTAAAATCACGACAAATTGTCACTACTGTAAACGCGTTTAATAAAACTCGGGAATTGTCGAAAACCATTGTCGAGTTCCATGACAATTGTCCTTGACAAATTTGTCGCATTGTCACGACATATATGTCATTTCCTGACATATTTGTTTATTTTATGAAGTGACATGAGGGTAGAATAGGAAAAAGATTATGAAGCATGAATGGACGAACGAATATATCTAATATCCGGTTGTTTGTTTTGGTTTGCTATCGGTTGATTTCCTTTGTCGCAAAATGGAAATGAACAACAAACTGACCATTTTGGGCCTAATATATGAAAATAAAAATATTCTCTTTGGAAAGTTTAGTGATCAATTGACTCACGAAAGAAAAATAAACAAATGGAAGGAGATAACCGACCAATTAAAAGCATTAGGCATCTTTAATAAAGATTGGAAATACCTTCGCGATACCACATGGCAAAACTGGCGGAAAAGGACCATAGTAAGTTTTTGATTTTTAAGTTTTGTTGTCTTAGGGTTGTTTGGAAGAAATTACTGTTTAGCAATAAGGCTGCCCATTTTACATAAATTTTTAAAGTAAAGTTCTTTGTGTTTTTTTTTTACGTCCAATTATAGAACATTTCATTCATTCGTATCTACTTTTATTAAAATTGTGATACGATTTCAGGAAAAGAGAGATAATCGTCTTCAGACAGGTTCCGGAGGAGGAAAAAAATGCAAATACGACGATTCTGACGAAATGATATTCAAAATAATAGGAAAGGATTCCCCAGTTGTGGACGGCCTTCAAATACCAGAATCCTCGGGGTCAAATGATGAACAGGTTTCCGTGCCTGTTTCAACTCCCGATAAGAGTAATACACGTTCAGGAACACCCCCTCCCCCTCCTCAAAAATCAGTACATAGAAAATCACTGCCTCCACGGATATCAATAAGTGAAAACGATATTATACCAAATGAGTTATTGGATTTAAAGAAACAAAAAATGGAAATTGAAATAAAGATAGCAAATGAAAAACTTGAAATAGCGAAACGAGAAAAGTACAAATTAGATTTGGAGTTACTCAAACTTGAAAAAGAACTAAATTTACAGCCATCGCAGTTTACATTGCCTTTGTTATTACAAAACGTTCAAGTCATTGATTCTAGTGGTTTGCAAATAGAAGGGCGAGAAGACGAAACTGTTGATTTATTTCAGTCGGGTGATGGTAATGAACAAGGTAATGAACAGGATATTTTACAAAGAGCTATAAATAAAAGTCTATAATTCTAATCAAACATGCATGTGTTATAATTATGATAATAAATAAAAGGTATCATTCAAACGCTTGTATTAATGACTGCAACACTGCAATCGCTTCCTCGTCAACTACATCCTCAATATCGTGATAATCTGCAACTATGTAATTATCATTTCCGTTATTGTCTTGTTCTGAATAGGGTGTATAATATTCTGAACCCAATCGCTTTTCAATATTATGCAAAATTATGCAAGATAATATAACACTGCCTGCAATTATCGGTTGAACTCTTAAGTAATTAAGACATGGAAATTTTTCTTTTACGATTCCCAAACAATTTTCCACCATTCTTCTTGTTGATCTAAAAGCACACAAGAATCTTGCCAATGCTTCAGTTCTTGGTATTTGTATTGGTATATTAGGCGTTAAAAGCCACTTCTTTAAGCCGTATCCACTGTCTCCCAAGATTATTGCATTTGGGAATGGTCTCCATCCATTTTCCCATTTTCGAGCTAAAGAAGAACACCTCATCACTCTAGCATCGTGAACGGAACCAGGCCACCTCGCAGATGCATAGAAAATGTCTAAGTTTGGCCCACACACCACCATAGCATTAATTGAATGGTTTCCATCTCTGTCTACAAACGCGGATTCATTTTGATAAGGCGCATCTAGTGGAATTAACGAGCCGTCAACAATACCCGCTATTCTAGGTATATTATACCTCATGAATAGTGCTGGTATTCGGTTGCAATTTTGAGGCCAGCGGACTTCTTCTCGAAGCAATTCACTGTTCATAGCTCCACATACACGTCTTATGCAATTATGTACGGTACTTTTACTGAGTCCATGTGCATCACCAATAACATGGTACTGTGAACCACAACCCATCCAATGCAAAGCACATAAAATTTGTTTATCGGGTGTAAGTGCTACGTTTCTATTTGTATCATGCTCAAGTTGAGAACCAATTTTATTAATCAAATATTCGACGGTAGTTTTACATACCCGAAATTTTTCTTTAAAAGTGAAGTCCGTTACAGAAAAGGAGAAATTGATTCTGTTTTTAAATGATCGTCGATGCCGCCTTGGTTGTATTTGAACAAAGTATTCATCATCACTACTTTCACTGCTCGACGTAAGCACCATCTCTTTGAGCAAACGTTTCGAATTCCTTCAAATGATTATGCGACACACGGTACGGCCATCTGTCAGGATTGTCCGACAATTTTACAAATATGTCGATATGTCGTGACAATTTACTGTTCAATAAAGCAGAATTGACAAGTTTTTCACGAAAAATTGTCACCTGTCACCTGTCGCGCTAAAAGTTTTATTGAACAGAAAAATGTCGGATTGTCATGACAATCCGACATATTTGTCAATTTTCCGCCTTGACAAATTTGTCACCTGTAATGTTTATTAAACAGAAACTTGTCGAATTGTCGAATAGTCACCCTTGACATATATGTCGGATTGTCAGTTTTATTAAATAGGGCCCGCTGACGTGTTTCTCCCCGCCGCCGGAAGCCAGCTGCCTTATTTTTTTCGTATTATATACTATCAGAGCAACAACGGGAGGAAATCATTAACCGGATTTCTTTTTACGTGTTTGGGTGACCAGCTGACATATTTTCCCCCGCCGCGCCGGAAGCCAGCCAGCCGAGTATTTTTTTTATATTATGTACTATCAGGGGTGCGTACAGAACCGCTACTGATCGAGTTTTAGCCAGGCGAAATTTTTCGTGCGTGTCCTGCCCGATCAGAAGCGCTTGTCAGACAATTTTTTTACTAGGTGAAGTTTTATCCGACTTCGTCTTTAGAAAAACGACCTTAACCTATGTACAAAGTTACAGCCGAGAGGAAATCATTTACCAGTTTGACACGTGGCCCGTAGTCTATTAGCACCCTTTGTTTATACGAAAATGATACCAAACTTGACCTGGTAGCTTAAGTAGTGACAACACCAGGATACCGTGGAAGGCCCCAAAAACCCAAATTTTATATGGATGCACCAATTTATTTTCATATTTTGATCAGTTTTCCATAGAAAAAAAGTGTTCAATTTCATGGCCAAAAGAAGCCGTCAATTAATTTGTATAAAATAAAAATGACATATAAACTGATCTATATCTTTTTTTATAAAATTGACCTTTTTCCATGCTGGTCTGGGAGCAAGAGAAAAGCATAGAATGTGCCAGCTTCATTTCCTCCCGGGCATGCTGTAAAAACCAGCTAAGGGATCCAAGGGTTTCAGTATATTGTAATTTAGGCGATGAGCTGACAACCTGCTACTACAGCAATTATACCTATAAACCCTCAAAACTTTGTCAGACGTGGCGGAATGAAATTTGTTCAGGTAGTTTACGCTCTGCCTACCCCATTATTGATAAAGGCGTGATTATCTGTATGTATGTAAAATTCCTTCCATGCTGGACTGGGAGAGATAGAAAAACATAGAATGTTCCAGCTGCCCTTCCTCCCGGGCATGCTGGAGAAGTCAGCAAAAGGGACTCGAGGGTTACAGTGTATCGTAATTTAGGCGATGGGCTGACAACCTGTCACTATAGCAATACACTTTTCCCCGTACCCCGTAAGGGATAAAGGCGTGATTTTATGTGTATATGTGTGTATATGTAAAATTGACCTATATTTTCAATAATAAAAACTGTTTATATAATATTAAAAGTAGGTCGCCGGCGTAGTAAGAGTAACCGTGGGCGTGAGTGGATCCTGGAACTGCAGGCGGGACGCTTGAACTTGAACTATTGCTGACCTAGCTTGCTGTTCAATGTTATATTGGATGCTATATCTAGAAGATAGGTAACTTTATTTCTCTACAGAGTGTTCAAAACTGTACTTCAAAGAAAAATATTTTTCTGCATGAAATAATTACTAAGTGCCTTAGCAGTGTAGAGCGGACGAAGATATACGTGTTTTATCGTGTTTTTAAGTACCTACAGTTTCCAATTCTACGAAGTGTTTATCAAACTATCTTTTATTATAAAATGTGTATTTCCTCCTATGATTGACTCGAAAATATTTTAGTACAGTCATCACTATTTAAATTTGGCGGGCACTTGCTACTATTTGTTTACAATGCGTTCCAAATTAATAGTTATTGACATTGACAGTTCTACCATATACAAAGTTCCAAAAGCAAGGAAAAATTAAGCTGCACAATGCCTGCACATCCGACTTATTGATTTCTGGACTTAGTTAAGTAAATATTAGATAAAATATATATCATAGGCACATCTTACTGTATCAACACCCTTGTTAGGTTATGCTAGCTGTCAATGTCAGGTACTCTTTAATTGGAACGCATCATGTCACGTGATCATCATCGATCCAATGGCCGAGCGCGTCTCGGGTCCATTCAACTCGACTCGAGCAGCAGCGCCGGGGAGGTACTTCCACACATTTTACTCATACATAGGAGATATTATTATGTTGCCATCCTACTCCCACGTATTGAGAAATAATTAAATGAATGGTAAACGAGCGAAACGGGAATATTCGAGTGGAGTGGAAATTATTGAAAGCTGCTGCGCTGGGCCAGGCCAGTCGCCATGTAGAATTTTTGATGTGGGTGTTGTGTCTCGGCACGTCAAATGCTTCAATGATTATTATTTTCAAGTGGACGCTGTAATTTTCGCGTAATTCGTCATTCGACAACTTGGTCGTTGTATTTCATAGTGTTTCGTGGACATATTTCTTTGTGATCGTGAACGATTACGGTGTGATGACGGCAGATAATATATTGGTGGGGGGTTGCTAAAATACTACGCTAGGATAGTAACAACGTTTTACAACTCGGGTTGTGTCGGAGCGCCCATAAAAACTAAAATCTCGGTGTGGACGACTTCCATTTTGTTTTATGTGATTCGATTGTTTACTCGGTGGTTCGGTGCGGCAGCAGGCTGGCGACAATGGAAAACGACGGTGAGTACTGAGCAGTAGTCGAGAGATTTCAACGCCCTGCGCATGTAGGCCGCACGCCGTACAGTCGCGTATCACAATAACATACAGTAGGTAGTGTATAAGAACTTAATTGGATTCGATGTTGTGTAGCGAGTAGCGTATCGCCCAGCTCTGGACCTGGAGGCTCCTTATGCCGCGACATGTCGTCCGCTGGTTGATTCGGGGCCAGTGTGCAGCATGCGTCGACCGAGTGCACGGCCACGGCGCGCTATAGCCTCTACAACGTGAACCCTTATCATATCAGCTGATTTTCACCTTATGTTGCCTTGCACTGTGACAACATTAACATTTACCTACTGTAGTTCTAACAGCTTCTAGTAACTACCACAGTCATTTGTCTTTTACATTATGGATACGATTTTTCATTGCATTTTGTTATTGTAATGATTTTCTAAAGGCATCATTTAACTGTTTATAATAAACCTTACTACCTATCATATTCATAGTATGCTGAGAATGGACTTAAAGTACGTTAATTCTAATAACTTGAAACCAAACAATCAATTTTATTTATAAAAGCAAGCCCTATTCAAAGTGATATACATTTCTGAATTAATAGCAGGTCTTCACCGTGAAAATGTATAAAATATTCAGCAGAGTAGCCACGTGCCTACCCTGACACCTGCCCCGCAGTCAAGGGTGAAAGTGGACGTAATGACAAGCCTGTTATTATTAGCGCTTGAAACAGAATAGGTTATTTTAAAACTGTGGGGGTATTGTATGATGAAATATTTATTAGGTATGAACCTTGGAATAGGAAAATAAATGCAGGTTGTTAGTCATATTATCCAATTGTACAAGATAGAAATATTCTTTATTGCACAAGAAAACACATAACAAAAGAAAACTTGTACAATTGGCTTGTATTGTATGGTTGTTTTTTAGAAATGGTCCTAAATGTTTCTTGACTTTGGGATGATTTGATGTGTAGGGAAATTTCAGTCAACAAAGCAAAAGTGACTTTTTCAATTCTACAGGAATAACCTGGAGCCAATGGGTTACATCATTAAGTTAGTCTAGGTAAATGTAGCTTTCTATTTTTCTTTAAATCAGCTTAGTAGTTTCATAACACAAATATTTCCTGGTTGTAATATCACGCACTCCTTATACCTCAAGCTTCTTCCATAAAAATCGGGAACCGCCAACTCGACGGTCCATAATCAAAATTTTAGCCAATTTAACTTCTTTTTAGGAATATTGATAAATGTAAGTGGCAAATCCTCATAGGATTACTTATGTGTGGAAGTGAAACATTTAATGTAGGAACTGGTTGTCTGTTACTTCCATGCTGGTCTGGGAGCGAGAGAAAAACATAGAATGTGCCAGCTGCATTTCCTCCCGGGCATGCTGTAAAATCCAGCTAAGGGATCCGAGGGTTTCAGTATATTGTAATTTAGGCGATGGGCTGACAACCTGTTACTACAGCAATATACCTAGAATTCTATCTTAAATTACCCTCAAAACTTTGTCAGACGTGGCGGGACACCTTTGTTTAGGTCGTTTACGCTCAGCCTACCCCATTAGGGATACAGGCGTGAATATATGAATATATGTATGTAATATCACGCTGGACTGAAAGCGAAAGAAAAACATAGAATGTGCCAGCTGCATATCCTCCCGGGCATACTGTAAAAACCAGTTAAGGGATTGAGGGTTTCAGTATATTGCAATTTAGGCAATGGGCTGAAAATCTGTCACTACAGCAATATACAAATCTATATTAAATAATCCTCTAAACTTTGTCAGACATGGTGGAACGACCTTTGTTTAGGTTGTTTACGCTCTGTCTATACCATTGGGTATAAAGGTGTGATTATGTGTATGTATTTAATATCACTATAAATTATTTGCCTCGACATTTACAACACACTTCCTCCAACTGTTTCCATTTCCCTTTATTGTTCGAATGAAAAATGTTTATCTGTACTGTCTGTAAGAAAATTAGTTTAAACTTTAGTTCTTAAACCTACTAATTAAACTGAACAACTTTTCCTAAGCCTGGCTTCCCATAGAGAATGTTTAAAGCTGCTGGCATCATTTGCATAGGAGGTTCAATGTATTTCATATTTCAAACTATGTTCTGTTTAAAAAAAATCAGTTTCATTGGTTCATACCCTAAAGTTTGGTCAGTAATTGTTTCTTACCCAGTATTATGCATGATTGACAAAATCAGTGGATTGTAAACCTAACAAGATTGGATTTGATTCAACCTGTTCCATTCCACCTATGATTTAATCCATTATTGATACAAACAGTCCATATTCATTTAACTTTATTTCAATACATTCCAAAAATAGAATAGTTGTAATAGTATCCTATTTATATTGTTAGAACTTAGTAGTACCAGTCTTTCATGCTGGACTGGGAGCGACAAAAAAAATTGAATGTGCCAGCTGTAATAACTAGTTATGGGATCCAAGGGTTTCTGTATATTGCACATTAAGCAGCGAGCTGACAACCTTTGTCAGACGTGGTAGAACGACCTGTGTGTCATTTACGCTCTGCCGACCCCATTAGGGATAAAGGCGTGGTTATATGTTTGTATGTATATTGTTAGAAAGTAGGATACATGTAAATGGTAAGGAAGGATGTACTGTACTGTGCGAACGGCTAAGGAGTGGAACTCCCTGCCGGCGGGTCTGTTTCCGGAACAATATAACCTGGGCCTTTTCAAGGCGAGAGTGAATAGGCATTACATAGGTGAGTATGCTTCAACATAGTCCGCATCGTCACTTTCCACTAGGTGAGATGGCGGACAAATGCTCGCCTATATATATTAAAAAAAAAGAAAAAAAAAACTTTGACTTCATTTGAGAATTATTTATTAAATTGACAAAGTGACTTAATTGACAATAGATTAAATGTTCTATTGCCATTTATATTCATTTATTTGATTATAGGAATAGAAATACTAACAAATATTCTACACACTAAAATTATAACAATGTTATTTTCTATTTTACTTTTTATTCATTTTTGTTTTGTTTACAAGGTTAGTCTTAAACATTACTTAGGTAATGCTGGATACTGTTAGTTAGCGTTTAGTTATTTCTTTATTTATAATAAGTAAATTTGATCAGGATTAAGACTGTATTAACAACAATTTTAAGACATTAATTTAAAGATTTCTCAACAATAATGTGTACTTAGTTATCTTATTTGTAATTAAATTTTACAATTATCTACCACCCTATCAGTAAAGGTGCATAGTGCTTGCCATGAGACATACGTACATATAATTACGCCTTTATCCCTAATGGGTAGGCAGAGCGTGAAATATCGGACAGTCATACTAAAATGGAAAACCACGGTAAATTTCCCATCTTTAATCATTATAATTTTGATAACCGTGAGACTTTGAAAAAGACTAGAGCGTGAACGACCTAAACAAAGGTCGTTCCGCCACATCCGACAAAGTTTTGAGGGTTATTTAAGATAGATTTGTATGTTTATTGCTGTAGTGACAGGTTTTCAGCCCATCGTCTAAATTGCAATATACAGATACCCTCGGATCCCTTAGCTGGTTTTTACAGCATTCTCGGGAGGAAATGCAGCTGGCACATTCTATGTTTTACTCTCGCTCCCAGTCCATCATGGAAGTGCCATGAGACAAGCGTGTATTAGTTAGTACCTATAGTTGGGTACCTATAGGAGTAAGGTACATTCTCTGATTCATATCATGTTTACGGCTCCAACAATGGTTGAATGGTTGGTTGCACGCGTGACGTCACTCATAGTATGTGTATCATATACAAAAAAGAAACAAACAGGTAACTATAGTTCGTTTTTTAACATTGAGTTATCAATTCCAAAGTGTTTTGCGGTGCATAAACAGCTTTTTCTTTGGAACTGCATACAATAATTAAGTAAACTAAACCTCACACTAAGAAAGGATTTTTGAATATTCCCCCCCTAACGGAGTAAAAAGGTGAAGTTTGTATGAAAGTCCGCCAGTTTGAAGATAGGTACCTACTTGAAGTTTTGTATTTAGGCTAATAAATAAAAAAATGTGTATACGTGTTTCAGCGTTATTGTATTTATTATTTCGAAGGCAGGATCTTTTAATTCTGATTTTGAGCTTAAGATAGAAAAAATAAACACGTGTTTCACTGTTCCTGTATTTTCTACCGTTAAGGAAGGTTAAATAGGGGCTAGAAGTGTGTATGGGAATTCCGATCCGATCTTCAAATTTAGTATTTAGGCTAATGATTAAATAATAATGAACACATGATTCGTAATTTTTGTATTTTCCATCCCTACGGGGACAAAATCTTTCACTATTACAAAGCCACGCTCACTATGCCTGCATAGCAATAGCATATTATAAGCTTCTTACTAAGGAAAAATATCAGACTCACACAGAAATAAAATATTCCTTTTAGATGTGGTCATACTAACAGCTACATAGAAATAAGCTGATCAAGGACAAAGGCATTTTTTTACCGCGGGAAATCACTTTTAGCTGCGGGTGAAACCGCGAGGCGTAAAGCTAATACTATATAAATTATGACAACGTATTAATATTTGATGTACGTTGTACGGTTTACCAATCTAAAGATATTTGTGTTTTTCACTTTCGCAAAGCGTGCGGAGTGACACCTTTAAAATATTCAATATGATATAATGAATGTTGACATCGATTTGCTTTCTGTTTTATAAATTCCCTTATAACTTTTACTAAACCTGGGTATACAAGCCTGATGGTTTAATGGATACAAATGTGTTTTCGGTTCTCGAATTTCATATGTACCGACCGTGCTTCGGAAGGCACGTTAAGCCGTTGAGCGGCTTGAAAACTCTGACCTAATCTATGATTGGGCTTTTCCCTTCTGGGTTACGGAGGTCAGTTGGCAGTCGCTCTGTGTAAAAAACCAGTACTCTCGTTCAATCACCTAGATTAGGTAGCCGACCCCGTGAGATACGGGATAGGGCTAGGGAGATGATGGTATATTTGATGGATCAAAAGAAATCGAACCCACCACGAGGTATGCGGACTTATTACGTGAGCCTATATTTTGTTTTGTAAAGAAATAATTGCAGCACTAGGTAATCTGAAATGTTAAATAAACCATAGCTTAATTCAGTTTTTATTAAATCCTGGTACAATATTACATGTAAACTCAAAAGATAAGTGGATCTGGCCGGTTCTCAGTGCGAACTGAGTGAGCCTGCGTTTTTTTTTTCAATCTATTTATAAATTGCGAGATTTGTTTTACAAATTCTTTCCTAACTAGCACAAAAAATCTAATTATCAAGGGTGGCTCACTCGGTGGAAATGGACACGGTAGGCAAAGCCAAAACGACCCAAAGGTCATTCCGCGACAGCTTCTGACAAGTTTCGAGGCTTATTTCAGATGATTATGTATATATTGCTAGTGACGGGTTGTCAGCCCGTCGCCTAAATTGCAATACAATGGTACCAATTCGTAGTTGCTGAAATAAGTATAGTCTTCTTCTTCTGTCGAGTGGGTATCGAGTCTATGGACCCGATAAATCCTGGTGTAAGAGTTTTTAAACCGCCTAGTAGCACAACTATCAGGCCTCTGACATGGTTTTGTGTAATGACCACTATCATAGACACGAATAAAGCACGAAAAACGATAGAAGCACGAAATCTTTTTCTTTTCGGACAATCAGGTGATTCAGCCTGCAATGTCCTACCCAAACTGGGGAAAAATTCACAAAGTGATAAATGCTCAAATATCAACTTTGTGTTTTACCCCCTGGGAATCGAACCCAGGACCTCCGGATCGGGAGTCCATGGCACTAGCCACTAGACCACGCAGGCAGTTCTTCAATAAGTATAGTCCTTTTCTGTCATGAGAGCACAGAAAGGGACGCTAATAACTTTGGTCAATATTTATTTAAATTGTACGCTCTACGAATCGATAGCAATGAAACCCTCTCATCTCTTAGCTGTTTTTTACAGCATGCCCGGGAGGAGATGCAGCTGACATATTCTATGTTTTCTATCACTCCCAGTCCAGCATGGAAGCTTGATTAAATTAGGTCTAAAATAATATTTTTATTTATTAGATTCAATAGGTTATCGTTAAAAAGTAGAGTGTTTATCCGTTATTTATAAAGAATCCTGCATCGTATGGAATGAGTAAGAGGGCCGGACAGACAAGTTCGAACATGAATTATCTGAAGCTTTATTTTTGAATCACTCGAATTGAAGTTCGTACACGAAAGTGTAACATTCGCATGCGATTTACGTACTATTTGGCACACGAATTGTCCGTATGCGAATTTCGATTCGAATGATTCAAAAATACGGTTCCAATATAGGTACGTTTGTGCACGTCACATGTTTTTTATATTCATCGTGCTGACTACTTATTATGTTTTCTATACTTTACGATGAAAATTCATAAAACATCGTTTTGGAGCACCTATCGGGGGTAGGTAGGACTTTATATAGGAATATTTCTATTTTACAATATAATATCCTTAATTAGTTATTTTTTATAAATATTAATTAGAAAATAACTTTTTTTTAATAACCGTGCGATTGTCATTGGGCCGCGGGTCTGCTCGGACCAAATAATAATACCAGATATTATATATCTCAATCACGATGATATGTAAAATTAAAAAAAAGTAATATATTTATTTACGATTACGAATATTCATATTCAAACGAATTTATTATTTAGATAATTTATTTCAAATGAATACAGCTTATTGCCTACTTCAACTATAATACGTAGTGTCTTTGTTTTTGAAATTAAATGAACTAAGATTAAAAAAAGGCTTTCTTTGCTGTGGTTGTAATAGAACGACACTTAAAACTGTGACAATAAAAAGTTTTCTATGTATATCACTCTTGCAAATAAGATAACAATAGGCTAAACTAGTATTGTATAACTAACTTACATTGCACGTGCTTGACCCCTAAACAGGTTTACTGATAAGAACGACTTTATGACTTAATACTTTTAAATATTTTATGAATAAAACGTATATTAAATCGTATGTACTATCTTTTCTTGCTGACTGTACATACGCGTAGTATCTGGTATTATTTTTGGGCCGAGCCGACCCGTGGACTGTCATTGTACAACAATGTATGGGGTTTGACACTATAAATAGTCGGTTTTTTATAGCAACCGGATACAAAGTTAAGTCAATATTGACTCATACAATACCACAGTTTCTGTGTCAAAATATCATAAGCATTAAAAACTGTAATATTTAACTTCCAAAAAGGCATAAAATTATGTTTGTCTGTATTAAAATTAACTGGATTAAAACTCCAGCCAGACAATACTGGCAATTCTGGACGCACTATTCGTTAACAAATTCTTTTTGATATAAGAACAGGATAGCACTTTGACATTCCTAATCTGATTTGTTTATTTGCTATCCTTTCTTAAGTCAAATTTAAGAAAGTTGTAGCGCTAGCTAAGAATTAGAATTATGTCGCGTGAATTGATGTGCCCGAAATTTGACATGCCTATATTCATAAATGCACGTAATTTTTACCCATATTTTGAAGAGCATTTTTGCTAAGCGAATGAGCTTTTTTGTTGTAATGTCATCTTATCTTAAATCAAGATACATTCATGAAATTAAATATAGGGATCACGTAAAATGCTGGCATTTCGCTACTGTTACCTTGATGACATAAACTTCATCGCGTTTAAAGTTGCACTGTGGAGGACATCTTTAATGCCACAGCCAACGCCGTCAGAGTGGCAGAGTTCTGGTTCTCAAGAATATAAATTGAGTTTGCCTCGAATCGAAAAGAAGAAGAAGTTGCACTCACAGTTTATTTAAATTTGAGCCTAAAAGTTATCTGACACCCATGAGCCTCCTGATACTATAAACTAGGCGCACACCTACATTCTTCTAGGTAGCGTGTTTGACTTTATTTATTTATTATTTTATTACACTTGCCTACACAGTTCCACTGTTTTACTCGTACATTAATAAGTGTTAATAAGAATAAAATCATAGTAAGTGTGTAATCGTAATCACGCCCTAATCCGGGCTATCTTTCGGGTTAGGTAGAGCGTCCACAACTTATTTACTGCAGTAGTAGATTGTCAGCCTATCGCCTAAATTACAATATACTGAAAACCTCATAACTCTATAATATGCCCATGAAGAAAAGCAGCTGGTATATCAGGTACATTTTTGTGCATCCTATCTGTTTTTATCAATCCCAGGGTAGTCTGAAAACTACATACATACATACATATTATCACGCCTTTATCCCTAATGGGGTAGACAGAGCTAAAACGACCTAAAAAAGGTCGCTCCGCCACGTCTGATAAAGTTATTTAAGATAGATTTGTTATATATTTGTCATAATCTGAAAAAAAAAGAATTATTAATATTATTTTTTTGAAATAAAGGGTATGTAATTTGAGACTTAATATTTTAAAGAATTGACTAGATCTGAATACTCTTTATTTATTATACCCATGATTTTAGATAAATAGTGTTTCAATGTGTACCTACAACAAATTACGTTATTAAGGTGCAAGCACAGGTTAATTGTCTGCAAAAAAAAAAAAAAATTTTACGTTTCGCGAGAATCGCGACTAATTCTCTATTTTATGTTCCATAATACAATAATTCACACTAAGCATATATTATTTGTATTGTATTGTTATTTTCTTCCATGCTGGACTGGAAGTTAGAGAAAAACATAGAATGTGCCAACTGCATTTCCTCCCGAGCATGCTGTAAAAACCAGCTATGGGATCTGAGTGTTTCAGTATATTGTAATTTAGACGATGGGCTGACAACCTGTCCCTACAGCAATATAAGTACAAGTATATCTTAAATGACCTTCGAAACTTTATCAGACGTGGCGGAACGACCTTTGTTTGAGTCGTTGACGCTCTGCCTACCCCATTAGGGATAAAGGCGTGATTATATGTATGTATGTATCTGAAAAATCAATATTTATAATTATTATCATCTCATCAATAAAACACGTATACTAAAGTTTGGAAAGCTTTTAAACATTGCACCATAATTACCTAACGTCCAGCAATCTGATCTCACACGTGAAAACGCCTGACTACACTTACGCATGCGTAGGTAGATAGGTAGGTAAAAACAAACACGTTTACACTCATAGCGCCTACTAGGATTCCCTGTATCGGGGTGCCTTAGACGTACGCAGAAACAACTACAAAGAACACGCTGACCCAAAAACAGATATTTAAATTCATTATTCAAATGTCTGCCCGGCCGGGAATCAAACTCGGGTACCTCTGCGTAGTAGGCAGATGCAACGCCAACTAGGCTATACAAAAATTGAGCTTAAGTTTGTAAGGGCTTTCTTGAACTTTTGCTAATTTGAATTATCTCTTCGGTGAGTGTGCTCAAGAGCTCCACGATCTTATCCCGCCAGCTCCCTTCTACCATCGGACATCTAGACGCACCGCAGGATACCATCCATACCTGGTTGATATTCCACCAATACGTACTAAGCGCTTCGAAATCTCTTTCGTAATGCGCACGGCAAAAGTGTGGAACTCACTACCTGCGTCTGTGTTTCCGAACGCCTTCAACCCCCAACATTTCAAAGTTAGAGTGAACAGGCATCTTCTGGGTGAGCTCGCACCATCGTCGACTCCGTCTCAGTCGTTTCCGACCTAGATTGGAGTCAAGAGCAAACCCATTTTTAATAAAAAAAAAAAAAAAAAAATCTCTCGACTCGGAGTATGGTACAATTTCTTTTACTGTCATCTACTTTAATAATGGACTTTACGCTATTTCTATGGTTTTACAGTGTGAATTAATCACAAAATAGCAACCAAAATATTATTATTTTATTGGAGGGATGATTAGTCAAATGAATAGTCTAAAACAAAATACTGAACTGTGACGTCACGTCACGCTAAAATACTACGTACGTATGGTTGCAGTGATATCAATATTGTTTAAATCAGGTACATCTAATTTATTATTTCTTGTTTTGTATACATTTTTATTATGACTACAAATCACTACATAGTATAAAACAAAGTCGCTTTCTCTGTCCCTATATCCCTATGTATGCATAAATCTTTAAAACTACGCATTGGATTTTGATGCGGTTTCTTTTAATGGATAGAGTGATTCAAGAGGAACGTTTATATGTATAATACAAGCATAATATAGTAGAGAAACACTGATAATTTCCATGCTGGACTGGGAGCGAAAGAAAAACATAGAATGTGCCAGCTGCATTTCCTCCCGGGCATGCTGTAAAGGCCAGCTAAGGGACCGGAGGGTATCAGTATATTGCAATTTAGGCGATTGGCTGACAACCTGTCACTACAGCGATGTACCTACAAAACTATCCTAAATAACCCTCCAAACTTTGTCAAACGTGGCGGAACGACCTTTGTTTGGGTCTTTTACGCTCTGCCTACCCCATTAGGGATAAAGGCGTGATTATATGTATGTATGTACACTGATAATTTCCGTGCGAAGCCGGGGCGGGTCGCTCGTACACAATAATTTTGGCATCAATAAAATATTTTATTTTTTCTTACGATTTAGTCAAAGTTTCTTTAGCCCCGGAAGATTTTAAAGAGATTAATCAAATTGTACTGATGTCTACTAAACGTTGTAATTGACGGTCACCTTACCGGTCACCCATTGTTCACGCCATGGTACGATTCTGCCAATTATTATCTTATTAATCGATATTTTATCGACACCCCGTCGATAGACAACTATCAATGCAATAGTGCAACACTAATCGCACAGTTACTAATTAGAAGCACTAGTTAAGAGCTGCAAAACGACTTATCATCTCCGCCTTCCATAGGTGTGTCGAGTTGCTACGTGATACACTTTGTAAACCACTTTTGGCATGGCATTTTACTTTTTTTTTAACTTCAGCTCCGGGTGATTCTTCCCTATGAAAACCATAGGCAGGAATAGTAGGTATCACAAAGATATCTGCCGGAGACCGTGGGGAAGTCGAGGATAAAAATGATTTGTGTACGAGCAGCATTCCCGCCACTTAAATTTTGAAATCTTTCCGCATGAAATATCAGGCTTGAGCGAACCTATGCGAACACAACAGCCTATTCTTATATTAATTATATAATAATATGTTTTCTTAAATTAATTCATCTGAATTTATTTTTTTAATTTAGTTTTACCTATGTTCTGAAATAACAAGTTCTATCTATGAACATTATTATTGTTTGGCTGTATGGTCTAATTTTCTTTGCCTTAGAAGAGAATTTATCAGTGGATACGATTTAGCTCTTGTGCACTAAATTTAATTTCGTGCAGCCTACACCCTGCACAGAAGTGAAAAATATTTATTTTCCTCCGAAGAATTTTTCATCTATATGAGAGAGTTATTGGTGCCTGGTGCACACGCGCATTCTTGGAACCATGCATTCCACATATGAACTCAAATGAAATATTTTCCTCAAAGGACAGACTTTATTGTTTGACTAGCATACCGCCCGCGGTTACAGTCGCGTTGATGAGTTTTCCCGTGGAAATGAAGGTTTTCCTGTGGTGAGAAGTAGCCTTAGTCCTAATCCAGAACCTAAATGTGTTCGAAGTTTCATCCTGTTCTCTCTAGTAATTAAAGCGTGATTTAGTAACAAAGGTACAATTATAGTAGGATAATATGAAGTAGGATTTTAACTTAGATTCGTAAAGAAACCAAAATGATTTGTATACTTTCATGCTGGATTGCGGTAAAAAGACATAGCAAGTGCCACCTGCAGTTCATCCCGGGCATGCTGTAAAAACCAGCTAAAGGATTCGAGTGTTTACAGTGTATTGCAATTTAGGCAATGGAACGACAACCTGTTACTAAAGCTATTCACATTTCAGTCTAAAATTGTCTTCGAAACTAATCAGACGTGGCGGATTCAGGATATAGATTTTACCTTATTATATACCTGTATGTATGTATATATGTAAAATTTATTTGTAGGATGTGCTTGCTTGCTTTCTAAGAACAAATACCTCCAAGTCTACTATAATAAATCTTTATTTGAAAAGCATCATCGAGATACTAATCTTCAGGTCCTTCGCCATTGCCCGCTCTATGGAGCCTGAACTTCCATACCGACGTAACCATCAACATCACCATGTCTGTCCTTAGGATTTCTTTTCAACTACGTCTATTGCACTCAGCATCACCTTAGACAACTTCCGTGCTGGACTGGGAGTGAGAGAAAAACATAGAATGTGCCAGCTGCATTTTCTCCCGAGCATGTTGTAAAAACCAGCTTAGGGATCCGAGGGTTTCAGTAAATTACAATTTAGGCGATGGGCTTACAACTTGTCACTACAGCAATGTACGTACAAATCCATCTTAAATATCCCTCAAAACCTTGTCAGACGTGGCGGAACAACTTTAAATTAGGTCGTTTACGCTCTGCCTACCCCATTAGGGATAAAGGCGTGATTATATGTCTGTATGTATGTATCACCTTAGACATGGTAACGTTCATTTACACAAACATACACCTTCAACATATTACATTCTTACACTGTTATTAACTTATTACACTTTACAACTCTTAAAACAACTAAATATAATATTATAACATATTTCAACTTAGCAATAAACAAACAAACAACACATTAACAAATACATACAACACATACAAAATAATCTTCTATAAACTCTTTCTTCTATGAAATGTAGATATTCTTCGCGGATCTCTTTAGGAACATGTAGCTTATTTCTAACACCTTTGAAGAACATTATATTTTCCAGCCAACTAAGAGATCTTTCATAAAAATCCGTGCAATATCTACGTGGTAGATGACATCATCATTCGTATTTTTCCCCAGTCTTTTTTTTCTTCAGCGGTTTAATCTTCTCGACTACAGTTGCAAACTTCGCCACGCATCTGGCAGTCCTATAGCTGGATATCTTCTTTATCTTTTTTATCGTGTTTCGTGTCGTAATTTTTCTAGGAATTTACAATGTTTTGTTGTCGTCTGTCAAGCATTTTGTCATTGTCACTTCATATTTCTTCTAGTCTGGCACTTCGACATGCGCTAAGGAATATACATATGAAAAAAAAAAAACTTTCTACCACTTTTGAACCCTGCTAGGGGCCGAGTTTTTCGAAACTAGTCTTCCATCAATTCTGTTTAAGAATATTTATGCATTGAAGTGAGGACCAAATAATCACGTTGTCCCATACAAAACTTTTTTCCCCCTTTTCACCCTTTCCTTTCAAATCCTTTATTATCGGATGCCTACGATCAGATGCAAAAGATTTCTATGATCAGCGGTTTAGGATGCGCGTTGATCCGTCAGTCATTCATTAGTCATTCAGGACAAAGAATTTTATAGGTATAGAAGATTTTGAAATCAAAATGGATTTACTGTGTGTAGTAGGAGTCACAGCGGAATTCGAAGAACAATGCTTTTGACCTTCAATCCTCCCTGAGCGCGACCATTGTGAAGTGCATGGGGGTGAAAATAAATTAGAAACAAGGTCGGGTCACGGTCTGAAGGTGAGTTTCGAGTTCTCCGCCTACGCTCCAAGGAGATTATTTATTAAATGCTCGTTACTATCCTTTAAGTCACACGATTGGTCTCTATAAAACGTGTGTTAGTAACTTCACTTGTAGAATCATTGTATAAAAACGATGGAAGCCATTCTATAAAGGAAAAAAAAACTTCACTTGTAAGTGGAACAAGTTGATGACGTCATATACGTCAATACATAACGCATATGTAACCCTACGTTTATATGTGTTGAGGATAATGTGAAATGGCATATCGGTAGATTCATTTTCTGCCCTATAAACTACGGCTGGCCCTTTTCAATCTTATTATAGATACTCAAAATGCATCGGTATTCCTGGTGATCCCCTGAATATTTTTATTGTATGTCTGGTCAAGTCTGGCTATTTCTATTTTCCTACTCTCGTTGCACTTTACACAAACCCGTCAAAAAAGTATACAGTTGTTTTATTTTTTACTACCCGTGAACCCGTCGTCGCTGGCCTGTCAACAGGCCGAACCTGAGCCGTCCAAATCCAATACTACGTATCAATTTGTTTGAAATGGAGTCCACTCGTTGTGAGCAGACCACTTTTTGTAAAAATGCTATCCGGCCTGAGTGAAACTAAATTAAAGCTTGTAAAAAACGTCCAGCAAGGCATATATATCCATTCGGCATAGATACGAATAGTAGTATCTATGATGGCGCTTCACTGGTAGAAGGTAGAATTCCCTTCGCCGATTTTAGGATATAGGTGTACTAAAAGTTAATTATAAGTTAGATCCTAGTTATTTTGTTAGTAGTTAATATATTAATTTTATTCGCGTTAGGTTCATGTGCTATTGATATGACTAGTCTAGTTAGTCGACTTAGACACCGTAGTCACACAGAAGCCTTAAAGGCACTGGTATCCCACACACATGAAATACAGCAAGCCAGTTGTCGGCGTACTTCAGTTGGAGGGATTTAATTTTCTATTTTTGAGCTATTGTATAAATACTCTGATATTTAAATGCGAAAGTATGAATCATATCAACCACTGGATGGATTGGGATGTTCCTTACATTATTTAAAACACGATTTGGCGGAAACTCTCATCGGTTTTTAAATAAAAAGAACACCGCAGCCGTTTGCCTTATCGACCGGAAGCGGATTAATTCAACTCAACTGGACTTAACTTAGTTTCGTTCCTATCGATTAACACTGCATCCCTGGTCTAGGCATCTGAGCCATGGGATCCTGAACTTGAGGTCCTAGGTTCAAATCCTAGGTATTCAAAATTGATATTTGTCAATTTATCACTTATTGTCCGCTAAACGGTTTTTCAGGGATTTATTCATCTTAGCTGTCATCTTATGAGTTATGATGCAAATCTCGCTCCTGAGGTCCTAGGTTTAATTCCTAGGTGTTCAAAATTGATATTTGTCTATGATAGTGGTCGTTACTCAAACCATGGCCGAGGCCTAATAGCTGAAACCTCCTAGTAACAACTGGGCGGTTTCAAAACTCTGACACCAGGGTACATCGGTTCGACTCGAAAACCCACTTGATAAGATGAAGTGGAAGATTTCCAGCTCTCCTGCTGGGACTGAAACGTCAACCGCGTTGTTCTTGAGCTTTCCCGTGGCATTAAAATATTATCGAGCCTGTGTGATGCCGAGTCCTAATTAGCGATGCAAAATTACGTAATGTTACCGAATCCGCCGGTAAAGTACAGGAATTTTACGGTCAATTATATAGATTACGGTAAAATTACCGGCAACTTATAACGTTTTAAGAGGAACTTTTATGAAGTGAAAACTCTCTTAATAATAAGAGAAAAAATTATCAGTGTTTAGAAAAGTTGTTCAGTTTTAAGATAATGTGTTAAGATTTGATAAAAGTTGTTCAGTTTTGAGAAAACATGTTCAGCTTGAGAAAAGTTGTTCAGTTTTGAGAAAAGTGGTTTTGACTAAGAAAAGTTGTTCAGTTTTGAGAAAAGTGGTTTTGACTAAGAAAAGTTGTTCAGTCTTCTTCTTATCGTGTCGATCGTTTAGGCGTTTTTATATTAATTTTGACCAGTACTCTGCCAAACGAACCGCGACGTCAGTTGTTCAGTTATAAATATTGTTGTTCAATTTTGAGAAAAGTTGTTCAGTTTCCTGAAGTCTTTTAGTTTGAGAAAAGTTGTTCAGTTTAACGTAGTCACTAGGTATTATACCGAGGGTATGTATCTATGTCTGTAAACACAATGCTGTTGCCATATTTTTCAAGTAGTCTTGTAATACGTTTTTTACTCAATCTTACCATACTGTACGGCAAAATATAATATTTTACGGTAAATAATGTTTTTACCGTATTTTACCTGGGTAATTTTACCGCTTCACATCTCTAGTTCTAATAGCATCCCGTCATCCTCTCCGTAGGTGTCATATTGCGGATAAGGCATGATATGGCAGCCGCGATCCCTATGAATCTTATATTACGTATGCCAATCCGCCTTCCAAGATTGATTATTAGTCTGAGATTAATCAATGAAAAGTCACGCATATTCCTTTATGCTACATGTGCAGTACAGCCTTACCTAAGCAACTTACGCAAATATATGGAAAAAAAAATGTTTGTTTTACAATAATCAAATACACAAAACGTATTACTCATAATGAACGAGTTATTTGATATAACGTCAACGTCACAGAGAAAACTCAGTTAGTGCGAGGTTAATTGCATGCAATGCTTTTAATGGAACAAGAGAAATAATATTAGAAAATCATAACTCAATTTTAGAGCATTTTGATTTATGGAATCGAACCATTTTTGTACTACATGATAATAAGTACATACTTTTTGCTATACCTAGCTTTCCAAAATTTACCTCTCCATTCCAGTAATAGAAATTATTCAGTTTTCGAGTAACTTTTAGCAAAACTATAGATAGGTAGGTAAATACAAAGATATCCTCTTTACGTACGTATAGCAGTAAATGTAATTTGGTTATTAATTAGTGATGAAATGGCCGGGGCTGTGGGGTGAGCATTAATTATTCGCTAAATTTTAGGGAAATGTTTAGTGCAAATTATGATTGGCGCTGCGGTACGGTATTGGTCAATAATGCGACAGAACCGTCAATACAGACGTTTGCCACTTGTATTACAAGATGCTTCATTCATGATTAGGTATTCTGACTAAGCCTTAGAACATCCAATCATTGAAGGCTCTACAATCCAAGAGGAGGAGATTATAGTTACATATTAATCCTACCTATTGCAAGTCAATAGTAACAATAGTGGTAGTAATAATTTAAGCTAGTCGAGTGATTAGATGGACTGATTGGGTGTATTGCAAATTAGGGCGCGCAAGGGTCTACTCAACACGGTGTCAATGCATTTTGCATTGCCTACAACAACATGCGTCACCTTACCCGCTACGCGCGCGTTGCGAGGAACTGTACGTCGGCGCATCCTTCTGCCAGCACGCGCGCGCGCGCGTCGTGCGGAAGGTGACGCATGTGTGTTGTAGGCAATGCAAAATGCATTGACAGAGTGTCGAGCGCAACCTTGCGTGCAGTAAGTGACGCCTGTGTGTAATTTACATAAATGTTTTGTTCCGTTCCCTTAGCTTTTCTGTTAAATTAATTAATATTAACATCACCTAGGACTCTGGAGGAAAGTTGTCATGTTTCATAAGCACATGTCCCTGCGAGTAATATCTCACCAGAACTTTTTATGTATGATTAGTTTATAGCGATAAAAACATAGAATATTCTTTCTGGCTATTCTTAAGAGGGATCTGAGTGTTTCAATGTAGTTATTGGAATTTATCGGTTTTGTCAAACATAACGCTCTCTACTAGTTTGTCGCTGCTTTACATTCCCAGGAAAATTCTCTCATTAAGGAAAATTCCCCGTAAAGAAAATTATCTTCGTTATTTCAATCTTGTACGTACTCGCTACGTTACAACGACGATATTTCATCATCATTTTTTGCTCCATCCCGATAAACCAGTTTGCTGGCTATCGCTAGACTTAATTAATTAGGTACTGTAATTCATTTATGTATTCATAATCTCGGTATATTCGTGGTAATAGAGTTGTTATTTCAGCGTTTCGCTTGCTTGCCGAATAATGCACACCGGTATGGTTTGGACAGCTTTTGCCAACGGGGGTATCTACTGAACGTGACGTGACGTGTGTTGTTAGGCTCTATTATTAATTTAGAATGTAGGTACTTGCTAATCTTCAGAGAGGAGTAAATGTAGCGTAGGATAGTCTTTCTACCTAAATCTGATGTGTTAGTTCCAGACTGGGAGCCAGAGAAAAACATAGAATGCGCCTGCTGCATTTCCTCCCGGGCATGCTGTAAAAACCAGCCAAGGGATCCGAGGGTTTGAGTATATTGTAATATAGGCGATGAGCTGACAACCCGTCACTACAGAAATATACCTACAAATATATCTTAAATAACCCTCAACACTTTATCAGACTTGATTGAACGATCTTTGTTTGCGTCGTTTACGCTCTGCCTACCCCATTAGCGATAACGGCGTGATTGTATATATGCATCTGATGTGTCTTATTCTTTAGATTGATACTCGCGATCTGTGATTTGTACATGGAAATGAAAGGAAAAGACGATATAATTTTCTATTTTTCGTGTAAACTCTTCTACATAATATGCTCTTGTCGATGTTGCGTATAAAAACAAAATATAATACCAGTAAAGGTGCAAAAGCCCGGTGTAAAAGCGCTGTTTGATTCCACGTTTCCTTTGATCCGCCAGTTTCCTCAAATCCAGACGGAAAATTTAAACTACCGCCTACATACAGGCTGTACTCTGTACCTTATATACTACATGTACCTTATATGATTCGAGTATGAATCGATACGACAGGTTCAACCGTTTCGTATTGATGCTTTGTCAATAGGAATAGGATGTTTGATGAAACTGCAGTACTGCGGAGGCAGGTACGTAAGTACTACGTTGTATCGGCGATTGGACATGAACAACGTGTGCTTCACCTGGGAAACGGTTAGTTTCGTATACTGTGGTAATAAGGATTAAGACCCCCTCCCCCTGCCCCTCCGTCTCTCCCCCTTCCTTTGATAATGCAGTACGGAACACCCTGGATGGAGTGTAGAGTTAGGGCAGCAACACACAAGCGTCAGGTTGGCGTTACCTTCAGTTGCGTAACCTTACGTTGTATACAACACACCATTGAGACCTTACGCTTGGCGCGGCGTCTTGTTACGCGGTAAAGTGAGCGTCTCTCTAAACAGTCCAAACGTGATAGGTGTATTTATTATATATCAAGATTTAGAGCATAATTAAGGCTTGTAATTTTTTTTAGAAGACTTGAAATTAAAATATACTGTTTTAAGACACGAGCCGTTTTTTTTACCGAGATATTTTGATGATAAATCATATTTTCATATTTATATCTCGAAAAATCTTACGATTATCGTAAAATATCTAAAAAATAACGATAACCTCACTTGACTTTTGGGTCGTCATTTTAAAACAGCAAACTTTTTAAATTGTTGAACGCTTTGCTCGCTAATTTCTAAACGCACGTGTGTCATGTCTTTGACGTTTGTTTAGGTAAACAAAGTATTAGCCTTTGAATAGGCATATTACAGCACCCGTACATTGAAGTCAGTAAATTGGAGCATCAACAGGAACGACGCACGAGCTAAAAACTGTGGGTCGGTTGCGAATATCGATCTCAGATACAGTTGATAGTAGTACTTATAATATATATATGTAGATTTTTCTGCAGCTATATTATATATATTATAAGTACTATATATTTTTATATATTAGTATTATATATATATATATATATATATTGAACCCACAAATCTATTTTATTATAGTTTTAAATCAGATTTTTCTGCAGCTATATTATATATATATATATTTAATATATTTGGAAATATCCCATTAAAGCTATTAATAAGAACACTAAGCTTCAAATAGATGAACGTGGTAGTGGCCCCACAGTTGACGGTCTTGACGAGATCTACATTTCGGATGACAGCTGTCAAAATTAAAACGGCCGTATCTCGAAAACTATCGCTTCTAGAGTACTGGTGTGTTGCTTGCTATGCAAAATACATTGAAGGCGTACTGGCTGAGGGATGCGCCGACGTAGAGTTCCTCAAAACACGCGTGTAGCGCGTAAGGTGACGCAGGTGTGATGTAGGCAATGTAGAAAGCATCGACAGCGTGTTGCGATTTGAGCAGAACCTTGCACGCAGTAAGTGACGCCTGTGTGTTTCTGCCCTTAGTGCGAAAATTAGATTGCGCGGTGCTGATAGCATTATATCACAGGATCTATCAAAACATCTATCAGAATGAGCGAGTCCGAGGAGAATTCATTTCCAATTTCCGTGTATTTCAGCTGTTCAGCACTTAAATACTTTCGTATTACTGTAGCGCATACATATTCGAATAGAGAGTGTATTTGTCTATGTGATAGGATATAGAAAAATAAAGGTTTAATACTTAATGATTATAGAAGTACGTCGTACATGTATGTAAAATGTAAAGCTGCCTACACACAGTGCCACAGGCACTGCTGCCCGGCGAGTTGGCGGCAGGCCGCGAGATGCCGCACGCGCGCGGTTTGCGGTTACTTAGCGCTTGGAGTAAGGGTTGAGTTCGTGCGCACTGATAGTTTCTGCGTTCTGTTACGCCGGCAAGTGTGTAGCAGGCAGGTGTGTAATGTAATGTACATTTAAGCCCTCATTCCGTAATTTTAATATCAAAACTGTCACACAGTTTACAATCAGTAATAATGTTTACAATGATAATACAAATTGTATCTCACTCTGAACTAATAAGTCTGCGGGGAATGCCCTGAACATGTTAAAATAATATTATAGGTATCATAAAGATAGCGAAACTGATATACATAAATCTAATAAAAGCCACTTTTATAGCCTTCATCAAAACTAGTGCGAAAGGGCATGTGGAACCCCAAATGCACGAGTTTCATTCCCTTGATCGTTCTTTTTTTAACTATCGCTCTGGCGTGCACCGAGAGTAGCGCATAAATGAAATTACAAACTTTCCGCCCCGCTGTTTCACCCGCGGCCAATTTTTTTTCCCGTGGATACGAAGCTATTTTCTGCGGTTCAAAGTATCCTATGTTTTCTTTTTATAGGATACCATCTTTTGTTCTGCCTTTAATTAAAATCCGAGCTGTTTAGGCACGCGTGATAGAGCAACAAACCATTTACGTTTATAGGACTAGCTTTTTGCGCCGCAGTTATCAGATAAATATGTGTTTAAGAGTGAACGTAGCTTTATACGGTGAACGAATTTATGAAATTGCTCTGGTAGTTTCTGAGTTTTTTTGTAACAAACAAATCTTCGTTATAATATTAGTATAGAAGTACGTATATGTACATACGAAAATATCCACATATATGCAAAATTCTACGTAGATAAATGGATTTATGCGGTGGATTCTGATGTTTTCTAACCGGCTAGCTGACGGGGGCAGGCGCTCTGGTGCTAATGCGATTTGCCCCGCAGCATCCAACTCGCTCTAGTGGAGGCCCGGGGGATAACCACTCTTGGTCAGTTCACATCGGGAAGAGACGCGGCGCGGCGCGCACTTCTCAAGAGCGTGACAAAATATACCGGGTGTAAGAGACAGCGTCCCGCAAACTGATAGGGGTTGCTCAGGCAACGAAACTAAACAACTTTCACCGGGAAATTCTTTAGGAGATAAAATAAAAACGATCTTCCCATACAAAATGACCACCCCAATCAGACTATTTGTATGGAAAACCAAATATATTTTTTCACTTCCTGAAAAAAAATCCTTGTGACAGTTGTACAATTTCTTTGACTGAGCAACCCCTATCACTTTGCGAGACGCTGTCCCTTACACCCCGTAGAAGTTTATTTTGTACGCTAAACGATTTAACAGAACTCGAAAATTCGTCGTCGAGTCGTAGCAGTTGGTGCAGCCTGCACTTTGTGGTATGTGCACGAGATGCATCTTCAAGTAGCTTTGCTCGACACGTCGCGCCGCGTCGCGTCGCGTCCCGGTGTTAACTGACCCTTATGCATTTATAGCGTGTTGGTTATCTAATAAAGGATGACGTATCTGCATTAATATTGTATTTTCGATGGAAATACCACGCATCGTTTCATATAATAAGTAACAAATTTTCTACTGCTAGATATACATCTATATCTATACTAACTATTATTGTAAAGAGTAAAGACTTGTACTTTTGTGTGTGTGAATGTATGTTTGTAACGAATAAACGATTTCAAAAATGATTTCACCCTTGGAAAGCTACGTTCACCCTGAGTAAGTAAAAGGCTACTTTTTACCGCGGGAAACTACATAATTCCCAAAAAATATTTAGCAGCGGGTGACACCGCTCACAGAAAGCTAGGTACATATAATCACACCGGTATCCCTAAAAAACGTACCTATTATTGCTGTAGTAACAGGTTGTCAGCGTATTGCCTAAATTGCAATTCACCCCTCGAGTCCCTCTATATCCCTCTTTTTACCTACAATATGCCCGGGTACATTCTGAGTCTCTTTTTTTTAACGCTCCGAGTCTAGACATGCCTTTAACTTGATTAGAGGTTATTACTACACATGCCACAGTTTTCAAAAGCGGGCTCGGGAGCGCAATCCGGGGATCACATTTTTGTAGGAAACGGTGGTGCCTCTGCTTGCTTGGAGTTATTGTCATTTTGTCGTATCATGCTCATAGCGGTTTCTGTTAGCTTTACAATCGACCTGAAAGGTTCGGTTGGGGATACCAGCACTAAATTTTGTTATATTGTTAAACATGTTATTCTAAGTAAATGAACGTTGGGACCCCATCTGTACAGTACCTAGATCCGGAGATATGACTTCATCTTTTTTTGTAGTAGAGAAATATATATTTTTGTTCTGAAACCCATTGTATGTGGTATCAAATTAAAAGGCGTTTTGAACTGATTCAAAAATAATATCAAAATTAAAATTATTTTCAAAACGTAACAAGTTTGGACTATCCGGAGTAGTCCTGATACGACACTATTCGATGGTTTTTTACTTAGAATAATATGTTTAACAGCATATTAAAATTAGGTGCTGGTATCCCCAACCGAAATTATTTTGCCCAACGTTTTCTGTGGCGTGTCGTGATGGGAGAGGGGTATGTTCTGCACTGGCCTGATACAAGCTAATAATAGTTAGTGTTAATCTGACCAGTGGGCTCAATTCTAGAGACCCGCTAAAATTAAAATCTTAATTTGACGTAGATAAACCAATTTTCTATTCTGCATGTAATTGTCAAATTCATATGATGCCTATGGTTGGATAAATTGAGTTTGACGTCCCTGATTTTCGCCGGCTAAGATAAGCGATTTTACGCGTGTCAATTTACGCGGCAAAAAACGTCAAATGCTTACGAGTTTCTTCTCCAATGAAACGTCGTTATCGTGATTTTTCATACTTTTCGCCCGAATTTTAGTGACGTACGTGCAACGCGCGCATAGCTACGTCATTTTAAATTAGGTTAACGTGTATTTCTGTAATACAAGTTGCTAAGTTAATTTTAACTAAGTGATTTTGGGTTTAGACTTTATAAGCGAAAAAAGAAAAAATATTTTATCATTTACTATTTTTAGTTACAGTCAAGCGAGCTGAATAGTTGCGCTTATTAACGTGATTGGGTTTATCTAACTATAGTTCGTATTTTTAACGATGCGTCATCGATACCAACGTGTTTTGCGGCCCATAAACTGATTTTTCTTTGCAAGTTTCAAACTTTGGAACCGCAGACGATAACCTTGTTACAAACATATGTTTTGCGGTTTAGTTTCTTAAAAGTTATAAAGCAAACACAGGTTGTGGGCCAAAACAAGTGGGTGTCAATTAATGAAGCAGGTGTTTTTTTTTTTCAGTATTATGTGTGGAAGTGAGTAAAGGGACCCGTGGGTTTTGGTGTGTTATATTATAATCTAAGTAGTCTGCTGAAATACATTGAAATATACAGCCCTATATAATCTTTTAAAAATAATCAGATGTAGCGTAGACACTGCTTCCGTGATCTTTATTAAGAAATTTATTAGAAATGTTAATCAAAACCAAACTCCACTGTGGGTTTATTATAGGCAGTTGATTTTTGACAATTTATTTCCCCAATTTAGTTAGGACATTGCAGGCTGAATTACCTTATTATCCGATAAGTAAAAGAATTCCGTGTTTCGGAGGGTATGTTAAGCCGTCGGTCGAAACAACAAATCAAAAACTCAACTGCAGACTGGATTAGAAACTGCTTATTTGTAATACCGTTCTACATTAGCCTTTTTGTTACCGGGGATCTTGCCCTGGCCGGTGGCGGTGCCCGGTTGTTTCTTAGATCGTTATGAGTGGACGTCATGGTTGAGAATTTTGATTTGTTTTTTCTCTAATTTCAAAAACAAAACTGCATTACACATATTGAAATAACCAGCTGATTTCCAACGTGGGATAATTTCCTACTCCCAAGGCAAAACTCATCAAGCCGCAATTGAATCCAGGGTTGAAAACTTATTAGGATTTGGGGCGTGACTTTACGTATACATATCATAATTTGTATGATGGCTAGGTATGACTACAATCACACACAATGATGGATTATCAGTAGCGGCTACCTCCGTCGGTCACATCACTTACACATTGTCCGCTGAAGGGTTCAATTAGACTGTCACGTTGGATACCACAGAGTCAGGCCCGTATTGATAAACAGCGCTTGAGACTGACAGCTAGTTTGAGTTCGTATCAGAAATGTCATTTCAGTAAAATGCGGCCTGTCAAATCCATACTTAACTTGACTCAAACTTGGGGTCGCTTTATAAATACGAGCCTTAGAAAGATATAAATACTGTAAGTTACGCGATATGTACGAAAACAGTTGTAGATGTGCAACTACGTGTATCAATCAAAAGTCATGATGTTGTATTCGCTATAAAGTGAGTCGTTCTGTCGATCTACAGTGAATCGCTCTAGCGTTGGTCGACCTTTTTGTCATACTTTTTCGACGTTATACAGATGGGAGTAAACCCCTTGGTTTACTCGGATTCCCACAATTTAGGCAATATGCCTAATAACAATATTGCACCTGATGTCTAGATACGATAACGGTTGGGCGCTTTTTCACGCGAGATACGTGTACACTTGCGGTATCTATGCCAATCTACGTCTGTGGTGGAATCACTACCATTGTGTCAGCCATTGTACACAACACAAAAGTGTTTTATGCTCCAGCTGTCTGTACTGCATGTTTATTTGTTAACCTTTTGATGGTTTGACTAGGCTGGATAGATACAAACTGTAGGATGTTTCAGATTCGGCTCTTACCGGGCTAATGTAGAAGCCCAAATTAAGTTATTAAATTATGAATTATTCTTCTATGGTGGGCTAAAAGTGAAAGAAAAATATAAAAAGCACCAGCTGTATTTCTTCCCGGACATACTGTAAAAATCTGCTAAGGGATCCAAGGGTTTCTGTATATTGTAATTTATGTGTATACCTACAAAAATATCATTTATATCATTTATCATGAATAACAAATGTTTTCTATTCTATTCTATTCTAAAATATCTTACCCTCAAAACTTTGTCAGATGTGGCGGAACGACCTTTATTCAGGTCGTTTACGCTCTGCCTGCCCCATTAGGGATAAAGGCGTGATTACATGTATGTACAAATTAAGTATTAAGGCGGCGCGGCCGCGTCTGGAGACGGCAAAAAATATTCGCATCGCTCATTCATGACCCTCAGAGAGTAGAGGCTCATGAGTAAAATCCTCGGTGGGGATTTTTATGAGCTACAGCTAACATTTGTGTAAATTGTTTTAGCTCGAAAAAATTGTAGTTAACACAATGAACAATTTTACCACGTCGTAGGTGTCCACTGATAAAAACTTAAGAAAATCCTATATTTTTTCTCAATGTAGGTACGCACGCCCTTAATACTTATTAAATACTGGTAGATACTTGATATAGGCATGATTCTATGTATGTAAGCCGGCTAAGTCCAGTGACTTAGAACAATCTGGCTGAGATAGGATCTATCTCCGGTAAGAGATGGATGGGTCTGCCTAGGTTATTATAAACCGGGAAGATATCATATTCACACAAAATAATTGAAACCATAGAATATGATGCTTTTAATTATAATGGCGAATTTGATGCTTTCATAGTTACGTACGCTAGTAGGTACTATTATGATAAAGAGGAAATATATGCGTTCGATAGTATTTGATCGGGAGTAAGTATTTTATTTGATAATGATAAGATGACCTTTGAAATTTGTCGGATTCTATTATATCTTTACAACATGTCAATTCTAGTATCGTAACAAACACTATTATAGACACAGGGAACGATGTGCTTTCCAAAGCTTTGTCCTAACTTAAACTTTAAGTTTTCGGTTTTTAACACTGTTTAAACAACTTCTTTAAATCATGCCAACCCTGAAATCGAATCCACAGCCTTTGTATTCCATTGTATACAAAGGCTGTGGATTAAAACTGTAAACAGTTTGCCCGGCAAGATAAACAGCTTTGAAGAAAAGCGTCCGCTGCTTTGCTGTGCTTTAGACATCCAATTTTCTCAACCCGATCGATGCAACTAATTACTTTTCTTAGACGGTTTACCATTTCCCATCAGTTTATATCGAAACCCCCGCCGAGTGGGGATAGTTAAGTAGTTTAAGGGAAACCCCTTAAGGGTTTACATTAGGACAGTTCATAAGTAGAGCACTTGCATTCAAGTTTGTATGTTGGTACATTTTACTTGAAAGGCAACTTGAACTTAAATCTACTGGCAGAACCCTTTTGCACGTTTCAACTTACCAACTATACTTACAGCTTGAACCGTTTAAACCGCCCTTTACACAGGAGTAAGCAATAATTGCACTTGTCTAGTGCACCGGGCCGAGCCTCCGCTGGGCCTGGCGGGCCTCAGTGCTCCGTGACGCTTCGAGGATAGAGCACCGCTGCAACCGCGCACCGCCTGACGGGTCTCAGTGCTCCGTGACGCTTCGAGGACAGAGCACCGCTACAGCCGCGCACCGCGCCCTCTCAAAATATTCAATTAAAATAAACACCAAGTAAAGTCTCTAACGAAGAGTGACCGCTGAGGTCTGTTTCCAGCTAGATAAATCCCAAAATACGCTCTATAAATAAATAATTGAGTTAATTTAACCGTGAAGTTGGTTGGAGTTGGTTACTCGGAAATACGCGAGTAAGTAAAATACGTAGAAGCTGTTTTTGGAAGCTTTTAATTATTCTGTCCGATAATATACTGTAACTTTTTGTTTATGATTGTAACTTCCAAAAGCTAATATTTATATAACTACGTAGAGAGTATCATTTAAAAAAAAAAATACCGCCAAACATTTTGCAAATTTTAAATTATAATTATTTTATCTTTGCCGTATTCTTTAATTATGATGAGTTTCATAACGCCCTGGGTGAAGGCTATATTACTATTTTTGCATTAAAAATATTTAAGAGTGATGAAATCCGACGGCTCTATGTTGAAAAAATCTAGTTCGGGACGATTTGACATCTAATTATATGACAAATTGCCTCAAATATATATTTCAAATCGGCTCAAATATTTCATCATCTATACAATGCAATTTATCCTTTCAGAAAAAAAGAAAAACTTGAACATTGTTTTTTTTTATCTTTTCCGGACCTCGATTTTGTCTGTCGCTTGATGAGGTTTTCTAAAGGAATATGAATGTCTTCTTGTGGTCTTCTCCATCAACGATGGATCCGATAAATCTTGTGTCGTAGTTTTTAAACAGCCTAATAGACCTCTGACATAGATTCTTGTAACGACTACCAATGACAGATAGCGACCGTCGATTATAATATACCTATGTTTCTTTTGGTTTGTTTAGCTTTCTTAGGGTAAAAGATTTTCAAAATCGGTGTAGATAGCTGTATGTGAGTAACAGGCGAGTTAAAACCTAAAAGCAGATGATCGGAAAAATCATGTTATTTTCTGTTTTGTTACTTGTACGTCTCCGAATACAAATTCAAATTTAAAAAGATAGACAGTTCAAAGATAAACTACGGAGCAATCTATTTAGCATGCAAGATTCGATACACTGTGAAAGCTATGTTGTTATAAGATTCAAATCTGATGCAATTGGAAAAGTTAGTCGCTAGCTAGAGTTGTTGCCGACTCCAGACAAAGTAAAGTACACCACCACCCCATTGCCTATTTCTGTCGCCAATCAAAAGTGTTTGTTTTGTTCGTACTTCTGTGTTCCGGTTTATAGGGACAGCGAAATCACATGAGACGATCCACTGTATCAAGGTGTGCAACTTTTCCACTAGGGACTAGGTATGGCTAATACTAAGGTACAGGATTTATAATTAGGTGGCTTTTGTATGCTTAGTTGCCATAAAAAAAACTCAATACGGTCAGTAATTCAACAATTTAGGGATTACTCTTTTTTGCAAATAGTACTTTTTGGGAAATGATAGGTTATGATTAAACTATTTATTTTTATTGACTTTTTGGAATTCATGTTTTGTATGTTACCTTTATTGGAGTTATGTTTATGTCCTACAATTCAGTCTCCGCCAACGACAGACATTTAGTCTGATCGTCATCTATTATCATCATTATATCTCGTATATCTTTATTTCTCTTTGAGTGTACGATCTGTCATCTGCGAGTGTTGTCACTTGGTTGTCACATAGCATGAGCATCCTGACACATGTCAACCGCATACATTTTTTGACAGGTATGAAGAAGTCTCTTTCGCTCGTGTCATGTTTTTATATTTCCGACCTGCTATCAGGAGACTCATGCTATCTTAAAAATACTCGGATGAATACTAGTATCTTGGGCAAATGCTAACCAGTGGTAATGTTCCCAGGTGGAGGATGTGTGTGAGAGTGTGGTAGCGGCTCGCGGCGCCCGGTGATGCAGCGAGGGTACGCGGGCGGCGCCGCGCAGCCGCACGCCGCAGCGGCCGGGCCTGCGCTCGCGCACACGCAGCACTACGCCCACTACCGCCCCCACTCCTATGCGGACATCGATGACCAGGTGACATGCTTTTTCAGGAGTATTCCAAGAGTAACCAAGACGAATAGTAGCATCGACTTACCCGTACAGCTCAAAAAATCTATCTCAAACGGAATGTAACAGCGGCCAACAACAGGTGAAAATACCAATTACTAATAAGTATCAACCAATGTAGAAGTTACTAGCTGGGCCAGGGTGAAGTAATCGCCATTTCGATCCATCCCGGGGCACAGGCACTACATCTCATCTAGTTCGGGACATTTTAGTGGAATTTCGCTTTCCTCAAATCGGTATATATTTTTTATTGCATTAAAATACAAGAAATCAAGTTTACAGAAAGGTATGCAAGGGCGAACTTATCTCTATAAAGAGATCTCTTCCAGCTAACCCACTGGCAGTTGAGAGAATGAGAAACATTTTAAGGGCAAGACAAATACAATGCAATGTAAACTAAAAATTACTCTAAATTACATGAAGTAGAACTTTTAAACGTAAAAATAATAAATCAATAAGATTAAATCAAACAAGATATACCAGGCCACTCAGAAAGTATTGCGATAAATAGTTTTTACATATGGCAGACTGGCCGGTTAGAATCTTTTTTGAAAATATGATTACTTGTAAGTAAAAATATGTGTGTTCCATTTTCAAAATTTCCCTCCACATTTTTTGCGAGCCAATTCAAAGTATCGTGTCTTACTGAAAAATGGATCTGCGCCGGGAACATTTTAGAGCTATGATTTTTAACGATTTCAAGTGTCGCCTGAAACCGGATGAATCGTTCGATAGACTTCAAATGGCATTTATGGATGAAAGCCCCTCCAAGGCAACCGTGTATCGTTGGTATAACGAATTTAGGCGCGGTCGACCAACCTTGGGGGTTGAAGAAAGAATCGGTCGTCCTTTGACGGCTATTACGGAAGAAAACGTGCTAGCAGTGAAAATTTTAATCCAAGATAATAGGCGAATTACATATCAGGAGATTCAGCACATATTAAAGATTGGATCGGGAAGCGTTCACGAGATTCTACAAGGGCATCTTCGCGTGAGGAGGATAGTATCGCGCTGGGTGCCGCACTACCTCACCGACGCTCAGAAGCAGGCCCGGGTGGAATGGTGCCGTGATATGCTGAACAAATTCGAAGCAGGCTCGTCTCGGCGTGTTTACGACATCGTAACAGGTGATGAGTCCTGGATTTATCAATACGATCCAGAAACCAAGCGCCAGTCGACAGTTTGGGTGTTTCAAAATGAACCAACGCCTACCAAAGTGAAGCGATCTCGAAGCGGGGGGAAGATTTTGATCGCCAGCTTTTTTAATTTGACTGGCCACTTGGCCTCAATTCCCTTACGAGATCAAAGAAGCATTAACGCCGAATGGTATACTACCAAATGTTTACCAGAAGTTTTTTCTGTTGTGAGCAACAAGCGACCAAACACAGGGCTCCGCGGACTACTGCTCCACCACGACAATGCGCCTGCACACACCGCGCTCAAAACGAGGGACTTCCTGGACAGCACACCAGTCAAACTCCTGGGTCACCCTCCTTACAGCCCTGATCTAGCACCGTGTGACTTCTTTTTATTTCCAAAAATAAAAAATCAGCTCAAGGGGATACAATTTTCGTCGCCGGAAGATGCGCTCGCTGCGTTCGAGCAGGCTGTAAACGAGGTGTCTACGGCGGACTGGAAAAAGTGTTTTGAAAACTGGTTCAGACGCATGTATCTTTGTATAGAGGCTAGTGGAGAGTACTTTGAAAAGATTTAATAAAAATATATGTACCTGTAGAACAATTTTTTTTAGTGTCGCAAATCTTTCTGAGTGTCCCACGTACATATCTAATACTTATATATCGTATATATATACGTACATGCATAATAGATACATAAACTACAATACATAGATACATACATTAAACTTGTTCAGATAAGAAGTGCTCTTTTAATCTCTTTTAAAAACGTAAATAGACGGACTTTCTTGAATACATTTTGGAAGTTTATTCCATAGCTGAGCAGCTCGTACAGAAAAATAGTTAGAAAGAAATTTAGTTTTCGCACTAGGGCACTCTAGCACCTTAGTGATACAGACACGCCTAGAGCGAGGATCTGGAGGAAGGCGATGGAAACGGGAGCGGAGATAGTCAGGACTGGTAGGATTGTGAAGGATGTTGTAAAGAGTGGTCAGGATGTGCACATCACGTCGAAGTCGGATTGGAAGCCATTTAAGCTGAGCATGAAATTCGGATACATGATCAATTGATCATACTAACGAAGTCCAAATATAAATCGAATCGCCAGATTTTGTAGGCGCTCAAGCTTGTTCAGAATTCTTCCGTTACATCCAAATAACAAACATCAGCGTAGTCGAGAATATTGAGAAGATGAGCTTGTGCAAGCATGGTTTTGGTTTTAAATGGAAAGAAGTTCTGGAGTGGCTTAAGAGAGTGGAAACAATAGGTTCGGTTGTTGTATTCTGTTGCCCTCTTATCGCAATACAACACAAATTATTAATTTTCTTCTTTAGTGATGACTGAATATCAGTAGTAGATATCGGCAATTGTGATGGAGCTTGTTATATTAATGGCGCACTGAGCTAGCTAGTGATCAGTGTGAATATCAGTCAAATATATCGGCATTCGGCAATTGTCCCGGCTCAGTGGGTCCAGCGGCACGGCGTGATGATTCGTGTTTGAGCTTGTCATAGTAAGAGCGTAATGAGCTGGCGATGAAACGCGAACCCGCCGGCATGGCACCTTGAGAGCTTAGGCGTAAATCACAGCTGTTGTATTCTGTTGATCGGGCAACACAATACAAATTCCCAATTTTCTTTAGTGATCAGTGTGAATATCAGTCGAAGGTGTCGGTAATTGTGCTGGCTCAGTGGATTCGTCAGCAGGGCGTGCGGATTCGTGTTTAAGCTAGAGTACAAGGTATTGGCAACTGTGCCGGCCAGCCCAGTGACGCCGACGGCATGTGGATTCGTGTTTGAGCTTGTTATATTAACGGCGTACTGAGCTGGCGATGCAATGCAAAACCGCCGGCACCTTCACAGCTTCAGAGTTCAGGCGTAAATCACAGCTGTTTCTTGTATTCTGTTGATCTTGCTATACAACACAAATTCCCAATTTTCTTCTCAAGTGATCAGTGTGAATATCAATAGAAGGTATTGGCAACTGTGCCGGCCGGCTCAGTGACCCCGACGGCACGTGGATTCGTGTTTGAGCTTGTTATATTAACGGCGTAATGAGCTGTCGATGCAACGCGGAACCGCCGGCACCTTGAGAGCTTAGGCGTAAATCAAAGCTGTTGTATTCTTTTGTCCACTTATTAAGTACAAACTTCAAATTTTATTCATTAGTGATTAGTGTGAATATCAGTAGAAGGTATTGGCAACTGTGTCGGCCGGCTCAGTGACTCTGACGGCGTGTGGATTCGTGTTTGAGCTTGTTATATTAACGGTGTAATGAGCTCTCGATGCAACGCGGAACCGCCGGCACCTTGAGAGCTTAGGCGTAAATCAAAGCTGTTGTGATTCTTTTGTCCACTTATTAAGTACAAACTTCAAATTTTATTCATTAGTGATTAGTGTGAATATCAGTAGAAGGTATTGGCAACTGTGTCGGCCGGCTCAGTGACTCCGACGGCACGTGGATTCGTGTTTGAGCTTGTTATATTAACGGTGTAATGAGCTCTCGATGCAACGCGGAACCGCCGGCACTTTGATAGCTTAGGCGTAAATAAAAGCTGTTGTATTCTTTTGTTCACTTATTAAGTACACACTTCAAATTTTATTCATAAGTGATCAGTGTGAATATCAATAGAAGGTATTGGCAACTGTGTCGGCCGGCTCAGTGACTCCGACGGCACGTGGATTCGTGTTTGAGCTTGTTATATTAACGGCGTAATGAGCTGGCGATGCAACGCGGAACCGCCGGCACCTTGAGAGCTTAGGCGTAAATCAAAGCTGTTGTATTCTTTTGTCCACTTATTAAGTACAAACTTCAAATTTTATTCATTAGTGATTAGTGTGAATATCAGTAGAAGGTATTGGCAACTGTGTCGGCCGGCTCAGTGACTCTGACGGCGTGTGGATTCGTGTTTGAGCTTGTTATATTAACGGTGTAATGAGCTCTCGATGCAACGCGGAACCGCCGGCACCTTGAGAGCTTAGGCGTAAATCAAAGCTGTTGTGATTCTTTTGTCCACTTATTAAGTACAAACTTCAAATTTTATTCATTAGTGATTAGTGTGAATATCAGTAGAAGGTATTGGCAACTGTGTCGGCCGGCTCAGTGACTCCGACGGCACGTGGATTCGTGTTTGAGCTTGTTATATTAACGGTGTAATGAGCTCTCGATGCAACGCGGAACCGCCGGCACTTTGATAGCTTAGGCGTAAATAAAAGCTGTTGTATTCTTTTGTTCACTTATTAAGTACACACTTCAAATTTTATTCATAAGTGATCAGTGTGAATATCAATAGAAGGTATTGGCAACTGTGTCGGCCGGCTCAGTGACTCCGACGGCACGTGGATTCGTGTTTGAGCTTGTTATATTAACGGCGTAATGAGCTGGCGATGCAACGCGGAACCGCCGGCACCTTGAGAGCTTAGGCGTAAATCAAAGCTGTTGTATTCTTTTGTCCACTTATTAAGTACAAACTTCAAATTTTATTCATTAGTGATTAGTGTGAATATCAGTAGAAGGTATTGGCAACTGTGTCGGCCGGCTCAGTGACTCTGACGGCGTGTGGATTCGTGTTTGAGCTTGTTTTATTAACGGCGTAATGAGCTGGCGATGCAACGCGGAACCGCCGGCACTTTGAGAGCTTAGGCGTAAATCAAAGCTGTTGTATTCTTTTGTCCACTTCTTAAGTACAAACTTCAAATTTTATTCATTAGTGATTAGTGTGAATATCAGTAGAAGGTATTGGCAACTGTGTCGGCCGGCTCGATTCGTTTTTGAGCTTGTTATATTAACGGCGTAATGAGCTGGCGATGCAACGCAGAACCGCCGGCACTTTGACAGTTTCAGAGCTTAAGCGTAAATCACACTTGTTGTAATCTGTTGATCTGGTAATACAACACAAATTTGGTGTGATCAGTGTAAATATCAGTCGAAGGTATCCGCAATTATGCCGGCTCAGTGGATCCGGCGGCATGGAGTGCGGATTCTTGTTTGAGGTTATTATATTAATAGCGTACTGAGCTGGCGATGCAACGCGAAACCGCCGGCACTTTCACAGCTTCAGAGCTTAGGCATAAATCACAGCTGTTGTATTCAGTTGATCTGGAAATAAAACACAAATTCCCAATTTTCTTCTCTAGTTATCACTAAGGGCCGTATTTGTAATCAGCTCTCAAGGGTGACAGCGAGTTCGTATCAGAAATGTCATTTCAGTACAAACTGGCCTGTCAAATCCATACTTAATATTGCTCTCAAGTTTGAGATCACTTCAAAAATACGAGCCTAAGTATCAGTTGAAGGTATCGGTAATTGTGCCGGCTGGCTTAAAAAATCCGAAGGATGAATTAATGTTTGAGCTTGTTATATTAACGGCGCTCTGCGTCGGCGATGCTACGCAAAACCGCCGGCTCCTTCACAGCTTCAGCTTTCTAGCTTAGACGTAAATCACAGCTATTGTATTCTGTTGATCTTGCAATACAACACAATTTCCCAATTTTCTTCTCAAGTGATCAGTGTGAATTTCAGTCGAAGGTATCGGCAATTGTGCCGTCTCAGTGAATCCGGCGGCATATATTAATATAACACGCCGTTAACGGCGCACTGAGCCGGCGATGCAATATGAAACCGCCGCCGGCACCTTTAGAGCTTAGGCATGAAGGGCGTGAATCACAACTTATGGTTCGATAGTTAAAACTTCGGGTCACCACAAACTAGCTAGTTAGCCGGGTTTAAGATAGACTTTATTATAAAGTGATAGTAGGTATAAAGGAGTCCCTGTTATATTGCTCAACATCAACTTCTCTCCTCTGACGACCACGCTTGCTTGTATGTTGCATTGCTTATTTAACATTTTCTCAAATTAAGACATTTAAACTCTCTAAGAAAGTGAAAAGTTATAAAATAGCGAATCTCGACATTATTAATTATATATTGATGTTGTTTATCGTGAATTGCATACCAATACCAAAGTCGGATATAAGCTTTTATTTTCCGCAGATCAGTTACCAGTATTATTGTTTAAACTGGCTCATTTATTCATTTTGTTTTATTTTGAAAGATAGCACTGACAGCATAATCTTTTATATTTTTCAATTACAAGAGTAGGTATTAAGAAAATAATAATACTGTTTTATTTGTAATCGTAGATCCCGGCTTCTGTGATCAGTAGCGTGGGGACGGTGAGTTTATCTCAGTCGTCGACAACACTGACCCCCGGCGGGATGGCCAACCCGATGACGCCCAGCGCGGGCGCGGGCGCGTCCGCAGCCCCGCCGCCGGCCGCCGTGGCGCACCAGCCCGCCGCGCAAGCGCCCGTGCGCAACTTGCCAAAGAAACGCAAGTTCGACCCCTCCGAGCTCGAGGAGATCGAACGCAACTGCGCCAACAACAACACTTCCAACTTGTCGACGTCCGTCCCCATGTCAGTGGAATATCAACCGGTTAACTACCAACCTCCGGCGCTGCAACGCTCGCCGATCGTGCACCTGTCTCCGCCTGCTGAGATCAAGACGTATCCCATGCACTACCCGAACATAGATCTGTCGGAGTGGCGGGACCACCGCGTGCTCGCGAAGCAGCGCGGGCTGTACCTGCCGGGAGTGATACGCCAAGCGGACGGGTGCAAGGTTGTCGTGGAGTTCGACTGGCAGGAGAACGAACCCGTCGAGTACAGTGACATATTTGGAGAGAACAAGTACGACATCATCAGCGACGCGAGCCCTCAGATGAGCCACCTGCTCATCGGGTCTGCGTGTGTGGTCCGCACCACCGATCCATCCAGAGAAGGCATGCAAAGCGTCTTTGTCGAGGGACTCGTTTTTGAAGTACTTAATTCGCCTATAAGGATAAGAGTCAAGGTAATTTACCTAAAGTATTGCTTTATTTACTGTGCTATTCATTTCATTAATTAATGTATTACTTCCGTAACACATTCAGTTTTTAGATTACTATAGGATTGTCTATTAACAGTTAGCTACAATGTCCGTATTGTGATGGTAAGCAGGTGACGGACGGTGACCTCGGCAAGGAAACGGTGGAGGTGAAGCGCGCGGACTTGCGGCTGCTACAGCCCCCCTGGGCTGACGAGCTGGAGGACGCCGGTTCCCAGGCCGCCTCCTCGCTTCACAATCCTCATCTACGGATGCACAATGCGCCCATGCAGGTGAGATACCACACCTTTATTCCCAAAAAAACCTTTCTGAGCTTGTCTCGTCCAGATCGCCTAAGGGGGCATAACATTCCTGGATGTCCCCTTTGTTCCTTACATACCCCCTTCTAGGATGAGCTGGAAGATAATCATACTTCTCCGCCGATGGACCACGGTGGACCCAGTACAGATCGGTTGACTTTACACACAACCTTTGAATTTGTTCGCAGGTGTGAGCAGATTCAATATTCAAATCTTCATCTTTGTTGAAAATGAAAAATAAGAAAACATTTATGATTGACTCGAGTACTATTGTTATTATAATGCCATGCAAGCACCGATAAAAGAATAGGTAGCTTTTCAGGATCAAGATGAAACGAATAGCAAAGATTTGTGGGAAATACCTATATCCTTTGAACAATAGCATTCGCATACGAATCTATATTATTTAAAGACGTCTCCCAATTCTTCTTCTTAGCGAGTGGATACTCAAGTCGAACAACGTCCCGATGAACCCTGGTGTCAGAGTTTTCAATCCGTCTAGTAGAGTAGCACAGCAATTAGGCCTCCCACTACCTTTTGCTTTGTTCATAGAACCATAATCTTCTACATAATCATAGATATAATTGACATATCTCATATCCAATACGTCAAAGATATTGTCTCAACCGCGAATCGATACCGAACGTCAGTTCTGATGAGAAGGCAGACACACTGTTAATTATGCGTTAGTTTCCTGTCTTTGGCCGTGTGGATTGCAGTTGTAGAGTTGAATATAGTAATATAGTTCTTATTAACTTACTTCCCGCTTTCGTGGTAATTCAAGACTTAGATCGCAAGCCTAAAGCTGCGAATACACTTTTTCCTAAAGCGATTTCATATACAGAAGTAACCAAATAGCTGTCCATATTTTATGGTGTGATTCTACCCATCTTATTCTTAGCGAGTGGATTCTCGAGTCGAACAACGACCCGATAAACCAAGGTGTCAGAGTTTTTAAACCGCCTAGTAACACAGCTATTAGGCCTCTGTCGTGGTTTTGAGTAACAACCACTATCAAAGACAGCGACCGGGACAGACTACTTAACGTGCCCTCCGAAGCACGGAATCTTTTTTCTTTTCGGACAATTAAGTGATTCTGCCTGCAATGTCCTAACCAAACTGGGCAAAACCTCACAAAGTGATAAATTGACAAATACCAACTTCGTGTTGATATTTATATCTGGGAATCGAACCCAGGGCCTCCGTATCGTAAGCCCATGGCTCTGATCACTAGACCACGGAGGCAGTTACCCATGGAGGTATTCTACCCATGAAACTGAATAACTTTCTGCAAGAAACATAGGTATAAAAAAGAAAAATGTCCCACCCATACAAATTGACTCGAGCCGCTGACACCACTTATATGGGAGGGCCAAATTATTATTTCGTATTTCGACCTATGTGGCGGAACGACCTTTGTGTTGGTCGTTTACGCTCTGCCTACCCCATTAGGGATAAAGGCGTCAATATATGTATGTACGTATGTTCCTCGGGGAAAGTTCTTCAGTTTTATGGGTACAATGAAGGTAGAATCACACCCTAAAATATGACCAGCTATTTGTTTTCTCCTGTATATGAAATAACTACCTATTGACGAAGAAGCGTGTTCGTCACTATATGGATGACCCGTAACAGATGGGCGGTGAGAACTTCTTCACGTCGTCGCCAATGCCGGGCGCCGGGCCCGTGGTGACCGTGGGCGCATTGTCCAACGGCAGCATGGACGAGCTGCGCAAACGCACCTTCGACGACTACGGCGAGAGCGACGACGAGCTCAAGAACGACATCATGTTCCCCACAGAGGTGTCGCACTTGGGTAAGTTACATACATACATATAATCACGCCTTTATCAATAGTGGGGTAGGTGGAGTGTAAACTACCTAAACAAAGGTCGTTCCGCCACGTCTGACAAAGTTTTCGGGGTTATTTAAGATAGATTTGTAGGTATTTTGCTGTAGTGACAGGTTGTTAGCCTATCGCCTAAATTTAAATATACAGAAACCCTCTGATCCATTAGCTGGTTTTTACAGCATGTCCGGAAGGAAATGCTTCTGGGACATTCTATGTTTTTTTCTCGCTCCCAGTCCAGCATGGAAGCAAGTGGATAAGTTAGTATTAAATATATCTATTCAATGTCACACGGAAAACAAAACTAACGCAGATCCCAGCATCGGTCAGCTCAGTTGAAGTCACCAAAAGAAGATCCTTCATTCAAGTTGAAATCTCCAAAAGAAGATACCACGTCTTATTTAACAGCTCTTTCGTCGCCGTAACAAAATCAAATTTAAATTAGTGTTTAATCTAAAACAGAAGTTTAAACAAAATAAAACCAGCCGGTTTTATTCCATACTCAAACAATTGCAGCATTAGAAATGTAAAATAAAATGATAAAAAATGAGCTACCTTACACCCTTCACAAATCGAGTAATGCATCCAACGCGTATTCAGATATAAAGCACAGTGCCAATGCATGGAGAAAAAAAGTTGTTGCACAAAAATGGAATTCATAAACTTTCAAAGGGCCTTCAGAGCTTTGAAAAGCGAAGCCCCTTTGAAAAGCGATCAGCCGTGCGAAAGGTGGCTGCGACACTGTTAGGCGTGTAAATTGCTAACTTTACGGCATCCCATAGCAGGAGTTGGCGAAGAGTCGCTGGAGTATACATATACCGTTGAACAACTCCAGACTTGTTTGTTCCGGAATGTTTCTCCGGCATGTCACGCCCGAGCGGATGTTGCAGCAAGGGATGGGGGCTCATGATGCTACGTTTCATCGCGAACAATTATTTCGTATATTACGATCATTTTCAATTCCTCGAGGTTTTTTATATCTCTATCATCATTTTAAGTTTGTCATATTTTTAGTTTGACTATTCGGGTTCCGACGGCCAAAGCATATTTTCAACGAAAATTGAAGTTTCATTAATTTTATAACAGTCTAAAATACCAGCGATCCTGCTGTAAATGTATTTGCCGAACTCAGATTAAAGCTCAGAATTTAAAATATATTTAGGTCGAAAAGCCCGTGCTCGAAATATTAAAAATATAGGACGTTCCAATTAGTGAATCAATTGATCAACAGTTTAATGGAAGTGCAGTGCAGATTTATTTTTTGCACAAGTAACGAACAGTATGTGTTATAGTGACGTCATCGGTGTACATTTATTCTAATTATAAAATAAAAATATTGGCTAATCAAAAACGAAAACTATGAAATAAGTTGTTTAATATTACGTAAATATTATGAAAAAAAGAGATATATTTTCATATTAACTAGGCCAGCATTATGTTGGGAGAATTGACGCCATTGTAAATTGTTTATGTGCAGACTGCAGCAACAGCAAGCGCAGCAGCCTGCAAAGCCGCGGCAGCACGTCCAGCCTTCTGGAGAGAAGCCTCACGCCGCGCTCGCAGCCACCCACGCCCAGGTCAGTGCTACCAATACCACAACATCATCAGCAGCAATCAGACGCCCACAGCGGGACATAGGCTTCTTCACGGAGCAACCTTTGAACCACCCTCAATACTACACACCAGTAAATAACAGTGGCAACATCAGCAAAATGTTTTTTTTTGTTGGTTCCTTGACTGTCTAAAATTTATTTTATGTGTTTTTTGTACATTTTGTTTTAATTTGAGTTCACTAGATTTTTAGTTATTATTCTCGTTTTATTGAACTATTTCTTTTTTGTTTTGTGCCAAAATTTATGTGCATGCTACCGTGTTTGTTCCAGAAACAAATATTATGATTTATCTATCTTTCCTTTTTTGTTTGATTATGTGCGATATTGTTCGAGTAGGTTTTACTAACTTGTATTAATAGAATTGGTAACTCAACTAATCCTGCCACTGCGAATTCATTGTCAAGGAAAATGAGATAAACCAATTTTCACGTCTTTCGTAAGATTAGTATTGCAAGAAAATTATGGCGTACTTTTAGATTCTTTGTAATAGCTTTTCTAATTCCGCAGCAGATAGGATAGGCAGGAATTGGAAAAATAACCTGCCAAGTTAATTGCTTCCTTGCAAGCCGTGAAGGCGAAGGGCACAAAGAATAGTACATTGTTCATCGAGGGGAGAACATGATCGAATCCTGCGAGTGGGTGGCGTCAGCTGCGCTTCGGGTCTCAATACACACGAGTTGGGAATCGCATTTTCTTCCGAGTGATACATAGTGCTTTGTACTACGCCTATGAGGAAAATATAATTAAAAATCCTCATAAGACAAAGAGTGTCATCATCCATCAGAACACACACAAAACACATATTATACGGAGTGTAAGGGACAGCGTTCCGCAAACTGATAGCGGTTGCTCAATCAACGGAACTGAACAACTATCAACAGGTTTTTTTTTACCAAGTGAAAAAAAATAAGTATTGGTTTGCCATAAAAATTGTCTGATCAAGGTGGTAATTTTGTTTGGAAAGTTAATTTTTTTTTTATCTCCTGAAAGAAAATCCTGGTGATGGTTGTTCAGTTTTATTGACTGAGCAACCCCTATCAGTTTGCGGGACGCTGTCCCTTACACTCGGTTTACAGTTAATTATATAAATCAATGAACGAAAAAGAATTCTCGCGGACATTTTGATTTTTTCTTATTTTTTACTTGAAAATATAAAAGAGGCAAATAATACAAAACACATACTGCCAACAAACGTAAGTGGACAGTATTATTTTATGGGCTTCGAGATACAAACTTTTTGTCTATTGGCATTCGTCTCCAGTCTTTAATTATAAATTAAAAACAAAATATAGGAGGGCAGAAAGTGCTTACTTTCTACCCGCTGCAGCAGGGAAGAAAGTAAATCCCATATATTTTTGCCACCCGCATATTTGTTCGCTTAGTTTACGTATCCCGGTCTTCCCTTCCCTTTAGGCAGGACAAAAGCAACTATTTCTAGAACAACAAATTGTTCAATTATTATGGTTAGACTAGTGAATAGTCAACTGGTGCGCAAGTTGTTATCGTATAACCGTAGCGATGCGGAGGAAGGCAGCGATTGAGAAGTCACGTTGCACGCGCGGAGCCATCAGCCACGCGCCTCGTCACTCGTGGCTCGTGCGCCCGTGCCGCCCGTGCGTCTACATACCTCGCCTTCACTCCCCCTTATTACACATTCATAACAGCCACACTGTCATCTATGAGCGGAAGTTGATCAATTGAACTCCGCTTCGCACCGGCAATAAATCGAATATCGATTTCTTGAGAATGCAAGCATGTGTTATTGACAGGGTTCGCCGGGACCGCCCCTGCTACGGTCAGGCGGGTTCAATAATTATTAAGTAGTCTGCACTGCAATCTAGCTTCGCTGTAGTTTTTCAATATTACATCGGAAATCGATCCTTGATATTATTGCATCATGCAATTCAACAACCTTCAAAGAAATTAAAGCGGAAATGCTGTGCGATACATAATATTATGCTAATTTGCGAATACTCATTGCTAATGTTACTGTTTTGAGAGTACGAGAGTTTGTGTTCAATGTGGGTGGGATCTACTAAACAACAATCACAACAACAACAAAAAAAGACGTGATTGAAAATGAGGCACACTTTTTAAAAATTCTATATCTATAAATGTTTATAATGAAGAGTATGTATGCGAATTCAATATAAATGGAATATCAGTAAAACGCAGACACAAATATAACTATTTTGAGTTGGTTAAACCGTGGAAATTAATGTACGAGTAAATGGGAGGTAAGGTGCGGTGTCCAGCAGTGGGATAGGGATAGAAATATTCTGGATAGTGTCAATAAGTATAAATAAAAGTTCGATCAAGTTTGCCTTTATTTAATTCCGCCCATGCACCTTTGAATAGATTCGATCATAGAAATGTCTCCACGTGAATTTAGAAAATATCTAATGTACTGTTGTGCTTACTAATAATATGCTCGTGAATTTAATGAGTTTCCTCTTTAATACTTTTTTTATTGCATTATTTTATTTTGTTGCTCAGCGTTACTCTTTCATGATAACCATAGTTTAAACTATATTTTACGGCTTCGCGATCTATCTTCTCTTTGCGAGTTTACATACATATAATCACGCCTTTATCCCTAATGGGGTAGGCAGAACGTAAACGACCTAAACAAAGGTCGTTCCGCCACGTCTGACAAAGTTTTGAGGGTTATTTAAGATATATTTGTAGGTATATTGCTGATTGTCAGAATGTCAGCCAATCGCCTAAATTGTAATATACAGTAACCCTCGGATGACTTAGCTGGTTTTTACAGCATGCCCAGGAGGAAATGAAGCTGGCATATTCTATGTTTTTCTCTTGCTCCCGGTCCAGCATGGAGAGTTTAGGGTTCTTTGCGAGTTTATATTTTTATTAGTCCAACATCTACAACCACGGCTGTAGTAAAGAGTACGAAACGTTCAAGTATTGATAGGTAGTTGATGATAGAATAGTGATAGCATATGTTTTGCAGTAGACTGCGTTCGATAAGATGATATTCTCCTTATTTTGTCGAGTGGAGGAATGGCTCGAAGTATCCTGATGTCATAGGTTTTACATACATACATATAATCACGCCTTTATCCTTAATGAGACAGGCAGAGCGTTAATGACCTAAACAGGTCGTTCCGCCACGTCTGACAAAGTTTTAAAATATATTTGTAGGTATATAGCTGTAGTGACAGGTTGTCAGCCAATCGCCTAAATTGCGATATACAGAAACCCTCGGAAGCCTTAGCTGGTTTTTACAGCATGCCCAGGAAGAAATGCAGCTGGCATATTCTATGGTTTTCTCTCGCTCCCAGTCCAGCAAGGAAGACACAAGCAAACAAACAAACAGACTTTCGCATTTATGATATTAGTATAGATATTACTACGGCCTCCACTACGGTTTAAACCACCTAAAAGGCCTCTTATCTAGTTTGTGTAATGACCACAATTAAAGACAGCTACCGAGATCGACTAGCTTAACGTGCCACCGAAGCATCGTCTTTCTTGGTAGCCAATTAGGTAATGATCATGTTAGTGTCTAATAATAATGCCTTTGTTAGTTCTAGTACTGTTTTGAAGTACCCTTACGGTTTACTTGCCACCGTCAAAAAGTATGATAGTTATAGTCTGTCAACGTCGTGCTTACCGCGCCTTAGGGGTACAGACGTGCGCGGGGACGCGGTAACGGGGGTGCGGGCGGTGAAGCAGGAGGGTGAGCGAGCACGACGCAATGTGTTCGTGTTCGCAATCGCCGCGTGCTACCGCGTCCCCGCCAACGTCTGTACCCCTAGGGCGCGGTAAGCACGACGTTGACAGACTATAGTACCTAGAGTTACTGCCAGAAATTGACTATTTTGAATCGTATACATACTTCTTATCGGTTAGTTATCCAATAAGAATAGCAAAATGGCGAATGCGTTTCGATTTGGTTCGGCATTTAATACAAATTACATTATCAAATTCCATGTACGCCATGTCTATGACATGCATATATTATTTGTCATTATGTGTGATAGACAGTATACCATGATACGTAAAATAAGTACTGGGGTATTGGATACATACATACATAAATACATAAATCACGCCTTTATCCCTTACGGGGTAGGCAGAGCGTTTAACGCCTCGTAAAAGGCGCTTTCGCCACGTCTGACAAAAATTGAGGGCAATTTTAGATTGTAATATGTATTGCTATAGTGACAGGTTGTCAGCCCATCGCCTAAATTACAATACACTAACCCTCGAGTCCCTTTTGCTGACTTCAACAGCATGCCCGGGAGGAAAGGCAGCTGGAACATTCTATGTTTTTCTATCTCTCCCAGTCCAGCATGGAAGAAATGGGTATTGGATACATTAAATTTGATACATACACGGATTGGCGAACGCAGTGCGAAATATTACATTAACGGGGAACAATGTTCCCCGTTCCCTGGATACACTCCCTTAGTCGGATTTCACGACACCTGCAGGAAGATAGCTATTAACGATGTGAATATAACCCGGCACAACATGATACCACAATTTTATTTAGTATTTAATTCACGTGCTACTTATTTAATCCGAGCTCATATTTAATTTAATTTTGTAGCCTAAAAGCAACGGCGAATTAAAAAAAAAAAATCTAGCAGATATGTGTTCAGCGATGATAATGCTATGAAACAACAGCATCTTAAATAATTATTTACCCTCCTTTACGGTTTTAATCAATACTTCTTCTGTCGAGTGGGTATCGGGTCTATGGACCCGATGAACCCTGGTGTCAGAGTTTTTAAACCGCCTAGTAGCACAACTATCAGGCCTCTGACATGGTTTTGTGTAACGACCACTATCAAAGACAGCGACCGGGACCGACGGCTTAACGTGCCCTCCGAAGCACAAAATCTTTTTCTTTTCGGATAATCAGGTGATTCAGCCTGCAATGTCCTACCCAAACTGGGGAAAAATTCACAAAGTGATAAATTCTCTAATATCAACTTTGTGATCGGGAGCCCATGGCACTAGCCACTAGACCACGGAGGCAGTTTAATCAATACTAAACTACTAGTTTTTAGCGATTTTGTTATTATTTATGGCACGTGGCACTATTTCTTTATGTTTTACATTTGCACGAATAAAAAAATAAATTGTCGCTGTATTTCTATTAAATGAGACGCATTGAGACTTGTGTTTCCAGCGCGGGCCGTTGTGGTCTATCTGTTGCAGGCCAATTGTATTTACAAACGACCTCGTCCACTTACGTTTTATGAACTGCCTAGGCCTATTGTATGATGGATTCCACTGCGTCAACGTCAACTTGGATTGTTGTTGGTTGTTGTAAAAGGGTGACAATAATATAAGTAAGAGTATGTTTATAACAATTTATTTATTTGAGATAACACCAAGTAAAAATTACATTCGTTTGAATGCTTAAACAGGGTTTTTCCTAGAAATTATCACTCTATAACGTGAGACGAAAAAGATATACAATCAGGTCCCGGAGACAAAAAGGCACTGTTATTCTTAATTTAACACATTTTAAGCCTTTTAACAGTCTAAAACATAAGAAGAAGAAAGTTTATTATTGCGGAAGAAAGTTTATAAATGAATCTGTTCGCGACGGAGCTTAAGTATTTTATATTTTAATTTAATTCAATAAATAAATAAGGAGTATTTTTTAGGATGGCCACACTTGAGAGCTGTTATCCCTAAATAAGAGGTAAATTCAAATTAAAAAATCAGAGCGAGTGATAGAACGAGATAGCAATAGTATTCTATTCTTGTCTTTTTACCAACATGACGTATGATCAAGAATATTCGAGAATCGATTTAATGCCAGCCCTTTCTTACCAGTGACAGTTTGTATTTAGCTATCTCGATCGAACATTACAGAAGACACTTGACATTTCGAGAAAAGAGTTGCCAGCTGTTTCCCGAGAATTCTACAGTACCGAGATTGGAGTATATAAACAGCTGCGTAGACCGCACCAAACATATAGTTTCGTAATAGCATATAGTTTCGTGATACACATACTGTATGGTGATACAGTTCAGTTATACAGTTTCGTTTTAACAGTCCAAATAGTGGACAGTGAACAGATTAGATATAGTTTCGTGATAGATACAGTATAGTACAGTGATATAGTTTTGTGATAGATACAGTATACAGTAACAGTGACAGTGATTCCGTGACAATTCGTAAATAATTATCGACAAACAGTTCCGTAATCGTTTCGTATAGTGTTTCCGTGATAGTTCGTAAATAGTTATCGATAGAGTTTCGTAAACAGTTTCCGTTTCGTATCCGGTTTTGAATAGTTCCGAAAGTAGCAAGTATAAGAATAACAGTGAAAATATTAAGATTAATAGTGATAATAGAAGTGTGAAGTGCTGTTTATAGTTTAATTTATGAATATTTAAGATTTTGCGCCATTCTGTTTTATAGTGTTGCCAGATAGTTTTAACATTTAATTATTTGTAGAATTTCCGTTTTCATTCGTTCTTTTTTGGACAGTTCGTCCATAGTGGTGCCAGTAATTTCGTATATAGATTTGTTAGTAGTTTTTCGTTAATAAATATACAGTCCATTTATAGTATAGTTTTATGTCGTGTACATTGAGGTAGGCACGTTTGGTTACGCCGAACACTATCTTGTACAGAATCAGTTCTAGTTCTGGCACATCATTAATTTAACCTTTAAAGCTTTTTCCTTCGGACTAATTTTGTGCTGCTTTCTGCCACATGTCGGCCTTTATGGATACATCAGCGTTGTTATACTCTAAATAACCTCTAAAACTTTGAGTCCAGGGCGTTAGGGCGATGCACACGTTGAGCTCCGCGCTACGTCGCGTAGCGTGGATATTGTCTATGCTCCATTGTTTGAACCACAGAGCAGTTGGTTTGAACAATGAAACATAGACAATATCTGCCCTACGCGACGTAGCGCGGAACTCAATGTGTGCACCGCCTTAGTGGACCCCATATGCATATCCTACAGATAAAATGGCACTGTCGAATCGATCCCTAAAATCACTTGTTTCATTTCGTTCTATTTATATCAAAAACAATGTAGCTTAGACGTGTTTTCATAGTTAATAACTCACACAGAAAGGAACATATCCGCCATAGAAAGTACCATATCCGCCATCTTTCTTATATTGATATACAGCGCCACGTGTTTGGCACTACGTTGAACGATAATCGTCTTTCTGCACATTATAAAATACCGAAGTTTTATATACGGGGAATACCCTAACCACGAATAACAAAGGCCATAAGTCCTTTTCTTATTCTATCTCTGTCTTTCGTTTCTTTTTAGTATTATGTAATTGGCCTTCGGTAGTTTATAAACCATATTTCTTTTTGTAGTGCAGGAAATTATAAACAAGCTACCATACTAATCCACTTTTTTTGCTTTAGAACTTTGAGCTTTCACTACATATGTTTACTAGGTCAATTTAAGTTAGTTTCGTTCTAGTGCATGACACACACAGATTTTGTTTTATCCTGGGGGAGCGTGGGGTAGATGAAACTTTTAACTGGGTAAACTTTATTTCGCAAACCTATCGATCGTGTGGGGTATGCAATAAACCCTTTGTTGGTTTAAGTTGATTCTAAAAATATATCTCATAGTTATATGTATTATAGCCAACTGATTTGTATAAAATTAAAATAAATCATAACTATTCATTTTTGAAACGCGCCATGTTTTGGGCTGTTCCTGACAGGAAACGGCTGAATGTTTTTCTCTAGCCTGTGCCAAATGACTTGTTACATCTTCAAAATCTAAGACACTGAGATAGAAATTAGGAAATACTAATGCCTACTCATATTCTAATTTTGAAATCTCCATATAATTTTCAAATAAATTTGTATAGATATAAAAAAAACATGTGTCTTGGAATTAGTGTTGCAAAACTATCGATAGTTTGACTATCGATAGTTGACCTTGAAAATCAGTTAGAATATCGATAAGCCTATCGATAGTATCGATAATATCGATAGTATCGATAGCTATTAGAAATCAATAGTATTGGTTGACGTCATAACTATCGATACTATCGATAGTATTGCTTTCCAATAGTATCGATAGTATCAATAGTTTATAATTGATACTATCGATAGTATCGATAGTATCAAGCAATAGTGCATAAATACTATCGATAGTATCGATAGTATTTATGCACTATTGCTTGCAAACAATCGATACTATCTATTGTTGCAAAAACTATCGATAGTATTGAACTATCGATAGTCCGCGAAAATTCAATAGTATTGCTTTTGATTTGTATTCTATGTGGTGGTTAGTGTAATGAAATATAATCAATATTTTTTGACCTAATTTCCTTGGTTTTATTTTTATAATCACGAGCGAGTACATACTCAACTCAACTTAATGCTAATTGATTCTTTTTGAAACTCACTATATATAGAAATTCGAAAAACAAATACTAAAATCCTTGCTAATTGCAGTATTCCCCAGCACAAATAAAAATCCCAAAAATAGTGCACTCAAATAATTATAGGAACATGAAACTAAAATTGATTATACTTCATAAAACTAACCACCACATAGAATACAAATCAAAAGCAATACTATTGAATTTTCGCGGACTATCGATTGTTCGATACTATCGATAGTTTTTGCAACAATCGATAGTATCGATTGTTTGTAACCAATAGTGCATAAATACTATCGATACTATCGATAGTATCAATTATAAACTATTGATACTATCGATACTATTGGAAAGCAATACTATCGATAGTATCGATAGTTATGACGTCAACCAATACTATTGATTTCTAATAGCTATCGATACTATCAATATTATCGATACTATCGATAGGCTTATCGATATTCTAACTGATTTTCAAGGTCAGCTATCGATAGTCAAACTATCGATAGTTTTGCAACACTAATTCCAAGACACATGTTTTTTTTATATCTATACAAATTTATTTGAAAATTATATGGAGATTTTAAAATTAGAATATGAGTAGGCATTAGTATTTCCTAATTTCTATCTCAGTGTCTTAGATTTTGAAGATGTAACAAGTCATTTGGCACAGGCTAGAGAAAAACATTCAGCCGTTTCCTGTCAGGAACAGCCCAAACATGGCGCGTTTCAAAAATGAATAGTTATGATTTATTTTAATTTTATACAAATCAGTTGGCTGTAATACATATAACTATGAGATACTATCGATACTATTGGAATGCAATACTATCGATAGTATCGATAGTTATGACGTCAACCAATACTATTGATTTCTAATAGCTATCGATACTATCGATAATCGATATTATCGATAGTATCGATAGGCCTATCGATATTCTTACTTTTTTCAAAGGTCACGATGCTATCGATAGTACTATCGATAGTTCGATATATTGTTGCAACACTACTTGGAATAGAAATACTTAAAATGACCTAGTAAACAAATGTATTGAATCTCAAAGCTCTAGAACAAAAAAGTAGGTCAAGTCGCTTATTTCCTAGAATACCACTACGGACGAGGTTGTTTGTAAACGAACGAATTATACGATTTGCCTGCGACATACCCCACTTTTCCCAACTGTACCGTTTTGTTGAAGATCTCAAGCGGCGACGCCGCACAAATACAAGAAGGGCGACGTGGTGTCCACGCCGACCGGCATCCGGAAGAAGTTCAACGGCAAGCAGTGGCGGCGGCTGTGCTCCAAAGATGGCTGCACCAAGGAGAGCCAGCGCCGAGGCTACTGCTCGCGCCACCTGTCCCTGCGCGGCGTCACCAGGTCCTCCAACACGCCGCTCGCGCAGGGCTCCACGCAGAACCCGCAACAAAGGTACTACCACGCTTTACTCATGTATACTCCGAAACAAGATACAAACATACATAAATCACGCCTTTATCCCTTACGGGGTAGGCAGAGCGTTTAACGCCTCGTAAAAGGCGCTTTCGCCACGTCTGACAAGAATTGAGGGCAATTTTAGATTGTAATATGAAACAAGATAATTGCATAATAGAGGAATGCAGATTGTTTGGTCAAGTTGAGAGGATGAATAAAAGTAGTAGTATATTCAACTTCAACTTTGAGTCGTTTGGCGTTTCCCTGATGATTCCGCCAGTGTCGAGTTTGTATGGCCTTTTGAGGAGGTAGGCCTATTACAATGCTTTTAATCATACAAACCTTAAAGCTGTCATTTTCACCACGTCAAGCTAATAAGAACCTATCTACAAAGTTATCAATATTTGTATACAGTCGCAAATATCAACATTATTATGTTTTTCACAACGTTTAAATTGAAATGCTCTATCGCTACTTATCGTCATAGTCTTAAATTTTTTATTGTTTCATTATCAGGCAAAGTAGCGCCCAGATACAGATAAATATTCAATGAATACATGGAACCATGCTTATATTACGTATGGGAATAAAGACAAGTCTGGTCTTTATGATAAAAGGTTTTTGCATATCGTGGACCAATGTTGAAACTGGGCGAAATAATATAAATGCCTATTGTAGGCTGATCAGATTTCGTGATTTAGCCAATTATTTAAAAGTGATGTGCATATTTTAATGTTAAGCATAGTGACACGACAGGACCTATTACATATACATTTAGGGAATCCGCGTGACTACTGTTATTTGCCCCTGGAGTACGCGACAAATATCAGCAAAATACGGCTGATGGTGAACGAATGTTGTACTTTTGGCAGGATTACCTTTGGACCGAAGCATGGATATTTTAAGTACAGCAACTTATATTTTTGATCATCAAAACCGAGCATTGCGCCCGAGCGAGCTAATTTGCTATAAAGTAAATTCGGCGCTACCACGTTCAAAGGGCGGTCTAACAAAAAATACGTGTTTACTTACAAAAATTCACGTAATTATCAACAAAGAGAGATGCGAAAGTATAGTTTATCGTACCTTAATATGTGAGTAACGCACGTCTACACCGTGACTCAGTCCTGAAATGTCTCGAGTAAACAAATTATACTATTAGCATGACTAACAAGTAACCAGTTATGCAGTGTTGTATGCAGCGTATGAATTCGATGTATTAAAAAAAACGCATGTATACAAAAAAGTAGGAAATATGTGCTGAATTAACTTTCTCTATGGTCAGGCAATTTTGAACCCTGTATTACTGTGGCTACAATACAACATATATTTTATCAAAAATGTAAAGGAACTATCGTATATTTTTATACGCAAAACATATAGGCCCGTTTTTATAATCAGCTCTTAAAAGTGACAGCGAGTTTGAGTTCGATTCAGAAATGTCATTTCAGTACAAAATGGCCAATCAAATCCATTCTTAATATCGATCTCAATTAGCCACATTTGAACTTGTATCAGAGAAAAGTCCCTTTATATTTGATCTGTCGTTGCCATCAGCTTCATTCATATTGCAATAATTTCACTCAGATTGCATCTTTGTCGTCTGTTTTTATGTACATTTGCAAACAAGTCGGGACCGCTGCGTTAATATTCGTAAACCGTGTTTTCAAAACATGTAAAATACTCGGGCAAGATGAAAAGAGTTTTGTTTACTTTATTTGAATTTTTTGCAACTCGAGGCCGTGGACCGCGGGCGCTATTCAGTTTTTAATTTCTGTGTTTATGAAGTCTGGAGAGCCAAAGGGACAGCAATACAATGTTTTTGCAGCAAACGTCATTTACATAAAGGTGGATAATAGAGTCAATAAGTTGTAGAGGTAGAACGGGTTAGTGAGTCAACTACCAAGGTCAATTCTAGATATTACATGTCCACTTTGTTCTTCTGTCGTGACTCGTAACAGCTTTTGGGACAGTTTAAATCGTTTGAATTTAATTTTGTATTATTATGACAGCCCATATCCACCCTGCAGTGGGTGGATGTGGGCTAAAAAGATGATGCCAGATCCATAGGATTGACCAATGAAGTAAAAATAAAGACAGATACCGAAACGTGTGTTTTGTTTGCAGGAGCAGTAGCAAGTCGTTGTCGTCGAGCGGCACGGGCGTGGAGGGAGACGAGACGTCGCGCGAGTCCGACACCACGCCGCCGTACCGCGTCACCGGCCGCTTCGACCCCGACGAAACGGAGGCCGCCAACATGCTCGGTGAGATCAAAAAAGAAGCTGTCAACGGCAGATCTAGCTTTGCATTTGGGTGGAGAACTCATTTAGTTGAGGTCTAATCAAAATAGGCTTCACGAAAATCAACAGACAACTACGGAAATGCATGAATAAGTAACGCGAACAATGCGAGCTTGACCTTTCACAAAAATAGTATGTAGATAAATATGCTAAAGTATGAAAACGTAACGCAAGTGACGTGACGACTTTCTACAAAAATTACCAGACAAATATGGGAAAAATTCATGATTAGGTATTGTAAACAATGCGAGTTCGACTTCTTACAAAACTAAATAAACGATTACGGAGCCATGGAGCTGAGGCTAAGGCATGTAAACGTAACGCGAGCGAAGCGAGCTTGAATTTTTCCGAAAACATCTATTACATATGATAATAAATTATCAGTTATTGATTTCAACCTGGCCAGAGGCGGGGCATGAACCCCCAAGACATTTTCTAACTGGAAGTAGTTTTTTCCTTTCCTGGAAATAAGTTCAGTTTGCGGTATACAGTCCCTTAACCCTGTATTTTTTCTTATTATCAATGCTAGTTTGTCTTATTCTTGGTGTCAAGTTGTAAGTGTCTATTGGTTGTATTGCAGTGTCGCTGGGCAGCTCTCGGTCCGGGAGCCCTGGCGCTTCGCCCGTGGGCGCGGACACGCCGGGCCTGCGCAACAACGTGTTCGTGCCGATATGCTCGCCGCAGCCGCACTCGCACCGCCACCATCTCATCAGGTAACATAACATAAAAATATTTTGTTGCACGTAATAATAATAATCAAAAATACAACAGATAACAACAAAAGACAAGTACAACATATATATATATATATACTTTATTGCATAAACACAAAAGAAATGTAATTTACAAATATAGTGTGCAAGGGCGAACTTATCTCTATGAAGAGATCTCTTCCAGCCAACCCAATGGTAGTAAGAGAAAGTGAATAATTAAAAACAATTTAATTAACATAGGCGGCCTTAATAGAAAGGTAGCCATTTGTAGCCAAAGAAAAATGCGTAGCGGTAAGCGGGATAGTGCAAGCCTAGTCGTAATGCATTAAAACCCTGGTTTCTCTCAACTTACTTGTATAGTATGTCCGGGAAGAGAAGCGACTGGAATACAGCTTCCAGTCCAGAATCATCTCATCAATCATCAAAAATAAAATGAAGGGCTTCTTTAGATCACAAAACTGATCAATTTTCTCTATGAATCATAAACCAAAATCAAAAATATAATAGGAGTATAATAAAATGGGTTAATCAAATGGGGACGTTTATCGTCTTAAAAAAATATAGTATAATACAGGAATATTAAACTGGGTTTATCGGGTTCGTCGGATTGAGAAAATTCACTCGATAAAACAAGAAGACGTAAAGAGGAACAAATAGTAACATATATATACATACAATCACGCCTTTATCCCTAATGGTGTAGGCACTCGGCAGAGAGAAACAAAGCTCGATAAACCACGTCTGACAACCTTTGAGGGTCATTTCAGATATGTATGTACGTATATTGCTGTAGTGACAGGTTGTCAGCCCATCGCCTAAATCACTTAGCTGGATTTTACAGCAAGCCTGGGACGAGATGCAGCTGGCACATTCTATGTTTATTTTTCACTTCCAGTGCAGTATTGATGATTAGTAACGTACATACTTATAGTCACGCCTTTATCCCTAATGGGGTAGGCAGAGCGTAAACAACCTAAACTATCGCCACGTCTGTCAGTTTTTAGGGTTATTTAAGATAGATTTGTAGATTATAGTGACGGTTTATGTGAATTGTTGTAGGCCCGAGTTGGTCCGGCCTGCGCGCGAGAGTTCTCCAGTGCCTGTCGCCACCAGCGTCATACGAGTGTCGCCAGCACCCACCTACCACTATCAGGTAAACTACTAGCATGCTGACTGCCTCCGTGGTCATAATTTTTTCTCACTTCGTCTGATTTTCCCCATTTTGATCACGCGTTGAATCACGCCATTGTTTGGAAGTAAAAAGATTGTGTGCTTCGTTAAGCCGTCGGTCACAGTCGCTGTCTTTGATAGTAGTTGTTACTTAAACCACGTCAGAGGCCTATTAGCTGTGCTATTAGGCGGTTTAAAAACTCTTAAACCAGGGTTATTAAGGTCGTTCGTCGATTTGAAAAATCCACTCGTGAAGGAGAAGAAGGCTATCATATTATAGATAGTTGTTGTACAGTCAGCAAAGCAGATATCTGTGCAGGACCACTCGTGACATATGAAGTTATTTCAGAAACTTATTAACGGTTAGTCATGAAAATTCGTACATTTGTACAATTTATTTACTTAAAACTTAAATATACAAAACTCCATGAAAACCCTTTAATTATTTCATCCGGTTCGAGAGGCTCTGTACAGCGATCGCCTTTGCTGAGTGTACCAACTATCGCAAACTAAAGTATAAGCTGGATAAAAAATACAGGGATCTAGGTTAATCCAAGATTAAGTATAGCTTTTATCCTGGGAATCTATTTTGTGTTATGCGAAGATGTAACCCACGGCCTTCTGTAAAGAAACCAGTCTACCACCTACTGAGCTATCGGATAAAACAAGCATTCGTTTACAGGCAGAGAATCGGAACGGCGGCCCAATGACACTTCATCAGACCAACATAAGCCAGCCCAACATGATTGGCATCCACTCGATGGCGCCCACCCATCCAACCACCATCCAGACGTCTCTGAACGCCGGCACGACGATCCAGTCCAGCTCGGTGATGAACAGCGGCATCTCGCTCAACATCAACAACCTGAGCCAACTGAATCACCAGAACACGTTGCGCAATGCCAAGATGGACGACATCCCACAAAACCTGATCATGCACCGGAGCGCCCCATCCAACGGGATGGAGGAGCCCTACCGGCCCCAGCAGTCAATGCACCTCCGCAATGGCATCCACGACACCTACATGCGCGAGGACCTGTCGCCGCCGAACAACCACGAAAATTTTGGCAATAGAAGAGTCTCGGAGTATGAGGAGGAAGAGCATTCTGTACCTCTGAGGGAGAATACCATCCACCATATAATAGAATCGCGCGGTCAAGAGCTGCCCGAGACTCGCGCGCCCGAGGAGAAGCAGCGGCTGCTAAAGCCGGCGCCGCTGCAGGCGCGGCTGCTATCCGTACTCGACACTGACGCCAAAGACGCGATCAAACGGTTCTACGTCATACCGCAGAACAGCCTCGAGAAGAAATTTGTGCTCATCAAAAACGAGCCAACAGAAACTTTCCAGGTTCGTTACATTACTACTTAATTGTTATGGAATTTCTGATGGTATAATATGTTCTTCCATGCTAGACTGGGAGAGATAGAAAAACATAGAATGTTCCAGCTGCCCTTCCTCCCGGGCATGCTGTTGAAGTCAGCAAAAGGGACTCGAGGGTTAAAGTGTATTGTAATTGAGGCGATGGGCTGACAACCTGTCACTATAGCAATACATATTACAATCTAAAATTGCCCTCATTTTTTGTCAGACGTGGCGAAAGCGCCTTTAACGAGGCGTTAAACGCTCTGCCTATCCCGTAAGGGATAAAGGCGTGATTTATGTATGTATGTATAATATGAAGTCTTTTCTGTTTTTTACCTATATAAGTATCTGCGTGGCCTCGATGTAGATCTCTAATTGCCTACAAAGTATACTATGCCATACGATTAAATAAATAATAGGCATCTTCAAAATATTACTTCAAAATACTAAAGATCTCTATTTTAGAGGTGTTAAACATTTTTAACTTTATCAGTCAGTACCCGTAAAAGTCTTTGCAATTGTGGGTCTTTGCAATGCGCTCTAGCTCTTTATATAAAAAAAACAACTGCAAGTTACAGCTATATGTGTATATAGTGTTATCATATCCTACAAATTATGTTATCATTACCAAATACCATATAATTTCAGATTGATCAGAAACATCACCAAATACAGCACTTGAACAACAATGAGATGATGGAACAGGATCACCACGTCATGGATAACGGAGATCATGTGAGTGATATCATGGGTATTAATTAATAAATCTGATCAGTAAAAAAAATAATTTATTAAAGTCGCGGCCGAAAAGAGAAAAGGGAGGGACGAGAGGTAAGGGGGGGACGAGAGGTAAGGGGGGACGAGAGGTAAGGGGGGATGAGAGGAAAGGGAGGTATGAGAAGGAAATGAGGGACGCGAGAGAAGGGAGGGACGAGAGGGAAATGAGGGACAATAGCGGAGAGGAAAGGGAGGGACGAGAGAAAGTGAGGAACGAAAGGAAGGGAAGCCGAGAGAGAAGAAGGGACGAGGCGGAACTGAAGGACGAGAGGGAAGTAAGGAAAGGGAGGGACGAGCGGGAAGGGAGGGAAGTGGGGGACGGGAGTAACGATAGGAGAGGGAAGGGTGGGACAAGAGAGAAGGGAGGGACGCGGGGAAGGGAAGACGAGAGGGAGGGAAGTGAGGTGGGGGATAAGGGATATCATGTGGCATTAGTTTTCTGCCTGGTCTGCTAGTGTATAAATATAATCCTTATTACAAAAATATTAGCAGTTTGTCAACCATCAAAACTTGAATACTCATGCACGTTACTAAGGCTTGAGTTATGTTTGCAGGTGAACAACATGAGCAATAGCGCCGTGATCGTCCATCCCAATCAGCTGTTGCCCGTGTTGCCGCCGCCGACGTCGCACACCGCTATCATTGGTCAGTAATCAAATTCAAAATTCAAATTCTTTATTTTGCTTATAAAGGCATTTTTACAAACCATGCAAAATACATTATAATTAGAAAGCATAAGTAAATACATTTTTAATAGTACAAATTAAAAATAAAATATAATCAAGATCGTATAACAATAAATTATTTCATTAAACTGGCAAGCAATTAATTTAACCATAAAGGTTTAAACTCAACAATAAAATATTAAAAATCATACTAAAAATATAAAATTAACTAATAAAATAAATAATCACAGTTCATTGTAACTTAAGTAAATGCTCTGTGCAGAACGCTGTCCCTTACACCCGTAAGGGACAGCGTTCTGCATCTGATAGGAGTTGTTAGTCAATGACACTGATCAACTTCCACCAGAAACTTTTTTCAGGAAGTGATATTGACTTTTCCTTAGAAATTGTCCGATCAAGGTGAACATTTTGTATTGAAAAGCCTTACAAAATCCTGGAATCCTGGTGTAAGTTGTTGAGTATCATTGACTGAGCCACCCCTATCGGTTTGCGGGACGCTGTCCCTTACACCTGGTATACAACTGTCAAATAGTATGCGTGTTTTTTTTTAAATTACCTTTAGGATTTTTTGTCACCATACACCCTTAGAGCCACACGGCCTTACGTTACGTCCCGCCATACACAAATATATGTGAAAGAATTTTCGCAATATAATGCTTTAAAATCGGTTGTTAAAAAGAGAGTTCTGAACTGCCATTGTGATGATACAACGTCCATAAAAAATTTCGTTTCGAAGAGAGATAGATAGTCTAGATTTATAATGATATATCTCGGTAAAAAAATATTCAATTTTATTTCTGCTTTCACAGTTGTTATTATAATTTTAGATATTTAAAAAAAATACCGAAATAAAGTTATGCATGAACTCTATTGCAATGTGCAGTCAAAGTAGAATATGATGTTGATGTGTAATGAAATGACTAATGAAAATCAAATACCCTTCGTAGTATCAACTGGCGGGGCAAGCGGGGTGTTTCCGTGGCAGTCGCTGGTGCCGCTGCTGACGACGTCATCACCCCCGCCCGGCGCGCCGGCCGCGCCCCCCTCCCCGCGCACGCCACGCACGCCGCGCACGCCGCACACGCCGCAAACGCCGCACACGCCCCACGTCAAGCCGGAGGATATCAAGGCTGAAGCCAACGGTGAGATCTGAGGAACTCTTGCTCACTTCGCAGGTCACACTTCGGGAAACTAGTATAGGTCGAGAATATAGGTTGGAATCAATTTCATGTTTTACATACGATAATAAATTGACACAAATAATTAATTATGGATAAGGTAATAATGCATTTTTTAAATACATATTTTAAACATTTCTTCCATGCTGGCCTGGGAGCGAGAGAAAAATGTAGAATGTGCCAGCTGTATTTCCTCCCGGGTATGCTGTAAAAACCAGCTAAGGGATCCGAGGGTTTCAGTATATTGTAATTTAGGAGATGGACTTACAACCTGTCACTACAGCAATATACCTACAAATCTATCTTAAATAACCCTCAAACGACGTGGCGGAACGACCTTTATTAAGGTCGTTTACGCTCTTTGCGTACCCCATTAGGGATAAAGGCGTATACTCGTACATATTAATGTATGTTTGTATTTTAAACAAATAATTTCTTACGATTTGTCTCCATTGACATCACCAAAGAACTGTACTCATACCTAAAACATAATAAAATAACAGGCGAAGGTGTGCCATCCCTGTGTCCTGAAGAAGACGACGAGGTGTTCGAGTGCGAGGAGCCGGCTGGCGGCGCCGACGGCGGCGACGGCGGCAAGCGACGGTCGCAGAGCCTGTCCGCCATCAACCAGGCTGCCGCGCCCGGCGAGAAGGTATGTACCATACATACATAAAATCACGCTTTTATCGACGTGGCGGGACGACCTTTGTTTTGGTCGTTTACGCTCTGCCTACCCCAATAGGGATAAAGGCGTGACCATATGTATGTATGTATGAACTAAAGCCGTGACTCCCGCGGGGCAGAGAGGGGAAAGATTTAACAAGCTTTTCCCTTCCCCTCTCTGCCCCGCGGGGGTATGTTTTGCGTAATCTTTTAGAGCAGGAGTCACGGTTTTAGACACTTCACTACTACAACAACTACAATATACCCAGGTACAAGACGAACGCGTCAAACTTATTTACGAAACAAAGAGGAAGGAAAGGGTCCGATATTCACAGTGGTGAATTTCTGACTGTAATATTGTTTGCCCAATGAGTTTGACTCGAATAGAAAAGAAGAAGTAGAATGGATGGAGGAAGTCGTGGTTCGAATCCCACTGTACCAATAAGATTTTCGGTTTTCGAATTTCATTATGTATGTTTAGTCGAAGTATTTACGGTGAATAATAAAAACATCGTAAGGAAACCTGCACACACCTAAGAGGAAACTCAAAGGTTGTGTGTGAAGTCGACCAATCCGTACTGGGCCCACGTGGTCGACTTTTAAACTCTGCCTACCCCGTAAGGTAAAGGTTGCCTGGTAGAAATTGCTGCTTTAGCAATAAGGCCGCCTATATTGTACTGTCACGTTTGTTCCTTTTTATTTCTGTTGTATGTGTTTCTTTGTGCAATAAAGAATTTTGTATTGTATTGTATTGTAAGGGATAAAGGCGTATTTTATTATTATTATGACTTTGCAGAAGGAGCGTCGCATTAGGCGTCCGATGAACGCGTTCATGATCTTCTCCAAGAGGCACCGGCAGATGGTACACCAGCTTCACCCCAACCAGGACAACAGGACCGTCTCCAAGATCCTCGGCGAGTGGTGGTACTCGCTCAAGCCCGAGGAGAAGCAGAAGTACAACGAGCTGGCCAGTGAGGTTAGTATACACGTTCCATAAGTCTTTAGCCAATGTTGACTTTTCTAGCTACAAACATTAATGAGGAAAGCGAATAAATACTGCTAAAACGCCACAATTTATTCGGTACCACGGAAGACCAGCGCTGTAGTACCTAGTGCTACAGCATATGCTGAGTGGCTACCATTTTTAGTGTAGGTATTATTAAATAGGCTAAGTTTGTAACTTTTAATATGTATCTTTACACTAAAATAAACAATTTACTTACTTACATCGCGAGTATTTGAAATTGAGCTTTATACCGGGTGTTAGGGACAGCGTCCCGCAAACTGATAGGGGTTGCTCAGTCAACGAAAGGTAAATTCACCTCATGCTCTTATAGAGAAATCTGATTCTCTTAAGATGATCTCGAACTTCGGAGAGCACGTTTAGGTGTCAGGCCGTAAAAGAGCTACAATAATAGTTATTGAGCCACAACAATAGATGCTCCCAGTCCACCATGGAAGATCCATGGTGGACTGGGAGCGAGAGGAAAACATAGAATATGCCAGCTGCATTTCCTCTCGGGCATGTAACCAGCTCATGGATCCGATGGTTTCAGTATATTGTAATTTAGGCGATAGGATGACAACCTGTCACTACAGCAATATACCTACAAATTATCTTAAATAACCCTCAAAACGTAGCGGAACGACAGTTTAGGTCGTTTACGCTTTGCCTACCCCATTAGGGATAAAAGCGTGATTATATGTATGTACGTATAGTTGTTGTTGAGCCATAATAATAGTGATTGTTCTGTATCAGGTGAAGGAAGCCCACTTCAAGGCGCACCCGGAGTGGAAATGGTGCAACAAAGACCGAAGGAAGTCATCTAGTAGCCGCGACCCCACCGGCTCTATGCCGCAGGTAGTTTCATTTTATTCACTTGTAACTTTACGCTTTTTGTCCACTAAAACGTTCTTGCATAGCAGCCTCCGTGGCTTAGTGGTCTGAGCCATGGGCTCCTGATCCGGAGTCCTGGTTTGGATTACCGGGACGGGACACAAAGTTGATATTTATCACTTTGTGAGTTTTTTTTCCCTAGTTTGGTTAGAATAATTGCAAACTGAATCGCCTGATTGTCTGAAAAGATAAAGAATTTCGTGCTTCGGCGGGCACGTTAATCCGTCGGTCCCGGTCACAGCGGTCTTTGATAGTGCTCGTTACTCAAACCATGTCAGACGAAGGCTAATAACTGTGCTACTCTAGGTGTTTTCAAAACTTTGTTCATCGGTTCGTTGTTTGACTTGAAAACCCACAAGCTAAGCAGAAGAAGTTTGCGGAGCCTGTCCCTTACACCGTTTATTTGTAACAGAGCCCGCGCACGCCGTCCGAGGCAGCGAACAGTGGCGCAGCGACCGCGACCGAGCCGCCGGCGCCCGCGCAGCCGTACTCGCACCCCGCCGCCTCACCGCATCTCAGCGACGACGATCAGATGGTGAGAGGTTATCAACGTATATTCCATGGTTTACTTCATAGTCTAAAACAGGTGTGAGTGTTGAACTGACGGCTGACAGGGATGAATGGAAGAAGAAAACATACTGCGCCGACCCCAAGTAAATGGGATAAGGGCAAGCGAATGATGATTCCATGGTTTACTTATTGCTCAAAATCTTCTTAAGATCGCAAATTGTCACTGAAAAGTGATGCCAAAACTACAACATTCATTTTCTCCCACTTGATTAAATAGCTTCATTATTTAAAAACATATAGCATACATTCACTCTTTTTGGTACGTTCGTAGCGGCCAGCAATTTCCAAAACGACAATAATGACTATTGTTCGCGTTGCACTGAAGGATTGCTTTTGGAAAGGGTGTCAATTTCTTCTGGTTGAACCGCTCGAACTTTTGGCGCATGTGCTTGTCTACCTCAGTTTATTTGCAATTTGCAGTTTACAATGCAAAAAATCAGTTACTATAACGTGTCAGCGGAAAAGAAAAGAAGTGTAAGAAACCAACATGTCCTATTTTTTTTTTATTTACAATATAAAATCAATTCATGAAAACGGCTGGAAATTAACATACAATCAATAATTTGGCACTACTTTGCTAACTTACTTATAAAACAAGTAGGATAAACTAATACCGATGTTGTAATACCATAATTGGGCCGCTGCCTCCTGAGCAGGCGGTCCTGGTTCGAACCAATTTGTTACGTTTCCGAATTTCGTACGTGCGTTTATTCGGCGCTTTTACGGTGAAGGAAAACATCGTGAGGAAACCTGCACACACCTAAGAAGAAATGCAAATGTTGTGTGTGAAGTCAACCAATCCGTACTGGGCCCACGTGGTGCTTGACTAAGGCCTGATCGCTTTGTTCCAGTTTAGGGTCGTGCACCTTGGTTACAATGTAACTATTATTCTTATTCTCAGGGGGGATCGTATCCGACGAGCTTATGATGATGATGAATACCACTATAATACTAATTAGTTGTAAAATTTTCAGCAAATCTCGCAGCCTTTGTGCGAGGAACCCATGGCCGTCGTTCACAGCGAGATGGATCTCAAGTGCGGCGAGCGCGTCACAGACTCCGACTCGGACAACATCGAGTACATGTCGCATCACGACCACACGCGCCGCCCCAAGCCCATCAAAGCCAGGTAAAGCTTGCTAGAGACATGGCGAGATGGATCTCAAGTGCGGCGAGCGCGTCACAGACTCCGACTCGGACAACATCGAGTACATGTCGCATCACGACCACACGCGCCGCCCCAAGCCCATCAAAGCCAGGTAAAGCTTGCTAGAGACATGGCGAGATGGATCTCAAGTGCGGCGAGCGCGTCACAGACTCCGACTCGGACAACATCGAGTACATGTCGCATCACGACCACACGCGCCGCCCCAAGCCCATCAAAGCCAGGTAAAGCTTGCTAGAGACATGGCGAGATGGATCTCAAGTGCGGCGAGCGCGTCACAGACTCCGACTCGGACAACATCGAGTACATGTCGCATCACGACCACACGCGCCGCCCCAAGCCCATCAAAGCCAGGTAAAGCTTGCTAGAGACATGGCGAGATGGATCTCAAGTGCGGCGAGCGCGTCACAGACTCCGACTCGGACAACATCGAGTACATGTCGCATCACGACCACACGCGCCGCCCCAAGCCCATCAAAGCCAGGTAAAGCTTGCTAGAGACATGGCGAGATGGATCTCAAGTGCGGCGAGCGCGTCACAGACTCCGACTCGGACAACATCGAGTACATGTCGCATCACGACCACACGCGCCGCCCCAAGCCCATCAAAGCCAGGTAAAGCTTGCTAGAGACTTGGCGAGATGGATCTCAAGTGCGGCGAGCGCGTCACAGACTCCGACTCGGACAACATCGAGTACATGTCGCATCACGACCACACGCGCCGCCCCAAGCCCATCAAAGCCAGGTAAAGCTTGCTAGAGACATGGCGAGATGGAGCTCAAGTACAACATCGAGTCGCATCACAACCCAGCCCATCAAAGTCACGTAAGACCCTTGGGACAATGCTCCGCTCTCCTGCTCCGTATGGAAATAAAGTTGTCGCATCACATAGTTCTGCTGCCTAACATACTTCGCCACACTACGCCATGCATTGGGCCAGCACTTTGACAGGGTTTTTCGAGCTTGATATTGACATACATACATATAATCACGCCTTTATCCCTAATGGTGTGGAGCAGAACGTAAACGACCTAAAAATAGTTCGTTCCGTCACGTCTGACATAGTTTTGAGTGTTATTTAAAATAGATTTGTAGGTATATTGCTGTAGTGACAGTTTGTCAGCTCATCGCCTAATTCCTCGGATCCCATAGCTGGTTTTTACAGCATGCCCGGGAGAAAATGTAGCTGATACATTCTATGTTTTTCTCTTGCTCACAGTCCAGCATGGAAGTGTGTGATATTGATGCGTACTATAATAACCTAACCAACACTGAAACCACAAAACATTTTACATGTTTTAATAAACAATACTAAGACGTTTGTTTGTTATCAGGGCGGGATCCTCGGATAATCTGCTCGGCGGCATCACGGCGTCCAGTCCTGGCGGCTCCAAGGTGTTCCAGCCGACAGGTGGCGCGTTCAAGTCCACGCAAGCTGACCCAGGTACCAATACAAACTTTTTTCTCTCGTGTTGTTATCGAGTCGGATGAACCCTGGTGTTAGAGTGTTTAAACCGCCTAATAGCACAGCGAACAGGCCTCTGATATCAATGACAGACGGCTTAGCATACCCTTCGAAGCAAAGAATTATTTTTCTTTTCGAACAATCAGGTGATTCAGCCTGCATTGTCTTAACCAAACTAGGGAAAGTCTCACAAAAGTAATAAATTTTCAGCTATCATTTTTGTGACAAGATAAGAATTTGCACCAAAGAAAACAGGATATTTTCCTATAGGCGTATTGAACCAACATCATCAGAAAGACCTAGCATATTCCTACAATTGCGTATTTTAAGTAAAGCCTGACCGGTGACTAAAAATACCTGTCATATAGGTACCATAGAAATCCATAAGTGCTTCCTTCTCTATTCAGGTCTTTTTAGTCAAAGGTCAAGCTATAACTACAAATACTTTTCTAACGCACAACGTCTATTCCAGCAGGCCAATGGACCTACACGACGATAACCAAAACGAGCTTGCAGAACCAGATCCCGACATCACCGCGCTATTCCCAGTGCCTGTCCACCAGCACACAGAACTTAACGAATAGCGTCCAAGGCATTTCGCTGAGTACCCCCAACTTGAGCACTCAGGCGGCTTTAGACAAGGCCATAGCGTCGATAATGAACTCGCCGACGGTTCCCGAGGTGCAAGTGATCTCCAGCGGGATTGCGATGCCGCAGCAACAGCAACAGCAGCAGTTACAACAGCAACAGCAGCAGCAGCAGCAGCAACAACAGCAGCAGTTGCTCAAGAGCGTCACTGTCGTTAAGAGGAATATTGGTGATGGCAACTCAGGTTAGTGTGTCTGTGTATTAACATTAGCAGCAGCAAGAGCAACAGCAACAAGAACAGCAGCAACAGCAGCAGTTGCTCAAGAGTGTCGCTGTCGTTAAGAGGAATATTGGTGATGGCAACTCAGGTGACTGTGTCTGTGTATTAACATTAGAAGCAGCAAGAACAACAGCAACAAGAACAGCAGCAACAGCAGCAGCAACAGCAGCAGTTGCTCAAGAGCGTCACTGTCGTTAAGAGGAATATTGGTGATGGCAACTCAGGTGACTGTGTCTGTGTATTAACATTAGAAGCAGCAAGAACAACAGCAACAAGAACAGCAGCAACAGCAGCAGCAACAGCAGCAGTTGCTCAAGAGCGTCACTGTCGTTACGAGGAATATTGGTGATGGCAACTCAGGTGAGTGTGTCTGTGTATTAACATTAGCAGCAGCAAGAACAACAGCAACAAGAACAGCAGCAACAGCAGCAGCAACAGCAGCAGTTATTTAGGAGCGTCACTGTCGTTAAGAGGAGTATTGATGATGGCAACTCAGGTGAGTGTGTATTTCAAGCTAGAGCACCCTACTTCGTACTGTGTCATTGGCTTCGATACTCGCGATATAACTCTAATTCTAAAAATAAATTAAAAAGATATGCCTCAACATATGTCAATGGAATATATGTCGCCAGGTCCGCTCACACTGTCCCTGGACGCGTCTGGCAACCTGCTCATCAAGGCGAGCCAAGCGAGCGAGCTACAGGCCGCCGACCAGCAGCCGCTGCACTACGTACAACTGCAGAAACTATTTGTACCCTACACCGGTAACTGCTTGTTTATGATAGAACGTATTATTATTAATACATCATCTTCCTAGCCTTATTCCGTATCTAACGGGGTCCGATACCTAATCTAGGGGATTGAACGAGGGTACTGGTTTTTACACAGAGCGACTGCCATCTGGCTTCCGCAACCCAGAAGGGAAACCAGACCGAATCCTAGATTAGGTCAGAGTTTTCTTTTTTTTTTTCAGAGTTTCCAATGCTTAGCATTGCCCTGTGCTACTGACTAATATCTACGGTATTAAACGATATTAACCGGGACCAACGGCTTAACGTGCCTTCCGAAGCACGGAAAAATATGATCGAAAAACACATTGGTACGTGGTGGACTTCGAACCACGACCTCCCGCTCAGGAGGCAGCGGCCCTATCCACTACACCATCGGGCTCTCTGGACGTGTAGAACGTATTATTATTACATTGAACGTATTATATTACAACAAAATATTTACAAGGATACATAAAATTAAACAAAGTGAAAGAAAATTGTTGGGGTGAATCTACCTATGCCTAAGCTGCAGTGCAATTAAAAAAAAACATAAAGACCCCTATCCCTATCCCTATTGATGACGATATTCAAATCAGCAATTTTATGAAATGTCAAAAACGCTTTTTTCTATGAAAATACCTAGTTATGTCGTCACGTTATGGTAAATATTGACAAAACATTGACTTCTATGTTTATTAACTCTATTATTAAATCTAAATCTGTTTTTGTTTTATAAATTATGAATAAGATTCATAATATTTTAGCCATCAGTCTTAAGTGTAAACTTTTGGTTTTTTTTAAACCATCCAGTCTCAGAAACTTCACTTCACTTCTAAAAGCCCATAATTTAAAGGTTAAAATTTTCTTGCCGTATTACCTAGGTTTTTAATTGACTTCGCGTTTTTACAGAAGTGGATCAAAATCGCACTCCGAACCCGAACCAGCAGAATGCGCAAAGCGGCCACTCCGTCATCGTCTCTCAGAGCAACAACTATGCGCCTGCGCGGCCCAATCCGTGAGTACAACACCATCATGAACCACTTTTGAAACCTTAAAAAATCCTTTTAGAACGCGAATAAATTTCTCTATGAAACGCATTGATTTACCTACGATTTCCGAACCGCTTCTCAATTTCGTTGCGAAATCGCGTCGCGTTTAGAACATAAAGTCAAATATGCATGATTTACCCTTTATTATATTACAGTGTCTCATATTAAAAAAAAAAAACATTATATTCAATTTAAAGTAGAAACTATTATTTAAATGTTATGTGTATTTGTAGTCAATGGGAGACGGCCGTCGCCGAGATTGCGCGTCCGTTCCCGCTGGCGCCGACTCCTGCGCAACTGGGCCGCGCGCCTCTTCAGAAGAGACTAAGCCGAGGTGAGTGACAAATACACATATCTCTGCTCAATTTAGGATGGTAACTACGACAGATGTCATTCAGAAGAAAAACAAAAGCAAATTTATCTATTATCCATACATATTGCGTCTTTCACAACTACTATTACAGTCGATGGGCTGACAACCTGTCACTACAGCAATATACCTAAAAATCCATCTAAAATAACCCTCAAAACTATGTCAGATGTGGCAGAACGATCTTTGTTTACGTCGTTTACGCTCTGCTTACGCCGTGTAAAGTCGTGATTATATGTATGTATGATACATACATACATACATATAATCACGACTTTACACGGCGTATATGTATGTATGTATGATACATACATACATACATATAATCACGTCTTAACTCTAATGGGGTAGGCAGAGCGTAAACGACCTAAACAAAGGTCTTTCCGCCACGTCTGACAAGGTTTTGAGGGTTATTTAAGATGGATTTGTAGGTAGTTTATGTATTAGTTTATTGTATATTATGTATTAGTTTACTTTACAATATCTATGTAGTAGCTTGTAACTAGTTTATGTATTATATGTAATGTATTTAGGATACATATTTTACTAGATTTGCAATATCCCGCTTACCGCTACGCATTTTTCTTTGACCCAAAGGTTGCCTGGAAGAAATTGCTACCTTAGCAATAAGGCCGCCTATGTTGTACTTGTTTAATGTTGTTATCTGTTGTGTTGTATCATTTGTGTTCTTACGTGCAATAAAGTATTTTTATGTTATGTTATGTTATGTATATTGCTGTAGTGACAGGTTGTCAGCCCATCGCCTAAATTGCAATGTACAGAAACCCTTGGATCCCTGAGCTGGATTTTACAGCATGCCCGGGAGGAAATGCAGCTGGCACATTCTATGTTTTTCTCTCACTTCCAGTCCAGCATGGAAGTTATGTATATATGTATGTATGTATTCATAATAAATAAGTTATGAATGTTAGACCACACATTTACCACAGGAACATCGACAGGCTCAAACGGGAGCGAGTCGCAGCGCCAAGACGGCGGCTGTATGCAGATGATGGAGAGACAGGACGGCCCGCCGTCGCCCAAGGAGAACCTGCCCAGCCCCGGACACAAGAAGAGCCTCTTCAAGAAGGGCAACGAAGATGGCCGCGACAAGTACGTATAGCGGGAGACTCTCGATTCTCGCGATATAACTAACTCTAAGTCTCGCATTTATAAAGCGATATCAAGATTGAGAGCAATATTAAGTATGGATTTGACAGGTCGTTTTATACTGAAATGACATTTCTGATACGAACTCAAACTCGCTGTCACTGTTGAGAGCTGATTATAAATGTGAGCCTTAGGGTTGTATTTATGAAGCGATATCAAACTTGAGAGCAATATTAAGTATGGATTTGACAGGTCAGTTTGTACTGAAATGACATTTCTGATACGAACTCAAACTCGCTGTCACTCATGAGAGCTGATTACAAATACGGCCCTTAGTAGCGCTGTCACTTTCTTAACATTGAGATAAGAACTGGATGTCAAAGTTATGAATAGAGTCTGTGCATAAAAAAACATTTCGATGTCTAACCTTATTTTTAAAATATATCGATCAAGTAATACAGTTAAATTATATTGATCAAGAAATCAGCGAGATATACCAGTAAAAAGCTAGTCTCTTCGAAACGACATTTAATATGGAAGTAATATGGCGCTCCTGTCACGTGTCACCAACGACTTTAAAGCAGTTAGTTTATTTCGTAAACTAATGAAATGAATATTTTGCAAAAATTCTTTCATGCACATTCGTTTCTGTATAGTGACAACAAGTTTTAGTGATAATTAAAAAAAAAGTAATGCACGTTATTGAGCGCGGGGGTGGGATTGCGCGTTATTTAGCGTTAGCTAACATTTGGGAGAGATAGAAAAACATAGAATGTTCCAGCTGCCCCTCCTCCCGGGCATGCTGTATAAGTCAGAAAAAGGGACTTGAGGGTTACATGTATTGTAATTTAGGCGATGGGCTGACAACCTGTCGATATAGCTATACACATTACAATCTAAAATTGCCCTCAATTTTTGTCAGACGTGGCGAAAGCGCGTTTTACGAGGAGTTTAACGCTCTCTAAGGGATAAAGGCGTGATTTTATGTATGTATGTATGCAACATTTGGTATTGTGTGGCAGGGTGCTGGAGACGGTGAACTTCGAGAAGAAGTTCGTGAAGCTGCCGCAGTTCAAGCCGGAGGCGTGCAGCCCCAGCGGTATGGTGGTGCCGCGCAGCCCACAGCTCTATATGCGCAAGAAACACACCACCAGGATAGGTACGCTCTTACTTCATCATTCTTCTTCCTAGGGAGTGGATTTCGACCCGATGAACCCTTCATAGTCCTACACCGTTAGCAGAAACTTAAGGCGGTTCGACTTTTACGTTCATTCTTCTTCTTTCTTCTTCTCGATTAGAACGACCCGATGAACCCTTCGTTAATATTCCTACACCTAAAGCAGAAACTTAAGGCGTTTCGATGAGCTGAGTGGCGACCCCACAAGTAATACATTTATTGTCTCTCAAATACGTTTTTTAAATATATGTATTTATTTATGATATATTTTGCACAAATCGCAAGTATTTCGTCATTTTGAAATCCATCAGACATTTGCATTTTATAATCCAGCAAGCTTCTAATGTCAATATCTTGTGCAAGTGTTAATATCATAGATTGGCGGCCTGAAAACTCTTGTCAGCTAGGTTGGCCACTAACCTGGCAAAAGTCTAATCTAGGATTGGGTCTGGTTTCCCTTCTGGGTTGTGGAGGTCAGATGGCAGTCGCTTTGTGTAAAAACCAGAATTCTCGTTAAATCCCCTATATTAAATAGCCGAGGGAGATGATCCTGTGCAAGTGTTTCCTAATTCTGTCCTATTTCCTCAGAAGAGGAGAGCACCGTGGTGACGCCTGCGCTGGAGGTGGAGATGAGCGGCGCGCCCCCCACCCCGCACTCGTTCGGCACGCCGCACACCACCACCAAGCTCGTGGGGAACACCTTCTTCGGGCCCGACTTCAACCTGGACAGCTTCCGGGGTGAGTGCGCACTAAAACTTGCTCCAAACCTTGCGATCCGGATGGTGGGACCGTCACACAGATGGCAAATCTCATAAAAAAAACAAAAAGAAAACTGAAAATGGTCGAAAATCTGTGTTATATGAATTCATTGTATACTCAAATAAACTATGGTGAATTGTCTTGGATTCTGTGAAATCCACACTTAACTCTTCTTAAATTCTTGAAGTGACCGGATTATAAGAATTATAATGATTAAAGACGTGGAATTTACCGTGGTTTTCAATTTTTAATGCGAGGTCGCTTCGTGATCATAACGCATGCAACTGCGTTAAAATATCGGACACTCATACAAAAATGCAAAACCACGGTAAATTTCCCGTCTTTAATCATTATAATTTCGATAACAGTGAGACTTTGAAAAAATCTACTAGAATTATAAGAAGTCCATCTTTACTGCCATCCTTTTTCTGTTCGCTTAAGACGGAAAATGATGCGTATAGTCTTATTTCAGTTAAATCTGATTCACGCCGAATCGTGGCCATTGTCACTACTCAGTCCAATGACTAATTGTGTCCCGTTTGCAATCAGTATCGGAGAACATGGAGGAGATGTCGCCGCGCACGCCGTGCTCGGGCTCGGCGTCGGCGGGCGGCGCGGGGGGCGCGGGCGGGGCGCGCGGGGAGGCGGGCCACCGGCGCGTGCTGGAACAGAGGCGCCATCTGGTGCTGCGCCTGTTCCAGGAGCACGGCATGTTCCCCACCACGCAGGCCACCACGCACTTCCAGGTGAGAGCTAACTAAACAAAAGTAACACTCACACCGTCGGCGCCGCTAGCGATAAATAGCGCCATCTATAGCTTCAAACTGGTAACATGAGAAGCAATTACTTCCTGGTGCTGCGCCTGTTCCAGGAGCACGGAGGCCACCACGCACTTCCAGGTGAGAGCTAACTAAACAAAAGTAACACTCACACCGTCGGCGCCGCTAGCGATAAATAGCGCCATCTATAGCTTCAAACTGGTAACATGAGAAGCAATTACTTCCTGGTGCTGCGCCTGTTCCAGGAGCACGGAGGCCACCACGCACTTCCAGGTGAGAGCTAACTAAACAAAAGTAACACTCACACCGTCGACGCCGCTAGCGATAAATAGCGCCATCTATAGCTTCAAACTGGTAACATGAGAAGCAATTACTTCCTGGTGCTGCGCCTGTTCCAGGAGCACGGAGGCCACCACGCACTTCCAGGTGAGAGCTAACTAAACAAAAGTAACACTCACACCGTCGACGCCGCTAGCGATAAATAGCGCCATCTATAGCTTCAAACTGGTAACATGAGAAGCAATTACTTCCTGGTGCTGCGCCTGTTCCAGGAGCACGGAGGCCACCACGCACTTCCAGGTGAGAGCTAACTAAACAAAAGTAACACTCACACCGTCGACGCCGCTAGCGATAAATAGCGCCATCTATAGCTTCAAACTGGTAACATGAGAAGCAATTACTTCCTGGTGCTGCGCCTGTTCCAGGAGCACGGAGGCCACCACGCACTTCCAGGTGAGAGCTAACTAAACAAAAGTAACACTCACACGGTCGACGCCGCTAGCGATAAATAGCGCCATCTATAGCTTCAAACTGGTAACATGAGAAGCAATTACTTCCTGGTGCTGCGCCTGTTCCAGGAGCACGGAGGCCACCACGCACTTCCAGGTGAGAGCTAACTAAACAAAAGTAACACTCACACGGTCGACGCCGCTAGCGATAAATAGCGCCATCTATAGCTTCAAACTGGTAACATGAGAAGCAATTACTTCCTGGTGCTGCGCCTGTTCCAGGAGCACGGAGGCCACCACGCACTTCCAGGTGAGAGCTAACTAAACAAAAGTAACACTCACACGGTCGACGCCGCTAGCGATAAATAGCGCCATCTATAGCTTCAAACTGGTAACATGAGAAGCAATTACTTCCTGGTGCTGCGCCTGTTCCAGGAGCACGGAGGCCACCACGCACTTCCAGGTGAGAGCTAACTAAACAAAAGTAACACTCACACGGTCGACGCCGCTAGCGATAAATAGCGCCATCTATAGCTTCAAACTGGTAACATGAGAAGCAATTACTTCCTGGTGCTGCGCCTGTTCCAGGAGCACGGAGGCCACCACGCACTTCCAGGTGAGAGCTAACTAAACAAAAGTAACATTCACACGGTCGACGCCGCTAGCGATAAATAGCGCCATCTATAGCTTCAAACTGGTAACATGAGAAGCAATTACTTCCTGGTGCTGCGCCTGTTCCAGGAGCACGGAGGCCACCACGCACTTCCAGGTGAGAGCTAACTAAACAAAAGTAACACTCACACGGTCGACGCCGCTAGCGATAAATAGCGCCATCTATAGCTTCAAACTGGTAACATGAGAAGCAATTACTTCCTGGTGCTGCGCCTGTTCCAGGAGCACGGAGGCCACCACGCACTTCCAGGTGAGAGCTAACTAAACAAAAGTAACACTCACACGGTCGACGCCGCTAGCGATAAATAGCGCCATCTATAGCTTCAAACTGGTAACATGAGAAGCAATTACTTCCTGGTGCTGCGCCTGTTCCAGGAGCACGGAGGCCACCACGCACTTCCAGGTGAGAGCTAACTAAACAAAAGTAACACTCACACGGTCGACGCCGCTAGCGATAAATAGCGCCATCTATAGCTTCAAACTGGTAACATGAGAAGCAATTACTTCCTGGTGCTGCGCCTGTTCCAGGAGCACGGAGGCCACCACGCACTTCCAGGTGAGAGCTAACTAAACAAAAGTAACACTCACACGGTCGACGCCGCTAGCGATAAATAGCGCCATCTATAGCTTCAAACTGGTAACATGAGAAGCAATTACTTCCTGGTGCTGCGCCTGTTCCAGGAGCACGGAGGCCACCACGCACTTCCAGGTGAGAGCTAACTAAACAAAAGTAACACTCACACGGTCGACGCCGCTAGCGATAAATAGCGCCATCTATAGCTTCAAACTGGTAACATGAGAAGCAATTACTTCCTGGTGCTGCGCCTGTTCCAGGAGCACGGAGGCCACCACGCACTTCCAGGTGAGAGCTAACTAAACAAAAGTAACACTCACACGGTCGACGCCGCTAGCGATAAATAGCGCCATCTATAGCTTCAAACTGGTAACATGAGAAGCAATTACTTCCTGGTGCTGCGCCTGTTCCAGGAGCACGGAGGCCACCACGCACTTCCAGGTGAGAGCTAACTAAACAAAAGTAACACTCACACGGTCGACGCCGCTAGCGATAAATAGCGCCATCTATAGCTTCAAACTGGTAACATGAGAAGCAATTACTTCCTGGTGCTGCGCCTGTTCCAGGAGCACGGAGGCCACCACGCACTTCCAGGTGAGAGCTAACTAAACAAAAGTAACACTCACACGGTCGACGCCGCTAGCGATAAATAGCGCCATCTATAGCTTCAAACTGGTAACATGAGAAGCAATTACTTCCTGGTGCTGCGCCTGTTCCAGGAGCACGGAGGCCACCACGCACTTCCAGGTGAGAGCTAACTAAACAAAAGTAACACTCACACGGTCGACGCCGCTAGCGATAAATAGCGCCATCTATAGCTTCAAACTGGTAACATGAGAAGCAATTACTTCCTGGTGCTGCGCCTGTTCCAGGAGCACGGAGGCCACCACGCACTTCCAGGTGAGAGCTAACTAAACAAAAGTAACACTCACACGGTCGACGCCGCTAGCGATAAATAGCGCCATCTATAGCTTCAAACTGGTAACATGAGAAGCAATTACTTCCTGGTGCTGCGCCTGTTCCAGGAGCACGGAGGCCACCACGCACTTCCAGGTGAGAGCTAACTAAACAAAAGTAACACTCACACGGTCGACGCCGCTAGCGATAAATAGCGCCATCTATAGCTTCAAACTGGTAACATGAGAAGCAATTACTTCCTGGTGCTGCGCCTGTTCCAGGAGCACGGAGGCCACCACGCACTTCCAGGTGAGAGCTAACTAAACAAAAGTAACACTCACACGGTCGACGCCGCTAGCGATAAATAGCGCCATCTATAGCTTCAAACTGGTAACATGAGAAGCAATTACTTCCTGGTGCTGCGCCTGTTCCAGGAGCACGGAGGCCACCACGCACTTCCAGGTGAGAGCTAACTAAACAAAAGTAACACTCACACGGTCGACGCCGCTAGCGATAAATAGCGCCATCTATAGCTTCAAACTGGTAACATGAGAAGCAATTACTTCCTGGTGCTGCGCCTGTTCCAGGAGCACGGAGGCCACCACGCACTTCCAGGTGAGAGCTAACTAAACAAAAGTAACACTCACACGGTCGACGCCGCTAGCGATAAATAGCGCCATCTATAGCTTCAAACTGGTAACATGAGAAGCAATTACTTCCTGGTGCTGCGCCTGTTCCAGGAGCACGGAGGCCACCACGCACTTCCAGGTGAGAGCTAACTAAACAAAAGTAACACTCACACGGTCGACGCCGCTAGCGATAAATAGCGCCATCTATAGCTTCAAACTGGTAACATGAGAAGCAATTACTTCCTGGTGCTGCGCCTGTTCCAGGAGCACGGAGGCCACCACGCACTTCCAGGTGAGAGCTAACTAAACAAAAGTAACACTCACACGGTCGACGCCGCTAGCGATAAATAGCGCCATCTATAGCTTCAAACTGGTAACATGAGAAGCAATTACTTCCTGGTGCTGCGCCTGTTCCAGGAGCACGGAGGCCACCACGCACTTCCAGGTGAGAGCTAACTAAACAAAAGTAACACTCACACGGTCGACGCCGCTAGCGATAAATAGCGCCATCTATAGCTTCAAACTGGTAACATGAGAAGCAATTACTTCCTGGTGCTGCGCCTGTTCCAGGAGCACGGAGGCCACCACGCACTTCCAGGTGAGAGCTAACTAAACAAAAGTAACACTCACACGGTCGACGCCGCTAGCGATAAATAGCGCCATCTATAGCTTCAAACTGGTAACATGAGAAGCAATTACTTCCTGGTGCTGCGCCTGTTCCAGGAGCACGGAGGCCACCACGCACTTCCAGGTGAGAGCTAACTAAACAAAAGTAACACTCACACGGTCGACGCCGCTAGCGATAAATAGCGCCATCTATAGCTTCAAACTGGTAACATGAGAAGCAATTACTTCCTGGTGCTGCGCCTGTTCCAGGAGCACGGAGGCCACCACGCACTTCCAGGTGAGAGCTAACTAAACAAAAGTAACACTCACACGGTCGACGCCGCTAGCGATAAATAGCGCCATCTATAGCTTCAAACTGGTAACATGAGAAGCAATTACTTCCTGGTGCTGCGCCTGTTCCAGGAGCACGGAGGCCACCACGCACTTCCAGGTGAGAGCTAACTAAACAAAAGTAACACTCACACGGTCGACGCCGCTAGCGATAAATAGCGCCATCTATAGCTTCAAACTGGTAACATGAGAAGCAATTACTTCCTGGTGCTGCGCCTGTTCCAGGAGCACGGAGGCCACCACGCACTTCCAGGTGAGAGCTAACTAAACAAAAGTAACACTCACACGGTCGACGCCGCTAGCGATAAATAGCGCCATCTATAGCTTCAAACTGGTAACATGAGAAGCAATTACTTCCTGGTGCTGCGCCTGTTCCAGGAGCACGGAGGCCACCACGCACTTCCAGGTGAGAGCTAACTAAACAAAAGTAACACTCACACGGTCGACGCCGCTAGCGATAAATAGCGCCATCTATAGCTTCAAACTGGTAACATGAGAAGCAATTACTTCCTGGTGCTGCGCCTGTTCCAGGAGCACGGAGGCCACCACGCACTTCCAGGTGAGAGCTAACTAAACAAAAGTAACACTCACACGGTCGACGCCGCTAGCGATAAATAGCGCCATCTATAGCTTCAAACTGGTAACATGAGAAGCAATTACTTCCTGTTGCACGGCATGTTTCCCACCACGCACTTCCAGGTGAGGGTCCATACCAAACTAAACATAGCAGATAAAATGTTAAAGAAGGAAATAATAAACTTGCCTCGGGCAGGACTCGAAACTGCGACTTTGGCATGCCGGTCCATCGCTATACCACTGAGCCTATCCTAGTCCTATCATTAGTTATTTATTTATTTTATTTGTGTCTGCTTATTAGAGCAGATAGACAAACGTAACAGACATAAAGTTACCTTCGTATTTATAGGAAATATAGGTAAATGTTTAATTACACTGCCGTCTGCCAGGAGGGATTGAGCGCGGTATAACCGAGTAATGTTTGGTTGCAGGCGTCCCACATGGACATATTCCCGACGAAGATGTCGCTGCAGCTGAAGATCCGCGAGGTGCGCCAGAAGCTGATGGCGCAGACCAACCTCACGCCGCACTCGGAGGTCAACACCCCCACCAGTAAGTGATAAACACTACACCACACATTACTCCATGGGCTAGACAAAGACACACACACATACACATAACCTCGCCTTAATCCCTAATGACAAAGTTTTGAGGGTTATTTAAGATAGATTTTTAGGTATATTGCTGTAGTGACAGGTTGTCAGCCCATCGCGTAAATTACAATATACTGAAACCCTTGGATCCCTTAGCTGACATTCATTAGACAAACATTCGGTAAAAATTGAAAAATCGCACATTTATAAAACTAGTTTAAAAAAAACAGTACTAAAATCTGATGAATAATTCTGGAGATATACCTAATTTTATAGTGAAGATCCACCATCTGTGATTAGCCGCCATTTTTGTTACCTGCCACTCAGAGGGCACCCATGGTTTATTTTACATTTTCTGTTATAAAGTAAAAACTTTCCGTTTTAGAACATTTTGGTTAGCAGCCCATGGAATAATTTAGATCAATAATATCAGATCTAGACACAGGTAATGCAAACGTAGCAGTTCTTCATTTTATAGAATTGGTAAAAAAATACTTCGAAGTGCACCATCATCTCCGTAACAAGGAAATTCATTAACTAAACTTCAAAGGTTATTTCAGCCTCGAACAGTTAGTAATTAGCTACTTAATGATTTGCAGACTTAAACTCGTCCTTTGTATCGGCAGCGCTGCAGCCGACGTCGACGGCCAGTTAGCGGTGCGGGTACACGATCTCCATCGTGGTGCACGATTGATGTCCGGAGCGTGACGCCGTGCTGCTGCCGCCGCCGCCGCCTCCGCCGCCGCGCCGCCGCCGCCGTCGCGCCCCCCCACCACCCCACCACGCGCCCAAATAAGTACAATACCGTGTTTCCCATACAGCTCGCTCAGAGCGCCGTGCCGACAGTGCTAGTTAACAGTTTATTCGTGTCTCAACACTGTGGTGCAGCTACCCGCGTTCCGGTACACGCCAACTATAAAACATTATATTAAATAGAGATTTTCTGGTTATCAGACTAAAATGCCTAGATGCATTTAAATTTTATTTATGTATCGTTACAACTGATCGTATATTAATAATAACCAAAAATAAGTGTAAGGTATAAAAGTAATAAAATTAATGCTCGAAATTGGTTTTAGCAGATGTTTCATAAGAGGTATTTTTTTGACGAATGGTTGTGGAAACCTACATAATATTTAAGACACAAATACTCGGCCTCTTTTATCAAAGCATTAATTTTGTTATTCATGTACAAAATACGAAACCTAAAAACATAAAACAACAAAAAAACAATTCGGTAAGTATGGAGAAGGGTGTTCAGTTCACATTAGTATTTTATTGATGTTATGATTATGAGAGAACTTTTAATAAACTTTAGAAAAATCCATAAAAATGTAGTGGTCTGAGTCTGACTGATGTGGACTCTCTGAATGCGATAAATAAATGATGTTGCCAGGATACTTATATTATAATTTATGAATAAGTGTATTTTATAAGGTTATTTTTCGGTTACGTACTCATTTGTGAAGAATCATTTCATGGTAACTCTCACTGGTTATTAGAATATAATGTGAATCATTTGGATGGATCTTAAAACAAAAGTGGTGAAGTGTTTGCTTACATAAGAAATAGTAGATAAACTGTAATATTCCCTTTTTTTGTTCAGTGAAGTCTCAGTTTGAATCCTTCTTGTTTTGGGGAGTGTGAGACTAGGTCTGTACGTAGAAAAGTCATTGAAGATTTAGGGGACTTGGCATACTATAATTTCTTAGAAATAAATATAAATAAAATCTCGCTGCGTCTAATGAAACTAAGGCCAATCGACAGATCATAATATTAGACATTAAAAATGTATGTCGGTAAAATCTCGTAAAGTGACGCCGAGCAAATTTACAAGTATTTTTTATATGTATAACGTACATTTGTTCCCCTGACACGTAATGTACATGATACGTGTCAGGGAAACAAAGTGTGTGTTCACTCACACTCGTGAAGGTTAGAGTTTTGGGAATAACAAAACAATTTTCGGTTCTTTGTATTTAGTGTTATTAATTGAATAAATTATCTCCCCTTTGTCACTATTTGCACCCTTCAATGAAGAACCGTCCTGATTCAAATTCAATTCAAAATCAATATAAGGGAATATAGTTTTATCAGGCTTGTGATTTTTATTAAAATTGCCAATTTAAACTGAACTCTTAGAATAGATGCGTACGCCCCGCCCCGCCCTTATTATCTGAAGTTGCAGTTGTTATAGCGAGCACTCCGCCACTCTCATCCTCATATTATCGTTATTATTGTAATTTATTTCAGTGTAATGCACTAATAGTGGGCACGATCTCAATGTATTTTGTATATTCTGTATGTATGTTTCGGTTATTCTATGATGATTGTATAAGACCTGTATATCGCAATCTACCGCAATATATAATATACTTTTATATTAGTAGGAAGTTTTGAATGTCCGTTCATCTTTTAAACTTTGAGGGAATGTACTTAGTGTATAGATATTTTTTCACTGACCTTGTATCGTAGTAAGCTACCCCGTATGCTATAGTGGATTCCTTAGTGTACGTACAACTGTGACTTCATTAGTAGACTAACAGTTTATGTACAGACGACACCAATGTTTGCATTTCTAATGTTTAGATTTTCTATAATTTTGTTGAAAGGCGTTGCATGTGGCATGCTCTCGGGTTTATATTCTTGCAAATATATTTATGACATTCGCCCTAATTCAGGTTAGGTGCTTGTCATGTCCCTTGGTGGGGACATATGAGCTGACGATGAAAGATTTATTATTGACACCCGCGACAAGAGTCTCTGACCAGTTTGTAGCTGCCTACTAACTGATTATTCGTGTATTTTGCTCGCGACAACGTTACCAAGTCAATCTAACCCGACGCTACAGAATTAAAAATGACTAGAATTAAACAGCATAGCCAAAAGCCACGTGTGCAACGTATTTCAAAGCAACTATTTGGTGCGATCATTTTAAAAATAATAGAAATTCTGTATTTAAGTATAATTATTTTGTAATGTTCTATATTTATGTTGTGATGTTAGTCTTCCATGTGTTTGCAAAATCATTTTGTTTGATAAGAATATAATTAATATCTACTTATTTCTAATGATGTACAGTGATTAATGATTTTATATTATAATTTAAATGATTTGAATTTTTTAACGTTTTGATAATATGTTGTAACGAATTTGGGGCTGATGAAATTGTGTTGTGTAGAAATTATAATACAATTAAACATAATACTATCTTTATCTAACATGTAGTTACATCGTTCTAACTCATTATTACATTTCATAATAACGACAGTGGTTTAGAAAAACAGCTCAAACATTATCGACACTAGATAAATCAATATTTATACATTTAATAATCTCACTGTAAATATTAGATTAACTTTATAGTAGATGTAAGTGTTTCCGGCTCTCAAAGTAATAGAGAAAACTAATAATTAATTAATTACATAATAGAGATAAAAATATATAATTTATACGTGAGAAATTTTGGCCAATACAAATGTATATCAAAATTGTATTTTTAATGATCTCTTCGGCGTTAGGTAATAATTGCTCTAGGAGTCCGGAAGTGAAAAGAATTTATATAAATGTAAAATAAAAAAATATTTTGGCACTGTTATATTATCTTTTTGGAATAATCGCGTCCGCCGTCTGCCGTATGCACGCGGCGAGGCACCTAGCAATATTTAAAGTCAATTGGTCGTAGTGATAAATACTTACTTATTGTTGTTACCAAGTAGGCATAATACACTCCCCAGACCAGATAAGTAAAGCTTTATCTGTATTGTATGATGCAACAATATCACATTCGTATGTACTATGTTTATTGTTAGATTCCGCGTTATTATACAAATTACTATATAAGAATAGTGGTACAAATGTACGGTAGCGTGAACGTTCTTCTTTAATTAATTGATGACTTTTAGTGAATGATAAGCTTTCATACAACATTTATTTAAGAATGTATTTTTCTCTCAATTGTGGTTGAAAGGATAATTTCATAGACGCCGATCTTCACAGTCAAACTTAAGGTTAGACCGCACTATGTTGTTGCTGCAGTGAAGCGGCGCGGTGCGGCACGGCACAGCACAGCAAAGCAGCGGCGCGACACTGCGCGACTAAATATGTCAAAATGTGTGAACTGACATTGCCGCGCCGTGACAGGCCGCGCCGCTCCGCTGCAGCTCAGTGCCGCTTCACATCTCATACAAAGAATCATATGTCGCGCAGTGTCGCGCAGTGCCGCGCCGCGCCGCTCCGCTGCAGCTACGTCCTAGTGCGGTCTAATCTTTACTATAACAAACGATTCTCTAACATTAAACTGTAGCATGTCCATTTTATTTCCACAACGAATATCAAAAGACATTTTCGATATAAGCAATATGAAAGCTGTTCTTATGAGCGAAATTACGAATAATAAACTATATTTAACACTTCGAAATCGAAATTATATTTATACTAAATTGAATATACGATAAATATGTTGTCGGTATTTAAATATTCTCCTCGGGGCGTGTCAACCGATAGCTTCTTATCAAGTGCCGTCTGCCTATTCGCAAATGTGCATCTCGTTACGAAATTTTCCATTGAATTGCAATATTACAGTTTTTATGAATACAAAATTAGAAATACCTTGTTTCATGGCTTATGTTTGCAAATTGTTTGTACTAAATGTTTCAATTTGTTTTAATACTGTCCATTTAAGTTTGTACCCTGTTGGATATTCTTGTTTCAAATATGTTGAGTTTAAAGCTAATATATTTCCTTAATGTGAACCCAATAAGAAAATATGACACAATCTTAAAATAAACTGCATATTATTAGTGCCTTATTGACTGTCAAAACTAACTGCGTGTAACAAGTTTAGCTTCACTATTTTATAAGAGTTTAATTAAACAATAGCCTGGTTTTGTAAGTCAATAAACAGCCAAAGCATGATAAGCAGTTCTCTTTAGACTGATCTAATGCATAACAAGTTATGTTATCATTTAAGAAAATCTATCAGTTATCTCAAAAGGACATTTTAAATAAAGCATTTCATATTTGTTATTTATTTCTTCTACATAAGGCTTTAGTCTAATTTGTTTAGTCAAAGTGGCGTAATTGTAAATAAATATCTTGTTTAGAAGTTTTATTTAGCATAAGTGTTCAATTTAATATATATATATTAGATTGAATTAGAAAATGGATTGTAAAAGAAAAAGGTGTTTGAATTAATAATCATTCTTTTTATGAGTTTTTCTGTAATTTTTAAATCCAACTAATGGACCAATAAAGGCACCTTTACGTAGACCTTGTAAACGTCAGTGTATTTATATTTTCATTATTTTGAGCCAGAACTCAGTGCGGCGTGCAACTGCAGGTTGCAGGTTGCAGCTCACAGTTTGAAACTGTTGCACTCTCAGCATGCAGAGGACAGGCTGTTCAAACATATTGGATCATTGTACGAACTTATGTTATTATAACAATAAAACCTCGAAAGCATTTACTTGTTTCTTTTATAACTCTTAATCTTTTAAGAGCCTTTATCCCTAGCGGTGGCGCTCCCTATCATCCAAAACTTACAAAACATACTTTTAATAAAACTTTGTTCTGCCACTTCGTTAGATAAGATAATATTTTATTTGCCAGTATACATGTACATAAAGATCTTAAAAATTAACAGTTTGTTCCAATGTACTCGACCGAGTTAATTGGTGTGCAAAATTAGTTGCATAAGAGATAATTTGTGTGCCCACAGAGTATTTTCACAATACAATAAATAAACTTCTATTTATAAGGATTACCTACAAATTGAACCAAAATAAAATTTTATCTAGTTATACAATATTTTAAATAAAGGGGTAGGTAGATAAATGTTTACCTTATTTACCTAATTATGGTAACCAACATAAATAGATCCTTCTTTAGTCTTCAAATAATCTTTTACACAATAGAAACATTTATTAAAAAACTACTCTGTTAGTTGATTCTTAAAGAGAGTGTAGGACAGATCTTTAATATTAGCCGGTAAATGATTATATATTTAAGACGGCAAGATCACTGAGCATATAAGCAAGATGGCAGAAAGTAAGTATTCGTTGCGGTGGCTTGTTGGCCTGTCTACACCATAGATATAGCGAACCATCCTAAATCTATGGTCTACACTGAACAATTTTTGACAGTGACATCTATATATTTTTACTTGAACATTTTATATTACCGCTACCTCACACTAGAGGGCACTGTTTATCGAAAACTATATTTTTTTCTATATTCTTATCAGAACAGAACTTTCAAAGCATGGCGGTCGATTGCTTTAAATACAAAATAAAAATTATACAGAAAGAGTATAAGTTAGTTTGTTCTATTTGTAAAAAAAAGATACAAGCTGGACTGCGCTGTGGTTTCCAAGAAAAGATGTAATTTGATCCGGAAAATAAAAATATCTGAAAATGCTCATGATGCTCACTCGTGATGCCGCGTTCGACTACGTTGCAACGGATGCTGTACCTGCTGTTCCTGCTCTTCTTCTCGACGCCCTCAAGCTACAGCTGCCAGTGAACTATGTTTCGCCGCGGGTTTTTGCAAACATCAGCGATTGTACAACGTACGCTGATGCCATCGCTATCCTGGATGCCTTGCATGTAAAACCAAAGAATGTAATATACGCCAGACAGTACGACGAGGCGCCAGCAGATAGAAGAATCAATCGACACATATCTTCGGACACTCAGACAATTATCTAAAGAATCCAATTTAATGCCATGGACGCTGAAACGAATAGAAATGATAGCAAACGTGCAGCTTTTATAGCTGGGATAAATTCATTCAACACTCGTCAGAGACTGTTAGAAAATTTGACGCTTACCCTGGATTAACCCTACAATCTAGCGCTATCTATGGGAACGGCTGAAGCTAATTCGGTGCTATTTAATAGCCAAACTCCAATTGTCAACTCTATGTCCCAGTCTTCAGAAAACAATGAAAATACTGCTCCATCAACTTCCAGATCTCTTGAAACAGTAACTGCACCTAAGTGCACCTAGATACATTATAGGATAGAAAAACTCATCGACGCAAGTGCTTTTTCTGTGGCGGCCCTCTTCATGCTCGCAAAATCTGCCCGGCAGCGGATGATGAATGCCACGCTTGTGGTAAGATGGGTAATTTTTTGACTGTTTTTCGTAGCGAAGGTCAAAACAGCGTCGCCAGTACCGAAGATGGCTGTTAGCATTGCACCGCTTGCATAACAGCTGACTCACCTACTTCACTTCAAGCTATGGTTGTAGCTTATATTAAAGGTGTCCGTGCTGACGCTTTAATTGACACGGGAAGCAGCATAAGTTTCATAAACGAAGAATTCGCACGTCTGCTAAAGCTAAGAAAGCTAATCTATCAACAAACAGTGACGGTGGCCTTATTGTCTCTCACATCGCAAGTAAATGGCCTCACTCGGCAAACTATTCGCATAGGAAAGTATAGAATAGAATAGAGGAACACTCTTACGAAAACATTGAACTCCTAATCGTAAAGGATTTGTTCGCTGACACGATTATAGGTCATGACATATTAAAACTGCACTCGACTCTGGAGTTTGAATTTGGTGAATCGAATCAAGCGCTCAAAGTTTGCTCTGTAGCTGAAGCAGCCGTACCTGCAGTACCGTTGTTTTCGAACATTTCTCTAGACTGCAAGCCAATCGCTGTAAGATCTCGCAAGATCAACAGTTTATCACGTCTGAAGTCAGAAAATTGTTACGAGACGGTATAATCGAAGAGAGCCAATCGCCGTGGAGAGCGCAGGACTTAATTACTAAGAACTCTAATCACAAAAAAAGGATAGTGATTGATTAATCGCAAACTATTAATCGATACATACGTTAGATGCATACCCTCTGCCAAATATAGGAGAAACTGTTACTTAGATCTCTAATTACAATATATTCAGTGCTATTGATCTACACAGTGCTTATCACCAAATGCCGATAGGCAGCCATTACACAGTCAGTTCAGATCGCGATCCGATCAAGGTCACAGATCACACCAGATTCATGGATCTTGGTGTGATTGAAACGACATTAGACGTTCCCTCCAGATCACGTCAGTCCACTGCTCGCTACCGTATAGTTAACACGCGTTTACAAGTGAAAATGGCTTCCAATTCCAATGGCTTATTGCTTCCGTTGTGAAGAAACGCGTTAAGAGGAAACGTTGCGTTAAACCATGGTTGTTAAAGAGGAACATCTACACTCATTTGAACTTGTTAGATGAAATTCATAGTACTGAGGAAGAGGAGGATTATGCGAATTACGAGTACTACAGAAAGAAGGAAATATGTTTCGATAATCTGTTAAAATTGGTTACACCACACTTGTTAAAAAAAGATACCTGCATGCGAGAGAGCATAACGCCTAAAGAAAAATTCGCTGCTACATTGCTTTTCCTCGCCACTGGCAGAACTCTTGAATGCCTAAAATTTTCAGTAATCATGTCCCCAGCTGCCATTGGTGAAGCCATTATAGACACATGCAGAGCACTTGTTCATGTTCTTCAAGATTGCATAAAGGTAAGTTATTTCCAGTCAGTAACACCCTGCTCTTCGCACTGTCATCAAATAAGAAAAAAAACATTCATTAATACCTACTATTGACCACACCACCACACCATAGTATAAAGACGAGATTTTAACTTAGATTAGAATATAATTAAATGTACCTGCCCATTCACAATTTGAACATTTATGTACCTTTATTATTATCAATAATAAACTCACATAGGTTGAATATTTATTTTTATTTAAAAAGGAAAATCATTGCATCACAAATTCCCCTTAAACTCAGAAAACAGTGACCCAACATTGTACTCTGATCTCTCATGTTGATCTGAAGGAATGTGTAGATTATAATTATCATGTTCATTTAAGGGATCTGCATGTCCTTGTACTACTAATGGTGTAGATGAAGCAAATGAAGGCTGTGACGGTAAAGCAGGATTGGTAATTAATATTCTTGATGCAGTCGGATGTACAAAGGTATGCGCCTGTAATGGTGAAGACGACAACGAATCTTCAGAGTATTGCCCCATTGATGATGGAGCCGCTGGAGGTGATGGTGTGTAGATATTATGGAAATTTTCACGCGGTGACGCTGCATGTGCTGATGAAGACGAAAATGCCTTTGATGACGAATGTAAAGAAGGCAGTGTATCTTCAGATATCGATTGGTTAATTTTGACAGAGAATCTATTCAAATTCCCCAACTGCGCTTCAAACAAAATGTCATTTATGGCCTTTTCAGCGTATAATTTTTGTATTAGATCCAGTTTTTCAAGTTTTTCAGACCAGACTAATGCTGCTGAGCTGCATCCTTTCTCTGGTTGAGATAAGTAGGTACACGCCTTCTTTAGTAACTCTTGTTGAGTACGAGCGATCGATGATTTTTTCCTTTTTGCATTAGATCCCTCATTAACTTCAGCAGGCGCTGGCATTACATTAATAGAGGACAGTGAAGAACTAATTTGTTGGTTAGGAACTTCTCGCGATTCTTCGTCTTCTTGATTATCATTTCATTCTTGTATATGACTGGGATCGTCTGAATCTTCCGTGTTTGAAATCTGCAGAACAAAAAGTTATTTAAGTTTTTCGCATTTACACTCAACTTACACTACATTGCACATGGCACGTATAATTTTTAATTGTAATAAAGAGAGGAGTGTTATATTATGTGTATACTTAAACAGAGTTTCATTATTTATTTCAGATGCCAACAACTGAAGACGAATGGAAAACAGTAGCAGATGAGTTTGGGAACAGATACCAGTTTTGGAATTGTTTGGGAGCTTTGGACGGGAAGCACGTACGAATTATAAAACATTCTCAATATGGTTCTTTGTACTATAATTACAAAGGCTTCCATAGCATTGTCCTCATGGCATTAGTGAATGCAAAAGAGGAATTTATTATGATCGATATAGGAACTAATGGACGTGTGTCTGACGGGGGCGTATTATTTTATACCAAAATATGGGAACTTTACCAACAAAAAAGATTGAATTTGCCCGAACCTTCAATATTACCAAATTCTGCACGAATATCTCCATATGTGATTATATCGGATGAAGCGTTTGCTTTGGGCTCAAATTTAATGAAACCTTTCCCACAAAATTCGCTCAATGAAGAACTGCGCAAAGCCTTAGTATTTAACTATCGCCTCTCACGAGCACGATCAGTAGTTGAATGTGCTTTTGGCATACTCAATTCTAAGTTTGGTATTTTCCAAAGAGATATTGCCTTTGAACCCAGCAAAGCAGCACTTATAACAGCGACATGTTGCTATTTACATAATTATCGTCTGAAAAATGCATCGAAATCTTATCATTCTACAAATAAAAAAAAGATTCAAAGCGTACTAATACGTTTGTGGAAACGCGAAAGTGATAAGGGAAAATTTATGTCAATATTTTTGTAATGAAGGTAAAATATAAGACGTATGTAACTAATAAAAAGACTTCGAAGACGAATCAAAAGGCTTGACTGGATTTGACAGGTTTTAATCTATCAAATCTGCCAAATCATGCAAATCAGTCAAACAAGTCAAAACTGTCAAATCCTATCAATCCCCCACAAATCCTGTCAAAGCCCGTCAAAACATGTCAAAACCTGTCAAAACATGTCAAATCCTGTCAAAACCTGTCAAATCCTGTCAAAAAGAAGAAAGTACCGATAAAAATACTGATTGTGATTTTGAGACAAATAAAAATTGGTTTGATTAAAACTACGTGTCTTATTCCTTGTCTATTTCCTGTATAGTTGTTGTCCTGTAAGTTTCCTGTTGTTGGGGTCTAAGAAAAACGACCTACGTAAGAAGTTACAGCCAAGAGGAAATTATTTACCAGTAGCCTATTAAGACGCCGCCGTATTATCCGGTCTTGAACTGCAGAGCTGGCGCTGGAACAGATACATTCTATGAACCGAATTTGACTGACTTTTTAAACAGCTAAATTCGGAAAATAGAGCGTGCTGTAGCAGACACTTAGATATGCTTCTTCATCCGCGGCTTTTGGGGTCGATTGACGATAACCACTTAAATAGGTAGGAATAAAATTATAATTCAGAACCTATACACCCACATACATATAGTCACGATTCTGAATTTTGCCCAGCCAAACTTTGGCCCCCTTTCTCATTTCAATATAGCGGTCAAAGTAGACTCTAAACATGCCTAACCGTATTATTCCGCATGGCTAGTAGAGAGGAGTGTCCTGGCATAGGTTTTGGAGGTCGCTGAACTCAATTTTGATAACCGGAAGTCCGTCCGCGTACCGGAAGTGGATGCAAACATGATTATTATAAAAAAAACTAAATGGCTCTAATTCTGCTGTTAAGACAGAGAAGGAGAACGTTCCTGAAGCCTTAACTACCAATCTAACATCACAAACGTCGGAGATTTAAGCCACCGTAATAGCGTTAGTCGGTGGACGTGTAGTGTAAGCCATGGCAATTTCAGATGGTTTAGTTTTATAACTATAGCTGGTAGGCTAGGTCAGTGGCACCAAAGCCGCGCTCGGGAGCAGCGTGGGCTATAAATAGCACGATGATGGGAGCCGAGAGACTCGGAATATCCGAAAATCCCTACACGGAGCACCTTCATGCAACTTTCGGTTTCATCGCTACATTTGCACATATTCTGAGTAATTATCGTATTTTGGACACGTTATTCGAGTGATTTTCCATAAAAAGCGCTTTAGTAAATACGTAGTATTATCAGGAACGTTAAAAGTCAAATAACAAATCCGTTTAAAGAGGTTCGCGTCCGTAAACCGTCTCGCAAAAGATTAGCGAAAAGTGGAGTAGCAATGTCATTCGAGACATGCCGAGATTAATCGTCGTAAATGCGTTCCAGATCATTGAAGAGTTCATCGACCGGCGTGTGAAAATGTTGCCTCGTAAATAAATAATTCACAAGGCTAGTGTTCTCGGTTGGGGCACGTGGTCGCAGGCACGTGTAGGTAGGTACTCTGGCATGCTGTCAGCTAAGGGATCCGAGGGTTTTACTTTATTGCAATTTAGGCGATAGGCTGACAACGTGTCACTATATCAATATACCTACAAATTTATCTTAAATAACCCTCAAAACTTTGTCGGACGTGGCGGAGTGACCTTTGTTTAGGTCGTTTACGCTCTGCCTACCCCATTAGGGATAAAGGCGTGATTATGTATATGCATATGTCGTCGCATGCGATTTCCAAACGATGGCGGTATTTTTGTGTGATAGCATAGTAGTGGTTAAATAAACGGTTATGATTGGTTGATTTGTAAAAGGAAACTACCTTGTGGGGGCGCTACGATCACTTTTCCCGCCCATGTGGACGAGTCGGCGCGAATATACTTCTCTGGACCGTCTTGCGACCCACACGTGGAACGTTCACCGTACTTGCCCAGTGCTTAATTCTGTAAAGTTCCTGAAATTCATTAAAATCTGATTTGTGAACATTTGCTGCATTTTCCTGGTTTGCCTGAGTACCCACTACCATGGAACCAGAAGAAAGTCCTCCTGGCGCTTCAACCGATCGTCAAGAGGGTCTTCCTGGCGTTCCACCCGAGTCTCCACCGACATATACGTAAATAATCTAGGGCGTAGCAATAGTTTATTTCCCTCGCACCTGAATTAATACAATCAAGTTTCAAAATATCATAATGTTTAGAAGTGGATGGGATTGCAGCTTTCAAAAAAGGATTTTCATCCCTGTTTGTTATGTCAGTCATTGGAACTCTTGCCGTGGTGGATTCTGTACGAAAATAATAATACTGAATACTATAAACAGATTATTCATATCATTCCTAAACTACTAGACAAAGTTATGTATTAGTTTTTTCTATTATTGTTATATATGTATTAGTATTACTATAATTTATCAGATTTTATAATTTTAGTTATTGTATCTGTTCCCGAGTTTTTCCCTTCTTTCATCCCCACTAGGTTGGCTGGAAGAGATCTCTTATAGATATAAGCTCGCCTGTTGTGTCCTAGTTTTAAGTTCAACTGTATGTGTAAATTTTTAATACAATAAAGAATATATATATATATACAAATACATTAAATTTTTTAACACATTTGCTGCTGTAAACAAAGAATAAGATAATGCAAGAAACAAATGCGGGCTGGACGACAAGCAGCGTCCTGTTCCCGTAAACATAGGATAAGAACAATGCAAAAACATTTCTGCGGGCTGGACGACAAGCAGCGTCCTGTTCCCGTAAACACAGGATAAGAACAATGCAAGAAACAATTCTGCGGGTTACGACCGCTGAAAACATGACATTAAGGCTGCGCTACGAGGGCCAGCCGACGACAAAAGGACAGCTTTAAGGATTTACGCCCTATATGATCTACACTACTACAGCACATCCAAGATGAGCGGACATCTGGGAAAGGAGACATTTATCTGGAGATGGCAGGATACAACAACGGGTCTACGGCTTTACAACCCTGTCGACCTACAGCAACGTAAGGATCACCTGGCACCGGCAACATAACATAACATAACATAAAAATACTTTATTGCACGTAAGAACACAAATGATACAACACAACAGATAACAACAAAAAACAAGTACAACATAGGCGGCCTTATTGCTAAGGTAGCAATTTCTTCCAGGCAACCTTTGGGTCAAAGAAAAATGCGTAGCGGTAAGCGGGATATTGCAAATCTAGTAAAATATGTATCCTAAATACATTACATATAATACATAAACTAGTTACAAGCTACTACATAGATATTGTAAAGTAAACTAATACATAATATACAATAAACTAATACATAAACTAATGGAAGATAGGATAATGCAAACTACAACCAGATCTAGACGAAGGAAATGACAGCAACAGCACAGGATAAAAGAGAAGGATAAATAATGATCAGATAGTAATTTCTTCCAAGTAATGTTTTTTAAGTCGGCTCTTATCAACAATAACTACAACAACAACACAAGAGACGAGGACACACCAGAGTCGCAATAACCAGCAAGATATTTTAGAAAAAACTTGCCCTCGTTATCCTGTTCTCTTCTCTTTTAAAAATGCCAGTATGTTTAGGCTAACCCAAACATCTTAGTCAGCATGCGCCCGCCGCCGACGTGTAAGTAATCTATGTCAGCGTGTCGCGTATGTTATGGATTTGCTTACTACATAATTATTACCAATACTGCGTGACATGATGAGCTTGCAACTCACACGCATAGAATACTAAGATATTTTTGTCACTGTGTGTATTACATAACTTTAATATAAAACATCATGCATTTTAACTAATATATCAGAGTCAAACATCATCTCGCACTCTCAATAGCTCCCGCCATAGAGCTCATCACCCCATCCGTATGGCTCCATAAATGCAGTTGTGCTTGCTATGGCAGTACGCTGTTCAATAGGCTGATGATGATTATATAGATTTGAAAGACATATTTTATGGCCAAAGACAAAATTAATCATACTAAGAAAATACTATACTAACCAGACAATTATAAAGTCGGAACAGCACCAGGGCACAGTCTTCTAGTCCATGTCAAATATTTTGTTTCAAAGTGGGTATGACAAACTCGACGGCTTTTGTAGACATAATGGGGATCCAGGGTTAAAACATTGGTTCCCACCGCTTGAGTCCATGCAAGAAATCGATCCATATCCTGGTCAGGATTCGGAAAGGAATGCAGGACTGTATTATCCTTGCCTACAAAAGAGAGCATTTTCATTGTTAGCATTAGAGCACACACACAACCTATTTTTAATCCTAAGAATACACTCTAACCAATATTTGTTTAGGTCAGGGCCTTAGCTACAACTACAGAATAGTTAAGAGCAGAGGCGGCTCATGAAGGAAATTCGGAAATCAAGTTGATTAAGCGTTTTCAATGGTTATCATACAACAAAGCGTTAAGTTAAGGCGATCTTGTGACATAGTAGGTATTGCGTATAAATGTCTTGACTTTATTTAAAGTTGAAAAACAGCGCTCAGTTTCCCTTTCCACTGAGTTCACAGGAATGGTGCAGACAATTTTCAAAACTTTTATGCTTTCATCAAACACTGATTCTAGTGACTTTTCACAGTTCTTTATGAAACCCACATTGTATCATTCAAATTTTACACTGCAATTAGGTAATTGTGTCTACATGTCTCAACTGAAATAAAGAAATTTTGAAATGAGGCAATAAAGGCAATGCAACACAATTTTTACAACATGTGTTACAGCACAGAGAGAAAAATATCGCATTTGTTTATAAATTTCATAAAACTTGTAACAACACGGGCGGAGCTGGGAATCCCTGGCCGTCCTGTGCGGTTTGGCAACATTGCGCGGAGCGGAGCACCAATTTTGCCGGTTTTTACGTACAAATCTTTCGTTTAACGTGTCGGGCTATAGTGGATTGTCTCCTTCACACTCATTGAATTTAGTACTGAAATTTGTAAACAAAGTCGGTCCATAGGAGCGCTCCGTTGAGCGCTCCTCCTGAGGAAATAATGGACTAAGGTTGTAGTGCAGATTTAATGTAATGACTGTACAAGGAATTTATGTTATGTCTGTCGTTCATTAGATGAAAAAATGTTGCTGATAAAGTAATAATAAAACTTAATAAATAATTCATTTGAGAGTGGGAGTTCACCGCACCAGCGTTCCTTAGGATGAGCCGCCTCTGGTTAAGAGTATTATAGTTCCACATACTAGAACCAAATACGACGTAGGGCACCCGAAAAGAAATATGCACGCCACAAACAAGCTGTAAAATACAGGAAATTGCCATTCGCCCCATAATGTTACTTTCTCCTAGCTACGGCCGTGGCTCATGTGCTCTAATGTAGTAGAAACATATCGAATTCATGTAGAATGTAAAAGATCAACTCACGATTTTTACCGCATCTCGGCACACAACAACTTCTCTCAGAACTAGGTCGACAGAGTCCAAATCGTCAGGCAAATCAGGGTCTGGGGTTTCATGCGTATGTCCAGCGTAATAGGCGAAGTCTTCGGAATCCGGGGAGCAAGCAAAGTCGTTGAATATATCAAAATACAAACAAACGCCATTCACGGATCAAAGAGAGAAACGGATGAATGACTGACATTGACAATGACAGACCGACAACATGGCGGCATAGCGTTTCTTTACTCGTAATAAACACAAATCAAATGTCACGACAAATAAAAAAAAACTCTTTAAAATAAAACCGTATTTTTCAGAATCATGATTTTGGCTCAATAATTTAACATATCACGGTGTTTAGGATATATTAGAATGTACAACTATTCATCAATTTATTATATTCTAACAGTGATCTGCGTATGACGAAACGACATTTTGGCTGGGATACTTGCATTCACTGATTTGAGAAGTCGCTACCGGCTCCCTAATAGATAGGCTGTCCAGTCCAACTTTGTATGAAAATCTATGAAAACCGCTGTCGCCAGTCGCACACATTCAAAGAAATACATTGTATTTTCAATACACAAAAATGCTCGATGCTATTGGTTGCAATTATTCAGTTGAATAATATATCTATTCCACATCAAGCAAGCGAAAGAAAAAAATATAAAAACAAAGTTGCAAACAATAAAATATTTTGCATTTTTCGGGCAAATTTTGATTGAACAAAATTCATAATTTTGCCCAAAAAAATATAAAGGTGCATTCATATTAGACCTACGTGGCGTAAGTGACTTATACATACATACATAAAATCACGCCTTTATCCCTTACGGGGTAGGCAGAGCGTAAAACGCCTCCTAAAAGGCACTTTCGCCACGTCTGACATAAACTGGGGGCAATTTTAGATTGCAATGTGTATTGCTGCAGTGACAGGTTGTCAGCCCATCGCCTAAATTACAAAACACTGTAACCCTCGAATCCCTTTTGCTGACTTATACAGCATGCCCGGGAGGAAGGGCAACTGGAACATTCTGTGTTTTTCTTTCTCTCCCAGTCCAGTATGGAAGTTGACATCAGTGACTTATACTGATGGCCAAAATCCATGTTAAGATACTTGTCTTACAAGACGTCGCTGATGCAACCAAATACAATTGCTTGATTTGCGTTATCTTGCATCGTCTGATCTAATATTGCGTCAGTCGACGTGGGCTGACGTTGGCGACGTCATCCATGCGGATTAGATAGTCAGTGTGCGAGCGAGAAAGTATTCGACACCGCGCGCCGCGGCGTGCTCATGCGTTGTTAAGTTTTACTTGCTACAGTAGGTAGTTTTAGTCAAATGCTCCCAGTCTGCTGGGCACCATGTCTCGCGGGGATGCACTGGATGAAAATTATAGTTAGTCTAACGGTTTATTTTATTTTTGCCAGATTGTCATAATGCCACTAGAATGTAACTGTACCTACTGGATTCAGCTATAATAATAATATAAATTTCTGTACAAAAACCTTATTAAATACGTTTCTATAGTCGACTTCGAAAAACATAGCAATAAAAAACATGTCAAGTGTCAACTCTGATTGGAGTATTATATATTAAGCTATTATTTTTCATCATAACTTTCCTTTTCTTATGGCCAGTTCTATATTTAAAATACATATTTTAAAAAAAATTCTAACACAATTTTATTACGTTTCGAAAGTTCCTAGAATTTTGCATTTGTCAATCCGCGAAATGACCCTTTTTTCCGGCCGTTACACATATACCAATCGCGAACAGTTTTGTTGATTTTTGTAAGATGAACAATACTTTAGTACATAATTATTTCGTAAAGGATCAGTTAGCGTTTGCAATGTAAGCATAATAAAAATGTGTTTATTTACCACATGACATTAGAAACCTCTTAAATGACCAGTGTTTCACTACTATATTATGCATTTATTGTACATGTCCATTCAAGAAATCCGCATCAAAATCGGTTCCGTAGTTTTAAAGATTTCTTCTGTCGAGTGGGTATCAAGTCTATCGACCCGATGAACATTAGATTAAAGCATACAGACAGCGGGAATTGACTTTGTTTGATAATATTTAGTGGTTAGTAAAAAAAAAAAAAAAAAAATGTAGCGAAGTAGGGCGGAATATTTAAAACATTAGGGAAAATTAATAGTTTTATAGCTGTACAATGATGTTATAGTGTGTATTACATTAATTACAAACCAAATATCAAGAATAAATGTTATCTCCAAAAACTGTGCAGTGATTAACTCGAGATAGACCTAACAAAAGTGACCAACTGCTTACCATATTAAAAGTGCATTTCTACACAAACAGTAACAACAAACAGTGTTGTACATATTAGATAGCTGAAAACTGTACAAAATCTTTATGTTAGTACGTGTAAAAACCCTTGTAAGGTGTAATTTGTGATTTACTGAAAACGAAGTTCGTTATGAAAATACTCAAAAGTTTGGCTTGGCGGGCATCGTGACGTGACAACAGGACGCACTGGTGTGACAGTCTCAAGGTCGCAACCCATAGTGTCATCTTTTCAGACGGCGCTTCAACATAAAAACCTTGTCGCCGCCGCTGCGCCGCGCGCCGCCGGGCCGCTGCCAAGCTGCTACCGCCACGCTACTTGAGTGAGACTTGACGATCCAGGTTCGACGATGAAGCACCGACCGTAGCGAATTTACAACAGCGCTTATTACATAATATGAAAATATCTTCTACAACTTTGGGTTCCGTCAGGAAAGTTTTTAGGAATATTTAAGATTTTGTGTATGGTGTTATTTCAAAGTTATGCAAAGCCGCCTACCTAAACTTAATATAAATATCGGTGTTGCTAACGTTACTTAAATTATCATTTATTTTCATTGTCTTTAGCCTCAAGCCTTTTTAGTAGTTTACACACTTACTTAGTATATTGTTTATTGGATTGAATACTAATACTATTATTTGCATTCTGTATAATATAGTGGGTGGATTAGTTCAATTAGTATACAGGGTGGCCCAAAGAGTGACGTCCAAAGGAAAAATTTTGATTCCTTAGGTCAAGGGGTAGCCAAATCACCCCCATGTATGTTCAGCGATTTTTAGTAGTTTAGGAGTTATGAATTTTTTTGCTAATTTTCTAAGAAAATTGACCTCAGTGGATTAATTATTTTTTATTATTTTTTTGGATAACTTTTTTTTTATTTTTTTTATTTTTGTGACATTTTCTTAAATTGTTCTTTTAACCATAAAAGTTTCAGCTTCCTAGCTCTAATGTAAGTTAGTTATTTTTTTATCGAAAGTTCGAATTTTACGATCGAGCTAGTCTGCTCTGAATTTTCAACTTGAAATTAAAAATTGAAAAAGATAATCTCATGGTCCCTTATTAATTTTAAAAACTCCGCAAGGTTTCAAAATTACATAAAAATAAAAATAAACTATTGCTTAATGGGGTATTATTTGCAGAAAACAGCCTTCAAAGGTACTTGTGTGGAATTTACAAAAGTTCATTTATTGCAGTTCGTTCGTTTTATTGGTTTACTTAAATTTATTGTCAATTAGCGGAGAAGAGGTGTGAGGGAGATAGCAACTATGTTTAAAGTTGAGTCTAAGCACGTATGGTTTTGATAGACATAACATAACATTAAGATAATAAATGCATGACCCACTCCGAGACATTACTTTGAGTTGCATGAGAGTCGCAGTCGCGAATTTACTGGAGCATGTTGAACTACCCTCATTTAAAAGTGCGAGTTGATCATGCCACCCTGTTTTTTTTCCGGTAGCAGTTTGTTTGCTTCTTGGTGATTATCTTACCACGAAAACAAACTTTGCTTTGCCCACGGACCTTGCTGCCTTCTTTTTGTAATTAGATTACTTGTGCTTGTATTTAAGACTTTGCTTTATCAACTTGGATTTTGATGACTTGGAAAGTGTTGTGATCTTTTATGTTGAATGACGCTGGCTGGCTGAGGTGCTGGCTGGCAAACAATGACTGATGGACAGAAATACTATCTAGAAAAATAAAATTTGAAGGAAATAAAAAGACAGGCAGAATTTGTAAAATCGATAGTCATGTCGTGGTTTTCTTTCAAGTCACAGATTATTATTATTACGAGTATGAACTACACGTTGGCCGAATATGCAGAAATGCATTATTTTTATGGAGTTGCTCAAGGCAACGGCCATGAAGCGGCAAGACTTTATCGGGAACAACTTCAACGCCGTGGAGGACCGCAACCTAATAGGTATCCCGACCATCGTGTTTTTATTAACACACACAACACTTTGATGGCAGGCCGCATTCCTGGTCGAGAAGGCAGGCGTGAAGGTATCCCAATAGTTGATCCGGGCCGTCGAAACCTCGTATTGGACGAAGTAGCTGAGCACCCTTCAACAAGTACAAGAATAATGGCTCGCAATTTGAACATCCCCAGAACATCAATCCAAAGAATATTGAAAGTTGAAGGGTACCATGCATATCACATTCAACGGGTTCAAGCTCTAATGCCTGCTGATTACCAACAGAGAGTTGATTTTTGCCAGACTATGTTAAGGATGGAGAGAGACGACCCGGGATTTTTCGAAAAAGTTTTGTGGACTGACGAGTCGCGTTTTGAGCGCACAGGAATATTTAATATTCATGACACCCACCACTGGGCAGTAGAGAATCCCCACTTGACCAGAGATACTAGGTTCCAGAATCGCTTTAGCGTCAACATGTGGTCAGGCATACTGAACGGAGAAATGATCGGGCCGTTCGAATTGCCGCCGAGGCTCAATGGCGAGACATACAAATTATTTCTCGAAAATGATCTTCCCTTGTTATTGGAGGAAGTCAACCTCGATATACGAAGACACATGGTTTTCCAAAATGACGGTGCACCATGCCACTACGCAGCACAAGTGCGTAATCATTTGAATGAAACGTATCCCAACAGGTGGATCGGACGAAACGGTCCAATCAGATGGCCTCCACGATCACCTGACCTAAATCCGATTGATTTTTTTATTTGGGGTTATTACAAGGACATAGCTTACGCCCGAGAATCGTTAAATGAAGAGGAGCTAAGACAGCGAATTGGAGAGGCCGGAAATGTCGTTAGAGGAAACAGAGAAGCGTTTAGGCGACTTAAAGAAAATTTCTTGCGTAGATGTAGGTTGTGTATTGCTGTGGGAGGTCGCCATTTTGAAAATTTATTGTGAATAAATGTGTAAAAGAATTATCCGAGTTTATTTACTTATTATTAATAATACAATTGTCTCATAAATCTTACAACTCACACTAAAACATTTTACTAAGAATTTTCATTCAAAAATGTAACTTAAATAAAAATTTTTAGTAAATAATTTTATTTTCCCTTTAATTTGATACATTTTCTAACTTAATTAGTCCTTAGTAATGACATAACAGGAATCTTTCAACTTTCTGAAACAATTTACTAATTAGGTAATTTCCACCCAAGTACCTTTGAAGGCTGTTTTCTGCAAATAATACCCCATTAAGCAATAGTTAATTTTTATTTTGCTGCACATGTTGCGCTTACCTTACTCAGAAGCTGCTTATCAGTCCCTAAATTGGTCTATGTAATGAGAACATCCCCAACCTGGCATTTTCCTATGGAGGTAGCACTCCTAGACGATACCATTAAGAACACGTTGGAGAGCATCCTCAATGTCCAACTTGGGGAGACACAGTGGATACAGGCTTCGTTACCTATACGACATGGGGGTTTAGGTATTCGCTGCGTGCAAGACACAGGAGTACCGGCGTTCCTAGCTTCGTCTTATGGAGTGTTAGATCTGGTTACTAGGATTATCTCTTGTAACGGTGCCAGAATTAACATTCCTTACACGAAGGAGGCCGGGAACGTCTGGTCCCAGATGTGTCCCACAGGTATTCGTCCAGACAATCTTGCGATGCAGCGAAGTTGGGATGATCAGTTATGCAAGGAAACTGTCAAAAAAATATTAAACACTGCCTCTGGCACAGATACGGCACGACTGAAGGCAGCGGGCTGCCCAGAATCCGGTGCTTGGCTGCGGGCACTACCATCTCCGCATTTAGGTACTATGCTCGATGACGGGTCCCTACGAGTAGCAGTTGCGTTGAGATTGGGTTGCGTGATTTGTGAGCCACATCACTGCAAGTGCGGGGCTGCAGTAGATAATAAAGGCTACCACGGGTTAAGTTGTGCAAAAAGTGCTGGAAGATTCCCGAGGCACCATATGCTTAACGAGATCATCCGGAGAGCTTTGGTATCTGCTGGAGTTCCGTGCACCTTGGAGCCACCCGGCTTGTGCCGCGATGACGGCAAAAGACCAGATGGGCTTACACTAGTCCCTTGGGAGCGCGGCCGCTGTTTAGTGTGGGACGCAACATGCGTAAGCACATTTGCTGCCAGCCATTTATCACGCACAATCCGAGCACCAGGCGCCGCTGCGGAGTGGGCAGCATCACAAAAAGATGGGAAATATGCTTGCCTCTCCAATAATTACATATTTGTACCTTTTGATCGGACTACAATAGCTTGTTGATGAAAGGCGCGGATTTTCCCATACTATGACATCGTCATCACTCATAAGGCGAAGTGGTACAAAACTAACCATAAATACAGAAGATTCTGAAAAAATATCACCAGTTGGTTTTTGTTTATAACAACTTTGTGACGAAGCTCCATCACAGCCCCATTTACTCACTAGCTTCAAAACACCACTATTAATATTCGAACCGGTCACTTTCACAATCTTCTCAGCAGTTAAATCTAAAACTGCTTGTAATTTAATTTTCGCTCCTGATTCTGATATGGTAATTTCTTCCTTTGCTGGATAACATTCTTTCTTCTTTAACAGTAACTTATGGTAAGATGGAAAAACCGCTATGCCATTTGTATTTAAAATAGACCTCAAAGTGAGATACTGCCATTTTGATAAACTTAATGCAGTGACAAGGGCTAAAGTTTCTTCCTCGGGAATCGATTGATTACAGTCTTTGAATAAAAAGTCACTTACTTCTTGCACTTTTTCTGGCTTACCAGAGAGGCACTTAATAACTTTAGCACAAACGGTGCGCCCGTTTTCTTTCAGTTTTGTTGCAAGGGCATAGAACAGTTCTTCTTCGGAATGCTCCAAAAGAGACAAAGAACGTCTTTTCTTCTGTTTATTTGATAAATCTTCAAATGGTCTTTTATTTCTTGAGCTAGGGGTATTTGTAGCAGCTTGTGATGTAGATGCACCCGCTTCCTCTTCATATGATAAATTATGCTCTTCTTCTTCTCTTTCTTCTTTTTACTTCAACATCTTCTATGGTATATTCTGGATCAAATAACATAGGGAAATTCACCGACGTAGAAGTTGGCCACACAATTTTAGACTCCAACCACCTTTTGTTCGTAGTTGATTCACTAAAGCGATTGTTCCTACTTGATTTTTCCCATCTTCTAGTTAGGTTTGACGTGTAATTTTGGCAAAACTTTTTGATAATACTGAGCTCTTCTTTTGAAATTTCACTAGGAATATATTTAATAATGGTTTGAAACAATAAATCGCTATTTTAAAGGCACCCACTTTTTTTCAAAAATTTAAAAATATCTAAATTAGTTACAAACGTAGCCATTTTAGTAAAAAAAATACAAAAATAATTATAAGTATTATAAAACTTAAAATATATGGTGATAGTTGATGAGCAGTTGTTGTTTTTACGAGCACAAGACGCGTAATGAACAAAAACCGATCGCGCAAGCCTCATGTTACTTCAAGTAGTAGGGGTAATTAGACAATGAGTCATAAAAATGCTTGAAATACGGATGACTCACGCAATAATTTACATGTACAAACACGTGGGGTTTAGAGATTTCCACCATTGTTAATACATTACCAATATTTAGTTTATTTTAGTTTGAATATGACTTGTCGAAGTCCGTAAAAGTACGAAGGGAAAATTTTAATTGCAATCTATATGTTTTTTTTTTATTTAGCGTTTTCGAAGCATTCGCTAGCGCTAAATGACAAAATAGATCCCAAATCCCAAGTAATGGAGTAATTAGACAATGAGTCATTACCAAACAATGTTTGCAAACAAGTTGAGTCATAAAATAATTTACCTGTACGTACATGTTTTGAGATTTCAGCTTTAATTAAGTATATAATTTAAAAGGTTTTTTATTTTAGTTTGAATATGATTTGTCGAAGTCCGTAAAAGTACGAAGGGAAAATTTTAATTGCAATCTATATGTTTTTTTTATTTAGCGTTTTCGGAGCATTCGCTAGCGCTAAATGACAAAATAGATCCCAAATCCCAAGTAATGGAGTAATTAGACAATGAGTCATTACCAAACAATGTTTGCAAACAAGTTGAGTCATAAAATAATTTACCTGTACGTACATGTTTTGAGATTTCAGCATTAATTAAGTATATAATTTAAAAAGGTTTTTTGTTAAAGAATAAGACATTAGTAAGATTTACTCTACTTGTCAATAAAGAAAACATTATGATTTGTCTATCCTTAACAATATTTATTTAAATCCATATGAAATACTTGAAAATGAATTATACCAAACATATGAAATTAAAGTACCTGTAGCTCCTAAAGGCGCAAAAAGCGCAGTTGAGTGCCTATGACAAAAATGTACGACAAGAGTCCCTCTATAAGCTGTGCTATGATTTATTTTGAATACGTTTGAATTTTGCAAGAAAATGACAAGTTTATGATTTCGTCCATACAAAAAAAAACATATTTTTTTCGTGTAGATAAGGCATGTTTGGAAAAATAAAATCCATAAAAGTTACTTGTAATTGCATCAGTTGTCTACAAAAAAAACGGCCTCATCCGCTGACCAAAAAAAATAAAGTGCCTGTAGCTCCTAAAGGCGCAAAAAGCGCAGTTGAGTGTCTATGACAAAAATGTACGACAAGATTCCCTTTATAAGCTGTGCTATGATTTATTTTGAATACGTTTGAATCTTGCAAGAAAATGACAAGTTTATAATTTCGTCCATACAAAAAATAATTCAATTTTTTTTCTGTGCTGATAAGGCATATTTGAAAAAACGAAATCCATAAAAGTTACTTGTAATTGCATCAGCTGTCTACAATAAAATCAGCCTCATCCACTGACCAACAAAAAATAAAGTGCCTGTAGCTCCTAAAGGCGCAAAAAACGCAGTTGAGTATCTATGACAAAAATATACGACAAGAGTCCCTCTATAAGCTGTGCTATGATTTATTTTGAATACGTTTGAATCTTGGAAGAAAATTACAAAATTATGATTTCTTTCATACAAAAAAATAATAATTATTTTTTATCTCTGTAGATACGGCATATTTGGAAAAAACTAAATCTATAGAAGTGCTTTGTAATTGCCTCAGCTGTCTACAAAAAAAAAACAGCCTGATCCGTTAACCGTCGATCCGACAATGCTTAATGTCCCATTTTTTTTTATTTTGGGACCAGTGTGCGACTGGGCGACTGAGCGAGTAATTGAAACAGACACTATTGCATTCCAGCTCCGACTGCCTTTATAAACAACGGCCAAAGCTACCGCACAACCTAGCTTCTCTTTAAACTGCATAATTCAGATGAAAGGCTCTATTTTAATACTAAATGCGGCCATCAAGACTAAAGAATACTAAGATAATATATATGAGAAGCATATAGCTTTTTACAGATTATGTTGATTAAAATTGAAAAACGTGTTCTTGAATGAAAGTTTGTAAATATGAGCATACAAAGAAATACGTTCACTGAAGTGCAATCCAAAATTGACTGAAACGGATAGCAGAAAGGTAACAAGAAAACGCAAACACAGTTGTATTACAAAGCCTCACATAGAATACAAGCGAAACGTTTATTTACGAAAGGACAACAAATTCAGCGAACAAAGCGGTTAAAGGTAACTCCGGCGAACTAGTGCAGTTCGAATTAAATTACAATTTGAAGCGAACGGCGGCGGCGGCGACAAAAAGTTAGCTCTAGCCGTATGTAATGTTGCCACCTACCTACTATTTTATTAAAGAAACGTTAGAAAAACATTTTCTTTTTTCAATAGTACCTACCTGCTAACTAAGTAATTAATTTATATTCTTATTTGAGTGACGAATTGCGAGTCAGATTCTAGTCAGATGATTGGAATTGAACGACAAATTGTTTTTTGGTTGATGCAGTATGAATATTATTGGGAATTAATTAAACCAAAACAGATGAAGTGAAAACACCTTTTACTACTTTTGACACTGCCTACTCCGTAATACATATTTTATGTAATCTGAAAACACAGTATATTCTGATATCTGATACATCATACAAAAAGGTTTATATTTTCAACTCACCCCGCCCGCCATGACCCGCCATGTGCAAGGTCACGTGACGTGTGCTCTCGCATCCCGGAGTTGAGGGCAGTGAGATTTAAAGAAAAAGGTGTTTGTGTGTGTTTTAGCAAAATAATAAATATAATGTGATTGTTTCGCGTTACTTAGTGCCTGTTGTATGTGGTATTTTCGTTGTGCAAAGGTACAGTTTATTTGTGAGCGTCAATATCTTACAATGTTTATTAGGTAAGTGCCTACCTGCCAATCACGTTGTTTAGGCACCTGTTTATTCAAGAGAAAATAACTATGAATGGAATAACAGAATATGACAACCCTTACAGCACGCACACAAACGCAGCGTTTGTGCAACATGCCGTCTGTCGATGTATGACCAAAATGAAAAAATTCTTACCACTGACCAGGGTGTGACAAGGATTTAAACTATAAAGAAGAGATTTCCAGAAACTACGATGAAGACTCATCGAGTGATATTTATTGTAAAGTGCCGCTGCAGTTGGCAACCCGGCGTGCCTGCAGCGCTGTGAGCCGAAGGCCGCACTCGGTGGGTAAAAAGCCATTGGGGCAGTAAAACGCTTAACGTAGTTGCGACCGGGACTTTGCAGCATCATGCAAAAACCAACTATGATAAACAAGTACCAAACGATAGAAGTTTCTTACTCAGCTAAGAAGTTGAAATGAAGCCTAATATTATTATTTTTGTTTATTTGGTTTTTACCATGTTGGCTTCGAATAGCCGCTTTTTACTTTTATTATAATTTAATACCAGCTGTGCCAAAACAATGTTCATGTACAACAATTTGTTAAATTAATAACTTTTCGTATGAATATTGTGCTAAATTAATTTTATTAATCCATGTGACGCCCGCCGACAACCATTTTTAAAGCTTTAATAAACTTAACCGCTGAGCAACATAAAGGGGTCGAAAATACAAAACATGTACTTATGTAACATATTATTAGATCAAGATGTCGTGCTTGAAATTACCTACATCTGGGTAACGTACTTTACCTTCTGCTATATGTTATGTTATGTAAAATACTAATTAAGATTTTTTAACCAGTTATTCTGAATTTTGTCGCGGGAATCGAACCAGTAGTTTTGAAAATTGGCATACTTACGAATTATGGGTTACTCCAACTTTTCTTAAAAGAAAGGTGGTCGAGGACCATGTGAATTCGCAGCCATCTTGACAAAAAGCCCTGCAATTCCCAGATAGCGGGGTGGTCCTCGAACTAATTTTGAAGCACACCCTGGGAAAGTTCACGTGCAGTTGAAAAAATATAAAAAACAAGATGACTGCCACACAAAATAAAAACTGAATGTACGAGATAGTGTTCGGCGTAACCAAACGTGCCTACCTCAATGTACACGAAATAAAACTATACTATAAATGGACTGTATATTTATTATCGAAAATCTACTAACAATGAAATGTTGAAACTATCTGGCAACACTGCAGCAGACAAACAGAATGGTGCAAAATCTTAAATATTTATGAATTAAACTATAAACGGCACTTCACACTTCTATTATCACTATTAATCTTAATATTTCCACTGTTATTCTAATACTTGCTGCTTTCGGAACTATTCATAAACGGATACGAAACGGAAACTGTTTACGAAACTCTCTGTCGATAACTATAAACCAACTATCACGGAAACACTATACGAAACGATTACGGAACTGTTTGTCGATAACTATTAACGAACTGTTACGGAATCACTGTCACTGTTACTATATACTATTCACTGCACTATTCTTCCACTATTCGGAACTGTATCACTGAACTATACTGTATCTATCACGAAACTATATCTATTACGAAACTATATCTATTCTGTTCACTGTCCACTATTCTTCCACTATTCGGACTGAACTGAACACTACTGTATTGTCACGAAACTATAGTATATGACGAAACTATACCACGAAACTATATGCTTGGTGCGGTCTGCGCAGCCGTTTATATACTCCAATCTCGGTACTGTAGAATTCTCGGGAAACAGCTGGCAATTCTTTTCTCGAAATGTCAAGCGTCTTCTATAATGTTCGATCGAGATAGCTAAATACAAACTGTCACTAGTAAGACAGGGATGACGTTATATCGATTCTCGAATATTCTTGATCATACGTCAAGCTCGTAAAAAGACAAGAATAGAATACTATTGCTATCTCGTTCTATCACACGCTCTGATTGGTTGATTTGAATTTGCCTCTTAATTTAGGGATAACAGCTCTCAATTGTGGCCATCCTAAAAAATACTCCTTATTTATAAGGGAATTAAATTAAAATATATATATAAAATACTTAAGCGCCGTCGCGAACACTGAATATCTCCTAAACGATGAGAGATAGGTACAAAGTGCTCGAAGAAATATCATAGAGGGCAACTGCCAGTGGTCATAAAAATCTAAGATGGCAGATCCAAAATATCGTCTCAAAAAATTTGGTTTATCTGATATTTCTACGTGTGTATTTTTTGCAATTGTTTGTAAAGAAATGAAGGCATTCAGTAGTTCAATAAGAAAAGTTTAGTCTATGCGAAAATAAATGCGAAGAAAGTTTCAACTTTACAAAGCGTTTTACATTTAAGTAGACTTAGGGGCTTACTAGAAATGTTGCTATAAATAAACTTTTACCAGCATTATATTTATTGTTCAAAGTACAGGAAACAAGGGTGTTAAAACTTAGGTACTTAAACAAGTACTTAAAATTTCAAAGTATTTAATACATTTGGATTAGTTGATTCGAAGAAGAAGAAGAATACAGAATTGACAAAAATCCTTAACAAATACGAGGTTTCTTGATAAAATAATAAGTTTTCTCGCGAGAGGGTCGGGAATGTCTACGGCCTAAAAAGTTGAAACTTCTGTGCTCCCTTTCGAAACTTGGGATTTTCCAGGAGGAGCTCGGAATAAAGTTTCAAGTAAACTTGATGTTACAAGACAACGTGTCACTGTAATGTTAGAAGAAGGCAATATTATTTTGCTCTTATATTAGAACTATTGAATGTAGAGTAGTGTCTGAATCTGAATAGTGGTAAGTTTGAAGGTGAGTTTCATGAGAATAGCGATAAGTAATGAGTGGCGCAGTGAAGTCAAGTGCTCGGGACGGGAGACCCCTGCGGGCCGCCAACGCCATGTGCCATTCCTCCCAGAACACAATCACAACCAACTAAACTCTGCCACAACGTACCACTAAGACTCGACACTCGACGTGTCGATTCAGGGCTGATAGTAACTCTACACTTACTTTATAATTAAGTAGTAAACTATAAAGCCCGGACAAGACAAAGGCAGCGTAGCTTCTGCTACAATTGAATTGTATTACTTTGCGGAGATTGCAAACGGGAGCGAGCGGCATAATTTATCCAGCTCGGCAATTCCCGACAGCCCTGCCGCGGTGACTTCGCCGCAGGAGAATGTACGCCCTACAGTCAGCCAGTCAGCGCTTTAGAGGTTCCCAACCGAGAGCGCAGCTGCCACAGTAAAGTTCGGAGAATCCGGAGCATTTTGCACTTTGTTATGAGAACAGCGCGCGCCCGCTTCGCCTCGCTCGGCGATAACTCGCTCTTTATACGGAAAAACAGGGCCACAAAAAACAGCCTCCAAATTCTTATTATTTTACTTGGAAAACATACCACCTCCCTAGCCTTATCCCGTATCTCACGGGGTCGGCTACCTAATACAGGGGATTGAACGAGGAAAATTGTAAAACATACCACCGACGAAAAAAAATATGAAAGAAGTTTGTAATCTTAGATCTTAAATAAAAAAATGGCCATGAGCGTGTCGAACACTCGCATATGTAGGGTTCCGTAGCGTTATAACAACTTAATTGTCTTCAAAATTTGATTTCATCCTTATACGAAAGCTATAAGGACCATTTCACCTTGACAGATTATATAGGTAGCTTTTTGAAACGGTTTTTTGCTAAATATTCCATGAACTATAAATGATACACTTTTCGTTATAGTTTTAATTGTAACTACAACTAAGCTAATATTCCATATTTATTCATATTTTTTGTATCTATAGTTTTAAAAATATGACTGGAACAAATTTGTGATAAATAATGCAACTTTGAATGCAAATATCTCGAGACAGGAATATTTTAGAAACTTCGTTTCAACCAAACCTCTATTTAATTTTAAAAATACCTGTCGAACGATACCCCACTCAATACATTACAATAAAAAAAACTTGTGCCCCCCTTTCACTTGTGTGGAAAAGGGTCCAAAAATAATATATTTGAATTGGTAAGTGGAAGGAGAAGAGGGAGGCCTTTGCCCAGCAGTGGGATGATGTGGGCTAAATAAGATAAGATAAGATAATTGATTTTTTACATTTCCAAATTTGCGTCATCATCCATCTTCGTACCAAATTTCATGTTAATAGGTGAAAAACTGAGTTTTAAACAGGGGCGCGGCATACAGACGCACAGACAGACAGACAAACAGGCAGACAGATAGACGTGTTGAAATGATAAGTGTTCCTTAGTTGACTACGGAACTCTAAACAGACGTAAAAAGTCAACTTTGAAAACATAATGTCATCAAAAGTTTATACAAAATACACAAAATAATTTTAAAAAAAACTGTGATTTCATTCACCAGTTTAGTAAACTAATAAATAAATAGGTAATAACCATAGGTAAAAACACTAATAAATAACTTTACTTCTTAAACAAGTGATAAATAGTCAATGAAAAATTTAAAACATACAAAAAATAATTGTGGTTCTTGTTCAACGAAATAACATAAACAACATGATATTAACGCGAGCTGGCCAACTGTACGCTTCCGTAGCGCCTAGTCTGGTGAATAAAGACTTACGGAGTTACCACAGTGGAAAACTCACGTGTCTCAAAGAGAAAGAAGCCTACAATCGAAAACTCACATGTCTCATAGAGAAAGAAGCTCAAAAAAATCAAGCTATGATATACGAAAGTATTCCCAAATGGTACCCGAAACCAGACGTCTTCAGAGAGAAACCTTCTAGCCCAAAAAAAGAAAAATTCTTGGATTTTCGGCAAATAAGCGATTGGTCCAGAAAAGAGCAGATTCAAAAGGAGATAGAGAATCAGAAATATGATGCGGACCGTGTTGCAGAGCTCGGGCCGGACCTGGCGGCGCTACATTTCTTCACTTACCGAGAAGCAGCCGTCAAGTAAGTCAATCAACACTTTCGCTGCTACTCTTTTATAACTTGACAATCTTTCTGGCTGCGAGCACCCACTTACCTACACTGTTATACGAATTCTTCTCGTTCGCAATAAAATTATCACCAGGTTAAAGACTATCTGCAGGTGAACCTTTCATCCGTTTCCTTACAAGTGTTTAAAAAGATACAACCTTGCTCACACATTGTTTTCTCTTTTTTTTCACTAGATATTGCAAGATTAATCTGCTAACTGTGATAAGGCACATATTAGCCCTGCCAGGAATAAAAAAAACCTGTCATAGAGAAAAATACATATAATAACGCCTTTATCTTTTATCCCTAGGCAGAGCGTAAACGATCTAAACAAAGGTCGTTCCACCACGTCTGACAAAGTTTTGAGAGTTATTTAAGATAGATTTGAAGATATATTGCTGAAGTGACAGATTGTCAGCCTATCGCCTACATTGCAATATACTGAAACCCTCGGATCCCGTAGCTGGTTTTTAAAGCATGAACGGGAGGAAATGCAGCTGGCACATTCTAAGCTTTTCTCTCGCTCCCAGTCCAGCATGGAAATTAGAGACACTGATGTCTATAGAAAAACAGAGACAATAAGAGAGGGAAATATGCAGTGGCTATAACCCCTTCTCTATGGTAACTCTATGCCAGATATTTTTAATTCCTGGCAGTGTTATACCTAAGATTCTATAAATTTCAGATTAGAACACAACAATGACTGGGTAATGGGCAACTTAACGCGACTAGCAGAACAACTACCGCACTCATTCCTGGAGGGCGTCCATGTGGAGGCTATCGACTGCGCTTGCTTTACGGACAGCGGCATCCGTTTCGAAGCGCTGCAGTACCTCGCAGGCCTTGACCACCTCCGCTGGCTATCATTGAGAAACCAAATCCTCATCGATGAATGGTGCATAGACCGGATCGCAGGGCTTGTCGGCAACTCTCTAGAATATTTAGACATCTCTTCGTGTGACCTGAACATCGGCTGCATCTGTGCTTTGAGCAAACTTCCCGTCCTTGAGACTTTGATTATCAAATACCCCTATCAAGACTATCACACACTTTGGGCGTTGTCGCTTCTAGAATTCAAATCTCCTAACTTGTTGATAAAGATAGAAAAGCCCGATGCAGACGACGCCGAGGAAGAATCTGAATTTCAGTGAAAAACGTCTATTGTGCAATAATAAAAATCGTAATAAAATATAGACCGCTTCTGTTTGTCTGTCTGTCTTAGTCAATCTGGATTTTGAAATAAATTATTTCATGGTGTTTTGAAATCACAAATGCAAAGTGTTTTATTTTAGAATGTTTTTATGAGTATTCTCATGGAAATTGATATTTTTCTGCGCTAAAACTAGCTAACACCCAAAATACTGCTACTCCGGTGGTAGTAGTGAACTTCTAATGAAAAATCGTTTGAAAGTTAAAACCATAGTAACTGAGTGTTACTTTTTTGTAAAAAATCTAGTGTAAATATTTCATAAAATTTAGTGTTATTTTGATTGAATATTAAAGTTTATGTGATAACTGGCACCAGCAAATGTTATATCAGTGAAGCGAAATGTAAAGCAGTGAAAAATGGTGATAACTTTTAAAAATTTCGATCTTGTTACATTTACTCATCTTATTCATTTTATGTTAAAAGTGTTTCTAAGTAATATTGAACCGTGTTTGGACTACTTCCCATGATTTAAAGATATTGTTTTAAGTTTACCTTTTCACATAGTAAATTCAAACTCTGAAACAAACGACTGTGTAACGAACTTTTTTCAGTAAACTATATTTTGAAAGAAAGAGAAAGAAAGAAACTGCCAAAGGTCGGGAAGCGTGGAAAAAGAAAGGGGAGGCATTTGTCCAGCAGTGGGACAGCTTAGACTAGTATAATAATAATATTTTGAAAAGAACAGTGTTCATTGTACGTGCAAGTTTCAAATTTAAATCCTTAAGGATTTTTAAGATACTTTTTGTGCTAAATTAACTTATTTGTTCAGAAATAATAACATCTATATACTTACATACATATAATCACGCATTTATCCCTAATGAGGTAGGCAGAGCGTAAACGACCTAAACAAAAGTTTTAAGGGTTGTTTAAGATATATTTGTAGGTATATTGCTGTAGTGACAGGTTGTTAGCCCATCACCTAAATTGCAGCATACTGAGACCCTCAGATCCCTCAGCTGATTTTTACAGCATGTCCGGGAGGAAATGCAGCTGGCACATTCTATCCAGCATGGAAGTAAGTTGATTCTTCGAGGTATAATCTTTTAACGTCGGAACAAAAAGCTAGATGGAGAACCTAATCCTAGCTCGGCATGTTTACCTAACTACTCTACCCTTACAAAATTGGAAGCACAAACTAAGCCTAGCTCTCCGTGTTTTAAATATGTAGACAGACGTCAGAAGAAAGATACTGTTGTTCTCCCCTGGGGCTTGGCTGAGCCAAGTTGCTCCTTCGTCAGTCAAAAATCATAATTCACTGAAAACACAATCAATCGAAAATCCGTAGGATCAGATTGAGGTTAAAGCAATGAAGTTCACTTAGAACCCCTTGGAGTTGCAACTTGAAATTCGTTGTAGTCACAGATAGAAAATTTGCGAAAAACTGAATCTATCTGTAACTGAAGTGAACACTGAATTATTAATATATGTCTGCTATGGACAAAGACTGTATGGTCGGATTAAATGATACGACGATGCTCTTTGAATTACTTATAATTGTAGAAGAAAGTTACAATTTAACATGGCGGTATTGTCGATAGACAAGACGTATTTACAAGGTTAGTTTCTATCGCTTGGAAAGATGCGGCGAAAGAGAGAGCGAGCGTTCGCAACTTCTTCTCGTCGGCCGCGAAGCGGCCGGCGGGGTGACGCCATCGAGGCAGGGCCTCCTGGGCGTAGTTTCAAATCCCCGCCTGTGACGACAGGCGGGGCGTTGGGGCGCTTGAAGCATAGTGTCTGGTCCGTCAGGAGGATTTCACGCCGCGGCGAGATCGAGCCAGCCTGGGGATTCCCCCTGGAGGCCCAGCTAGCGACCTCAAGCTCGCGGCGGCTTCTCCGTCCTGGGGTCAGTCAATGGGGTTTGGTGCCCACGATCCTAACTACTCGACGGGGAGTAGTGGATGTGGGCAGCTTAGAAGCGGGCTAGGAAAGCCTCTCGCTTCTTTTCTGTGGTAGGCTACCCCGAGCAGCCGGCGTTCTTGCCTCGGGGAGCCTCAGGTCGTCGAGGCCCCTCTCTATAATACTGGACTGGAGGACTTCGGTTAGGATCCTGATCGCCTTCATCAGGATCTGGCCCCTTTCTGGGACGGCTGCTCTTAGGCTCTGTTGTCTTGGAGCCCGCTGAAGCTTCTGAATCTCCCCCTGAGTAGAATAGATTTTCAGCCGTCACCCGTGATGAGTGACAAGCGGTTAAAAAACGTCCGAGTAAAACGTATTATTAAAAATATTAGTTACTATCCACATGTGAAAACGAACCGTTACAAGTATCATAATGTACATTCACTTAAACAGCAGTGACTTGTGCTCATGTAAAATGTGTGTTGTGTTCGTGTAGGAGTGAGTGCTCGCGCAAAGTGTCTGCTTGATTGAGGTTATGTGTTAGAAGTTCCCGCTATTCCAGACAACCCCCTGGAATACTTGGCAGTATTTAAAAAGTGCAGCTTTAAATGCTTTTTAAAAGACATATTTCTTATAGGCGGGCGGTATGTCATTCATATCGATTTGACCCCCAATAAAGTATATTGAATTGTATTATATGTAGTATGAGTCATCAGCTAGGTTAAAGCGTTTGGGAATATTTAAATGTTGTGGGTTTGAGTAGTATGGGAGAATTCTACAAATATTGGGAACAATGAAACAAGTTAACTCGGTAGAATATTTTTCATCTTTGGATTGGAAAGTGACGTCACGTAGTTGGTTAATTGTGGTAACTTTATCATTGAAACCAATTATATCCAAATCAATGGATTGTGTTGGTAAGTTTAATATTATATATGATTTTTCAGTTAAGAAATTTGCCTGTGAACCTCCGTCCAACAAAGCTCGCATTTTGTGCAGTTGGTTATTGTTATCTAACACCATAATTTGTGCCGTAGACAAAAAAATCGTTTTTACTTGTATTGGTTGATTAACGTTGCCCTCGGTTTGGCCTAACGTTGTATTCGATAATTGTTGATTGGTAAGCAAATTTATGGATTAGTTTTCATTCAAGTTAGGGTTAGTTTCACATGATTCAATGTAGATAATTGATTTTCCTGAATGTGTAATGAAGTGTGATGTTTTCCCTTACAGGTACGACAGCGTGATGCTCTGGAGTTAGCTAAAATGTGGTTAGAACCTAAGCAGTTCAAACACAGTCCAAGTTTTTTGACAAGTTTTATGCGTGATAGTACACTAAGGGACAAAAACTTCGGGCATTGATTGATATAGTGAGTTTCCTTGCAGTTTGGACATTGATTACGTTAAGTATTATTTTTAAATGTTTATGATTTACTGATTGGACCTGGAGAGGACGTAGTTACCAGGACCTTGCGTGACGAGGTAGATGAAGCAGTATGCGCTCCACTCATATCGGATTTGCTTTGATCCAGCGTCTCCAGGAAGTCGGCTTGAGTTCGCAGGAATGATTTAAAATCCTGTAAGGGAGAAAGTTCACGAGAATTAGTTTTCTCATCCCATTTTCGGCGCATTGGAATTTCGAGTTAAGCGGATAGGAAGAAAGTAACTAAAAGATCCCAATCTTCGGTAGAAATATTTAATGATCTTAGAGTTCTCATATGCTTCTTATTCTTCTGTCGAGTGGGTATCGAGTCTATCGACCCGATGAACCCTGGTGTCAGAGTTTTTAAACCGCCTAGTAGCACAACTATCAAGCCTCTGACATGGTTTGAGTAACGATCAAAGACAGTGACCGGGACCGACGGCTTAACGTGCCCTCTGAAGCACGAAATCTTTTTCTTTTCGGACAATCAGGTAATTCAGCCTGCAATGTCCTAACAAAACTGGGGAAAAAATCACAAAGTGATAAATTCTTAAATATCAACTTTGTGTTCTGGGAAGCGAACCCAGGACCTCCGGATCGGGAGTCCATGGCACTAGCCACTAGACCACGGAGGCAGTCAGTTCTCATATGCTAGGATATATTATCAGCTAGGCTTCGAAGCGATGTAGCATTACTAGCAACAATATATATATGGAAAAACGCCTTTAGGTGATTGTTGATGAGAATTTTCGGATTATTATATCTCTCGCATGAAGCTGCCAAGCAATGGTATAACTGTCGTCAGAATACTCCAATGAACTGACAACCTCTACGGCACTGTCCTTTAGACAGCTGCGTAAGTACTTGAAGTTTTGAATTGACCTTAAATTCCTTTGATTTACAAGAGCATCAAAAGTATCTCTGAATTCAATCCATTGAGTTATATCGCCTTTGTAAAAAGGTAAGGAAATATCTGAAAACTTTATGGAATCTTTATGCTCTGAAACTACTTGAGTTTCAGCTTGGGATGGATTAGATGAGGCAGAAGAACCTTCAGTAATATAACTCTTTGCTTTAGCTACATACTCTTAATAGGTAGTCTGAAAGTTCTCCCTTTCTATCAGCTCCTTCTCTAAGTCAGAATCAGAACTTACAGTCTCAATATTATCCTGAATACGCTCAAATTTAGAAAAAACTGAATTTATATTTTTTAGTCTTAAATCTAGGTCAAGTATTTGCTCAATGATAGTATCTCTGGGTTTAGGTTAGAAACATATTTTTTGAACAATGTTAATTTCGCTTTTTCAATGCCTCTTTTTTTAACCAAATCCTTTAACTTTTTACTTTCAGGTTCTTTGGTTGGAGTATTGTGCTCATTATCCGAGACCATTTTGAATACGTATGTGAACTACGTATGAAATAAAAGCAAGTAACTTGAACGGTAGGTAAAACTATAAGTGCCCAATAAAGTGAGGTAAAATAAATTAGCCAGCCACTTACTTGGAGACAGCAACCAAACCAATCGAATACCTGGAGACTTTCCTTCTAGTCGTTACAGTATAGCTCCTACTGGTAATCACAGTGGGGAACTATCCTTTGTGCTTGAGTAACCTCACAGTAGGTAATCCCTCGATGAATTGATGTATATGGGTGTACAAACTCGCTCTATGCCAGTATTCTTCGAAATAATAGCCTGTTGATCGTCTTCCTTGGTAGATTGATTGCAGGTACAAAGGAATTTACGAAAATTTCCAAGTAGTATTGGAATACTGTCGACCAACACGTGTCCTCGACTCCTCTCGGCGTGTATTAGATGGGGTCACCAAAAATGAATGCAGGAAATGTCCAGAATACACGAAGAATTGGGAAGACAAATCAAACGTGGCTATTCGTTCTTGATCAATCGGTATATCTATATTAATTATTAATGGCTACAGAGACATCTGTGTTTTATTCATAGAACTTGATATAGTGCTTAGGTTGCTAGTCAACCAACTGATGAGGTGATACATCAGAAACATGATAGGTGGCGCTAGTAAAGTATTAGCAGAATGCCAATAGATGGCGTTGTGGTATTGATTTATGGCTTATGTCTTATGACAGCCGCCATAGCGGCGGATATAGATTTGGACCTTGCCTTAGTACAGGAGCATTACCGGATTTCCGACGACACGTTGTACTTCCTAGACGTGGGGGTGGGCGCCAAGGCCGCGCTTCACTTATTCGACCGGAGCCTCACCGCCACATTCCTACATCACCTGTGCATCTGCCACTGCGTGGTGGCTCACGTCGTTGGGAAAGGAACGGACATAATATAAATGGTCTTTGCATACTTTCAGTACTGTGAGGCCATCAACGGACACTTAGCTCACCTGGAAGTAGTGCTGGCCACTCTTCACGGAAGGGAGGTACTGATTTGCGTCGACTCAAACACTCACTCACCCATGTGGGGTTCCCTGCCCCGGCACCACATCGGAAGGGGTACCGAGATTCGACGCAAGAGAGAAATGATGGAAGACTTCATTGCTACCCACGACCTGGTGATCAATAATGATGGTACGCAGATACCCACTTATAGTGGGCCAATGGTGGAGAGTTGTACATCGACTTGACTCTGTCCACCAGAGGCGTCATGATTGAGAAGTGGACCGTTCACCAGGTCGTTAGCTCCAGCGACTTATCGCCTTATTACTATGGACATCCCTGCAGGGCATCAGGCCCCTCGGTGTTTGAAAGTGAAGCGAAGCGAGGAGCCAATGAGGTATAGGGACCGAGGAGTGGATTGGGACCGCTTCCAATCCGTCTTCTTAATGCGAGTAGGGTACATAAACTTTAGGGCGCCTGCTGAACAAGCATACGCATGGTTCAACAAGGAGATAGGCAGAACAGCAGCCAAGTGTTTAGGTGTTCGTAAGCCGGGGAAGGCGCAGGGGTATGTATGGTGGGGGACTGAGGCTAGTCGAGGGGTTTGCTGGTGATACCAGCTCAGCAATGCGCGGCGTGCTGGGGCTTATGTTTCCGGATGACAATCCAGAAGCGGACACGGCGTACCACATCCAAATAAGGGGAGCGGCAGCATGCATACCGTCAGACCAAAACTCGGAACCACTGAACCGTGATAGGATCGAGCGCATCATTAGGGCCTGCCAAACAAGTCCCCAGGCCTAGATGTCATAAACGCTAAGATTCTCAGAATGGCTTGGAAAGTATCAGCGTATGAAATCACTGAGGTTATGGCAAAATGTGTCCGCGAAGGAGTCTTTCCTAGTGTCTGGAAAGTAGGTAGGCGGACCCAAAGGCTTACAGACCCGTTACGCTTCTGCTATTGATGGGCAAGATCCTCAAAAGGGTGATTTGCGAGTGCACACCGGGGTTGAACAGTCGCATCTCAGATGGGCAACATGGGTTTATAAGAGGGAGAAGTACCGTGACAGCGTTAGGAGCGGTTCTGGAGATTGTAAAGTCCTTAGACCGCAAGTACGTCCAGGCAATTATGCTTGACATATGTGGGGCGTTTGACAATGCGTGGTGGCCGATGGTGATGCTTAAGTTTAAGCAAGAGGGCTGTCCTCCGAATATGTATAGGCTGCTTTCTTCATACTTCGTTGGCAGAAGGGTTGAGATGTTTGCTGGGGCAGCAGGAGTGGAAGTCGCTAACTATGGGTTGTCCACAGTGATCGGTCCTGGGTCCCACGTTATGGAACATTTTACTAGACGACTTTCTGAGATTACCGATGCCGACAGGCGTTAAATTAATTGCTTATGCCGGCGACGTGACGATCCTAATCTAGGCGGAGACCAGGGCGGAGATCGAGGGTAAGGCACAGACATCCATAGCGCTAGCGCTGGATTGGGGGAGTCAGAACCGATCTGCAGTTCTCCGGAACCAAGTAGGAAACGATTACCCTCAAGGGAAGGTTCAAACGGTCGTCGACAATTCGAATGGGAGATGGTCCGATTAGGGCCGCCACGGCCGTTAAGCTTTTGGGTGTCACCATTGACGCGGCCCAGTCATTCGTAAAGCACGCTGGTGACAACGGCGAACGTGCCGCTGGTTGTTTCGGGAAGATGTCACGCGTTTCAACTTCTTCGGGGGGCATCCGGTACAAGATACTTAGACTAATTTATTTATTTAATTTATTAACAGAAACGCTCGAAGCTTCTGAGCACGCAGCGGAGAGCCTTAGTTCTTCTGACTAAGGCCTACCGCACGGCAAGCACCGACTGCCTGCCGGTATTGGCAGGAGTGCTGCAGGCGGATCTGGAGGTGGTAAGAGCGGGCAATTTTGAAGAGCAACGCGTGAAAAATCCGTGTGGGGCGAGGGACGGGCGTTTACACAAAATGGCGGCATGGGATGAGGCACTGCACTCGTGGCAGAAGCGGTGGGACCAATCGAACAAGGGCCGGGATCTCTACGGTTTCTTCCCTAGTGTCAACGACCGGGTTGGGCGTAAGTGGTTGGAACCAGACTATGTCGTCTCCCAGATGCTCACTGGACACGGACACTTTAAGGGTCGGCTTCGTGACCTCGGGCTACGGTCTGAGGGCACGTGTAATTGCGGGGAAGCCGACGAGTATAGGGACCACACTTTGTGGTCATGTAGGACATATGAGCGGGAGAGAGTGGCTCTGTTGGGGGGTCTGAGCGTAGGTGAGGAGGGACCGGTTCATTTCGTGAAACTGGTATCTTCTGAGGCGAACTTTGCGTGTTTCAAGGCGTTTTGCTACAAATGGCACCAAAGGAGGAGAACTGAAGAGATCAAGGAACGGGTTCGAGAGGGTCGAGAAGTGACGAAGAAGAAGATGAAAAGAAGATCAGGATGTAGCAACTGATGAAAATGGAGAATCGAGAAGCGATTAAGGTATGAGGAGAATAGGGATCGAGAGGCAATCGGAGGAAAAAGGAAGAAGATAGAGTGGGGAGAGTGCGACGAATTGTCCTGCCCCGGAAAGGGGAGAGTGCGACAGGGGACACTCAAGTCAGTATTTTTTTTTTTTTGGGTTAGAGAATTCAGGCAGTGCTTTAGCGTATGCTTTGTAATGCCCTGTACGTCCCGTTGTTTCGGTCTGATATGGTCCTGATGACCGAGAAGTCGGTAGGACCATGGGAGGAGGTGGGAGAGTGCCCTCTCGATGCGGGCCGCCGGCACGGTAGCGGGTAACGGTGCGGTGACATGTATTCCTCCATTGATAGAGGCCGATGCTGTTGCTCAAAGGTGCGCCGGCGAGCCTCTTTGACCCAGGCGGCGACTTGTTGCTGTTGCGGTTCATCGATGACTGTATCGGCATCTTTATTTTCATTCAATATCTCTTCCTTCTGTTTGATCTCCAAAATTTTCTGCTGTCTTCTTAATTCAGCTTCAATAAGCTTCCTTTCCAACTCGACGCATTTCAATTCTTCGTTATTTATCGCCAATTGAGATCGCAGTGTAGATGTCGAACGTACGGAGCGCGCGGCGGGCCGCGCAGGGTGCGGGGGGACTCCCTCGGCGCCCGGGGGGAGGGCTACCTGCCGCGGATTGGTTACAGTGCGCTGCGGAGCTCGCATGTCGCTGGCGCGTGTTACGAACCGTTCGCCGGCGTCGATCTCGTTCAGGTGGCCGGTCGAAGGTTCAGGATTAGCTGCCTAGTCGTGCATGCGAATAGTTGTAGTTGTAGTGTTATACTTTCACGTACGGAAGTTTTCTGTGTTTTGTGGGGGGTACTCTAGGTACTCCTAAGTACCATCACTTTTGCGCGCTCGTTACTCTGCCTACCCTCGGTCGTCGCAGGTGATTTCTGTTATCACCCGACAACCCCGGCCTCCCACCAGCGGGTCTCGGGTACGGCAGTTTTTGCCCGGGGGGTAGGCTACGCTTCACGCGGATCAGACCCTAACACCACTTCATGGCACCTTAATTAGGATGCCAACCCCAAAGAAGGAGAGGACCGCTCGCAAGGTGCGGAACACGGGAGCGCCGTCATCCGCAAACACCCGCGCTACCCTTCAGCGGATCCTCCGGCTGCAGCCATGGCTGCCCACGCCAACGCATCCGTCAACGTAAACACCACCGCCATCCAGCGGGAGGGACAACCCCGGCCGTTCCCCGCCGCTTCTGCCATCGCTGCTTCCGCCGCTACCACAGCGGCCCAAGTTCGAGCGCCAACAGCAGTTGGACGCTGCCAGCACCCAGCGCGCGGACTCAAGGCAGGCAGCCCTCGACGCACTGAGGGAGAGTGCAGCTGCCTTGCTAGACCCGTCACAATCTGACACGCGCCCACAAAAGTGCCTCCACTCGGCATCTGCATCGTCCCAGTCTCCGGTCTGCATCCACCGCAGAAGACTGGTCCCCGCCCAGTCCCAGCCCCGCGTAAGACGCCACCGCCCCTGTCCTAATTGAACAGACGTTTCGTGTGATTCAGAGCTACTTCTGCGCTCTGGAAGGCACTAGCCATCCGGATCCGAGCCATCGCGGAGGAACTAGCCAGCCTGGGTTACCCAGTTGATTACATCCAACCAATCAACGCGCGTCGTGGACGCCCAGGCTGCATTTTCGTCGCCCAGCTGACCCGCACGCCAGCCCTCACAGTGTCTATACAGTGTCATGGAGCTTGTGCCTGGCCCACGATCCTGGCTACTCGACATGGAGTAGTGGATGTAGGAAGGCAGTTTGTTGGCCGCGTCAACGCTGCATTGCAGCACCACCCTGAGCAGCCTTTTGTGGGGGTCTGAGGTCCTCCAGAGCGGCCGGCTGGCTGGTCATGGAGGAAAAAACCTTCAGACCCCTCTCGATTACACTGGTGGCATCCTCACCAATGCGGATTGCCACCAGGACTTCCGAGAACCGCCTCTGTTAGGACCCTGTCCCTTTCTGGGACGGCTGCTCGTTGGCTCTTTTGTCTTGGAGCCCGCTGGTGCTTCGGCATATCCCCCTGAGGTGTACCCTGAGGGGCGCCGACCGCTTCCGGTGTACCCGTGGGTGGCTTGCGAAGAGGTTGGTCATGTTTTCCTGCATCATTTTGAAGCGCGGCTCCTCGGCCTCCTCTTCCGCTTTGTCTCGCTGGCTGGGTCGTTGGCGGCCGCCATGAGTTTGACTGTCCCTGTGGTGCCGCCTCCTTCCTTTTCGGCGCGACGGGCTTCGTGAGGGGCGCTGTACCCGCTCTCTTGTTCTGCACTTCGCGGCGGAGTAAGGAGCAACAAGACTGTTGGCGGGGTGAGGTCCGCCACAGTTTGCGCACGTTGCTCTCTTGCATTAATTTGCGACATGCTGCTCGCCGCATTTGACGCAAGCCAGCTTCCGGTGTCAGTGCGTAGAACTGTGCCGGAACTGTTGGCATCGGTGGCACTGGGCGGTCGTCCTCTTGCCACGCCAACTCTCGATCTTAACGCTGGGCATACAGAGCAGCTCTGTGATGTTGTGTAGTCCCGGGGTGAGGGCAAGATCCTCGAAAGGGTGATTCGCTGATGCACACCGGGGTTGCACAGTTGCATCTCAGATGGGCAACATGGGTTTATAAGGGGGAGAAGTACCGTGACAGCGTTAGGAGCGGTTCTGGAGACTGCAAACTCCTCAGACCGCAAGTACGTCGAGGCAATTATTATTATTATTTAATAATAGACCAGCAGCCACAGGCTGATGTACCTATATCTATGCTGGCGTGTATCAGTTCATGTTAGTTTTCGTCACTTCACTACACTTGTTGTCTGTCTGTCAAGTCTGTTCTTAAAACTGTTCACTGATGGAGCATCAATCACTTCCTGTGGTACTCGGTTGTTGAGATATCCTCAACAATCGAGTTCTAACACAGTGGAATAAGTTGCCACAGTGGAATAAGTTGCCACAGGAAGTGATTGATGCTCCAAAGAACATCAATCACTTCCTGTGGTACTCGGTTGTTGAGATATCCTCATCGGTTAAACAGTCACAGACAATAAGTGTAGTGAAGTGACGAAAACTAACATGAACTGATACACGCCAGCATAGATATAGGCACATCAGCCTGTGGCTGCTCGCCTATTTGGCATATGCCAACGTTGGTGTTAGATCTCCAACGAGCTAACTATCTATCATTGGCATGACGTTGACGATGAACAACACTCGGTCTAAATATGGCAGGAAGGTCTGAGCAGTTGTATTTGCCTGAGAGGATCTAAAAAGAACAACGAGGTCACCTCTATTACGACGGTCTTGCAGTGAAGATAATTTAAGGATTGCGAGTCTGTGTTCATAGGTCTTATTCTTCAGCCAGTAAGGTAGTTTTGTTGCACTCCTCTGTACACTCTCCAATAAATTAATATCTTTGGCAAAGTATGGATTCCAAATTTGGAAACCATATTCAAGTAGTGGTCTGGTTTTGTAGATCTTTAAAAAGGTTTCTGGGGTTTTTTTTTTTTTTTTTTTTTAAATGATAAATTGGAAAGATTAACGCACTGCATATAACATACTGTTTTGCTCTTTTAACGATGCTATCAATGTGATCAGCCCACTTCAGATCTCTACTTATCAGAACACCACGATCCTTCTGCGATGTAACTGGAGTGACAGGAACACTATCAATATCAGCAGGACTGTACATTTGGCGGGATTTAGTTTAATCACCCAGTCTCTAGTCCAACCCTGTATTCGCTCCAAATCAGCTCTTAGAACTCCACTGTTAATCAAATGATCACCGAAATATTTAACGTCATCCGCAAAAAAACAAGCATCAGATTCAATTAGGGACCATAGGTCAGTCACAAATAATCCAAATATAGCCGCAGCAAACACTGAACCTTGGGGTACACCGCTCAGCAACCTTCTCTTCTCTTCGAGAGTCACACTCCCTACACCTATCCTACCTGCTAACATTCCAGCAGTAATTTCTTCCATGCTGTACGGAAGCGTGCTATACAAAACATAGATGTTGCCACTACTCCTCACACACAGACCACATACCGGGTGTAAGGGACAGCGTCCTGCAAACTGGTAGCGGTTTCTCAGTCAATGGCACTGAACAACTTTTATCAAAAAGCAAAAAAATAAATTAGCTATTCCATACAAATTGCCGGTAAACATTTTGCGTGGAAAAACCATTTTCTTTTCACTTCCTGAAAAAAGGAAGTCGTTCAGTGTCATTGACTGAGCAACCCCTAACAGTTTGCGGGACGCTATCCCTTACACCCGATATAATAAAGGCATACTAGGGCGTAGATATGGACTGAAACCAGTTAGGGATGTGGTAAAAACTAGCAAAGCAAAGGCATCCTGAAAACCTGTCACAAGTCCAGTCAACAACCCTTTTAAGATACCAGGGCCGCTTCAAACCGATGAAGTTTTCTCGAGTTTTTGTTTATGCTTTTTCATGAAATTTCGTGTAGTTGTGCAGGTTATTAAACTGCACAAGTATATAAAATATTATCTTAATCACTACATAGTATAAAACAAAGCCGCTCTCTCTGTCCATATATCCCTATGTATGCATAAATCTTTAAAACTACGCAACGGATTTTGATAAAGTTTTTTTTAATGGATAGAGTGATTCAAGAGGAAGGTTTATATGTATATTACATGTATAGTATAGTAGAGAAACACTGATTATTTCCGTGCGAAACCGGGGCGGGTTGCTAGTATAGAAATAAACAGATGAGAAAACTTCATAGGTTTGGAGCAGTCCTGATATCCTAAAGATGTTGTTGACTGTAGTGACGAGAAATGATTCCGTGCCTCGGAGGGCACGTCCGAATCATCGCGTGGCGTACTAGCCGGCGGCGCAATGGATCATGAGCACAAATGTATGGACCGTGAACCCAGGAGTTACAGCACTGAGATTCTGAGACTACTATTGGTTTGATGATAACACAGGAGGGTAGCCCTCTGCCAATGCGCATCAACATCTGACTGCTCATTTTCGATATATTCCATAGAGCTCTATTACATACTTCATACAAATTGCTAGCAACGGAAGGTCAGGTTGTAGTGGATTTTCCTTCACTCATGAAACTAGTGTGGGTCGAAAGAACTGACAAAATTGAGTATATTTTGTTAAGGTACTGAAAATTTCGTCCCGGTGGCCATCTGATAGAAAAATATATTTTAATATCGCGGGGTTCAAGGTCACAATCCGTGGCCGTACATTAACCGGACTCGCTATACTCGTAGCGTGCCAAAGCGAGCACAACCAATATTTCAAGTACATGTACATGAAATATCACCCTGGGCTTTCCTTGGCTTCCAAATACTGGCTCTACAATATTGTAACGGGGTGATAATTGCCGAACAGATATTTCGTGTACGTCATATAAAACTTTACTCCTATCGGACAAGAGGTTTTTCTTTTGTTTTTGATTGGAGCCTCGTTGAAACACTAAGTATTGATTCTGCCACTGCTCCGGCGCTGCGGGAAGTGCAGTACGCCCACCCCAGCGTAACTAAGTGCTGGCACCTAGCTCGCAGTAGTTACAGCGGGCGGGGGCTGCTCTCCGTCCGCGCTTCCGGATTTTTATATACACTCTAGGGGTAAGAGCGGAAAGACTACGTGGAATTCGGGGTAAGGGACCCTTAAAAAGGTTTGTCTTGGCACTGCACATTCCTCCTTAATCTAAAAAAAACTTAATTAACTTAAAAACAACATCACATATTCATATTTTCTAAAAACAGCACACTTTTTTTTAATACGACACATACTTAAAATAATCAATAAAATTAAAATAATTTTGCGTAATAACAATAAAATATAATTTGAGTGGGAGAATGGTTCGCAAACGCAAGTCAATCTAATTGATCAACAACAACTTGTTTACTTCAAGTTCCTGCGCTGGTTAATCCCTTAACAAAGGAAACCGTGCGCCTCTCTTGCACTTGCACCCCATACGCCCAGCCCACGCCGATAGATAACACAGAAAGAATTTACATATACAGGATGGTATTTTTACAATAAGATTTTAAAATTATTAGTTTTGTAAAAAAAAAAACACACGATTTTAAATTATGTTTAATATTTTTATGAGTTAAATTTTGTCTGAATTCTAGTGGAAGAGTGTTTATTAAACGAGGCACAATGTAATCCGTGGTACGTTTTCCATAGAAATTACGTGCACCGATTGTGTTTACTTTTTTTTGTGTGATTTGCCGAGTCACTTTTATGCCGGTTTTAATATTTAAGTGAAATTTGAAATAGTTTTCTTTTACATATAAGAAATAAAAGTGATTTTTAAATCAAATAGTGGTTTTAATGACAAAAAAAACATTTCTTTTTTATATTTATGTGGTAGTTTCATTGACAAAAATCGAAACAAAGCATCAAATTAGTATCTCAACAAAAATCCATATATTTAAAAAAGAAACCCGATTCCCGGGATTCCCGGTAATTTAATTATTTTTATCCCGGGTCCCGGGAACGAGAAAACCCCGGGAATTCCGAAACCCTAGAGACGATCAATCGATGACCAGCACAGCAACATCATAATGCGACGATTGAGTCGGTAGGTGGTATCGAAGCTCACTCGGTCAATCGCCAGGGCTGCAATTCGTCTCATTCTGAAGAAAATAATAAATGCCACTGATCTCTCAGAGTTGCGCGCATTTCGTATGCATGTCGACAGTCACTTAGAAAAACAGGAGTAGCGTTTTGGCACCATCAGGACAGATATAAAAAACCTTCAGAAGCACTTCAGCACCATCCATGAGTTTCTACCGAAATTAAAAGATGATGTAGACCAGCTGGCAGCGAGTGTAAACGACTTGACTGAAGAAAATATCTCACTCAGAACGACGACCGATCACTTCGACAAACGGTTGCAGGAGCTCGAGAAAGAAAAGTTTCGCATTGCGCAGGATCTATTGGACACTAAGAATAGTGTACAGGAGATCGAGAGCTCTATGAAACACGTTTCATATTCTGAAGTTACAAAAATAAATACCGCCATACCAGTGAGGCAGGTTTGTGAGCTCTTGGAAAAGACTGTACAATACCCGTCTAAAAAACAACTCACTCAGAGGTTCAAACAATCGAAAAATAATAAAACGGCACACCCACTACAATCAAACGACCGCCGGCAACGTACCTGTCGTTCAGTAATAAAAGCAACTGGGGATCCAGACGTCGAACTGAAAACTATAGAGCCTGTCAAATATATTCATGTATGGAACTTACATCCCGACACAACTGAAGACAACGTACTCACATATATGCGCAAGAAAGGACAAGGAAGCAACTTTACTATAACCACAGAGTAACTATAATACTACGTACAACTATAACTGTACCGACTCCAGCTCATGACTCGCTAAGTGTTTTATCATCGGGGTTCCTGCCACACAGTTTCAATTCTTCTTATCACCATCTAATTGGCCAAAGAACGCATCACTATAAGAGTGGTTCATGTACAGGAAAAGGCTCACTCCGCTGAACACCAGTAGAATGATTTTTCGTCAAAAAACGCCAAGATACCACACCGTAACGTAGAACTCTTCTACCAAAATGTTAGAGGCCTCAACGGCAAAAAAAAATATTATGACGATTATTAAAAAATATTTTGACGATAGAACCCAGTTTGTCGAATACGAAAATACCAGATCATCCCCCTACAGGGTAAGCTCAGGTATAGGTCAAGGAAGCAGCCTTGGTCCACTGCTTTTCCTATTTATTAACGAACTTCCAAGTACAGTGGAATCATCGGTCTGTCTTTTGTTCGCCGATGATGTAAGTTGGCTTTGCCTGTGGAATCCAATGTTGATTGTGCCAAGCTCCAAGCAGATATCGACAACATTCTCGCCTGGAGTAATGATAACAGCCTGGATCTGAATATCGATAAATGTTCGGTGTTGTCATATTCCCGTACATTCACATTCTTATAACCTGGGTAGTCGGCCATTGAGTCGAGTTCAGTCCATTCGGGATCTTGGAGTAAGATTCGATCCCCAACCTAAATTTAATGACCATATTATTTATATATGCCGTGCTGCTAGTAAATGCCTTGGATTCATCAAACGAACTAGAACGAAAAGACTAAATTCTTCAGCCATCGGGAGGCAATATGTACTCTATTCAATGCTTTTGTCCGCAGTTAACTCGAGAGTAACTCAATTGTATGGAATCCACCTGTATATTTCCATGCTGGAGCGTATACAGAAATCCTTTTTGAGGTTCCTCTTTAAAACTTTACGGCTACTACCCATACATGTATCCCACTCCTTATGTCCTGGGTATGGTTTCGTACAGGTCATGTATCATCGGCAAATAATACAATCTTTGACAAATTCTCTATCATGTAGGGCAAATCATTGATATACACTAGAAATAGAAATGGACCTTGAGGTACACCTATTTTAACACGAGACCCTGATATGAATATTAGTTACGCCGATGATATGGTGCTGCTGAGCGCGTCTATAGGTAGGCGTAGGCTGTTGAAATAGTGTGACACTTACGCGACAACCCATGGGCTCAGATACAACTCTAAGAAGAGTGAATTGATGGTACTCGTATTTTAATCCAATATAAAATCACACTCTTCAGTACCCAACGTCACTTTGTATGGTACTCCCTTGAATAGAGTAAAACACTTTAAGTATCTGGGTCACCGGGTTGTCGAAGATTTGTCAGATAATTTAGACATAGAGAGGGAGCGCAGGGCGCTGTCAGTGCGCTTTAACATGTTGGCTCGTAGGTTTGCACGGTGTACAGACGAGGTTAAGGTGACGCTTTTTAAAGCTTATTGCCAGTCCTTTTACACGTGCAACCTGTGGGTCAATTTCATGCAGCGTGCTTACAATGCCCTGCGCGTGTAATATAATAACGCGTTCAGGGTGCTTTTTGGGATGCCTCGTTATTGCAGTGCGTCGGCGATGTTTGCAGAAGCTAACACTAACGACTTTTTAAGATCTTTTTTAAGATCCGCCTCACTGTTAAGTCGTATACGTGCCCTCAGACAGCATCTTACGCGCATTCGCAGACCGCTGGGTCTCCCCGATACTGCAGCGCTGGGTACGACTACATGTCGATAAGACCCCTATTAGAGGTTGCAGTATCGGCAGATCTTATTACGTGTGATTATTTATTTATTTTAAATTTTATGTGCCTTACTAACAATTACTTTTAAATGTCATCATCTCCCTAGCCTTATCCCGTATCTCACGGGGTCGGCTACCTAATCTAGGGGATTGAACGAGGCTACTGGTTTTTACACAGAGCGACTGCCATCTGACCTCCGCAACCCAGAAGGGAAACCAGACCCAATCCTAGATTAAGTCAGAGTTTTTCAAGCCGCCAATGCTTAGCATTGGCCTCTGTCATGGCTTAACGACTAATATCTATGGTATTAAACGATATTAACCGGGACCAACGGCTTAACGTGCCTTCCGAAGCACGGAAAAAGCGCCGAATAAACGTACATATGAAATTCGAAAACCGAAAAACACATTGGTACGTGGTGGGATTCGAACCACGACCGCTCAGGATTCAGCGGCCCTATCCACTACACCACCGTGTGTTGCGTATTATTAACAATCTATGGATGAAATCTGACAGTAAAGTTATTATTATAATAGCTTGATTTAGACAATCATCTTGTTTGAGACAAAATAAAGTAATCTATAAAATGGTTGAAAACCAGTGAATGAACACTAGCCACTGAACAATAACCACTGTAAAGAATGATCTACTTATATTTAGAAAATAATATTTTCTACTGGAAAAGGAAAGTTTTAGTTTAGTAGCAACAGTGTTTATCTTATTCTAATGAATAATACTGGGCAAGGGCGGATCAAGGTATTTTTTCTAGGGGGGGCACAAGTAGGTTCTGTGCCTCTAAGTATGTACTACTGTGATGTAAACTCTTCAGTACAAAAACAGTGCCCCCGTGCCACTCCCTAAATCCGCCCTTGATACTGAAGGAGGTGTTCACTGTATGAACATTTTCAATGAATGAACACTGGTTGGTTCACCCTAAATATATTTGAAAATAAAATAATTATATTTTTTTGATTATTTGCTTTTTTTATACCTACTTACATTAATGCTATCGATTCGTAGAGCGCACATTTAATCATACATATATATCATATATCACGCCTTACTCCCGAATGGGGTAGGCAGAGCGTAAACGACCTAAACAAGGGTAGTTCCACCACGTCTGACAATGTTTTGAGTGTTATTTAAGATAGATTTTGAGATATCTTGCTGTAGTGACAGGTTGTCAGCCCATCGCCTAAATTGCAATAAACTGAAACCCTCGGATCCCTTATCTGGTTTTTACAGCATGCCCGAGAGGAAATCCAGCTGGCACATTCTATGTGTTTCTTTCGCTCCTAGTCCAGCATGGAAGAACAACTTAACTAAATCTGGACTAAAATTATTGGCGCCCTTTCTGTTATCTCTTGACAGAAAATGACAGGTATAGACTCATATTAGTTACGTCGTAATTTTTGCAACTACGAATTAGTACCATTGACGTATGTAGAAACGTTGCTAATGTATGCTCTTAATAATTGGTTTAGTATTACCAATTATTTTAGACTAAAGTTTGAATGGAACGCTACAATCTCCAAGATACGAGGAATGTTATACCTACACGTAAGTATCAACATCACTACATAGTATAAAACAAAGTCGGTTTCTCTGTCCCTATATCCCTATTTTTTTAAGGAAGTGAAAATAAAAAAGATTTTCCATACAAATTGTCTGATCGAGGTGGTCATTTTGTATGGGAAGGTCAGTATTTTTTTTTGTAGGTATGCATAAACTTTAAAACTACGCAACGGATTTTAATGCGGTTTCTTTTAATGGATAAAACGATTCAAGAGGAAGATTCATATGTATAATACAATGCATAATATAGTTAAGAAACACTGATAATTTCCGTGCGAAGTCGGGGCGGGTCGCTAGTGTATGAATAAAACAGTTGACGCACTTACGTCAAACATTACGTATATCAAAGTGGCGAAAACGGTTGTACACTCTGCGTACCCTGTAAGAGTTGTAAGGAATAGAGGCGTCTTCTTCTTCGGTCGAGTTTATGGACCCGAAGATCCCTGGTGTCAGAGTTTTTAAACCGCCTAGTAGCACAATTCTCAGGCCTCTGACATGGTTTGAGTACCGACCACTATCAAAGACAGCAACCGGGACCGACGGCTTAACGTGCCCTCCGAAGCACAAAATCTTTTTCTTTTCGGACAATCAGGTGATTCGGCGTGCAATGTCCTAACCAAACTGGGGAAAAAATCACAAAGTGATAAATTCTCAAATATCAACTTTGTATTTCCCCCTGGGAATCGAACCCGAAAGTACTAGCCACTATACCACGGAGGCAGTATCAACTGCCTCCGTGGTCTAGTATGATAGAGAATGTATATGAAAAAGGCGTGGTACTTATGTATGATCGATCGCCCTATGGCATAAGGCGATATAAGATTACGTGTGGCATAAGCAGTGATTTTCAATCTTTTTGACGTCGCGATCCCCTTGGATACTAAAACTGTACTGTCTTACCTCCTTTTTTCGGTATGCCGCAATAGACCTCAAATTACACCACTACTTCCATAAAAAAAATTTGAACATAGGTAAGTGACTTTTTAGTACCTAAGCAGAATTGACTGGCTCAAACAACCGATAAAAAAGTAACGCGAGCGTAACAAGCGCGAAAATAATTGGAAAAAGATAAATTCACTTTGCAGTTAATCATAACTCGATCGTGACATTTCACGATGATCTAATGATTAACCACCCATTTTTATTAGCAAACACAAAGCCATTCTTGGACCTACAAACACTGACATTTTTACCCGCGACCCCTCGCCATCCCTCGCGATCCCCTGGCAAAGCACCAAGCAAGGTGTCTCCCAGCCCGGGGGGTCGCGACTCACAGTTTGAAAGACACTGGATAAGGTATGCCACGTCGGAAGTTCACACCAGCGCTCCTAGCGCCATCGCCATGTTAACAACTTTGGTCATCATCATCTCCCTAGCCCTAACCCATTTCTCACGGGGTCGGCTACCTAATCTAGGTGATTGCACGAGGGTACTGGTTTTTACACAGAGCGACAGTCATCTGACCTCCGCAACCCTGAAGGGAAACCAAACCCAATCCTAGATTAGATCAGAGTTTTCAAGCCGTCAATGCTTAGCATTGGCCTCTGTCATGGCTTAACGACTAATATCTACGATGTTAAACGATATTAACCGGGACCAACGCCTTAACGTGCCTTCCAAAGTACGGAAAAAGCGCCGAATAAACGTACATATGAAATTCGAAAACCGAAAAACACATTGGTACGTGGTGCGATTCGAACCACGACCCCGCTCAGGAGGCAATAGCCCTATCCACTACACCATCGGGCTCCTCCTCCTTTTGGTATTATACTCGTACCTACCACCGTTTATTTTTCTATGAATATTATGTAAAAAGAACTGGTTTCAGTTCCAGGCTTATTAATAGTTATGATTATTAATACTAAAGGCACTATATGTTAAGTTTCCATATATTTTGACTATTCTAGATTAAAACAAGCAATCAGAGACATCTAGTGAACATTGAAGCAAATCGCTGCAAAACCTAGGAACCTAGATTGGTTTGGTATGCAGTCTAGAACACAGTTTGGAGATAAAGTCTACACCTCCCGTTTGAAAAAGCTTATAGTCTCGTGATATAGATGGCGCGGCTGTTCAGTAAACCATTGTGATACTAACACACTATGGCTGGTATTTATAAAGCGATCTCAAGATTGAGAGCGATATTAAGTATGGATTTGACAGGCCATTTTGTACTGAAATTACATTACTGATACGAACTCAATGTCGCGCTCACTCTCAAGTGCTGATTATAAATACGGGCCTAATAGCGGACTCGAAAGATGATCGCAGTTTTCAGGAATAAAAGATATGTTGCTAGCCAGGAACTTCTAAAAACGTTGTACAGTACCACAATAATTATAATGATCTATACAATTTGAATTAAATATATCTACATAGGATTTCAGATTCAGTTTTTAGTGTATTATTTTGTTTACTATGAGCAATAGGCACATGAACAAAAGAAAAACATAGAATGTGCCAGCTGCATTTCAATCCGCCCGAGTCGGCAAGAAGTTACTACATGTCCGTGACAAAATGTTCATCATAATAACAGTAGCGTTGCCGAGCCCTGTGGCTTTACTTTAAGGTACAACATTTATTTAATAACTGGTTCTAGTACTGTTTGATATGTAGGTACCATAATCCGAGGGGTGCAGTACATATGGGGTTGCAATGCATATTCGTTTGTTTGCACTACATAGCTAACTAACATAATGGCTTGCACGGATCCCCGAAATAAAATCATGAAGAAGTTATGTTACGGCTCTCAGTTCCTTCTCATAAATTATACATTTAAGATTCATACATATAATCACGCCTTTATCCCTTATGGGGTATGCAAAGCGTAAACGACCTAAACAAAAGGTCGTTCCGCCGCGGCTGACAAAGTTTCTAGGGTTATTTAAGATAGATTTATAGGTATATTACTCTAGTGACAGGTTGTCAGCCCGTCGTCGCCTAAATTACAATATAGGTGCTCAAACCCTCAGATCTCTTAGAAGATTTTTACAGCATGCTCGGGGGGAAATGCAGCTGGCACATTCTATGTTTTTCTCTCGCTCCTAGGCCAGCATGGAAGGACTTTTACAACAATTGGCAAATAACGTCTATGTCACTTTCAAATCAAAAGGCCGATGTGCATTACTAACGACCCCGTATTGTACTTTGAATCTTCTTCTTAGCACGTATATTCTCGAGTCGAACAACGACCCGAAGAACGACACCACGGGTCAGAGTTTTCAAACCGCCTAATAGCACAACCATTAGGCCTCTGACATGGTTTGAGTAACGACCGCTATCAAATACAGTTACCGGGACCGACGGCTTAACGTGCCCTCCGCAGCACGAAATTCTTTTACTTTTCCAACAATTAGGTGATTCAATTTGTAATATCTAAACAAAATAGGGGAAAACCTCATAAACTTGTCAATTTATCAATTTGAGAGGTCAACGCCACCGCGTTTCAGATACTAACAGCGACATCTAGCGAGTAGACGCGCAATCGGCACGCGGCTTATAGCGAACGAATATATTTTGTGCAAAAACCTAACTAACTCAGGAGCGATTTAAACGTAAACTTGAGGGAGCGTTCTACTCAAGAAATTATCGTAATATTGTATAGGAAGCTCATAACATTTCATACCAGTTGTAAGGGACAGCGTACCAAATACTGACAGGGGTTGCTTAATAAACAAAACTGAACAACTATCACCAGGAAATACTTTCAGAAAATGAAAAAATAATAGCTTTCCCAATCTGATCGAGCTGGTAATCTTGTATGGGAATGTCGAGCTGGCTTGAACCAGTAATGGATCTACGGCACCGCCATTGATGCTCCATGGCTGAGCGCAGCCAAGAACCGATGAACCCGAGACAGTTCGTCATTCAAAGTACAGTTCGGGGCCGTTAGTAATGCACACCGGCCTTTGGATTTGAAAGTAACATACATAGATATAATCACGCCTTTATCCCTAATAGGGTAGGCAGAGCGTGAACGACCCAAACAAAGGTCGTTCCGCCACGTCTGACAAAGTTTTGAGGGTTATTTAATAGTAGATGGAACAATTTACAGACTTGTCAACAATCTAATTCATAAAAATCCTAGATTTCAGAAAAACGCGTAGTTTACTACAAGTCAGTAGAAAACATAATTATTAGACTTTTGGTACGATTACTTCTTGGTGGGACGGCTGCGATGCAAGCAGCGGGTGATCAGCTCCGATTCTGGAACCATTTCACCCAAAAGGGTAGGGTTACTGACAGGTAATTGCGGACTGTTTCCACTTCCTAGCCGAATGTCCTAGCTACTCACTGCCATGATGGGAATACTTACGAACTGACAAGCTAGAGAAAAAGATTACTTTTTTTCCTTTGATATGCAATCGACTGTTCGAGTCTTCATCAGATAGTTGGATAGTTTTTTTTATATTGTATTAGCTTTTACCCGCGACTTCGTCTGCGAAGTTTTTTTTCTCCTTCGTCCATCCATGATTTTCTAGTGAAGTTTAATCCGGCCCGTTCAGAGATCTGACAGCAGCGAAGATTTTGCTACCTCGAGAGTGTGCTAATATTTCACCGGGTGTCAAATATTGTATTGCTTTAACGTGGAAACATTAATTAGGTAAGTTAGCATTGCTGGTATGCATAGTGAGCGAATTTGAATATACAGGGCGTCCCACGGCGATGCCACACGGAGGGAAAGTACCTTAAATATTAATGATAGGATATTTTACTGAAAGAAGACATCGTTTAATTTTTAATAATAAGTAGAACTGCATTCACAGATTTTTTTTTAAATCGCCTACCTCAACCGGGAATCGAACCCGCCAAATGTGACAGTAAAATTACATGTATTTTATAATAGCGTCTGAAAGGGCTACTCATAAGCATTATTTTTTCCTTAATAACGTAGCATATTAAATGAAACTAAAAACATAAAATTACATTTTATTTAAAAAATAATAATTAATCAAATGCTCAAAATGTGATCCGATCTGTTGTATACAAATTCTCACTCTTTTAATAATTTCTCTCCCTGTCGATTAATTAATTTTTGCATGGTGGATGTTTAAAATAATACGTCTAAGTTCATTTTGTAACTCCTGCACACTGTTGTACCGGTTCCTGTAAACTAAATCTTTTACATAACCCCATAAAAAAAAATCAAGTGGGGTTAGATCTGGGGATCTCGGTGGCCATCTAATTTGTCCAAAAGTGCCGATCCAGGAAGGAAAATGTTCTCCTACTGTTATGAGCCGGAGCCCCATCTTGCTGGAATATGAGATTTCGTCGATCTGCATCAGGAAGATTATTAATCTCATTTCTTAAAATCTCAAGTATTTATAATCGCCCTTCAACATAACTATTAAACTTGTATTTTTTCAGCACGCGATGTATTCTACTCTTTGAAATTCTAATTTCTTCTTCACCTTCCCTCACTGAACTCTTCGGGTACGCTTCAAAGTAAATCAGAATGTTGAGTTCATCATCGCTGACGTTTATTATCTGCTGCTGTGGTTGCTGTAAGCGATGATCAAAACGTCCTAATTTTTTTAAATTATCCACCAATCTTTTCAACACAAATCGAGATGGTGTGTGTCTATCGGGATATCTTTCGCGGTACCACCGCAAAGCTAATGAAATGTCTTTGTGATTTAAAAAGTATGCTTCTATTAAATCCAAATTATTTTGGTACGCCATGGTAAGTAAATTAACACAAAAATTGCTAATAAACGAAAATGAAACTTACAATAAACAAAAGAACAGACGCTTGACAATTTAAGTGTTCCATTTTCGAATTATTTATTTTTACTAATATCAGCCAGTTGCATGACGCTTGAAAATTTAAGTGTTCCATTTTCGAATTATTTATTTTTACTAATATCAGCCAGTTGCATGACGCTTGAAAATTTAAGTGTTCCATTTTCGAATTATTTATTTTTACTAATATCAGCCAGTTGCATGGTAATTGTGAGCTCATGAAGAAGTACCTACTACACTTTATGTATCGCTTTATTATTATCATGTACTTATACCACGGAAATCTCGTATCTCAAGTGGGTAGATCTTTGAAATGATAATGTTAATTGTTGGAAGCATGGCCAATGCGAAAATTTCTCTGAACAAAATTGTAAATAAAATGTAAATTTTTATGTTTTTAGTTTCATTTAATATGCTAGGTTATTAAGGAAAAAATAATGCTTATGAGTAGCCCTTTCAGACGCTATTATAAAATACATGTAATTTTACTGTCACATTTGGCGGGTTCGATTCCCGGTTGAGGTAGGCGATTTAAAAAAAATCTGTGAATGAAGTTCTACTTATTATTAAAAAATAAACGATGTCTTTTTTCAGTAAAATATCCTATCATTAATATTTAAGGTACTTTCCCTCCGTGTGGCATCGCCGTGAGATGCCCTGTATATTCTCGCATTTCCATTTCAATTGATATAAATTTTAGAAACTGACAGGACCAAACCAAAATAAGTTAAGTTGTGTCTACAACCAAATAAACACCATTTTATCTTTCTAAATCTCGATGTGCACATATTAACGGCATTTCAGATGATTGATTGATGATTTTGGTTCCTTAGTGCCATCTATTTATCCTCCCGAGCATGCTGTAAAAACCATCGTAGAGGTTCGAGGTTTTCTGTTTAATTTCGGTTCTTTATACACAGTTCGTACTTTATGAAATGACCTCAAACCTTGACTTGTTAGACATGGTGAAAGCGCCTTTAAGTAGACGTTTTACGCTCTGCCTACCCCGTAAGGGACAAAGGTGTGACTTTACTTATGTATGAATGCTTTTTCGGATGAGCCTTGCGAGCTGTAGGGGCTGCTAGCTAACTGTGTACCGCTGCTGAGCTGTGACCCGTTCGCCAGCCTGCTGACCACAGCGCAGAGTGATCCCCAAGTCGATATTTGGTATGAAGATTGATTATAATGACGTAAGTGAAACGGGGGCATTTTTTTTTATCTATTCGCCCCGGCTTCGCACGGTAATTATCAGTGTTTCTCTACTATATTATGCAAGTATTATACATGTATATGTATTATACCTTCCTCTATCAATTAAAAAAAACCGCATCGAAATCCGTTGCGTAGTTTTAAAGATTTATGCATACATAGGGATATAGGGACAGAGAAAGCGACTTTGTTTTATACTATGTAGTGATATTAAGTGGGGCCTCGTAAGACAGGTCTTGTAAAATTAAGTTTTTTATAGGTTTGTTTGAAATTAAGTGCCTAATATGTGTCTACATTTAGATATTTGTTTAATCAAAAACCTAACCCACTTCCAGACCTAGGAAGCTGATATTTGGTATAAAGGTATAAAGATTGATTATAATGACATTAATGACACAAAGTTCAAAAGGTAAAAAAAAAAAAATTAAAAAAATGTATCCCATACAACCGAATGGAGTGTTTTTTTTAAACTATATATTATGGTGGGGTATCGTTAGACAGGTCTTGAAAAATTTAATAAAGGTTTCTTTGAAAGTAAGTACCTTAAATGTGTCCATCTCGAGATATTTGCATTTAAAGTCGCTTTTCTTAAAAAACAAAAAGTAATTGTACGGGACAGCCGGCACCGTTATAGTGTAATATATTTAAGTTTAGAATAAGTTCATTTGTTATGTACACTGATTTGAGAAGTCGCTACCGCTCCCAAATAGATAGGCTGTCAAGTCCAACTTTGTATGAAAATCTATAAAAACCGCTGTCGCCAGTCGCACACATTCAAAGAAATATGTTGTATTTTAAGTACACAGAAATCCTTGATGCTATTGGTTGCAATTATTCAGTTGAATAATATATCTATTCCACGTATACTCAAGCGATAGAAAAAGATATAAAAATAAAGTTGCAAGCAATAAAGTATTTTGCATTTTTCGGGCAAATTTTGATTGAACAAAATTCATAATTTTGCCCAAAAAAATATAAAGGTGCATTCACATTAGACCTACGTGGCGTAAGTGACTTATACTGATGGCCAAAATCCATGTTAAGTTACTTGTCTTACATGACGTCGCTGATGCAACCAAATACAATTGCTTGACTTGCGTTATCTTGCACCGTCTGATCTAATATTGCGTCAGTCGACGTGGGCTGACGTTGGCGACGTCATCCATGCGGGATAGATAGTCAGTGTGCAAGCGAGAAAGTATTCGACACCGCGCGCCGCGGCGTGCTCATGCGTTGTTAAGTATAACTTGCTTCAATAGGTAGTTTTAGTCAAATGCTGCCAGTATGCTGGGCACCATGTCTCGCGGGGATGCACTAGATGAAAATTATAGTTAGTCTAACGGTTTATTTTCGTTTTTCCAGATTGTCATAATGCCACTAGAATGTTACTGTACCTACTAGATTCAGCTATAATAATAATATAAGTTTCTGTATAAAAACGTTATTAAATACGTTTCTATAGTTAACTTCGAAAAACATAGCAATTAAAAACATGTCAAGTGTCAACTCTGATTGGAGTATTATATATTAAGCTATTATTTTTCATCATAACTTTCTATTATATTCATAAAATTATAAATATTTTTTTGATTTGGCGAAAACCATCATTATTAAGGTCATTGACGCTCTGTCCTTCCCTTCAGGGATTGTGATTATATGTATGGGTTTATGTTCTATATTCATCGTTGTACTGTAAACATAATATCTGATTAAAAATATCGTCATTTATTTACGTACCACCTTTTTGTACAGAAATTTAAGAGAAATTATTTTTAAGATTTTGTTTGGCCATCGCAAGTTTTCTCCTAAAACGCACCATTTTTATATATCATCGGAAAACGTAAAAGTAGGACCTAACTGTCCCGACTTTTCATTTTACACGAGGGTGGCAGTATGGCATCACTCAAAATATCAGTTGGACGCTTATTTAAGCTCCAAACCAATTCCTTAAAAAATGCAAAACAACTAGCGGTCTTTCATACAATTTTCAGGAACACAATTGTCCGCCACTGCCACCGCAAGTGTGCAAGAAGCTTTAAAGCATTTTTCAAATGTTTTTCAATTGAATTTGACAATCGAGACCAACGTGATTTGCGGCTAGTAATTTTTTTTTCTTTGAAACTTGGCAGAGGTTTCAATTTCGAAACAGATGGTTATAACTTTGTTACAAACATATGGTTGTTGATTCTTAATTTGAATTTCTTTTAAGCTGTAAGGCAAAAATAATGTTTATGGGCCGCAAAACACGTTGGTATCGTTTTGCGAATTTCATTGGCAACCCAGCCCAGGGATCTGAAAAAAAACTGTTATAGATAAAGGTCATAGCTCATTAGAGCCACCCGGCACCCACCCCGCACCGCCTCGTTGCACGGCGTCCACTCGTTGTCGACAGGTGGTCCACGGGTGGACACCGTGTTATCACCAATAAACGTCGCGCGGTCAACCAGTGGACCTCGCATCGTTAACCAGTGGACGCCGCGTGGTCTACGACTGGAGACCGGTTAAATTTTCGTGTAGTCTGTTAACTATTGGCACTACGTCTACACGTGTGCTTCATAATGTCGAATTTTACAAACCGTGAATTGGCACTCATAGCTGTAGCGCTTGATGCAGAAGAAAATGAAAGACACAAGAGAAAAAAGAAAGCTTATTGGGTGCACGAAATGTTTAAACAAAGAAAAAAAGAGGGCGAATATTGGACAGCTCGTAGGCATTTGCTAGCCGACGAGAAAAAAATTTTTTCATACTATCATATGCCGCAATGTGTGTTTTATAACATCCTATCTCATATTGAAGACTCTATAACAAAGCAAAACACAAGATTCAGAGAAGCGATCACACCCGAAGAGAAATTGGCTGTGACTTTAAAGTAAGTAAATTAAGTTATTACGTTATTTTTTTACATTTATTTTTCAGCTCGTGGTATGATCCATGTGTCTAACTAAAAATTGTAATTAAAAAAATGTTGAACCCGACTTCAAATTTTTTTTAATTACAATTTAGTTTTTGACTGGTATATATGTATTTATGTCTGTGTGTATGTATAAGTAAAACAGTGTAAGAGCATATTAAATCAACCTTTATTTTCGTAATTTTGACATCATTTTGTCACTAATTAAGTACTTACTAATCACATTTTTAAAAATTAGGTAAATCTTTTTCAGTATCAGACAAGACTGGTGTGTTCACCTCTGTGGCATTCCTTTCTGTATCATAGTTCGTTGTAGTACTGTATCCAAAAGGGCCTGCTGTTGAATAATTTCCAGAAGGTCCTGGCGTTGAATAATTTCGAGAAGGTCCTGCAGTTGAATAATTATTACTGCCGTAGTAATTATTTCCTTTTTCATTGATTTCTCGGAGTTCCATTTGCGAAACAATATTAAAAATTTGAGATTTAATAATTGCTTTGTTGTATTCATTAAATTTCTTCACAGTTGCAGCTATACCATAAAAAAAATTGTCAATATCATCTTCATTATTTTCATGTTTTTCCTTTAATATATATTTCATTAACAATGACGATGCAGAAGATCTGTCTTCGTCAAGTACCCTTGGCCTTTTTATATTTGTAAAGTTGGATTTCTTTGTAGAGGAGTCAGATAATGTTGGACGATCTTCTATTATTGAAATATCCGATTGGCAATCGGGAGCAGACAACTGAGAATCTTCATTGACAGTACTTTCTGTATCATCACTATCTCTGAGTAGTGAAGATACAGTTGCTCTTTCTTTATAAAAGGGTATCAAAAAATTCATTTCATCCTCGTATTGCCATTTTTTAACAGAGACTGCTGCTTGACCACTTTTGGTAGTTTTTTTCTTAATAGCCCTACGATGAGCTTCCCTTAAATTGGACCACGTTTTCTTGCACATTTGTACTGAAAAAAAAAAAATAGTCAATTAACTACAATTCACTTTTTTACAGCCTATTTTGTGTAATACAAAATTAAAAACTTTTTTGTTTCAGATATTTGACGAGTGGCGCTTCAGTCAGAAATTTATCTACAAGCTTTAGATTAGGCGAAACGACTATTAGGTCAATAATTAAGGAAGTGTGCAAAGCTATTATTGACAAAATGATGAGTGTTTATATGCCAACGCCTACTGCTGAAGATTGGGAAAAAATTGCGGAAGGGTTTAATGACAGGTGGAATTTCCCAAACTGCATTGGTGCCATAGATGGCAAGCATATAAATATAATAGCTCCACCCAACAGCGGATCGCTCTATTACAACTATAAAAAACATTTTTCGATAGTTCTCTTGGCCATAGTTGATGATAAATACAGATTTACAGTTGTTGACATCGGTGCTTATGGCAAAAACAGCGACGGTGGTATTTTCGCATCTTCAAAAATTGGAAAACGAATTCAAAATACTAGGTTCAATATTCCAAATGTCAAAGCATTGCCCGGGACAAACGTAGCACTTCCACATGTTTTTGTGGGGGATGAGGCTTTTCCGTTACAAAAGAACGTAATGAGGCCATATTCTCGTTCTCAACAACTATCTCAGGACCAAAAAGAATTTAACAATCGCCTGTCACGCGCACGCAAAGTAGTCGAAGATGCATTCGGAATATTATACCAAAAGTTTGAAATATACAATAAAAATATTCGTTTATATCCAGACATGGTTGATAATGTTGTTTTGACAACATGTATATTGCATAATGTAATGCGAACTTATAATATCGAAAGTAACGAACAGTACTATCCCAGTCCCAGGCCAGCGCATCATAACCTACATCAGGAGGCGTTCAATGATCTACGTCACATTGGTGGAAACAGTACTGCTTTTAACGTACGTCATTCGTTTGCTGCTTATTTCAAATCATCGGTTGGACAGCTTCCATGGAATACTTAATTTGCTTACTCGTATTATCACTTTTCTTATGAATCACTAATCATCACATATATGTGAATGTCTAGTTAATAACGAATTATGTGGGAGTACCTTGTTTCGCATAACAATGTTTGAAACAATATGGTCTCTTGTTAATGTGATTTACATTGTAGGTTACATATCTTTTTTGTCCATTACTAGCTTGCAATGTTACCAAATTAAAATTAGACCGAATGAATATTATGCAAAACAAGGGACAACCGAATTAAGTACCAATCTGTTGTATTATCTTTTATTTAATATTTGTAATACATAAATAATACCTGGTACCGCTAAGGTGTTGCTTATTTCTGTCCACGCTTCTTCCTTTTTTACATTGTCACTGTACTTCGAGTCACTTAGATCATATAATAAATCATATTTACGAACTTCTTCGATAAGTTTTTCTTTATTCATTTTGTAAGTAAAAACGATACGTCCGCCTCGTTCGAAAGAAAGGCTGGGAATGAAGGGAGGGAGGGAGCGGCGCATCGCCAACGTACCGTCCTCACGTGAACCACTCGCGGGCAGCGCGCATTCAACGCAAGGCAAGCGTGCGAGCTGCATGTTTTCACCGAGTGGTCCACCCGCCGTCCGCACGTGGAGTGCATGCGACTGAGGCGATGCGGTGATGCTACGGAGTTGATGTAGTGAGCGCATACCCATACAAGTTCATATAAAGAATACTAACCGCACGAGGCGAGGCGGTGCGGGGTGGGTGCCGGGTGGCTCTAATGAGCTATGACCTTAGTCCTTCGTGTTACGTACAGAAAAGTTCAAAATAATTTCATTAGACCTATATTTTTGGAGTTTAAAATTATTTAAGTTGATTATTTTTGTATAATTAGATACTCGTAGATAGAGGCATAGTATTAAAAATAGGTTGAGCCAGCATCAACTAAGAATGATTTCATCCAACACAAAAATATCTTCATTCGCATAAGAAAATTTATCTAATTCGCAGTTGGAATTTTGTTCAACATTCTGATTGTCTAAATATTTGATATTTTATATGAATATACTGAGTAGGTAATATATCGACATCCTCTTATTTTGAGGTTATAAAAATCACAGAGTAAAAATTTATTTTATTTCCAATGTTTCTTTTTTTGCCGCGTCATTTTATGCGACGTAAACAATAGTGGCCAGTTATATGTTTAAAATATATTTTTAATAAATTCTAACGCAATTTTATTACGTTTAGAAATTCGTTCCTAGAATTTTGCATTTGCCAATCCGCGAAATGACCCTTTTTTTCGGCCATTACACATATACCAATCGCTAACAGTTTTGTTTACTTTTGTAAGATGTATAATACTGTAGTACATAATTATTTCGTAAAGGTTCAGACAGCGTATGCAATGAAAGCGTAATAAAAATGTGTGTATTTACTACATGACATTAGAAACCTCTTAAATTATCAGTGTTTAACTACTATATTATGCATTTATTATACATGTACTCTTGAATGGCTTTATCCATTAAAGAAATTCGCATCAAAATCGGTTGCATAGTTTTAAAGATTAAAGCATACAGACAGCGGGAATCGACTTTGTTTTTTAATATTTAGTGGTTGGTGATTGGGATTAGTGATGTTTAGTAAAGTGATATACCTACCATAGCTGGGTTGTGCCTTTTAGAGAAACAATGACCACGAGCATGAGATATGTAAAATTGAATTGTGTAGGTACTTATAGTCCAGGCCAAAGTTTTATACATATCAGGAAGTCGCAGGCAAAGGGTAGAACAAAAATGTTTGATTTAGTAGAAATTGTGTACTTTCCGCTTAATGTATGTAAGACATCCCGCTTAACGAATATCGATATCGACAAATTCAATAAAGTGATCATGGAGCAACACTAGTGATGTATCAAAATTATTTTACGTTTATTTCTATAATTTCTTGAAAAGATAGTGTTTATTACTTTCCGATGGTAAGAATTTCCCTCTTTATTCAAGGTACTTCATTTATTATTTTTCAGTCAAGTAATTGAGTAGTCTAGTTTCAAAATACGCTAAAACGCTTTTCTAGTATTTTTCGACTGATGGTGTCACTGTATAGTACTTCCAAGACTCTGTATGATAAGTGGAACATTTTGCAGCGAAGTCCTTTAAAACCGTGATAAAAAATACATGAAAGGAACGTTTCGTTGCAAAACCCGCTAAAACAGTAGTCGTTTCAACATGCGTGATTTTTTGTTTTCATTTTGCCGACATTTTTCAAAATTCGTTTTGGCGGGGTTTGATACTAGACCCCTCAATTATTCTCTAAATATTATTCTCTAAATAATAATACGTCCATGCTGGACTGGGAGCGAGAGAAAAACATAAAATGTGCCAGCTGCATTTCCTCCCGGGCATGCTGTAGAAACCAGCTAAGGGATCCGAGGGTTTCTGTATATTGCAATTTAGGCGACAGGCTGACAACCTGTCACTAAAGCAACATACCTACAAATCTATCTTAAACAACCCTCAAAACTTTGTCAGACGTGGCGGAACGACCTTTGTTTATGTTGTGTACGCTCTGCCTACCCCATTAGGGATAAAGGCGTGATTATATGTATGTATGTATGTATGTATGTAATTAATAATAAATAACCCCCCCAAGGGAATGAACCTTGCCGTGGTGGGGGGGCTTACAGAGAGCAGGCACTTAACTCGATCAGCACATCTAGATCAATAACCCCAGATGGGTGATACTTGTTACCAAACCATATAACATCTAGGATACACCCTCTCCAAACTAATCATTCCCAACCCAAACCCACTTATGGAGCACAGTAAAAATAGATATAATCTTCGGCCGCTACCCGGGGGTCGCCGGGGCGCACCTGGAGCCGATGCTGGGTGCCTCAGTTCGCGGGACATCGGTGGCGAGGAGTTGAGCAGGCGGGCTCCCGTCACAAAATATGTTACAGCTGGACGCCGGGAATTGAGCAGGCGGGCTCACGGCGAAGATGCGACAGCCGAATCAGCGGGCGATGATACTAGATCGTTGTTCTCATCCATCCCTTTAACTCGTCCCTCATACATGACAAGAAGATCATCCACCTTGTCCTCTGCTAGCACGCTTGAAAGTGTTGTGCAAGAAGTCAATCCTGACTGTGAGCTTGCACCCACCTCGAGCGCTTCTCAAACACGCAGACGATGGACACCTACAATGAATGCGTTCATACTGCGTACCTATCTTCAACTTACCTCGTTAGACACTGACACAAAAACTAACCTCGAACCGCTTCACCTTAAATTCATAGAAAAAATTCCAGATATGCAAGTTAGCCGCCAGAGAATAGGAGATCAACGTAGAGCTATAATCCGAAATAAATTACTACCACAACAGACAATAGACCAAATTTACAACGAAGTTAAAGAAGAATTGAATCTGTTAAATCATCTGACAAGATGACAAAGGCCTAATGATGATGACATAGTTTGCTTTCATCCTTCACTCAATCACTACAACAACCTATATACTCACAAACACAAACACGAATGAGATGGACCAATGGACAGAACGAAACAATTATGCGACTATATTACCGGATAGCAGAAATTGAAACAAACAGAACTACTTGGCGGCAACAGTTGCATGCAGCATTCATTACCACTTTCCCATCACTTGATTATTTAAGTGAACAAAGAGTAGCCGACCAGAAAAGAGCAATAGTTTGTAACAAATACATCAGTGAAGACAGATTAAATGAAATCAGACAAAAAATTGTAATAAACCACAACAGCGATAACAACAACACACAAAATAACTTTAACGAAGACATTCACACTCAATTCTTAAATAACTCAATATTCTTGAAGAAACTCCAACTAACCCAGAACAACCACAGCAGAGAAACCCCCTAATCGACGAAACCTTTCAACGAGCATACGAGTATTTTAAAGATACAGACTCCACAAAAAGTAGCTTTATTCCGAAACAGAAAACATCCAAAAAACTAGCAACAATAGTAGACTATCTAAATAAAATTATTTTACCTGAATATACAAATTTAGAAACTGACTTTAAAACCCTCCAAACAATGATTTACTGTGCAGTATGGACAGCTGCTAAGATTAACGGATCTAAAATATCTCTTGAGCCGTCTGAAAGATCCCGTCGGACACAAAAAGACCCTAGACCACACTGGCAAAGAAGACTAGAACGAAAAATGGAAGACTTACGAACTAAAATAGGCAGGATAACACATTTCATTAATGGAAGCAGAAACCGAAACCTTCAAAAACATGTAAATAATATAGTAAAACAATATAAAATTCATTCTGTGCATGAAGAACCAAACACTCAACTCACACATACTCTCGATACACTCAAACAGAAACTTGCTGTTGTTTCGGGACGTCTACGCAGATATAAAGCATGCACTCTCCGAAAACAACAAAATAATCAATTTATTAACAATGAAAAACAATTTTACCGAAACACAAGACAGACGACAACAAATTTACAAGAAAATAACAACAATAGTAACAATCCTCCCGATCCAAAGGATTTGTACAATTACTGGGCAGGAATTTGGGAGCAACCAGTACAACATAACGCTCAAGCTGAATGGATTCAAAACGAATCCACCAAAAACAACAAAAAACATAGATATGCCGTTTGATCATATTCCAATAGACACGTATAAACAAGTACTCAGCCATCTACATAACTGGAAAGCACCTGGATCAGATTTTATTCACAGCTATTGGTACAAAAAAATCACTAGCATTCATGGATTCCTTCACAACCACCTCAATCAGTTTATGGAAGACCCCAGCACAATACCAACATACATTACCCACGGAACAACATACATGATACCAAAAGACTACAATGACCCTACTAACCCAGCGAAATACAGACCAATCACATGTTTGCAAACCCTGTACAAGATTCTCACATCATGCATCTCAGAGCTGATCTATAAACACATTACTGACAATAACATCCTTGCTGAACAACAGAAAGGGTGCCGAAAAGTTAGTCAGGGATGTAAAGAACAATTAATTATTGATTCTGTAATTCTGAAACGTGTTCAAAAAACGAAGTCCAATCTTTTCACCATGTACATAGACTACAAAAAAGCTTACGATTCGGTACCACATTCCTGGCTATTACAAATTTTGGAAATATATAAGATACACCCGAAAATAATCACCCTCCTCAAGACTACCATGACCAACTTGACTACCCGACTAAAACTCATCACACTTACCGAGACAATCGAGACAGACCCCATTAAAATACAGAGAGGAATATTTCAAGGAGACGCACTAAGCCCATTGTGGTTCTGTCTGGCTTTGAACCCCCTGTCTAACATACTTAATTCAGATACAGCAGGACACCACCTACAATATACACCAACAGACAACGACAGACACACTGAACTTAGTAAAAACATAACCCATTTGCTTTACATGGACGACATACAACTTTACGCTACGATGAAGAACAACTAAACCGACTAGCTGACTTAACAGAACAGTTTACAAACGACATTAGGATGGAATTCGGAATAGATAAATGCAGGATAAATTCAGTTAAAGCAGGACAGAACTACCAACACCACTACACTTTGGAAACGGGGGAGCAGGTTGAACCTTTAGAAGAACAGGACACTTATAAATATTTAGGATACAATAAATTGCGCCAAATACAGCATTAAGAAACGAAACAAAAACTGAAACAACAATTCCGGCACCGACTAAATACAATTCTTAAGACCCAACTCTATTCTCGCAACACAATAAAAGCAATTAACACTTTCGCAATCCCGGTACTGACATATTCATTTGGAATAATTAACTGTACCAAATCAGATTTGAAATCCCTCCAACGTACCATAAACACCACAATGACTAAATTTCGCAAGCACCATGCCAGATCCTGTCTACAGAGATTAACACTGCCTAGAAAAGAAGGTGGAAGGGGTATTATTGATGTCACAAATCTACATAATAGGCAGATCACAACTCTTAGACAATACTTTTTCAATAAATCTGAAACCTCAACACTCCATAACGCAATAGTTAAAAACGACCTTAAATTAACACCCCTTAATATGCAGAATAGTTTAGAGCAAAACAATGAGAAATTGATAGATGAGAAAACCAAACTCGCCGAGTGGGCTGGAAAGTCTCTACATGGGAGACATCGCCATGACTTAAACCAAACTAATGTCGACAAAGAGGCGTCGAACGCATGGTTAAGTCGTGGCCAGCTCTTCCCGGAGACTGAAGGGTTCATGATGGCAATTCAAGACCAAGTTATAGAGACCAGAAACTACCAGAAATACATTATTAGATCCATACAATCTGACACCTGTCGAAAATGTAACAGTTGTCCAGAAACCATCCAGCACATTACAGGAGCATGCAAAACAATAGCACAAACCGATTATAAGCACCGGCACGACCAAGTCGCAAACATCATACATCAAAAACTCACCTACCAGCAAATATGTATCACCTCCATCCAGCCTTACTATAAGTACAATCCTGAACACGTGATTGAAAACCCTACAACTAAACTTTACTTTGACCGAGCCATACTGACCGACCGAACTATCCATTACAATAGACCATACATAACATTAATAAACAAAACAAACAAAACAGGTTATTTAATCGACATTGCAGTTCTAAACACTCACATTTTACAAAATACTATAGCTGAAAAACTGAATAAATACATAGAATTAAAAGATGAAATAACGATTATGGCACCTCGAAAAAGTCACAATAGTTCCAATAGTACTGTCCACAACAGGAGTCATCCCAAAACAACTGCATCAATCCTTAAAAACCCTGAACCTTGCACCCAACACATACCATCTCCTACAAAAAGCTGTGATTCTCAACACTTGCCGAATTGTACGAAAGTTTTTACAAACCGAATCTGTCACACATCCAACCACACAACGCCCCGCACAAACTATTACACAACCTTCCACACAAAGTATCACACAACCTAACACACAACGTTCCACACAAACTACCACACAACCTTCTACACAAACAATCAACCAACCTACCGCGCAGTCTAACATCACCCTACAACCTCATGCTACTGACCCGATTCTGGACCTTAGTATAAACAAATCCTGATATGCACTTGGCTTAGGCCCGTGTATATCAGCAAACCGGCAATAGCCGAGAAAAAAGAAAGAAGGAAATAATAATAATAATACTAAAGGCGTAGGGAATTGACGACCGCAGCAAGCAGAGCGAGTATCCGCATGATGTACACATCACAAGACATTATTTGGTATAAAAAGGCCTCTGCGCTGTTGGCTTTGGGCCCACGTATGCCTCAAAGGACCGGGTCCCTGTGGGCCCGTGATAAGAAAAGTACGTATACCAACATAATAATAATAAAATTACTACCTCGATCAGACAGTTTGTATGGAAAAGCATTTATTTTTATTTTCCTGAAAGAATTTCCTGGTGATAGTTGTTCGGTTTCGTTGACTGAGTAACCCCTATCAGTTTGCTGTCCCTTACACCCCGTATATTCTGTGCTTTTGGTGTGTTTTTCCTCCACTCTACTCATGAAACCAGTGTGGGTTGGTTCAGGAAAAAAAACTTCTTCTTACAAATTATCTAATCGATTTGGTCATTTTGTATAAAGAACTCACAATGTATTTTTATTACCTGGAAGATCTTATAAGTAAGAGTTCTGCAGTATTAAAAAACTAAATGTGGACTAAAATAAATTACAAACAACTTTGCTAATAGCAATCTCGCATTTCCTAAGTAGATCTCGGCTAAGAAGATTGCGATACGTGTCTAGAGTCTAGAGTCACACAAACTTCTTGTACCTAATTCCCTCTTAGGAGATTAAAATACTAATAATTCGGTCAAATTGTATTGGGGCCTTTGGAGTATGAGAAAGTTTTGAGACGGCACCATTCTTTTTAAATCCTGTTGATTTTGGGGTACTAAATCTGAATCAGAGCTCTGCTAACAATATTTCGTAAAGGAACATTAAAAACACGTTGAATTGTGGTTTTCGGACAACGCATTTAATGACTTTCTCTAGGGTTTTTCGGGCACCAATATAGTTATTTATTTTATTTTAGTTCTAACACATGTTCAGCTTGTTTACGAATCCCTCAATATCAAAATGTGCTTCATCACTAGCCAGATTGTTTCTAAGCTTTTGTACAGATCAAAAACGTTCGAGCAAGGATTAAGAGAAAAAATGTCGCGAATATTGCCATTTTCTTTAAAACATTACATGATTGGTGTTGAATACTGGTGAAACCAAATTTTTAGCTTAAAAATAAAGCACGCTGTTGGTTTCTTTATTCCATTGATTTAATGTCGAAACTGAGCCACATGTTCCCGTGTTGCTGCTGATGCTGACGTTGAGAGACCAGAATGAGTTAGGTTCACCACTGTCTCTTTAAGTCTAATTAATTACGCCTACGTACGATCAGATAAGTTACGTGCTCGAGCCATCACCAAGCTTGTAGATATTGATGTGCGTGTGAAAAAAGAAAAAATCGTGATTCACAGGGCACCTTAAGCCGTTGGTCCCGGTCGCTGCCTTTGATATTGGTCGTTACTCAAAACATGTTAGAGGCTTAATAGCTGTGGTACTTGGTGGTTTCAAAACTTTGACACCAGGCTTTATCAAAGATGAAGATGTGCGAACAAAAATGGCGACGCGCCTCAACCGTCTATTTACTCGTTTCAGATATTGCGCGACTACAAACGCCCGATGTACTTCTGATCAGTAACTCAACGCGACTAATGAATCCAAAACATGAATGTTATAAGTAACTAGAAGTCGAATCTTTTTAGGATACATACATACACACACCTTTATTCCTTACGGGGTACGCAGAGCGTAAACCCATAATGATAAGCGACTCTGCAACCTCTGACCTATATTGAGCGCAATTTTAGATTGCAATGTGTACCGCTTTAGTGACAAATTGTAAGCCCATCACCTAAATGACGATATATCTCCTCGAATCCCTTTCGCTGACTACTATTTCTACAACATGCCTGAGAGAAAGGGCAGCTAGAACATTTAACGTTTTAAATATTAGATACAACATAAGGTTATTCTGCGTTATAGTATTATTATATGTATAGCTTCGCTACAATGTATAATTACAGGGTTTCATGTGTGTTCCGAACAATAAACAACACCTGTATTCATTTTACCACATGAAAGCAAATAAAGTTTATGATTTTTCTACCGCGCACATATAATTAAATAGATAGGGAAACCATGAAAGCTAAATGTGTCAGCGGCTTTAAGCGTTTCGATTCCTGTCAGTGTAGTACCTACCGCTGACACATTCACAGTTTTTAACTTTAAAATCACTGATCTCTGTGTCAGATGCAAATACAATGGATTTTAGTAACATTATATTTTATTTTATTTATTTTTTATTATTCAGGATAACAACAGCATCTTACTAAATTATAATATTACAGCATATGATTATATTTATTTATTTATTTATTTAACAGTTTATTGTAAACAGAAACATACACAGAACAATTACATAGGAATCAAGACACAACAGGTACTGCTTATTTCTAAAATGAAATGCCAATTACAGCTATCCACTTCAAGATTACATATAAGTGTTGAGAGCAGTATGGTAGGTAGAAAAACAACTAGATTTAATCTAAAACACAGAAAATATTATTAACATAACATGTCGGAGCCTAGTACAAATATATGTTTAAAACTAAAAAAGTAAATAAACTATATTAACATTATAATACAATATATATATTTTAATTATACATGTTTATTAAATATAGAAATAAAGTCGTACTATTTTATTATAATTTAAGTGAAATAGCATTATATAAAACATAAATACTATTATAAAAAATATAAAACTATTAGAAGAAAGGGAAATAAACTAATATTATACCAAGCCTGTAACACTGTGTTGAGTATTTGATCTGATAGGCACTAACAAAGAAAGTTATAATAGTTTGCATCAATAAACTGTTGATTAATAAATTAAAGTCACTTCATGTCATGAGTACCCATCATTACTAAAGAAAACAAAAGAGAAATAAGTGAGTGGATCAAAGCAGTTAAAGTCATCTATATATAATATCCATGCTGGACTGGGAGCGAAAGAAAAACAGAATGTGCCAGCTGCACCTCCTCCCGGGTATGCTGTAAAAACCAGCTAAGGGATCCGAGGGTTTTGTCCTGCCAACCTGTCACTGCAGCAATATATCCTATCCTACCTACCTACAAATCCATCTCAATCAACTCTCAAAACACTGTCAGAAGCGGCGGAACGACCCCTGTTTAGGTCGTTTACGCTCTGCCTGCCGCATTAGGGATAAAGGCGTGATTATATGTATGTATGTATAAGACCAGATACGATTAGTTTAATATCTTTATTTTAATTTTAATGTCAGCAATTAAAATCATATATTATTGTACGGAATGTTCCATGTACCTATTAGTTGACAGGTACAACCTGAGGTTATCTGTATGTCAAATAGGCCCAAACTGCAGTTCGTCAACCACCGGTAAATAAAACGAAAATAGGCTGACGATCTACTTACATCACGGAGTTACATGGCAGTAGATATACCCGGTATAATAACCTGTTAACGGATAGCCAACCCTGTAAGGGTAACTGGCATGAATATGTGTATGTAAATGAACCTATTATTTTAGTGGTTAATAAAAATATATCGTAAATAATCTACTGATTGGCCAATAAAAGTGCAGATAGTTTATTTTAAAAGTGTTCTTTGATTCTAAGAAAGGGTCAATACTATAAAATTTATTATTATAAGTTCGAACGGTACGTGTTAGAACAACATTCTGACCATAATTAGTGCTATGAGATGGAGCTGTAAACAAATGAGTGACAAGCCAGCCTTTTGTTTTCCTTAGGAATAACATCAGTTACAGAGCGCGTGTAATATAACCCGAAGAGTGTGCATGTCCACCTGCCTGGTACAGCCTAGAGCTTTCCCTCGTCTCCTGACACAGTAGACTTAAAACAAGTGATTTCAAAACAAAAAACAGTCCTGTCAGAGATTTCCCCGGCGGCTAGACCTTACTAAACAACTAGTGGACGAGAATTTAATACTTTACCTCTACTACATGTTGATAATGGTGCAGATTCTCTTGTAAACACAACTTACCTATTTTTCAATTATCCTATCACGTTCTAAAGTTTGAATAAAATAGAGACAGAAATTCAACGGCAGCTGATTAATTTAAAAAAACTATCATAATTACGCTGAATGCCTTAAATAAGATGGCGTCCTGGAATTTCCAACTCAGTCCTAAGTAGTAGTTTCTTTAAGTAAACAAAGTTTTATGTCTCTAAAATAAGATCTTGTTTCTAAACTAAGTTCTAGCGTAATGAAATAGTAGTTTTAGTAATTTAACTAATTTGCCAACACGTATAATTTATTTTTGAAATGTGTTTTTGAATAAAGAGACATAAAACTTTGTTTATCTTTATACTTAAACTGACTTGGAAAATACTATAGATGGCGTCATTCTATTTTAAGCGCTATACGTCACTTTGACAGGATTATAATCCTGCAGGTTTATAATCAGCTGTCGTATTTCTGTCTCTAATAGAAAGTGAATCGGCACTAGTTTCATTTTCCTTAATGTCTTATTGTCAGGGTAGCGGTAGCAACACTAAGTTTTCAATCAATGAAAGTCAATCTTTCCTCTTGAGGCTAATTTAGTCGGGCGCAAAATCACCAAATATTGACTAAACTTATCTACAGTCATTTTCTACTCGGAAAAAATAGAACGGGACGGCAATAATTTTAGTTAAGATTTTAAACATAAGTAAGGATTTCAAATTGTTGCCAATACTGTTGTAGACACAACTTAATTAATTTTAGATTAGTCCGGTCACTTTATAATATTTGTATAAAATAGAGACACAAATACAACAGCTGATTATAAATTATAATAAATAAAGTGACGTCACACGCCTTAAATAAGATGGCATGCTAGATGGTCTCGTATTATCGTCACTTTGGCAGAAATATAATCAGATGATGTATTTCTGTTTCTATTTTTATTAGGGTTCCGCTTTGGGTAAAAGGGTCATAACGGGATCTTATTACAGAGACTTCGTTGTCCGTCCGTCCGCCTGTCACCAGGTTGTGAAACGTAGTGATTATATGCTCAGTGAGGTTGTGTTTCATGAACCTTGATAGCTAGAGATTTGAAATTTTCGCAGATAAAGTATTTCAGCTACCGCTATAACAACAAATGCTAAAAACGGAATAAAATAAATATTTAAGGGGGGCTCCCTTGCAACAAAAGTGATTTTCTTTCTGTCACCGCAGGCTGTATCTCATGAACCGTCACAGCTAGACAGTTGCTTTTTTTCAATGATGATGCATTATTTTTGCCGCTATAACAACAAATACTAACTAGATGCACAATCTCACTCACAATTTTCATACAAAAAGCGTTTTTGACATTTCATAAAAAGTTGTTGATTTGACTAGTCGGAAACATAGCGTATTGCGCAACCTACGAGATCTTGAGACGACAAAAATATGTCGTGACTTATTTTAAAAACAGCAATATTTCTATATAAATTTGTATGGATAACAAGAAACCCCAGGATAGAAAAAAAACTATGAGTCTTGGACTAGAAATACTTAAAATATCGAATGTGGCAAAAATCTGCCCATCACGTCAATCGGGAAGAATTTTCATTCAGTATCTATCACCTTGCTCGCTCGCGGCTTTTGACGTGCCACAATGACGAAGTGCTCAGTCAAAATGATAGTATGTGCGAGTGCTATTGATATTGTACCCTTTCTTTGACGCGCTAAGGTCCAAATTTGAATGAATATTTTTATGTTATAAATATAACAATAACTATACGTATGTGCAGTACGGCTCAGACATTTTATGGTCGGGGTTTCTACGTGATTGTGCATCTAGTTTGTTTATTGTTTATCAAAGGGGGGCCATACAATAACGTAATTTTCTGTCTGTCACTAAGCTGCATCTCATAAACCGTGATAGTTGAAATTTTCGCTGATAATATATATGTACTGCCGCTATAACAACAAATACTAAAAACAGAATAAAATAATCATTTAACTCGGGCTCCCACACAATAAACGTAATTAAATTGATGTTTCTTGTTCGATATTAAAAACGACAACAGACAGACGCTTGAAATATTAACAGAATATTGAGTTATATATTTACTTTAAAAATTAATTATTAAATCAAAATAAAATGAATATTTAAGGGGGACTCCCATACATCAAACGTGAATTATTTGCTGATTTTTTGTGTCTAATCTAATACTGTAAAGATAATGGCACAAAACCCTTGGTGAGTGAGTCCGACTCGCACTTGGCCGGTTTATTTAAATTATAGAAAATAACAAGACCAAACTAAAATTAGTTAGGTTGTGTCTACAAGAGAATCGGCATTATTAAGGCTGTATAATTATAAGACTTCATTATGCGCAGGTTATTAGGTGTTATAGGTGCATATCACATGACTTGGATAAGATAAAATAAATGATTTCTGTTTATTTTCGAGGTTTAAGTCCACCATAATTCCTAACGGTCGTACATCCTAACCGAGCCAATTTCCAGGAGTACCTAGCAGTTTCCGTGGCTAATTAGAAACTTTAAGATACGTGCACTCCGAATGAGTATTATCTGTTTTAAAACGACCGTAAAAAAAGTTCATAAAATAAGCATGGGTACGGCACTGAACTGAAGAATAAAATGTGCAGGTGTTTATAGACGCAGTATACATACATACATACATATAATCACGCCTTTATCCCTACTGGGGTAGGCAGAGCGTATACGAACAAAGGTCGTCCCGCCACGTCTGACAACGTTTGGAGGGTTATTTAGATAGATTTGTAGGTTGTCAGCCCATCGCCTAAATTGCGATATACAGAATCCCTCGGATCCCTTAGCTGGTTTTTACAGCATGCCCGGGAGCAAATGCAGCTGGTACATTCTATGTTTTTCTCTCGCTCCCATTTCAGCGTGTACGTAGTATACTTAACACATAAATGATCTTCTCAATCGTCAAAACATCACATCGTTATGGAGTTGTGGAATTGTATGTACCTAAGTACACGATGAAAAGACCCTATTGTATTTCCTACACAGATTTATAATTTTAAGAACCTTCCTCTACGTACTTTCGGTTTTAAACCAAATGAAATTTTACTGTGTATAAGTTATTTAGATGTTTAAGGCCTGTATTTGCAAACAGCACTTGAGATTGACAGCTAGTTTGAGTTCGTATCAGAAATGTTATTTCTGTACATTGTGACCTTCCAAATCCATACTTAATACTGTTTCATAAATAACAAAGGTCGTTCCGCCACGTCTGACAAAGTTTTGAGGGTTAAGATAGATTTGTAGGTATATTGCTGTAGTGACAGGTTGTCAGCCTCTCGCCTAAATTACAATATGCTGAAACCCTCAGATCCCTTAGCTGGTTTTTACAGCATGCTCGGGAGGAAATGCAGCTGGCACATTCTATGTTTTTCTCTCACTCCCAGGCCAGCAATGAAGCAATTGGATAGTAATGGGTTGACTTTATGATAATTGCATATTATCTTCAAGGACATCTTGTATTTGACCTTTAATTTTATATTGACTCAACTATTATGATGTATATTATTCTTCCATGCTGGACTGGGAGAGATAGAAAAACATAGAATGTTCCAGCTGCCCTTCCTCCCGGGCATGCTGTAGGAGACAGCAAAAGGGACTCGGGGGTTACAGTGTATTGTAATTTAGGCGACGGGCTGACAACCTGTCACTACACATTAGCAATACACATTACAATCTAAAATTGCCCTCAATTTTTGTCAGACGCGGCGAAAGCGCCTTTTACGAGGCGTTTAACGCTCTGCCTACCCCGTAAGGGATAAAGGCGTGATTTTGTGTGTGTGTGTGTGTGTGTGTGTGTGTGTGTGTGTGTGTGTGTGTGTGTGTGTGTGTATTAAGGGCCGTATTTGTAATCAGCACACAAGAGTGACAGCGAGTTTGAATTCGTATCACAATTGTCATTTCAGTACAAAGTGGCCTGTGAAATCCATACTTAATATTGCTCTCAAGTTTGAGGTCGCTTCTAAAATACGACCCTTATTTTTTTTTTATTTTTTTTTATTATCTAATCATAAATAAATAAATTGACTAAATTGTACAACGAGTCAAATTTGCATGCCTGCTCGCAGGTTGAATACATGGAACTCTGTAATATTTTAAGATCTGACATACTGTATTCTGGCAAATAAATATATTCTATTCTAAATGAAATCTTCATTTTACGGTAGGTATATTATATAGTTCTACTTGCAATTGAGCGTGTAAGGGACGTGTCCTGAAAACTGAAAGGTCTCATTTCACAGCTTTACCAAGAAATATAAAAGCCTACCTCACTAGTTATGTAATACAAAATCACAATTTTAATAACTTGCAAGGAAAAGAAGTAGGAATATTCGTTAGTGCAAGTTGTTTAGTTTCGTTGACTGAGCAAATGCCTCGTCTGAAGTCAAACCATTCCCACCAAACCATTCATTTATTTAGGGACCGTTCACACCGGGACAGGGCACGAAGTTTCTTAAAGATTCATGTACCTGCCTATCCCTTTTTAAATAGCATTCGAGCTTTTATTTTATTTGCAAATGAATTTATATTTAACAATTTTTTTTTTGTTATTATTTATATTTTATTTATATGCATATTATTTAATTAATCACTTTCGCACATATAGCGTTTTTGTATATTTTACCTGCTATAAGGATTGACTAGATGGTCATGCTATCTGAAAAGGAATGACGTGACAGGCTTCACCGCCGCACCGCGCGGCGCAGCAGGGCGATGCAGGGCGATGCAGGGCGATGCAGGGCGATGCAGGGCGATGCAGGGCGATGCAGGGCGATGCAGGGCGATGCAGGGCGATGCAGGGCGATGCAGGGCGATGCAGGGCGATGCAGGGCGATGCTGGGCGATGCTGGGCGATGCTGGGCGATGCTGGGCGATGCTGGGCGCTGCTGGGCGATGCTGGGCGATGCAGTGGCTAAGCTAAGTGTGACGAGCACGATAAACACCCGCCACCAGCCAAATTGAGCTACATGTCCTCGATACAGTCTTCGCATAATGGAATTATTAATCTGTGCGAAATATTCGTCCAGACGTCAGACCATCTGATTTCCGTACATTTCCCTAAAACTAACCATCGGAAATAAATAGAATAGTGATTAGTTATTTATGGGCTCGCTGCAATTCCATCAGGCGCGGCCTTCGTTGGCGGCCATCGTAAATCATTTAAATAATTCGGCCATTGGACGCCGAGGGGACATTCGTATACTACGGGACGTGCCACAAAATGCGTAATTTTTCAGACACGAACCATAGATTGATTTCATCACAGTTGAAAAATATAACCAGTACCGATATACCGGGTATAATGTAAGGGACATCATCCCACAAACTGATTATTAATTGCTCAGTCAACGACACTGAACTACTTTCACAAGGCTTATTTTTTAGGAAGTGAAAGCAATTTTTGGCTTTTTCGTACAAAATATCTAATCGAAGCGGACATTTTGCATGGAAAAGATTTTTCTTTTCACGTCCTTATAAGGAAACCTGATGAATGTTGTTCAGTGTCGTTGAATGAGCAAATCTTATCAGTTTGTGGGATGCTGTTACACCCCGTATAATTACAGTTCAAAATTACATTTTAGGTAAACTAATTGAAAATTGTTTGAGCTGGAAGAATGTGCGACATGTTTTTCATTATAATAAAAAAATATCGTTAAAACAGAATAAACTAGACCGATTTGTCTCTGGTTTGCCTCTGGTCTCCCAACCCATGGGCAGCAGCGGTGTTCCTTATGCTGCATGCGCGTGTTAAACGCACGACTTATTTTTATTGGTTTGACAAGGTGCACGGTTTGTCAAGAAGCGTCTTAAACGAACGGTATTTTTTTAAATCTTAGCACATTTTTATGTCAGATAAGTGGACAACATTTTAACTTTCGGAGATGAAATATAATAAATAAACATTGAATTCTTTAATGGGTCTTTACTGTTATTTACTTAACGAACAAGAAATTATTATTTTGACAATAAATTACAACCAGCTTAGGGATTTGAGGGTATATTGTAATTTAGGCGATGGGCTGACAACCTGTCACTACATCAATATACAGTTCTATCTTAACCCTCAAAACTTGTCAGACGTGGCGGAACGACCTTTGTTAAGGTCGTTTACGCTCTGCCTACCCCATTAGGGATAAAGGCGTGATTATATGTATGTATGTATGTAATTACAACCATTTCTTTACAGCCTTTGTTTTAGCGTAGCCCTATAGCATCTAGCTACGGCTAGCAATGTAGCATCGGCTGTAATTTTCAGTTTAGCGCACTTATATCATAATGTACCTACTACAGAAAATTCCGTAATACATGATGGCACCTGAACAGGCAAGCTGTCCCTATTATTCACGCGCGGATTAGTCATTAACTATAACAAATGATAGTGTACCTACCCGCGCTAAGCCTTACCTTCGCCCTGGTACTAATCTTACCTAGAATTTGATTAAAACTTGCGAAAGGCATTGTACTATTTAAAACATAATAATGTATCTATCTTATTAATTTATTTAACAAATTTGATTAAAACCTACGAAAGGCTAATGCCTTTAACAATGTACCTTTCTTATTTGTTTAATTATTACACCATATCTGCCCTAAGAAATGCACACACCACGCTCGGCCTTTCTTAGCACTACGTAGTCTGTACTCAGAATCACTTCTGGGGTGCGTTAAAGCGCTTAACCGATCCAGTTTTAGCCAGGTTAAAAATTATACTGCCCGTTCAGAGCCGTCTGTCAGACGGAATTTCGACGAGGTGAATTTTAAACCGGCCCGTTCAGAGGCGCACCGGAAGTGAAGTTTTATTTGACAGCGGCAAGGATTTTGCTACTTTGAGAGTGCGCTAATATTTCGTCGGCTGTTAAAGTTGAATGTGTGAGTGTCAAATGTGTATGTAGGACGTTTATCATTGGTCAATGATTGTAATTTTGACAGTTTCGATCGGTGCACGGTCAGTGAGTCCCGGTAGTCTAAAATTCGTACGATTGAAATCTTAAACTGGTCCACTGAACGCACCCCTGACATGGTATCAACATTAAATCTCGCAAACTTACACAATACACGTACTCTTTTTCTTATATTTTGCAGACAATTTAAATCTAGACACGCGGTACCAGGCCAAGTTCGAGCCTAACGAAGAGAACTGGCCGGCAGCTAGCAATGTGCCAGAATAAAAGGGAGTATTCCCGGGCACAAGGGATTCATGCACTTCGATACGAAAAGAAAATAACACTTAGGTAATACGTACTCTCCTGCATGTGTAATGCGAAACGCACTAGCTGTAATGCGGCGACAAAATGATATAGTAGCGCGCATGTTAGCCCTGTCTTCCATGCTGGCCTTTGGCTTCATTGTGCTTGCGTACGTAAGACCTACACGAAAACACTACTTCCACTTTCGCTTTGAACGTAGCTGATGACTAAATTATGTAAATTACGTGTAGATGATGTCTTTTGACTTGCTCTTCCACGATAACATGTATCGGGCCTTTTATGACTAATTGACTGAATGACTGACATATATATACATATATATATATCACGCACGCCTTCCAAAAGTCCGGGACTCTATAGTCCCGAAATTAGGTCAGATATACATAATAATAATAATTATTATTTTTACATTTCTAACCTTGCGTCATTATAATCAATCTTCATACCAAATATCAGGTTCCTGGGTCTTTTAGAAGTGGGTTGATAGTATAGTAGTGGGTATATATAAACAGATATACATAATAATTATACTGACCTAATTTCGGGACTATAGAGTCCCGGACTTTTGGAAGGCGTGCGTAGGGCCGAAGCCAACACGTACAGGCCCTTTTAGACAACTTTAATATTAGTAATGTTACACTAGCCCGCGGTTATCCCTGTATGCAATTGTGCATGCAGTTGTCCACCTGGTATTTTGACTACATTTTTTGGTTTATTTTAAATATGCTCCCAATGACTCCCCAGATATGACTTCCCAGATTTAGTCAGAAGTGATCATAGCCCAGTCACTATTTACCACTGAGTTCAGAATGCCAATGCCTTGTAGAATGTCCTATGAAGTGAGCTGTATGCTTATTGCCTATGGCTGCAGATGCTGCCTTATCTTCAGTTCAACCATTCCCTACTCTGTATTAATTTGGCCCACACCTCGTGACTTGCCTTCGTTGGCAACTTCTACTACAGAAGCACACCCATGGACAACGCCCGGCCGGGTAGAGACTTTAGAGGAAAGTGGAAGCAAAGCCACCGGGTTATTGAGTTGAAGTGATAGTGGACTGGGTAATAGGGATATGGAAAGGATTATTGCACCTGCCCGATCAATGTTTAAAAACATGAAAAAATGGGCAGGCGGTGACACACCAACTCACTATAATGGGTCCCCAAACGGCCCAACGCAAGGATAGACAAGAGGGCAAAATCGTGTGAACGATTAAAGCTGTCGAGAGGTGAGACTGCGGAGCGCCAGATCTTGGTGTTCCAGTCAGCAGGCCCCCGGCGTTATGACATTTTACGCTCTTGCAAACTCTACTCCTGGACGGCCAACGAAGGCAAGTCACGAGGTGTGGGCCAAATGAATACGGAGTAGGGAATGGTTGATCTGAAGATAGGGCAGCATCTGCAGCCATAGGCATAGCATACAGCTCACTTCATAGGACACTCTGCAAGGCATTGGCATTCTGAAATCAGTGGTAATAGTGACTGGGCTATGATCACTTCTGACTAAATCTGGGAAGTCATATCTGGAGAGTCATTGGGAGCATATTTAAAATAAACCAAAAAAATGTAGTCAACATACCAGGTGTTAGGGACAGCGTACCAAAAATTGTTAGGGGTTGCTCAGTCAACAAAACTAAACAACTTTCACCAAGTACTTTTTCAGGACATAAAAAGATTATACTTTCTCATACAAAATGACCACCTCGATCAAACAATTTGTATGGGAAAACCAACTGTATTTTCATTTCCTGGAAATTGTTCAGTTTCCTTGACTGAGCAACCCATATCAGTTACTGACACGCACCTGATATGGTATTCAACATATCATAAACTTAATAGTCAAATATTTGATCCCTCAAATTTTACCCCAACCGACACTGAAAAGCACTGATGTTCCAGATCGGGCTATATCTTTTTACTATTTGTACTGGTCCGTTTCCACAGTTTAATAACATTTCCAGAATTATCCCAGAATTCGGCAGAACCACTGCAATATTAAATTCGCTACAATAACTTCGGCTTACTATGCACTCGACCACGTAAAATGAAACATCATAAAATGTAATATTCATGTTCTTGCACGAAATAATAATAACGAAATGTCCATATTATAATGTTTCACTTATTTTACTACTTACTTATCGCGATAGGTACGTATGTATATCAGAGTTGGGGGTCCGGGGTGCCTCCCCGCACCAATAGCTCGCCACACAAGCTGCCCCTACGGAAACTGACTGCACCACAGAGGTGGTGGGCGGTGGGGTCGTCAATTCAACGCCTATATTATTATGAGCCTGTGGTAAAAATAATATAACTTAAATAAACAATTGGACCCCCTCCCAACAAGTGAAAGGGGGGCATTATTTTTCAGTTGAAAGTCAAAGACCCAGTCTGGTGCAAGTAATAGAAGTTTTCAAAAACATTAAATGATCTTTCTTCCATGCTGGCCTGGGAGCGAGAGAAAATCATAGAATGGGCCAGCTGCATATCCTCCCGGGCATGCTGTAAAAACCAGCTAAGGGATCCGAGGGTTTCAGTATATTGTAATTTAGGCGATGGGCTGACAACCTGTCACTACAGCAATATACCTGCAAACCTATCTTAAAATAACCCTCAAAACGTTGTCAGACGTGGCGGAATGACCTTTGTTTAGGTTGTTTACGCTCTGCCTACCCCATTAGGGATAAACGCGTGATTATATGTTAAATGATCTGGGGAAGCATTATGGGCAGGAGGCCATCCGTTTTTTTGTCAGAAATAAAAGAAATATCATATTAAGCCAGTTTATTCCACTGCTTAACAAAGCACACCAAACCGTCCTTCTGGGACTTTTGAACAGCTGTTAATGTTTCCGGCGTAGGTTTGATTCTGTTCTTTAAAAGAGAGCCAGCGCCTATCGCCAAATCAACTTCGTTCGCAAGGTTTGTTCGATCATTCCGTCGTTACTACTCCAGCGAATAGTGGGTAAATTGAGGTTAGAATACAGAGTATGCCTGACTTAACGGACAACATTTACACAAACGATTTATCACTACATAGTATAAATCAAAGTCGCTTTCTCTGTCTCTATATCCCTATGTATGCATAAATCTTTAAAACTACGCAATGGATTTTGATGCGGTGCTTTTAATGGATAGAGTGATTCAAGAGGAAGGTGTATATGTATAATACATGCATAATATACCTAGTAGAGAAACACTGATAATTTCCGAGCGAAGCCGGGGCGGGTCGCTAGTTATAATATAATTTAAAACCCGAACTCCCCTTTTCTGTAATATTAATTAAAATATTGTATATTCTTTGTAGTTTAAATTAATAATACGAAATCCGCCAACCTGTACTAAAATTACAGTGAAATAATTTAAAATCCCTTTTTTGTGTATGATAATAGTAAAATAGAATATAAGTATGAGTTTGGACAGTTGTGAAGTGCGTTAAGAAATTGTTATATATTTAACTGAAAGTGTGGAATGGTAAGTTTCAAGTCTTCTGATAATTAAATTTAAATTAACAAAATCACGTTCTCGCCAATTCTAGATTCCTGAAGACACTGAAGACATTTCCCTATCGAAAGCCAGCACACCCTGAAAACCTTCCACTCCTTATCTACTACAATCATAACATTCCATTAGGAGAAAACTAATAATAAAATAAAAAAGTTTGCAAAATTACCGTTATAATACCGATACATGCGTTTCTTACTAATATTATAAATGCGAAGAGAGCCCGATGGTGTAGTGTATAGTGCCACTGCCTCCTGTCGTGGTTCGAATCCCACCACGTACCAATGTATATTTCAGTTTTCGAATTTCATTTGTACGTTTATTCGGCGCTTTTTCCGTGCTACGGAAGTCACGTTAAGCCGTTAGTCTCGGTTAATATTGTTTAATATCGTAGATATTAGTGGTTAAGCCATGTCAGAGGCCAGTGCTAAGCATTGGCGGCAAGAAAACTCTAACCTAATCTAGGGTCTGGTTTCCCTTCTGAATTGCGGAGGTCAGATGGCAGTCGCTCTGTGTAAAAACCAGTACTCTCGTTCAATCCCATAGATTACGTAGCTGCCCTGTGAGATACGGGATAAGGCTAGGGAGATGATGATTATAAATGTGAAATGTTTGGGTGTTTGGATGTTCATTATTCCATCACGCTTCAACCACTAGCCGGGTCGCGATGAAACTTGGCACACATATAGGTTAGATTCTGGAATAGGACATAGGATACTTTTTACCGCGGGAAAATATCTTATTCTCACGGAAATCTGCACATATAATTAAACTCTGCAGGGTTGTTGATATTACATACTGCTTAGTTCATGTAAAAAGAAAGATTAAATGTCAGTCACAAGATGGTTGACAGATGACATCTGAGTGACTAATCAACTATAACTACAAATGCCATCAAATGATAAAAAAAAAACAGAATAGTTGCAAATTACCACAGATGAATAAAAATTTGTACATACATACATACATATAATCACGCCTTTATCCCTAGTGGGGTAGGCAGAGCGTAAACGACCTAAACATAGGTCGTTCCGCCACGGCTGAAACAGTTTTGAGGGTTATTTAAGATAGATTTGTAAGTATACTGCTGTAGTGACAGGTTGTCAGCCCATGCAATATATTGAAACCCTCGTATCCCTTAGCTGGTTTCTACAGCATGCCCGGGAGGAAATGCAGTTGGCATATTCTATGTTATATTCTCGTTCCCAGGCCAGCATGAAAGAAACTTTGAGGAAAACGTGCTAGCAGTGAAAAATTTTATCCAAGATAATAGGCGAATTACATATCAGGAGCTTCAGCACATATTAAAGATTGGATCGGGAAGCGTTCACGAGATTCTACAAGGGCATCTTCGTGTGAGGAGGATAGTATCGCGCTGGGTGCCGCACTACCTCACCGACGCTCAGAAGCAGGCCCGGGTGGAATGGTGCCGTGATATGCTGAACAAATTTGAAGCAGGCTCGTCTCGGCGTGTTTACGACGTCGTAACAGGTGATGAGTCCTGGATTTATCAATACGATCCAGAAACCAAGCGCCAGTCGACAGTTTGGGTGGTTCAAAATGAACCAACGCCTACCAAAGTGAAGCGATCTCGAAGCGGGGGGAAGATTTTGATCGCCAGCTTTTTTAATTTGACTGGCCCTTGGCCTCAATTCCTTTACGAGATCAAAGAAGCATTAACGCTGAATGGTATACTACCAAATGTTTACCAGAAGTTTTTTCTGTTGTGACCAACAAGCGACCAAACACAGGGCTCCGCGGACTACTGCTCCACCACGACAATGCGCCTGCACACACCGCGCTCAAAACGAGGGACTTCCTGGACAGCACACCAGTCAAACTCCTGGGTCACCCTCCTTACAGCCCTGATCTAGCACCGTGTGACTTCTTTTTATTTCCAAAAATAAAAAATCAGCTCAAGGGGATACAATTTTTGTCGCCGGAAGATGCGCTGGCTGCGTTTGAGCAGGCTGTAAACGAGGTGTCTACGGCGGACTGGAAAAAGTGTTTTGAAAACTGGTTCAGACGCATGAATCTTTGTATAGAGGCTGGTGGAGAGTACTTTGAAAAGATTTAATAAAAATATATGTACCTGTAGAACATTTTTTTTTTCTTTCTGAGTGTCCCACGTAAGTATGCTAAAAAGATCTGGAAGTAAAGCAGTTTTTATCAGTAAATTTTATATTTCTTCTAATCTATTAGGAGCGCTTTCACGATTCCTTTGGGAAATTATCCGTATTATGATTATCTAAAATCGCAACATAGCTTTTTTAAATCCGACTCGCTCTTATGGAATTAGTTTTTTTGTGCGTATTTCGCACATTATTGTCGCGGCCACGGACTTAACCGCCACGCCGTAGCGCGCGCTGATTCGAACGATATTCTAAGGCATTACGGGCGATGGTTGCATATCTTGAAATCTACCTGCTCACCTGCCGGCAGAATACACCTTAGACATACATCACTCATGTGGCAACACTGAGTTGAGTTTAATTTCCGCATTTAGTCATCGAGTTGTGAGAGACATCCTCACAATGGCTCATTCACGGTCCTCATCGAAGATATAGGTCCTCATGATAATAATCTATAGGAAATGCAATCGAAAGGGATGTCAAAGACAAATAATTCAAACAAGAAATTAAAATTAAATTAAATAAAAAATACGTTTATTTGATTTTAGAACCACATTACATTATTTCTTACATCTGCCGAACTTATTTAAAGTTTGTCGGCAGCAATAAATACTCCTATTTAACATACATACATAAAATCACGCCTTTATCCCTTACGGGGTAGGCAGAGCGTAATTTAATTAGGTTCTAAACTATAATTAGTAGGTACTTACAAAATAAGCTAAAGTAAGATAAGTTATGTATGTAAATATTATGTAATAAGTAATTAGTGTAAACGAAACAGACACAATTTCACACAGTACTTGTATGTTAGTTAATTTTTGCATAGTTTTAGGCGTAATTTTTCCAGTAGATGATTTTTAATTTTATTTTTAAATTAACTTTTTGTTTTACAATCCTTAATTTCTGTCGGTAAATCATTCATACATTTAGGGAATAGGTATTTTCTACATCTTTGGTCAAAATAATTATTAAATTTAGGCATAACAAAAGTTCTATTTTGCTGTTTTCTTTGTTTCCTAACTTTATGTTTTATAAACTTGTCGCAGCCGAACTGCTCCACTAAAGTGAACCGCACAAACATTTTATGGACTGGCTACATTTTACATTCTAGAAATAATTCCTCATAATCATTAGTTTTATAGCGGTTTTTAACTTTTATGTGTACTAAAAATTTCATAAATCTAATTATTAAATATTTTATTTTATTTAGATATGTTTCAAATGTTTGCCCGTAACTTACCAGCCCATAAAAAATAAGTGAATCCACCAGCGCATAATAAACAATATACATAGTAGATCTGTCCAGTATATAGCTGAGATGGCGAAATCTTACAAGTACAGCTCTTAATTTTTCACAATATGGTTTTTCCATGAAAACTGACTTTCCATAATCAGACCTAAGTACTTGTAATCCTGCACCACCTCTAGCTCTGAGCAGTGACACGTCATCCCACCATTATGTAAACATCGATAGCTGTGTCCTATTATACGCGGCGCTCGGCTCGCAGGCGCAAGATATGGGGATCGAATTAGCATACATTTTGTTTTGCTGATGTTTATCACAATTCCATTGTCATGCGCCCATTTTATAATACTAGTAAAATCGTCTTGTATTTTACTCTCAATAATTTTTAAATCCTTATCTGCATATAATAAGCATGTATCATCAGCGTACATATAGACTTGTCAGTTTTGGACGACATTACACATGCTGTTTACGTGCATTATGTAACCGACGGGACCGTACACGGAACCGGTTGGCACTCCACAACTTACGCGCGTATGCCCTCCGGTCACTTTGTTTACCACGGTTTGTATAGTCCTGTCCGTTAGGTACGCACGGAGCCAATTATTAAGAGGGCCCGCTATCCCACACTCCTCCATGGCCTGAAACATCTGGTTATGTTTAAGGGTGTCAAAGGCTTTTTTGAAGTCTATATACACCACTACTACTTGCTTCTGCTGATCCAGAGCCCCATTAATATCATCAGTGAACTGTGCCAATGCGGTTGCCGTGCTGCGGCCCCGTCGGAACCATGCTGTGACTGTGATAAAATGCCAAGAAATTACTTATCTGACCAACGAATATTTTTTTCTATAATTTTGTTAATCACAGAAAGTATGGCTATAGGCCGGTATTTTGAGTAGTCTATGTGAGAACCTTGCTTATAGATAGGTCTTATTAATGCAGATCTAAGTTTTGTTGGATAAATTAGTTTTTCTACACATAGATTAATGAGTTCTTCCATGCTGGCCTGGGAGCGAGAGAAAAATATCAAATGTGCCAGCTGCATTTCCTTCCGGGCATGCTGTGAAAACCAGCTAAGGGATCCGAGGTTTTCAGTATATTGCAATTTAGGTGATGGGCTGACAACCTGTCACTGCATCAATATATATATATATATAATATAATATACTGAAAACCTCGGATCCCTTAGCTGGTTTTCACAGCATGCCCGGAAGGAAATGCAGCTGATATATGTATGATATATATATATACATAAAAATCGATCTTAACTAACCCTCAAAACTTTGTCAGACGAGGCGGAACGACCTTTATTTAGGTCGTTTACGCTCTGCCTACCCCATTAGGGATAAAGGCGTGATTATATGTATGTATGTAGATTAATGAGTAAGGCTAATATTGGGCTAAGAACGTTTTTTAATAATTTTACTTCTTTTATTCTTATTAAGTCCACCTCAGCTGATTTATCACTATTTAGCTTTACAATATTTTTTTATACATCCTCAGCAGAGGCCTTTTTAAACCTTAGACATACTGGACTAGGACGCACATACTTTGATCTGTCTAAAAATTTAATATTACAGCCATGTTTTATCTCTAATATAACTTAGGTAAAAGCGCTCGAAAACTGGTTACACACGTTTAACAAATTATCACTTTTCCCTAAATACTTTAAAATAACCTTATCTAGGCTTTTTTTCTGTTGTCCCGACCAAGAGTAAATTTTGGTTCAAATCTTTTTTAGGTTTTTATTACAATTTAATATTTCCTTTTTTCTAAATTCATTCTTAGCTCTAAATATTCATTTGTTTACTGTATTTCTACAGTTATTTTACATTTATTGCAATCTCAAATTCATATCAAGCAGTGTATTATTCCATTTCTTAAATAATTTATTACGAAATTTAATTTTTTACTTTCATGCTGGACTGGGAGAGATAGAAAAACATAGAATGTTCCAGCTGCCCTTCCTCCCGGGCATGCTGTTGAAGCCAGCAAAAGGTACTCAAGGGTTACAGTGTATTGTAATTTAGGCGATGGCCTGACAACCTTTCACTATAGCAATACATATTACAATCTAAAATTGCCCTCAATTTTTGTCAGACGTGGCGAAAGCGCCTTTTACGAGACGTTAAACGCTCTGTCTACCCCGTAAGGGATAAAGGCGTGATTTATGTATGTACGAAATTTTATCATATTTTTTAATTTGTTTCGTAATCCAGGGCTTACTTTTTCTTTTCGCACATACAATTATCTGCTTTTTAGAGTTATTATAAGCACCACAAAAAATATCACATAAGCTGTCATACAGTCTTACCGGGCACGTACAGTCAAGTAGATCCGTCCATGAAATACTGTTTAATTTTCCCATTACCGTTTTGTCACATATTATCGATACGCCATCGGTCTGTTCATCGCGCGAATTATCTTTTTCACCACCTATACACACCCCTATAGGATAGTGATCCGCTATTTTATATTCTAATAAATATGATGAGGCCGCACTTGTTGTTCTAATCCACACGTGATCAATACAAGTTCTTGTAACTATACCTTGTAGAATCTCTTCCCGCGTCACGACTCTGATAGCACATTCCAGACCTAACTCACACATGTTGTCCATGTACTGAGAGCACACACTGCCGCCGCCCGAGGTGGTTTCGCGTAATAGATTTAAGTTCGTATCCCCGATCATTATCACATCGCAGCCGGTAGGTATTTTCGATAGCCCCCCGTGTAATACTTGCACGAATCCATGTTTATTTGTTTTATGTGACCTGTATACGATGAAGATATGTGTAGTTTTATTTCCATCTAGGCATACCTGCCCGTGTACAATTTCTGAATAGTTGGTGATAGGTATTTACTGCAGTAAAGTTTAAGTTGGTTTTGGTGTATAGTAATAACCCTCTGCCTCTAGTATTTATGTATGTGTCGTAGCCATCCAGTTTAAATATCTACAATTCATGTTCCTGTATATTTATCTCTGAGAGCGCAATGATGTACAATTTATCCAAACAATTATTTATGAGCAACTCTAACTGGTTAAAGTGCTTTCTAAGTGATCTAATATTTAAATGAAACACATTCAAATCTGTTTTTAATAAGTCTTTCTGCCATGTGTCCATTTCCGTGTATTTAGTATATGTAAGTACTAAGTTGTATATGCGATACTTGGTCATCGAATTTTGTTTAACATTAACTGACAAGATTTTCCATATATGAGCTAATTAAGAAACTAAAAGTACAAAAGGTAATTCATCCCTTAGCTGTGAACTTACTCACGTCATCCAGTGAGCGAACAGTTCTTATCTTTTTGTCATTTGGGTCTTCTTTTCTAATGAGCACTCTGCCGTTTTGAACCCAAATATACTTGTATTCTGCTTTTAGCAATTTTTTTACTGTCCAGAGGATGTTACGGGTGTATTTCGTGAGGTCCTCATTTATATAAATGCGGGCTTTATTTCGATTCGAGAAAACTGCATCATTAGTCAGCTGTTTGGCTTTTCTAGTAGCTAGCCATTGTTCTCGGGCAGCGCTGGTAGCCAACACGATGACCACCGGCCGAACTTTGACCTTGGGGTCGCTGCTGTCTTTGGTTTGGGTTGATCTCGCCTACCCTCTTGACCTCAACAATTTGACTCTGGTCGACCTCCAACTTATAAGTTAACTGCTTGATTTTTACCTCCAGATTCTCATTTTTTTTTCTCTTCCAAGCTACTAACTTCTATATTTTTTGCTTTATCGCGGCTTTCCAAATATCCAATCCGCTCTTCTAGAGCTCTTAGTCTTGATCTCAAGGTGCACATTGGTTTCCTCCAAGGATTTAATTTTCTTATCAGATGTCTTCTTTTCATCGATAATGCTTGGTACTTTTCGGCGTAGAAACTGGTCTCCGGAGCCATGGATTCCAAAGTTTTCTTCATATTGAAAACAATTGCCTTTTTTCTTAATTCTCTAGTAAATTCGCCGTTGCAACGCGTTGTAACACGTTTTACTTTCAATACACTAAGAAGTTATGATCGCAGTAAATGTAATTTTACTATTTAAAATAAACAAAGGTAATAAGACATACACCTACTATAAAACCTCGAGGTGGTTATTACAATTATGTTTTTATTTTAATACTGTTTATTCTAGCCATAATAGGACAATATCGTCACGAGAATCAAGAGGAGGCAAGTTCGTGGTTTTTTTCTATCAATGAATGGTCCTGTAATCGTGTTTCTCAGAGACATGTACTTATTAGTTTGAATACTCAACTGTCTTACATATTAATTTCACAATTTACACTTTAGCATGAACGACACAGCATGCGAACAAAAATGACGTTATCTCGTTTTGCTCACACGATGGACCCTTAACTACCAGCCGCGTTCCAACCGGCTCTGTCTTTGGTCCTGTTGCTGTTGGGTGCATTACGCACGGCGATAGTATGTATAATGTGGTCAAGCACTGTCGTATGTACGCAGATGACACGTGATTACTATATACTCATACGGACTTAAATATAATTGAAAAATATGTACAGGAAGATTTAAATAATATAATTAAATGGGCTCATGATAACAGTATTATTACAAATACGAAAAAGACAAAATGCATGCATATAATTTCTTTATTTCGTAAGCTAAAGGTAACCACTCCATGTATTATAGGACACGAGTACGACGACGTAGCGTTAATCGAAGACCGCCGCATTTGAAAAATCGCAACTTATCGGTAGAGGCGTTTGAAGTACAAAAAAAATATTAATGTTTTAGGAAATCGTAGGTCGCAAGTGCATGTACGGCGTTATTATATGAAAATCGTGTTATAGCATGTGCGCATGCGACGTTTTTACTAGGAAAATCTAAATGTTATATATTTACTTACGACCTTTTTCTAGGAATTTATTCACGTAATTTATGCCAGAAGTAACAATGCAATTCAATTCTTCCATACTGGACTGGGAGAGAAAGAAAAACATAGAATGTTCCAGTTGCCCTTCCTCCCGGGCATGCTGTAGAAGTCAGCAAAAGGGATTCGAGGGTTACAGTGTATTGTAATTTAGGCGATGGGCTGACAACCTGTCACTACAGCAATACACATTACAATCTAAAATTGCCCTCAATTTATGTCAGACGTGGCGAAAGCGCCTTTTAGGAGGCGTTTTACGCTCTGCCTACCCCGTAAGGGATAAAGACGTGATTTTATGTATGTATGTATGTAACAATGCAATATACATATATGTATTCGTTAAAGAACGCCTCATGTTAATATTGGGGTGGGATGGGATCTACCGTAGTGGTGGTAGTGGTCCACCCCGGGCAACGGCACCACAGGCTTGCCTGTGAATAAGTCCCGTTAAACGATACCTTCAAAGCGGTGGTTGGCTCCGCAAGGAGCCGAATGGCTCGCAACCAGCCTCTCACTGGAGTCCGGCGCCAAACAGTTTGCTGTGTTCCGTCGGTGCGTGAGATTGCTTGTCCCATAACAGGCATCTTCTGGATGAACTCGCTCTATCGACAGAGTCAAGAACAAAACCATTTCTAAAAATAAAATTAAAATGCAACAGTAAAATTCGATATTAGTTTGGCACGGCACGTTCAAGGTTAAAGTAAGGATGTGCGCATACAATGCTTTCAAGCTAAACGAAATCAGACGCGAGGCGACGTTTTAAGGACAAAATATCTCAGAAACTACTGAACAGAAAAAAACTTTTTTTTTATATCTACAGTAACAAGTATATTTTTAATATATTTTAGCTTAGGATATAAATAAACCTTCTTTGCCCTTTCCAATCCGGTTTCCGTCCCTCTCATAGCACCGTTAGTGCGTTGTTGAATGTCACAGAGGATATTCGGTTTGCGATGGATAACACTGAGATGTCTGTTATGACTCTACTTGACTTCAGTAACGCATTTAACTCGGTTGACTTTAATATCCTCCCTGGTTCCTTACACTCTCTTAACATTTCTCCTTTGGTTATTGAGTGGTCTCAGTTCTATCTTCATGGCCGCCAGCAGTGTGTGAAAATCGACGATTTAAAATCGGACTGGTCGGATCTCACTGCTGGTGTTCCACAAGGCGGCGTTCTCTCTCCATTACTTTTTTCCATCGTCATAAATAATATTTCTCGAGTAATTTCTTCTTCCTTCCATCTGTATGCAGATGATTTACAAATTTACAGGCATTTTTCTTTATCTGAATTCTCTGATGCTGTTGCAGCGATAAATTCAGATCTACTGGCTGTACAGAACTGGGCGAAAATTTTTTGACTACTGGTGAATCCCACTAAGTCACAGCCTATTATAATAGGTAGCAGTAGACTTAGAAGTAAGCTTAAGCTTAAGGAGATCACTGATGACCAAAAAAAATATTATGACGGAGTTTGTAGCCCATACACAGACAAAGCTAAGAATCTGGGAGTTATATTTGACTGCAATTTGTCTTGGTCAGCACAGGTTAGCGACGTGAGCAGGCGCATGCACTATTCTTTTCATTCTCTTAAACGGCTCCAGACCTTCCTACCATTCCAAACTAAAATCATGCTTGCTCAAGCCCTTCTCCTTCCTACTCTTGATTATGCCGATGTGTGTTACTTGGATGTGACAGAGGAGCTGCTTAATAAACTTGAGCGCCTACAAAATCTTGCCATCCGGTTTATTTTCGGACTTCGCAAGTATGACCGTATTTCTGAATTTCGTGCTCGGTTTAAATGGCTCCCAATCCGACTTCGTCGTGATGTGCACATCCTGGCTGTTCTCTATAAAATCCTTCATGATCCGTCCACTCCTAAGTATCTCCGCTCTCGTTTCAATTTCCTACCCTCTGACCCCCGGCCTAGGCGCGCATGTATCACTAAAGTACTTGAGTGCCCTAGTGCTAATACCAAATTCTATTCCAATTCCTTTTCTGTTCGAGCCACACAACTTTGGAACAAGCTTCCGAAGACAGTTCAAGATTGTCCATCTATATCCTCTTTCAAAAAAAGAGTGAAAGGGCACTTCCTGTCGCAACAAAATTTGTATTTATATACGTAGGTATTTGTATTTATTATATGTATGTATTATTATTTTTTATAGATGTTTATTTAAGTAATATATATGTATGTTTATGTAGGTTCTAGGTTATATGTAGGTATATGTAAAAGTCTACAGCGTGTACAGTCTTATCCCCGCATATATTGTTATCTCATATTCAGTTTTACAGGTTGGCTGGAAGAGATCTGTTTAAAAAGATAAGCTCACATTTGTGAACTAAATTTAAATTTGTTTATTTATTGTAAATTTTTTGTACGCAATAAAGAATATATATAAGCTTTGATGAAATAAAAACACTTTCGTTGGATCTTCACATGCGGCGTTTTTCGATTACAGAATGTTTAAATTGTAATCATCAAGCTCTGTACATGTAAGGAGATTGAAGTACCTAAACAATATAAATAGGTACTAATATAATTATAATAGTAAATTAGGGTTTACTATTGATAGCGATTTCTCGTGGTAGAGTCAAGTGGATTGTGTTTGTGAAAAACTAAGATCGGTGTTTGTAAAGTTTCTCCACCCCAAGTTCCAAACATACAGAGCTACCCTTTTTATACATTATATTATGGGCTTTTTGTTCTATACTATAATTCGGGTACGGCAAATATAGCTACAAACTATCGACCTATTATCTTATTGCCAGCGATAAGTAAACTGAGTCGATCATAGCAAAGAGGCTTATGAAATATGTTGGAGACCATGTACTGCCCGAAATATTTGGCTTCTGTCCAGGCCATTCCACGGCTCAGCAACTGGCTAGGGTAATGGAGCATGTTACCCACAATCTTAACCTAGATAAATCCACAGGTATGATAGTATTTGATGTCGAAAAGGCTTTTGATACGGTTTGGCATAATGGGCTTCTCCACAAACTTTTAGACTTAAACACACATTTAGACATTGTCAAGCTGATTCAGTCATACCTGTGAGCTCGGTCGTTTGCTGTTCACATTGGTGACACTGTATCTGGTTTATGATCTATTCCATCTGGTGTGCCACAAGGGTCAATTCTGTGCCCCCACTTATTCATGATATGCCTAAACGATATCCCAAAGCAGCCCCACACGCACATCGCTGTATTTGCGGATGATACCGCAAGCTTTACATCAGATAATGATTTCCATATAATCATTAGCCGGTAACAATGGTCCCTCGAATCACTGATAGCTTATTTAACAAGCTGGAAATTTAGATACATACTACTTCCATGCTGGACTGGGAGTGAGAGAAAAACATAGAATGTGCCTGCATTTCCTCCCGAGCATGCTGTAAAAACCAGCTAAGGGATCCGAGGGTTTCAGTATATTGGAATTTAGGCGATGGGCAACAACCTGTCACTACAGCAATATACGTACAAATCCATCTTAAATAACCCTCAAATCTTTGTCAGACGTTGTGGAGCGACCTTTGTTTAGTTTACACTCTGCCTATCTCATTAGGGATTAAGGCGTGATTATGTGTATGTATGTAAATTAAGATTAAATACTCTTAAAACGGAAGCTCTTATGTTTACTAGAAACCGAGCGGCACCAACCCGTAGGTTAAAAGTTGATAACCATTTTAAATCCCGGAGTCCTTTAGTTAAACACCTCGGACTGATTCTTTACTCAAACGCAAATTGGACCCAAAATACAAAGTAATTTCGTATTAAGGGTATAAAAGCCTTAAATGCGCTAAGTCCTATATTGAATAGACGCTCAAACTTGAGTACAAAAACGAAATTACGGATTTATTCTACACTTGTCCGACCCTGCATCACTTATGATGCTCCTGTTTGGTCTAGCACATGCAATGGTAACTATAGAAAGCTACAAGTAATCCGGAACAAAGCCATAAAAATCTCGTATCGTACAAAATTTCGGACTAACCTTAAAAATCTACATAAAACTATTCATTTCCCACTTCCTAAGGATTTTATTCTCAAACTATCTAATAAGTTTTATTTATATACATATCCACATCACTCAAATAAGCTTATATCAAATATTGGGTCATCTAGATATATAAATCTACCGTACGTAAATTCGTACAATCGATACAGATTGCCCCATCGCTATCTTCTAAGGTGCGAATGACGTAGTGGTACCGACGGCCTGAACGGTTCCTTTGTCTGACCGAGTCGTTGTAACAATGGCGTCTCACTTGTACCGATTATCTACCGTCTTAAATTGTAAATTATTTTATAGAATTTTGCAAATTATGTTTAAATTCCTATAGAAAATATTGGAAATTTTAGTTTTTCTACTATATGCTAAATAAATATGTTATATGAGAAGCAAGTTGCGTATATAACAAAACCTAATCTATTATTGTTGTTTAATGAGTGGTAATGCAAATGTTGTTTTTCTTATGCAAAAATGTTTTATAAAGACTACTTACGTCTCAAGTATGTAAATACCTATAACCCTAGAATTATTACATCTACATCATACTCTTGTATTGTAATATTGAATAAACAAATTTTAGAACTAAAAATAAACTAAACTAACTGTCATACGGTTCGAGTTGTTACGGAAGGACTTTCCAAACGTATTTAAATAAAATAAAGTTACTGTAGATAAGATTCATGAAATTCTAAGTGGAAAAAACACAAAACTACTATTTTACTAGCGCTCAGTGGGAAAAAAGGGTTAAACTAATAAATGTAGACCAAATTATGACCTCTTTTTTGTAAAGTGTAATATGCTCCCAGTACAGGATAAAATAGCAATGTCTGTTGCATTAGAAGTGCTAGATGATAATGACTATAAAAACAGGTTACATTCCCATTGTTGCATAGAAAGATTAGCAAGAAAATGTTGGTTCTGCCGAGGGAAACTACTATGGAGAAAGGACTAAAAATTATCTTATACCGAAAATATTTAAAAGCTTACCAGTGGGGCTTTCGACTTTATATAATTAGCTAGCTTTCCACCGCGGTTCCATCCGAGTTAAATAAGAGTTTTACCATGTAAATTGAATAAACTATTTAAAACTATTTTTAAATAAAGGATTTCACGATGTAAATGCAGCCTATCCTACCTACTACAGGGCCTGTAATGTGCGAAATGTCATCCCAAACCGTCCAGTGCAATTGCGAAACAAAACATTTAACAATATATAATATAATAATACATACATACATATAATCACTCATTATCCCTAATGGGGTAGGCAGAACGTAAACGACCTAAAAAAAAGGTACCACCACGACTGATAAAGATTTGAGGATTATTTAATATAGATTTGTAGATATATTGCTGTAGTGACAGGTTGTCAATCCCATTAAACAGATAGGTATCATTTATTATCACACTACTAATCAGTAAACATTTAAAAAAAACAGTACAACAACAAACAGCTAGTTAAGAGTTTACATTATAAATCGCATTGTCTTTTACGACCCCTAAAAAGAAAGCCCTTGCCTTACGTAGAAATACATACATACATAAAATCACGCCTTTATCCCTTACGGGGTAGGCAGAGCGTAAAACGCCTCCTAAAAGGCGATTTCGCCACATCTGACATATATTGAGGGCAATTTTAGATTGTAATGTGCATTGCTGTAGTGACAGGTTGTCAGCCCATCGCCTAAATTACAATACACTGTAACCCTCGAATCCCTTTTGCTGACTTCTACAGCATGCCCGGGAGGAAGGGCAACTGGAACATTCTATGTTTTTCTTTATTTCCCAGTCCAGTATGAAAGGTAGAAATACAAATCACTTTATTTTCACAAAACACATTACAAAAAATAAAAACACCCAATCACGAATAACATAACAAACAGGACAGGTAGGCATATAGATATTCATTACAAAAGTTCCTCCCATGCTGGACTGGAAGCCAGAGAAAAACATGTGCAACTGCATTTCCTCTCGGGCATGCTGTAAAAACAGCTAAGGGATTCGAGGTATATTGCAATTTAGGCGATGGGCTGACAATTTGTCACTACAGAAATATACCTACAAATCTATCTTAAATAACCCTCAAAACTTTGTTTAGGTCGTTAACGCTCTGCCTACCCCATTACGGATAAAGGCGTGATTATATGTATGTATGTATTATTATATTATGTATTGTTAAATTCATTGTTTCGCAATTTCACTGGACGGTTTGGGATGACATTTCGCACATTACAGGCCCTGTAGTAGGTAGGATAGGCTGCATTTACCTATACATCGTGAAATCCTTTATTTAAAAATAGTTTTAAATAGTTTATTCAATTTACATGGTAAAACTCTTATTTAACTGGGATGGAACCGCGGTGGAAAGCTAGCTAATTATATAAAGTCGAAAGTAACTCTTATAATATTAGAAATCTGAACAAATTAAAAATGCCAAAGCTGGATTCGCAGGTTCAAATCCTGTGTCAGTAGTTGAATTTTTGATTAGGTATTTCTAATAGTGACAGAAATAAAATAGCACTGTGAGTGTAATATATATGTAACTTTGTCTGTCTGTTGCACTTCCGCGCCTAAATGGCTGAACGGATTTGGATGCAATTTACCATGTTGATAGACGGTAACATGGTAACTACTTTTTATCGCGGGAAAACACTTCATCCGGACGGGAAAGCTCATTTAACGCGGGTGAAACCGCAGGCGGAAGCTTTATATAACTAAACAAATGTTACTTAATAAACAAATATTTAAATAGTTTAAAATAAATATACTGGACTGGCAGCGAAATAAAAACGTAGAATGTGCCAGCTGCATTTCTTCCTGGGCATGCTGTAAAAACCAGCTATGGGATCTGAGGGTTTCAGTATATTGCAATTTAGGCGATGGGCTGACAACCTGTCACTACAGCAATATACGTACAAATCCATCTTGAATAACCCTCAAAACTTTGTCAGACGTGGCGGAACGACCTTTGTTTAGGTCGTTTACGCTCTGCCTACCCCATTAGGGATAAAGGCGTGATAATTTTTTTATGTATGTATGTATAATTATTATTTCCTAGTTGAATAAGATTTGTATAGTGTTTTCAGATTTATTAAAAAGTATTTGCATGACTACCGAAGTATATTTTAAGGTGGCTCAGAAGTAAAGATCGTTTAATGATCATTTATGACGTCATTGTGCTGTGTGCAGGAGCCGTATTCTTGAATCGCTCGAACTCCACTGCGCATACGAAAGAGAGATTTTCGCATGCGATTCCCATACAATTTCGCCTGCGAAAGTTACTCTTGCGCATGCGAATTCGATTCAAAGGTTTCAAAAATACGGTTCCTGGATTGTTGTTGGTTAAGCCGAGATATAAGTTAGGTAGGAACACAAAAGGTTATGATCGTTTAATCATCATTTATCAAATCATTAAATTACGTGTCGCCATTCTTAAAGCGAGTGTCAGTGCAGGATTGTTGCGGATTTGCTTTAACCGAGCTATAAGTTAGAGTGACCCAAAGGTAAAGATTGTTTAATGATCATTTATCAAATCAATAAAATTATGTCGCTTTTTATTACTCGTTGCTAAGCCTTCTCCAACCAATGTTATCTGTCAGGACGTCCAGCGAGACAATCGATTATAGATGATTGTTTTAAAATATTATGCTTTATTTTTAGGTTAGTTGAGTCTCTTTAGTAAAGAGAATATTGTCTCAAGAGTATTGTTATCAAGAGATAACATTAGTTGGAGAAGGCTTAGCAACGAGTAATAAAAAGCGACATAATTTTATTGATTAGTTTATTTTTATTTGGTTTATTAACCGTCCATGGTGATTACACGATCACCTTCAAATAATTGCTAAATTTGTACCAAGAACTCAGTTTCACTTTTCTTTCACAAGCTACACGTACAGCTGGACCGGGATCCTATTTAACCATTAGACTCAACTAGCATACCAGAGAGAGCACGATAGTGTAGTGGATAGGGCCGCTGCCTCCTGAGCGCAAGGTCGTGGTTTGAATCCCACCACGTACCAATGTGTTTTTCGGTTTTCGAAATTCATAATATGTACGTTTATTCGGCGCTTCGACAGGCACGTTAAGCCGTTGGTCCCGGTTAATATCGTTTAATACCGTAGATATTAGTCGTTAAACCATATCAGAAGCCAGTGCTAAGCATTGGCGGTTTGAAAAACTCTGACCTAATCTAGGATTGGGTCTGGTTTCCCTTCTTGGTTGCGGAGGTCAGATGGCAGTCGCTCTGTGTAAAAATCAGTACCCTACAAACAGTAACCCTCGTTCAATCCCGTAGATTAGGTAGCCAACCCCGTGAGATACGGCATAAGGCTAGAAAGATGATGATGGCTCAACTAGCATACCAGTTAAGAGTTCAAAATCACCAACCATACTATTCCGGTCGCAGCGGCATGCCTCCTCCCCTGTTCTAGTTGTTTCCTAGATTAAAAAGCGGAAAATAAACCTGGTCAATTGAGTTCTCTTTTTCGGCAAACAAAAACCTCGATAGCGACCCCTTACTGGTCAACCGAATTTATGTCTTAGTTCGTCGATTATGTTGACTGAATCCAAACTTCTCATAAAAATGTGGAACGCTTTACGAGCTTTGCGCAACGATGTCTAAAAATAAACTCAGACTGAAAATCCAGGTAAAAACTCGTAAGTCACAATTTCCTAACAAAGTTTATGCTTGAATTCCTGACGACTCTCCCGCTGAACGCCTAACATAATGCAATTTACTCCGCTGAAGCCTCGATAAACTTATTTTTTCATTTTCTTTTACAAATTCCTTTTTAAAGTTTCTTTTCCTGTTTACAATAAAAATATTTTTTTTTATCTGCCAGCATTGACTTTTTTACTATAATTAAGGTATTAGTTGTAATGAAAGGTTAGCAGGACACAATTGGTTACAACAGTTTATAATGATACCATAATGGAAAAATAACAAAAAACGTATTTTTTGGACACTGCCATATAAGTGTCTTTTTTACCTACTTTTGAGTGGTGATCATGGGTGTCATAGAAAGTTCAAAATTCAATATGAATATAGATTATATATATGTATATATCTTTCAAAAGGAAAAAAGAAAATAGAAATATATGTATGAATCAAATTATTTACTTACCTACAAAAAATTATGATATCCCATTTAAACTTTAAACGTCAGTTCGCCGGTTAACCCAATAGAATAAATACTTAATACATATTAATATGTATAAATCATATATAGGTGATATATCTGTGCATATTGATTATATATAAATAAGAATAAAATACATACCCTTATATACAAACACCCTATAATGTATACAATAGATATACTGCATATAGTCAATAATTAATTAATAATAGTTATAGATATTCATAACATAGTGTGACTATATTATATTCTCGGACAGAATTGTTTTAAGGTTTTCAGCGCCATCTACATCTGAATACTTGCTTCAGACTCCAAAACGAAACCATTCCATTACATACAGAGAAAATTTCCAATAAGAGCTGTCAATATTAGTCAGCTATGTGAATGCGGCTTTATTTCGTTTTTGTAACGTAATTTTTCAAAATTCTAAAGATGTATTTTTCTAGATCTATAAGAAAAGTAGGAAGTTCAAACATCCTGTCTTCTTCTTCTTCTGCTTAGCGTTTTCCCAGCCTGATGCTGGGGTCCGCTTTCCGGCTTTTTCTACTTCACTTTGCCCTGTCTTCGGCATCCACTGGTGTGAGATCGTTTTCTTCCATGTCCGCTTTTACGACGTCAAGCCAGCGCTTCTTTGGTCTGCCGCGTGATCTAGGGCCTTGGACAGCGAGTTCAAACATCCTGTACAGAAATTAAATGCACAATAACACATTTTGCTCAAAGTTTACCGCGAAACTCATAAACAAATACAAATATAATCACGCCTTTATCCCTAATGGGGTAGGCAGAGCGTAAACGAGCTAAACAGTCGTTCCGCCACGTCTGACAATTTTTTGAGGGTTATTTATGATAGATTTGTTTTATACTTTATGTTCACATTTTATGTTATTCTCTCGATCCCAGTCCAGCATGGAAAAATTGTTAAATACTAGTAAATAATACATGAAACTATGTAATATAGGTAAGGTAGATAATATACCAAAGTAATGCAATAGATACTTTTTACATAGTTTACATGGATTAAAATATAAATTTCGCGCGAGGACAAGTTTTATATCGCATTAGTATTTAAATATAAAACTCACCCATGTGGCAAAGCTTTGAGGTAGCTTTGTACACAGAACTATAAATCCACATATTTAAATAATTCAATTAAATATAATGTTCACTTTCATGCTCGATAAAGTACTAATTTGTGCAGGTGTAAGCTGCACACTTTGTGCATAAGGGCAGAAAAGTTATTTTATAAACTAGCTTTCCGTCCGTGGTTTCTCCCGCCTTAATTGAGTTTTCCCGGAGGATGGGAATTAAGTGTTTACATATATACATACATATAATCACGCCTTTATCCCGAATGGAGTAGGCAGAGCGTCAACGACCCAAACAAAGGTCGTTGCGCCACGTTTGACAAGTATTGAGGGTCATTTTAGATAGATCTGTGTATTGCTGTAGTGACAGGTTGTCAGCCTATCGCCTAAATTACATTACAATGAAACCCTCGAATCCCTTAGCTGGTTTTTACAGCATGCCGGGGAGGAGATGCAGCTGGCACATTCTATGTTTTCTATCGCTCCCAGTCCAACATGGAAGATAATTAAGTGTTTCCCGTGTAAATTGTCTTAGTTGACGTAAACAGAATCAAACATACTCAAAGAACACTTGTTATAGCCAAGCTACCAATAGATGGCGCTAGCGGTACCAAATCTGCGCATTCAAATTTAAAAAATATTATTTTCTTATACATACATATAATCACGCCTTTTTCCCTAATGGGGTAGGCAGAACGTAAACGACCAAAACGAAGGTCGTTCCACCACGTCTGACAAACTTTTGAGGGTCATTTAAGATAGATTTTTCTTAAATTTAGTATTATTGTAACATTGACATATTTTTGAACTCAGGATTTACTCCTCTTTCATATGGTATCATATCGGGTGTAAGGGACAGCGTCCCGCAAACTGATAGGGGTTACTCAGTCAACGAAACTGGACAACTTTCACCAGGAAATTTCCCATACAAAATAACCCAATTCCCATAAAAAGTAGTCACTGGGGGCCAGGTCTGGGCTGTAGGGTGGGTGGTTAATTTCCTCGAACCCGCACTCTCGTACAGCAGCCTTGGAGAGCCGCGCAGTGTGAACGGTGCGTTTTCGTGAAGAGGCAGCACTTTCTTTGCCAGCTTTCCTCTTCTTTTTTCTTTTATTGCTTCTCTCAAATGGCGTAAAGTGGTTGAATATTTTTATGCGTTGATGGTTTCACCTTTTTTTTGTGTACTCAATCAATAGTATTCCTTTAGAATCCCAGAAAATTGTGGCCATAATTTTCCCAGCCGATGGAGTGACTTTGAACTTCTTGGGGGGGTCTGATCCCTATTTATGCCACTGCATAGACTCCTGGTTACTCTCAGGATCATAGTGATGAACCCACGTTTCATCACTTGTAACAATCCTTTCGAAAACACTTGCTGGATCGTCACCACATAGCTCTAAAAACTCCTTATAAGTGTCAACCCGCGCCTGCTTTTGAAGCGCAGTGAGCATGCGCGGCAACCATCTTGCACTGACTTTTGTAAGGTTGAGAGAATCATGTAGTATAGTGTGTAAAGTACCAACGGATAGCTTCGTTATTTCTGCCAACATCTTGATATTTATACGTGCATCTTCTAATACAAGTTTTTCGATAATATTCACATTTTCTTCGGTAGCCGCCGTGATTGGCCCACCTGGGCCGGGGTCATCTTCGATACTTCCCTGCCTCTTTTGAATTCACTTGACCACTTCTGTACGGTCGATAATGAAGGAGCAGAGTCTTGATAAACGGCTACCATTTCTTCGTGGATAGTTTTTTGAGATTTTCCTTGTTTAGTGAGGAATTTAATCACAGCACGATGCTCGATTTTCTTCAACATTGTCGCGTCAGTCACTTTCGTCGTCTTTAAGTGGAGGTCGCAAACAAACTAATGAAGTTATCAACATGAAATTTTATATGAATACCCTCAGATAAATTTGTTAGCTAATGATATATTTTCATTACCCACAATAATGTCAAATCACCCCGATACCGAGAATACATTGAACGCCCCTCGTATATTTTTTTCCTAATGAAGGTATTATGAACAAGAGGTATTATGCCTTATTATTTGTTGTTTTATGTTACAGAATGTGTTGATATTATTTAGCCTTGCAATAATATTGTTCTTTTCGCGATCCCCTCAAATGTTCCCTGTATAATTGTCTTAAGGTCCTAAATAAACACCTAGTACACTTACCTTCTTCTTAGCGAGTGGATTCTCTACTCGAACGCGATGAACCCTGATGTCAGAGTTTTCAAACCGCCTAGTAGCATAGCTATTAGGCCTCTGACGTAGTTTGAGAAACGACCACTATCAAAGACAGCGACCGGGACCGACGGCTTAACGTGACCTCCGAAGCACGGAATCCTTTTTCTTATCGGACAATAAGGTTATTCAGCCTGCAATGTCCTAAACTACCTGGGGAAAACCTTAACACCCTGTATAATTGTATAATAGTCCTAAGGTCCTAATCCAACTATGGCGCTCTCTCTCCCGTTAAAAAATCATAACTCGCAAAATATGGACATTTTCAAAACTTTTCTCTGTCATTTCCTGAGATTTAGATCTATATTAGATTTTATGCCGAGTGCATAAAGCAAGTCATTATTATCCGGGATCGTTATATGCCCGAGCCCGCAGGGCGAGGGCAGATGAAGAAGTCAAGGATAAAAATGATTTGTGCACGAGTTATAAACTCTACTTTTCACTTCGATTGCGAGAAAATAAAACAGTAACTTATCATACTAACATTTATTTAATTAAAATTCCAAGTAAAATTAGTACAATTTTGAATGCGGAATGATATGGTTTTTCCCGGCATATTAACGGTATTCTTTTGAATTTGAGATGACATGACAGAAGATGGTATAATGGTTAAAAGATGATTGTTCTGGAGATGGTTCTTTTTTAGTATAGATACATTTAAAAAGCTACTTTTTGCCCTTGTGCATAAAGTTCAACTTTATGTCGCCTAGATTCTGCATAAAGTAGTACTTTCTCGAGCATGAGAAGTGAAAAAGATTTTTTAAGAAGTAATATTTCTATTTTATAATAATGGTAATGGAAGTCCAAATATTTTTTCTTGCTTTAATCACGAAAATAAAAATTAAAGTATATATACAATAAAAACTTAAGAGCTAACTACAAATAGTTGAGGATCAAGTAGTACGGGGAAATTACTATCGAAATTATTGATAAATACGGCCACTTTTGGCAGAAATTTTGATAATAACTCCATGGTACTATTTGCTCCTCAATTCATTACTTGTAAAAAATCCTTAGGTCTAAATCTAAGGAAGAAAACAAACTCGCTCTCACTCTCATGTGCTGATTATAAATACAAGCCTTAAAGTTTTTTTTATAGATTGAGTTTATGCTAAAGATTCAATTGAAAAGTTAAATAAATGAAATAATTTTGCAGCGTATTTGCAGATATGCATTATTAATTATTATAGAATATTAATGTCATTTCATTTCATGCGGTTTTAACTGCTAAGACAGAAACTGCGTAGCTCTTATAATTGTTAATTATCGACACTTTGTAAAGCTTCATTATAGAATTAAATAGGTATGGAATACTTTTAATGATAATAACATAGAATAATATAATATGATAAACAACATTCAACATTCTTGCACAATGGAATAATAACAGACGACATTTGCAATTAAACAATAAAATAAAATTTATACATATAATCACGCCTTGCTGCCCTGCAGTGGGACAGCTCAGGCTGTTAATAATAATAAATAATAATCACGACTTTAACCCTAATGGGGTAGGCAGAGCGTAAAAGACCTAACCAAAGGTCATTCCGCCACGTCTGACAATATTTTGAGGGTTATTTAAGATAGATTTTACTTATATTGCTGAAGTGACAGGTTGTCAGTTCATCGCCTGAATTACGCATAATAAAATACATACATACATATAATCACGCCTTTCTCCCTAAAGGGGTAGGCAGAGCGTAAACTACCTAAACAAAGGTCGTTTCGCCACGTCTGACAAAGTGTTGAGGGTTATTTAAGATAGATTTGTTAGTATATTAATGTAGTGACTGGTTGTCATCCCATCGCCTGAATTACGCATAATAAAATACATACATACATATAATCACGCCTTTATCCCTAATGGGGTAGGCAGAGCGTAAACTACCTAACCAAAGGTCGTTTCGCCACGTCTGACAAAGTGTTGAGGGTAATTTAAGATAGATTTGTAAGTACATTGATGTAGTGACAGGTTGTCAGCCCCTCGCCTTAGTTACAATATACAGAGACCCTCGGATCCCTTAGCTGGTTTTTACAGCATTCCCGGGAGGAAGTGCAGCTGGCACATTCTATGTTCTATAAAATACGCATGAAATAATTTGACCTACATTCCCGCCGCTAACTTTTTTGAATCTTTCGACGTAAAATATTAGCCTTCAATACAGCCTACTCGGCCTGGTTAAAGATTTATTTTCTAATCATATTTTTTTAATTAGTTATTCTTACCTCATCATCATCATCATCTCTCTAGCCTTATCCCGTATTTCACAGGGTCGGCTACCTAATCTAGGTGGTTGAACGAGGGTACTGGTTTTTACAAAGAACGACTGCCATTTGACCTCCGCAACCCAGAAGGGAAACCAGTTACTCTTACTTATTTTTTTTTTTTTTTTTAATACGTTATATGTTATAATATGTATACAACACAGAAAGAAAGAAATAAAAGTCAGTACAACGAGTTTTTTCTTTATGTTCTATGCGTTTGATGCAAAAGCTTGGTTGGTGGTACGGATATTAATTCGGACCAGTGCAAAACTATTTAATTAAACTACATCTATCATTTTCATATGCTCTTAACAATGCCTGAAACACCAATCATCCATAATAGATATAATAATTCACATTAATGTTAAAAGCTATGTATTACAAATGTGGTTGAAGCTTAAATACTCATTATTAATTATTATATTATTGATTATAGAATGGAGAATTAGTTGCGATTCGCAAAACGTAAAATATTTATGAAAATGTTTGTATGTCAGGCACAATTACTAAACAAATGATAGCGCAACTGTCGCAGCTCGCAAACCACCAGACGGCACTAGAACATAGCTGCAACGGAGCGGCACGGCGCGGCACGGCGCGGCAAAGTCATTTCATACAATTTGTCAATTTTTCGCCGCGTCCCGCGTTTCTGCAGTGCGGTTCATCTTCATGTTCATACAAAGAAAATTTTGTAGCGTAGTGCCGATCCGTGCTTTTAAGTCTAACCTTTATGCTTCACGGGCATTTTTGTAATACCTTGTATAAACAAGCAAAATGAACATATGTCAATACACATAGGATTTTCTGCACAATTGCAAACTTACCGTATGCTACACACACATATAGACACGATAACCAGCGAACATGTTGTAATCACACGCCATTCACCACAAATCACGTGTTCACAAATCACTGCCATCAGGGCAGATTGCGGAACAGGAGTCGTATTTTGGAACTGCTCGTATTTGAATAAGCATACGAAAAAGCAACATTCGCATACGAAATTTCAAAATCACTATATTTGAATACTCATCCGTACGCGACTCTGCAACGAGTAGTTCAAACCCTTGTTCAAACCACTTTTCTACTCGAAACCTAAGATATTCTATAGATATGATCATGACAGTGATACACTCATTTGACAAGTAACTTTTATTTTACTTGAATTTACGTTCCGTTTTTCTCCAATTCACTACCGGTTTTTCAAATCAACGATTTTTGTTAGTGGCAGTGTTGGTGCAGTAGGTGTATTTCTGCGTAGAACGAAAAAAAAATGAGATTAGAATTCATTGGCAGCACAGATTTCTACTGCTTCAAAAATATGTAAAATCGTGTGTGATAGATAGAATTTGATTTCGTACACGAATGATTTTCGTATTCGTTTTTAGTTTTTATACGAGCTGTTCATTAATATGGCTCCAGGTTTTTTTTTAATACGACCACAGGTGTCTGTTGTTTCTGGTTTATTTGCGCAGTCTGTGTTTCAGTTGCATTTATGAAACAAGCTATGAAGTACTGTGAGTACTACTTTTTCAGTGAGACCGTTCTCCGTAGTCTAGTGGTCAGAGCCATGGGCGTATGATCCGGAAGTCCTGGGTTCGATTCCCATGGGAGAACACAAAGTTGATATTTGTTAATTTACTTTGAGAGGTTTTCCCTAGTTTGGTAAGGACATTGCAGGCTGAATCACCTGATTGACCGAAAAGCAAAAGGGTTCCGTGCTTCGGAGGGCACGTAAAGCCGTCGGTCCCGGTCGCTGTCTTTGATAGTGGTCGTTACTCAAACTATGTCAGAGGCCTAATAGCTGTGCTACTAGGCGGTTTGAAAACTGACACCAAGGTTCTTTGGGTTGTTCGACTCGAGAATGCACTCGCTAAGAAGAAGAAGTGACGCCATTTTAAAATATTCAAAACGCGTGGTATACGCTATTATTTTATAATTATAGGTACAACCTCGATATCCAGACAAAATTTAAATAGACGGTAATAACGTTATACCTTTATTATCTATCTTATGCTAGAAACTTTAACTGTAATTACCTACGCTTAGGTTTCCCTAATTAAGCGTAGCAGCAAATAATTAAGCGGAAATCATATACGCAGTATTTCAGTTTAGTTAGAAAATTATTTAATTACAACATACTCAAGCCCGTGTTTATAATCAGCACTTGAGAGTGAGAGCGAGTTAGAGTTTGTATCAGAAATTACATTTCAGTACAAAAAGGCCTGTCAAATCCATACTTAATATCGCTCTCAATCTTGAGATTGCTTTATAATTACGAGCCTTAGGTATGTTTCACCGGGATGATAATTAGTGTTTCCGAGCTAAAATTATGGTATTTGTTACAAATACTGAAGTTCTACTCAGAATATGATCATACTAAGAGCAAACTAATTATGCATTTCCTTCCAGGAATCAGGAATTTTCCACGTTAGTTATTAGCAATTTAATTTAGTTTCATAAAGTAACTTTGTAGATAAATAGCAAATACCAACATCTAATAAGCTCCAATTAATCGAATCTTCTCGTAACTGTAAGTAAGGAAGGTGAGCTTGTTTCTTAGCAATTTCAAAGTTATGAGTAGCATTTCCAAGTAATTCTTCATTCGAGGAGGAATGAAAAGCAATTCCGTAAGTAGAGTGTGCAGTCGAGTCCATCTTACTTTGTGAAAAATTCAATATTTCGTTGCAACCGCAGGACCGAAGTTCGTACGAGATTATAAAAGAGTCTATGATAATAGAAAACAACGATTTGTAGATGTGAAAAGATAAAACTTGGCTCCGCAAACGTGCCTCTCAAGGGGTGGAATTATGCTTCAGTTCGATTTGTTTTTGATTTTTGGATTTCGGAGTGAGGAGTGAGGACTGAGGAGTGAGGAGTGAGGAGCGAGGAGCGAGGAGTGAGGAGTGAGGAGTGAAAAGTGAGGAGTGAGGAGTGAGGAGTGAGGAGTGAGGAGTGAGGAGTGAGGAGTGAGGAGTGACGAGTGAGGAGTGAGGAGTGAATAGTGAGGACTGAGGAGTGAGGAGTGAGGAGTGAGGAGTGAGGCGTGAGGAGAGAGGAGTGAGGTGTGAGGAGTGATGTATGAGGAGTAAGGAGTGAGGCGTGAGGAGTGAGAAGTGAGGCGTGAGGTGTGAGGAGTGAGGCATAAGGCGTGAGGCGTGAGGAGTGAGGAGTGAGGAATAAGGCGTGAGGCGTGAGGAGTGAGGCGTGAGGTGTGAGGAGTGAGGCGTGAGGACGCGAAATGTTGCAAATACAGTTCGGTTTAGAGGACTATTAATGCACCGCGGCTTCACTCGGCATATTTTATTTGACGAAGTACCAAGGCTACCATTAACTAAATATTTGCTGTATTGTTATGATGCACCACACTATACAATATTTAACCCAAAACTATTTAATTAAACTACATCTATCATTTTCAATATGCTCTTAACAATGCCTGAAACACCAATCATCCATAATAGATATAATAATTCACATTAATGTGAAAAGCTATGTATTACAAATGTGGTTAAAGCTTCTACAAGCTTAAATACTCATTATTAATTATTATATTATGGATTATAGAACGGAGAATTAGTTGCGATTCGCAAAACGTAAAATATTCATGAAAATGTTTGTATGTCAGGCACAATTACTAAACAAATGATAGCGCAACTGTCGCAGCTCGCAAACCACCAAACGGCACTAGAACATAGCTGCAACGGAGCGGCACGGCGCGGCACAGCACGACACGGCGCGGCACGGCGCGACACGGCGCGGCACGGCGCGACACGGCGCGGCACGGCGCGGCAATGTCATTTCATACAATTTGTCAATTTTTCCGCGCCGTGTCGCGCGTTTCTGCAGTGCGGTTCATCTTCATGTTCATACAAAGCCGATCCGTGCTTTTAAGTCTAACCTTTATGCTTCACGGGCATTTTTGTAATACCTTGTATAAACAAGCAAAATGAACATATGTCACAATACACATAGGATTTTCTGCACAATTGCAAACTTACCGTATGCTACACACACATATAGACACGATAACCAGCGAACATGTTGTAATCACACGCCGTTCACCACAAATCACGTGTTCACAAATCACTGCCATCAGGGCGGATTGCGGAACAGGAGTCGTATTTTGGAACTGCTCGTATTTGAATAAGCATACGAAAAAGCAACATTCGCATACGAAATTCCAAAATCACTATATTTGAATACTCATCCGTACGTGACTCTGCAACGAGTAGTTCAAACCCTTGTTCAAACCACTCTTCTACTCGAAACCTTAGGTATTCTATAGATATGATCATGACAGTGATACACTCATTTGACAAGTAACTTTTATTTTACTTGAATTTACGTTCCGTTTTTCTCCAATTCACTGCCGGTTTTAGGTGTATTTCTGCGTAGAACGAAAAAAAAAATGAGATTAGAATTCATTGGCAGCACAGATTTCTACTGCTTCAAAAATATGTAAAATCGTGTGTGATAGATAGAATTTCATTTCGTACACGAATGATTTTCGTATTCGTTTTTAGTTTTTATACGAGCTGTTCATTAATATGGCTCCAGGTTTTTTTTTAATACGACCACAGGTGTCTGTTCTTTCTGGTTTATTTGCGCAGTCTGTGTTTCAGTTGCATTTATGAAACAAGCTATGAAGTACTGTGAGTACTACTTTTTCAGTGAGACCGTTCTCCGTAGTCTAGTGGTCAGAGCCATGGGCGTATGATCTGGAAGTCCTGGGTTCGATTCCCATGGGAGAACACAAAGTTGATATTTGTTAATTTACTTTGAGAGGTTTTCCCTAGTTTGGTAAGGACATTGCAGGCTTAATCACCTGATTGACCGAAAAGCAAAAGGGTTCCGTGCTTCGGAGGGCACGTAAAGCCGTCGGTCCCGGTCGCTGTCTTTGATAGTGGTCGTTACTCAAACCATGTCAGAGGCCTAATAGCTGTGCTACTACTAGGCGGTTTGAAAACTGACACCGAGGTTCTTTGGGTTGTTCGACTCGAGAATGCACTCGCTAAGAAGAAGAAGTGACGCCATTTTAAAATATTCAAAACGCGTGGTATACGCTATTATTTTATAATTATAGATACAACCTCGATATCCAGTCTGCGATTTTTTATTGATTTATAAAAGGTAATATTATTTATAGTACGCCACAGCTTTTTTTGGTTTTTAACGCTTTGTTTTAGTTGTTCTCTATCGTACTGTCGTTTGAGTTTCTTTATAATTTTATTACAAAAATTGCGATATCTATGAAAGGTTGTTCTAAGAATATCATTATGTGGATCAACTCTTAATTTGTAACGCATTCTATTACGGTTTTTTATGCAGCGCAGTATACCGGGGGTGATTCATGGCTTAATTATCCTTTTAGAGCTTGGACTATATTTTATTTTAGTATTTTCTTCAAGACTATTAGTGATACTGCTTATTAGGTGTTTAATTACAAAATGTGGGTCATCACTTAAAAGAAGATTATGCAAGTTCTTATGAAGTAGGGTTTTAACAGCTTCTTCAAAATCTGTATGAGTTTGAGTACTAGGTTCATTTTTCTTCTGTTTAAGTTTAGACATTATAAGAAGTATTGTTGAGTGGTCAGTTGTGGTGGTGTTTAATATAGCTATTTGTGCTTCAATCTTAGTTCTGTTTAGTTTAAGCATATAGTGATCCAGGCATCTATGATTTCTGATCGGTTGATAGTGGCCTGCCATTATACCATAAGTAGACAGCATGTTAAGATAGGTGTTTCTATTATTAAGTTCATGGGGCTTATCTTTCTCTTCCAAAATAAGATTAACATTGAGGTCTCCTGTAATAATTAAATTTGATTGAGTTTTTATTGTATTCAAATGACTGTCTAATGAATTAATGAAATTGGTTGCATGTTTGAATGAGGGAGAGCGATATATCCCTAAGATCAGGTTATTAAGAATATTTATTTGTAAGCATGTTGCCTGATCTAGAATAATTTCTTCAAATAATGGAAAAATACACTAGTTTTTGTTTAATTCCAAAATATTCAGTAATTATTATTTTATACATACATGTCGGAGTACGCGACAGTAGCGCCACACTTGGTCGTGGTCGGCCGGTTGAAGAACTGATTTTGACAACTTAGCTTTCGTTCACAAATCAAACCATAGACAATAATCTTTTCTTTTTCTTTTATTGGTTGCGTCAAGTATCCGAACTTGGGCGTAGTCGATACGTGGCTGGCAAGTACCACTGTTGGGCCATGTTGGTGCCATAGACTAAATGTCAGATTGTCGACTTATGTTGGTACTGTGTTGGGCATTAAGTTCTGCCAACCTTACGACGTTAGCGTGGAAGAAAATCGCAACGTGACGGCATTCAATTTGCGACCGCCGAACTGTCAAGTTGGTTAGCCAGCCCCGTGTCGAATTCGCCGCGTAACCAAACTGCAATCCGTTTGCATCTCGATTATCGTTCGTGTTTTTCTAACTTTTGTAATTGCTGGCAAATAATAAAAGCCTGATCAACGTAAAGCACTTTTTATTTCTGGATCTACGCCATGATGGAGCCCCAGGGGCACAAAGTTCCGACATCAGAAGTGCGATCAGAAGACCCCGCTCAACGTGCAACGGAAAACGACCCACCGTGTTCTGAAAATAACGATGCACCAGCCGCTGCAAATAACGCTGCACCACCTGCAATTAACATCGAAGCAGACGATAGAAGATGGCAGTTACTTTTGGAACAACAGAACCGGAATTTCATGACCCTTGTACAAGCTATGAAGACACCTGCAACCAGTGAGCTTCGCCTGCCAGATTTTGACCCTGACAAACGAGATGTCGACGCACGTGCATGGATATCAACGGCAGACCTCTGCATCAGCGAACAGCATCAACAAGGTACGCAACTTATGGTGGCTTTGAGTCGTGCGTTAAAAGGGCATGCCTCCACGTGGTTTTCGACAATTTCATACCCTGGGATGAATTGGTACGAATTTAAAGAGCTTTTTAAAGCGAGATACGACTGCCCTGAAACTGTTGCTTCATTTTTAATTAACCTAAATGAAAGCAAGCCTAAAGAAAATGAGTGCGTTGCTGCATATGCTGCTTCCCTTATGACGTCGCTTATGGCCAGATGGAAAAATCTACCTACCGAAGAGCTTGCTATAGCTACTGTCCTCGCACATTTGTCACGTTTTGATCGACGTATTCAGCGACTTTCGTTTACAACAGAAGTCAAGACACGCAATCAACTGCAACAAGAATTGAAGGCAGTATCATTCTTCAAACGTAAAGCCAATGCGAATGACCTTGATGTGCCGGATAGCAAAAAAAACCGCAGCTCTTTCCCAGCAACTCTTGTGAAGTGCTACTACTGTGGGAAGATGGGACACAAAGCTACAATGTGTCAGTCACGAAGGAGGGACAATATGAAGTGGAGAGATGAGCACCCTAGACCTCAACTGGGCAACAATGACAACAGCAAGCCGAACCAGCCTCGACCTGCGACACTCACCTGCTACCACTGCTATGGAAGCGGCCACTACGCGTCGAGCTGTCCGAAACGGCGCAGCCAGGATGGGACCAGTGGAGCCGGTGCCGCCAGCGTGAAGAGGGTGAACCTGTGCGTCAGGAGCGCGCCGACTGGGACCATGCGTATAGCTGGTGAGCCTTTTTCATTTCATTTTGACTCTGGAGCTGAATGTTCCCTTGTAAAAGAGACTGTATCACATAGACTTAACGGACGACGAATCAATGATACGGTGACTCTGATTGGTTTAGGTTTGACCCCTGTTTATTCCACGACACAAATACTGACTGTTGTAGAGATTGACAACATAAATTTAGAAATTTTACTGCATGTTCTACTTGACCAGTATTTGCAACATAACATCGTGGTAGGTCATGAGATCTTACTGTTAGGTTTGGCTGCAAATATGACTGCCACGCAGTTAAGGTTCACTAGGAATCAGATGGTTCAGTTGTGCCATGTTCCACCAACAGACCAAGGGATTAATCCGGACATTGTTGACACCGATGTCTCACCTGAGTACAAAGGTCAGTTACTGGATTTGTTGAAATCTTTTGAGCAGTCTTTTACAAGCGGTGTACCAATGAGATGTGCGGATACTGAACCCATGGAGATTCGCCTGAAGGATCCACACAAAACTGTCAACCGGCGACCATATCGGCTAAGCACACAAGAGCGACAGGTCGTTCGGGAGAAGGTAAGCGAGCTTCTGGATGCAGGTATAGTTCGCCCTAGCTCGTCACCATACGCAAGCCCAATTCTCCTAGTTAAGAAGAAAGATGGTTCTGACAGGCTATGCGTCGATTATCGCGAACTTAATGACAACACTATAGCTGACAGATTCCCGCTACCTCTCATCTCTGATCAAATTGCAAGGTTGCACGGAGGTATGTACTTCTCCACTTTGGATCTCGCATCGGGTTTTCATCAGATCCCAGTTGCAGCTGATTCCATCGAACGCACTGCGTTCGTGACACCAGACGGTCAGTACGAGTATCTTACGATGCCGTTTGGCCTGAAGAATGCACCGGCGGTTTTCCAGCGCGCAATTATAAAAGCTCTTGGGGATCTGGTGAACACCTATGTTGTGGTGTATATGGACGACGTGCTTATTGTTGCCAGCACCGTGGAGGAAGCGCTCGAGCGACTGAACACCGTACTGAAAGTCCTTACTGATAAGGGGTTTTCTCTAAATATGAAAAAGTGCAAGTTCCTCAAGCAGAAGGTAGAGTATTTGGGATTTGAGGTATGTCAAGGTGAGATACGCCCTAACCAGCGAAAGGTGGAAGCCCTTACTGCCCTGCCACCACCGGAGACCGTGACACAGTTACGCCAATTCATTGGCTTAGCTACATACTTTAGGCAGTTTGTGCCCCAGTTCTCGCAGGTAATGGCCCCACTCTACGCACTTACCTCAAGGTCAAATAATGGAAAGCTTGCCTGGAATGATGAACATGAAGCTATAAGACAACAGATAATCGCTGCACTCACTAGTGAACCGGTATTGCTGATTTTCGATCCAGATCTCGACACGGAACTGCATACCGATGCAAGTGCGATCGGGTACGGCGCAGTTCTAATGCAGAGAAAGGCAGGTAAGTTGCATGCTGTTGCCTACTATAGTAAGCGTACGACGGCCGCTGAATCGCGGTACCATTCCTATGAACTGGAGACGCTAGCCGTCGTCAACGCAATTAGGCACTTCAGGCATTTCCTTCACGGACGTAAATTTGCTGTCGTAACCGACTGCAGTTCACTTCAATCGACCCGAAAGAAGTTGGATCTGGCACCGCGTGTTCATAGATGGTGGGCATTTTTACAGAGTTTTGACTTTGAAATTGTGCACCGAGGAGGAAAACACATGCCTCATGCAGACTTTTTATCCAGGAACCCTATCTCCTGTGAAGAGGTAAGTCACAAGCCTACGAATAAAGTGGAACTAAAGCGGATCAACTTGACCGAACTGACCGGCAACTGGCTTCTAGCTGAGCAACAGAAGGACGCCGAGATTTCTAACCTGGTAACGGACCTTAACGAGAACAAGCTTTCTGACGACGTTGCGAAAACGTACGAATTACGCTCAGGGCTTCTGTACCGGAAGGTACAGCGTAACGGTAAGACTCGCTGCTTGCCTATTATACCCCGTTCCCTTAGGTGGTCCATCATTAACGGTGTACACGAGAGTCTGATGCACTTAGGATGGGAGAAAACGCTAGAGAAGGCGTTTGAACTTTACTGGTTCGAACACATGACGAAGTATGTAAGGCGATTCGTTGAGAATTGCGTCACATGCAGAATCTCAAAGTCGAATTCTGGTAAAGTTCAAGCAGCCATGCACCCTATTCCAAAAGTTGCTATTCCATGGCACACTGTGCATGTTGATGCAACAGGAAAACTCAGCGGGAAGAACGACAAGAAGGAGTACGTATTTGTTTTAGTCGACGCCTTCACAAAGTACGTATTGCTGTACCATACTTTGAATATAGACACTGCCAGCAGCATCAGGGCCGTAAAGCAGAGCGTTTCGCTTTTTGGTGCTCCTACGAGACTTATTGCAGACCAAGGGCGATGCTTCGCGAGCAGAGACTTTAAAGAGTACTGTGAGTCTGTAAACATCAAATTACACCTTATTGCAACTGGAAGCTCTAGGGCCAACGGCCAGGTTGAGCGCATTATGAGCACTCTCAAAAACATGCTGACCGCTGCGGAAACCGGCAGCCGCTCATGGCAGGATGCGTTACCCGACGTGCAGCTCGCTCTAAATTGCACTCAAAATCGAGTGACTAAGGCAAGTCCACTGGAAATGCTCATAGGCAAGGTTGCCAGGCCGCTAGAGGTGATGCTCGCTGACGATGAAGAACCTGTAACAGACTTGGAACAGGTAAGAGCTGAAGCGGTTAAAAACATGACTGACAGCGCAGGTTATGATAAAAGACGTTTTGACAGTAGCAAAGCCCAAGTCCAGCCGTTCTCTGTTGGAGATTTTGTCCTGCTTCAGAACGAGGAACGCAACCAGACTAAGCTTGACCCCAAGTACAAAGGACCATTTAAGGTTATTGAGGTTTTGGAAGGTGACCGGTATGTACTGAAAGCTTTGAACAGCAATCGTACGTACAAATACGCGCATGACCGTCTACGGAAAATGCCGGATGGTATTTGTGAAATTGACGATATTGACAGTGACGACCATGACTCTGACAAGTAGTGGTATTAAGAATAGGCTATGGAACAATAATTTTCTTTTGAGATGTATTGCGATTTTTTTTAAACTTTATTTGTTTACTGAGGAGGACTTAATCAGACGCCTGAGAGCGGTTGTCTTGAATGGGCTGAAATCAGACGCCACTTTGTGGTTGTCTTGAACGGTCGCTATCAGACGCTGCACAGAGTAGAGGTTGTCTTGAAAAGTCAGTGACACGATCAGACGCTGTGAAGGCTGTCTTGAAGTGTGTAATGTGGTATAAGGTGTAGCTGTCTTGACGTATTCCATCAGACGCAAGTAATTTGGGATGTCTAGAAGAATACTATCAGACGCTCACGAGAGACTTTTATGAACCATGTGTTGCTTCAAACTCTGAGATGAATGCTTAGTAGATTACTGTTTCATAGCCAAGCAAACATTTGTAATCAATTGAAATTTTGTTTTCCCAGTAAACGCTTAGCATAATTTGGAATAATTTTGAACAGTTGCTTCATGGAGTAGTTTTGATTACTTCGTTTTGTACACCTTTGTAAATAGTGAGCTTTGCATTTATTGCTTTTCGAGCTAACCCTTACTTTTGTCAAGTTGACCGAGCAAGAGTTGTGCTACTGCTTTCAACTTTATTTTCAGGTACCCCACACGAGGACGTGTGAAACGTCAAGATGGCCGTGTCGGAGTACGCGACAGTAGCGCCACACTTGGTCGTGGTCGGCCGGTTGAAGAACTGATTTTGACAACTTAGCTTTCGTTCACAAATCAAACCATAGACAATAATCTTTTCTTTTTCTTTTATTGGTTGCGTCAAGTATCCGAACTTGGGCGTAGTCGATACGTGGCTGGCAAGTACCACTGTTGGGCCATGTTGGTGCCATAGACTAAATGTCAGATTGTCGACTTATGTTGGTACTGTGTTGGGCATTAAGTTCTGCCAACCTTACGACGTTAGCGTGGAAGAAAATCGCAACGTGACGGCATTCAATTTGCGACCGCCGAACTGTCAAGTTGGTTAGCCAGCCCCGTGTCGAATTCGCCGCGTAACCAAACTGCAATCCGTTTGCATCTCGATTATCGTTCGTGTTTTTCTAACTTTTGTAATTGCTGGCAAATAATAAAAGCCTGATCAACGTAAAGCACTTTTTATTTCTGGATCTACGCCATGATGGAGCCCCAGGGGCACAAAGTTCCGACATACATATAATCACGCCTTTATCCCTAATGGTAAGCAGAGCGTAAACGACCTAAACAAAGGTCGTTCCGCCATGTCTGACAAAGTTATGAGGGTTGTTTAAGATAGCTTTGTAGGTATATTGCTGTAGTGACAGGTTGTCAGCTAATCGTCTAAATTGCAATATACAGAAACCCTTGGATCCCTTAACTGGTTTTCACAGCATGCCCGGGAGAAAATGCAGCTGGCACATTCTATGTTTTTCTCTCGCTCCCAGTCCAGCATGGAAGTATTATTTTATAGCCATTTGAATTTCGTGTAAATTTATGTACTGTGTCGCTGTCGTAGTTTGGCCTAAGAGAAACAGAGGCCGCGCGTGACGTCACTCAACCCATGCGCAATACATACCAGGCCACTCAGAAAGTATTGCGATAAATAGTTTTTATATATGGCAGACTGGCCGGTTAGAATCTTTTTTGAAAATATGATTACTTGTAAGTAAAAATATGTGTGTTCCACTTTCAAAATTTCCCTTCACATTTTTTGCGAGCCAATTCAAAGTATCGTGTCTTACTGAAAAATGGATCTGCGCCGGGAACATTTTAGAGCTATGATTTTTTACGATTTCAAGTGTCGCCTGAAACCGGATGAATCGTTCGATAGACTTCAAATGGCATTTATGGATGAAAGCCCTTCCAAGGCAACCGTGTATCGTTGGTATAACGAATTTAGGCGCGGTCGACCAACCTTGGGGGATGAAGAAAGAAGCGGTCGCCCTTAGACGGCTATTACGGAAGAAAACGTGCTAGCAGTGAAAAATTTAATCCAAGATAATAAGCGAATTACATATCAGGAGATTCAGCACATATTAAAGATTGGATCGGGAAGCGTTCACGAGATTCTACAGGGGCATCTTCGCGTGAGGAGAATAGTATCGCGCTGGGTGCCGCACTACCTCACCGACGCTCAGAAGCAGGCCCGGGTGGAATGGTGCCGTGATATGCTGAACAAATTTGAAGCAGGCTCGTCTCGGCGTGTTTACGACATCGTAACAGGTGATGAGTCCTGGATTTATCAATACGATCCAGAAACCAAGCGCCAGTCGACAGTTTGGGTGTTTCAAAATGAACCAACGCCTACGAAACTGAAGCGATCTCGAAGCGGGGGGAAGATTTTGATCGCCAGCTTTTTTAATTTGACTGGCCACTTGGACTCAACTTCCCTTACGAGATCAAAGAAGCATTAACGCCGAATGGTATACTACCAAATGTTTACCAGAAGTTTTTTCTGTTGTGAGCAACAAGCGACCAAACACAGGGCTCCGCGGACTACTGCTCCACCACGACAATGCGCCTGCATACACCGCGCTCAAAACGAGGGACTTCCTGGACAGCACACCAGTCAAACTCCTGGGTCTCCCTCCTTACAGCCCTGATCTAGCACCGTGTGACTTCTTTTTATTTCCAAAAATAAAAAATCAGCTCAAGGGGATACAATTTTCGTCGCCGGAAGATGCAATGGCTGCGTTCGAGCAGGCTGTAAACGAGGTGTCTACGGCAGACTGGAAAAAGTGTTTTGAAAACTGGTTCAGACGCATGAATCTTTGTATAGAGGCTGGTGGAGAGTACATTGAAAAGATTTAATAAAAATATATGTACCTGTAGAACAATTTTTTTTAGTGTCGCAAATCTTTCTGAGTGTCCACGTACATGAGTCGGTCAGTCGGTCACCGGGCTAGGACATGCGCTCATTTTAAAATTCTATAGCTTGGTAACTAATTGTCGCATCGAAATAATTCATTTACAGATATCTTTTATTCTTTCATGCTGGACTGGGAGCGAGAGAAAAACATAGATGTGCCAGCTGCATTTTCTCCTGGGCATGCTGTAAAAATCAGCTAAGGGATCTGAGGGTTACCGTATATTGCAATTTAGGCGATATGGGCTGACACCTACAAATCTATCTGAATTAACCCTCAAACTTTAGTTTGACGTGGCGGAACGCCCTTTGTTTAGGTCGTTTACGCTCTGCCTACCCCATTGGGGATAAAGGCGAGACTATACGTATGTATGTTTTATTAGCTACAGACAATATTATAAGATAAGATAGAAACCTAAAAGTACGAATCTTCTTAATTATGTAATACGTTGATAATACCAATGTCCCTATTTACATACATACATATAATCACGCCTTTTCATTTCATTTTTTCCTAATGAATTAGGAAGAGCGTAAACGACCTAAAAAAGTCGTCTAACCTAAGAATTGAATTGAAGAGCGTAAACGACCTAAAAAAATCGTTCCGCCAAGTCTGACAAAGTTTTAAAGGTTATCCAAGATAGATTTGTAGGTATATTGTTGTAGTGACAGGTTGTCAGCCTATCGCCTAAATTGCAATATACTAAAACCCTCCCAATTTACATATAGTGAAATCAAATATAAAACAGAGCTGCTGCTGAATATGGCAAACACGCCCCACAACATATTTCTTCATCTCATTATCCCTCTAGGCCCATTTAAAAAAATGTGGCTATCACAAATTATAAGGGATTTGGTGGTGGTTATAAAAGTTTATGTAATTTTCATTCTTCCATAACCTGACTGACTGGAAGCGCGAGCGTTAGAAAAACATAATTTTCTAATCGCTTCTTTTCCTGAAAAAAAAAAGAATAATCTGTAAATAGGGAAACGAGGATTCAATTGTAGGTAACTGAATTGTAGAAATGGGCGGACAGCCTATTATAAATAATTGGCATTTTTAAACTTCACAAAGCGTTTCAACATATTCGGACTATACGTATATAGTTGTTAGGTAAAGTACATTACCAGACAGACACCTTACACTTACCTCACCACCAATGAGGAAGTGTAAGGAAAAGTATATCAATACATACATATAATCACGCCTTTATCCCTAATGGGGTAGGCAGAGCGTAAACGACCTAACCAAAGGCCGTAACGCCATGTCTGACAAAGTTTTAAGGGTTATTTAAGATAGATTTGTAGGCATATTGCTGTAGTGACAGGTTGTCCCTCGGATCCCTTAGCTGGTTTATACAGCATGCCCAGGTGGAATGCAGCTGGCACATTCTATTTTTTTCTTTTGCTCCCAGTTAAGCATGGATTGCATCTCTTAATGGAGAAAAAATAAGAATCTGTAAATATAAGTGAACAGCTTGCTCATTCTTAAATAACCTTAAAAACTTGGCAGACAAGGCGGCTTCTTATGAGGTCATTGACGCTCTGCCTACCCTGCAAGGGATAAGGGCGGGCGTGACCGTAACTACGTGAAACTGGTCTTTCAAACTGCGAATGTAAATTGTCCCCTTATCATTCATACCAAGTGATTCCGCTTGCATTGCCCTAATCAAACTGGAACAGTCTCACAAAGTGTCAAAAATATGACATCAAATCAACTTAGCGTCGTCCTCATATAAACCGAACCCACGGCTTCCGCATGGCGAGCGAAAGGCTCCGGCCACTAGACCACCGGCTCTAGTGGGTATATTTGGCGTGGCGCGCTCCTGTTAAAATATGACATCAAATCAACTTAGCGTCATCCTCGTATGAACCGAACCCACGGCTTCCGCATGGCGAGCGAAAGGCTCCGGCCACTAGACCACCGGCTCTAGTGGGTATATTTGCGCGTTTCGTGAGGCGCTCCTGTCAAAATATGACATCAAATCAACTTAGTATCATCCTCACATAAACCGATCCCACGGCTTCCGCATCGCGAGCGAAAGGCTGCGGTCATTAGACCAACGGCTCTAGTGGGTATATTTTTGCAAGTGGCGTGAGGCGCGCCTGTTAATAAATGGCCACTCGACAACACTCCACAGACTATGAGTTACGCGCTACGGTCGGCCATTTTGCGAAACACTTTCACTATTTAATTTTACGTATGTACTGCTAGTTTATACTTTAGAAGAAATTGAAGTCCACTCGATATTTATTGAAACCACTCGGCAGTCGGCACTGAAATTATAATACATATAATCACGCCTTTATCCCTAATGGGGTAGGCAGAGCGTAAACGACCTAAACAAATTTCGTTCCGCCACGTCTGACAAAGTTTTGATGGTTATTTAAGATAGATTTGTAGGTATGTTGCTGTAGTGATAGGTTGTCAGCCTATCGCCTAAATTGCAATATACATAAACCCTTGGATCCCTTAGCTGGTTTTTACAGCATGTCCTTGAGGAAATGCAGCTGGCACATTCTGTTTTTATCTCGCTCCCAGTCCAGCATGAAAGTATGCTAGTTTACTTAATAAAAATCAAGCTTTCCACTTTATGCAGAGACATTTTCCCGCTGTAAAGTAGGCAATCATTTCATCAAATCTGAAAGAGCAAGAGACAGACCGAGTTACGTGGATTTATTAACTCTCGCTAGAAATGCTACGCCGTAGTCCTTTAGCTACGACGAGATGCTGCTACAAGTTTAGCTACGACGAGTTGTTACTACAACTTTAGCTACACAGAAAGTTAAGGTTATTATTATGTTGTTGATTATTTCATACTTTTGTGAGTTGTAGTGTGGCATTTCACATAAGTTCTGTGAAGTGAAGGCGTTTATGTATATTTTTAAAGTTATTTAAATTATATTATTACTATAAATTATATCGTGTCGTGTGATTACTACTAATAGTGTCAGTTGCAATCTAACACACGATACGTTTACTTCCATGCTAGCCTGGAGTCGAGAGAAAAACATAGAATGTGCCAGCTGCATTTCCTCCCGGGCATGCTGTGAAAACCAGCCAAGGGATTCGAGGGATTCAGTATATTGTAACTTAGGCGACAGGCTGACAACTTATCACTACAGTAATATGCTTACAAAATCTATCTTAAATAACCCACAAAACTTTGTCATACGTTTTTTTAGGTCATTTACGCTCTGCCTACCCCATTAAGGATAAAGGCGTAATTATATGTATGTATGTATGGATAATAGTCCCATCGAATTTCGGTAATGGCGGCCAATCTTCCAGAGATCGGCCAACTGCGCAGGACCAGTTTTTAGTGCCCAAGTGTTTGCGCTACACACAGGTGCACTATCCATTGTTTCAATCTCTTATTCTAATGGGGCAGAGACAAATCAGGCGCAGGACCGACAATTTACATGCTCATCCGACAGCATGGATCATCTTGCTTTTCGATCAATCAGGGGATCAGTCCGCAATTTCCTAACTAAACTAGAAACAACAACACAAAGTCATTGTCCTCTGCCAGGAATCAAACTCAGGACGTCCGGGTCGAGAGCCCATGGCTCAGACCGCTAGACCACGGAAGCAGTTTAAGGGCGGCATATTACGTCGGTCGGTGACCCCGCGGGGCACAAACGTTCGCGGCGGCAGGATTTTGGTGTCTAGCCTTCGGTTATAAATCGTGTATCAGAATGGCTTCTGCAACCTTATGGTTGTCAGTCTGCCCATGAAACTAGGGCTCGTATTTATAAAGCGATCTTCAGCTTGAGAGCGATATTAAGTATAGATTTGACAGGCCGTTTGTACTGAAATGACATTTTTGAAACGAACTCTAACTCGCTGTCAGTCTCAAAAGCTGTTAATTAATACTGGGAAACACACTTGACAAACATTTTTTGCAACGAAGGAAAAGAAAAAAAAACAATTTGACCGCTTCTCCACAAAATAGCATCAGCTGATTCTGATAGTATCTTTTTGTATGGGAAGAAAAAAAAATATTTTGATTTTTTTCGGCTCATGTTCTTATGGAAAATATTCCTTCTCAAATTCACATCATTCAGGGAACATAATATAGCAATACCATCTATGTTACAAACATACATACATATAATCACGCCTTTATAACTAATGGGTTAGGCATAGCGTAAACGAGCTAAACAAAGGTCGTTCCGCCACGCCTGAGGGTCTTTTGAGGGTTATTTAAGATAGATTTGTAGGCATATTGCTGTAGTGACAGGTTGTCAGCCTATCGCCTTAATTGCAATATATAGCCTGTAGGATACAGAAGATGGCTTAGTACCCTTCCAATGGCTTGAGTGGACTTTATTTCGAGGTCGCTTAGGAGTGACTGGGTGCGATATAAATAACACGTCCTAGAGTTCAAACTGCCTCCGTGGTCTAGTGGCTAGTGCCATGGACTCCTGATCCGGAGGTCCTGGGTTCGATTCCCAGGGGGGAACACAAACTTGATATTTGAGAATTTATCACTTTGTGAATTTTTCCCAGTTTGGTTAGGACATTGCAGGCTGAATCACCTGATTGTCCGAAAAAAAAGAAAAAGATTTCGTGCTTCGGAGGGCACGTTAAGCCGTCGGTCCCGGTCGCTGTCTTTGATAGTGGTCGTTACTCAAACCATGTCAGAGGCCTGATAGTTGTGCTACTAGGCGGTTTAAAAACTCTGACACCAGGGTTCATCGGGTCGATAGACTCGATACCCACTCGACAGAAGAAGAAGAAGAAGAAGTTCAGAACACAAACTATATTGTCTTGATATCACTTTTACATTTAGGATTTAATTTCACTGAGAAAATACACATATGGGCATGGCTGCCGGACAACGAGTTCTGATTCTGACAGACCAAAAACAGAACACTATACATACATACATACATAAATCACGCCTTTATCCGTTACGGGGTAGGCAGAGCGTTTAACGCCTCGTAAAAGGCGCTTTCGCCACGTCTGACAAAAATTGAGGGCAATTTTAGATTGTAATATGTATTGCTATAGTGACAGGTTGTCAGCCCATCGCCTAAATTACAATACACTGTAACCCTCGAGTCCCTTTTGCTGACTTCTACAGCATGCCCGGGAGGAAGGGCAGCTGTAACATTCCATGTTTTTCTATCTCTCCCAGTCCAGCATGGAAGAACAGAACACTATCAGTTAATTAAAAAACTACAATTTGCATAGCAAAGAGTTTTTATGTTGTTGCCAACATAGCCCTCGGATCCCTTTGCTGGCTTTTACAGCATGCCCGGGAGGAAATGCAGATGGCACATTCTATGTTTTTCTCTCGCTCCCAGTCAAGCATGGAAGGAAAAAGTAGCCTAATATCACCTAATATTTTTTTCGAGATAGCCAAAATTGCGACCAGTCGCAAATCGCAATTTTTGGTCGCCACAGTACCCTCCGAGATAGACTAGATGGCAGCACTGCACTCCGGAGGCGAGGTTGTTAGTTTAGGCACAGGTTTCATTACATACATAAAGTTGTATTTCTTAGTTTCTCACTTTGTAACATATGCCAGTTAAATAGTTAAAATAAATAAAAAGATATTTATTTCCGCACCACAAAATTTGTTGAGCACTTTACAATTACAATTTTGATTTATCGGTTGTATTTTGCGGAGGACTGATGCCTAGACTAAGTTGTAATAACCCGTAATATAGGTCACCAGGCCTTCCCCCATAAAATGATACATACATAAATCACGCCTTTATCCCTTACGGGGTAGGCAGAGCGTTAAACGCTTCGTAAAAGGCGCTATCGCCACGTCTGACAAAAATTGGGGGCAACTTTAGATTGTAATATGTATTGCTATAGTGACAGGTTGTCAGCCCATCGCCTAAATTACAATACACTGTATCCCTCGAGTCCCTTTTGCTGACTTCAACAGCATGCCCGGGAGGAAGGGCAGCTGGAACATTCTATGAACATAAAATATTACAATTTATAATTAATAATATTAGAACACTGCAAACTGATTCACTTTGCTGCTTGACGAGTAACATAATTTCCTGCACCGGAAGGCTCGTTAAGGGGCTTCGCTGAGCTAAGTGGCGACCTCATGTGTAAAAAAAACATAATTCACTGAAAACACAATCAATCGAAAATCCGGTAAATCTGATTGAAGTATAGGTACAGAAGTTTCTTTTAAACATACATACATACATAAATCAAGCCTTTATCGCTAATGGGGTAGGCAGAGCGTCGACAACCTAAACAAAGGTCGTGTCGCCACATTTTTATTCTAAACATTATAAATAATTTAGTACTTACTGCAGTTACGGATAGCAAAAGTGCTTAAAGTAGCCTATTTTCGCAAATTTTCTATTTGTGACTACAACGAACTATAAATTGCAACTTTATGAGGTTCTAAACGATCTTCATTGCTTTAACCTCAACCTGATGATTTAACCTCAACCGGATTTTTGATTGATTGTGTTTTCAGTGAATTATGATTTTTGACTTATGATGGCGCCACTTAGCCCAGGGGCTTCCCTTAAGGCATATATCGGTTAATGAAATCAGGCCGTTGCACGCACACAGATGACATCAAAGGCCTACACTTTATAAAGTCATTTTATACAGGATGTAATCATTAGTGTAAGGGACGGCGTCCTGAAAACTTAAACGGGTTATTTGCTCATGCAACGAAACTGAACGAAGGCATCGTGTGGCGATCACAACAAAATATTTCAGCAAAATCATCATGATCAACCACCAAACTGATACTGATAACGCCTATATCCCTAATGGGGTAGTCAAAGCGTAAACGACCTAAACAAAGGCCGTTCCACCGCGTCTGACAAAGTTTTGAGAGCCATTTAAGAAAAATTTGTACGTATATTGCTGTAGTGACAGGTTGTCAGCCCATCGCCTAAATTACAATATACTGAAACTCTCAGATCCCTTAGCTGGTTTTTACAGCATGCTCGGGAGGAAATGCAGCTGGCACATTCTATGTTTTTCTCTCACTCCCAGTCCAGCATGGAAGATGATAGCAAAATGATATTTTAGAATAAAAATACTTCTTATGTACATACATACATATAATCACGCATTTATCCCTAATGGAGTAGGCAGAGCGTAAACGACCTACACAAAGGTCGTTCGGCACGTCTGACAAAATTTTAAGAGTTATTTAAGATAAATTTGTAGGTATTTTATTATACTTCTTATGGACGATCATGTAATCTTGATTAGTGATAGCCCATACCGGGTGTTAGGGACAGCGTCCCTAAACTGAACAACTTTTACTAGGAAATTAATACTACAAATGACAAAAAAAAATTACCTTCCCATACAAAATGACCACCTCGATCAGAAAATTTGTTTCGAAAGCAAAATTCATCTTTTACTTCCTGAAAATAAAAATACTTTTAATAGTTGTTCAGTGTTGACTGAGCCCTATCAGTTTGCGGATGCTGTCCCTTACACCCCGTAAAAAAAAATGTCATTTTCTGCATACATTGAGCTGTCAGGTGTCAGTCAGTAATCATGTGGCAAACGGGGAATAGTTACAATTTGTGGATTTCAAAATGTTAAAGAATTCGCTACTCTATCTGCACGGGAATGCTAAAGTGTACAGTGTAAATACAAATATAACATTATTAACTGATATATATTTTACAAAAATAATATTTATTTTGTTGCACTTCCATACATAAATATAACATAACATTCGACGAGTATATAAATAAATAAAATAAGAGCGTCAACGAATTCATAAAACGTTTTGCCACGTCTGACAACGTTTGAGGTTTACATAAATACATATAATCACGCCTACCTCGGCAGAACGTACACGACCTAAACAAAGATCGTTCCGCCACATCTGATAAAATTTTGAGAGTTATTTAAGATAGATTTGTAGGAATATTGCTGTAGTGACAGTGTACGAGCTACGCACGTACATTGTCGGGTAAGCATTTTATTTTGACCTAAATTATATCAATTATTCATCACTTTTCACGTATTTCCGTTCAGTTCGCATATAGCCGTCAAGAGAGCTAGCGTGCTCAATCATCAGTCTCATACTAGTTTAAGTTCTGAATACTTCAATATAGTTTTCATCAGTTTATCAATGCCTTTTACTTATCAGTCAATTTTAGTTCGTATACTACCGAACAGACAGGTTGTCAGCCGATCGCCTTAATTGCAGTATACTAAAACCCTCGGATCAATTAGCTGGTTTTTACAGCATGCTCGGGAGGAAATGAAGCTGGCACATTATATGTTTTTCTCTCGCTCCCCAGTCCAGCATGGAAGAAAGAAAGAACAAAGCATTAAAGTTTTATCTATCAATAAATGGTTATTTAGGTATATTACTCAATTAGCTGATAATTACGATTCGACGTTCCAAATGGAACGATATAAGTCCCTACTAAGCTACTTATAAACAAAGAATAAATCAATTATCAATTTATTACTCAACAAGTTGAGTGATGAGTATTCTAGATTGGAAATCCCTCTATAACAGGCACTTATGATATTTGCTCTGCTCGTTCAGTTGCAAATATCCAATTTGCGTCGATGGATATTTCCACTCCCGAGAACTTTGATATTATGATTTTCCACTTTTGATCCTTCAAACGGTTTATTGAAACGTTTATTTTGTATTGCAAACTAAAGCTCTTACTGATTCTAGTGAATTCTATTTACGGAAATTGCGCTGCATCGATACAGTTCCCCGGGAAACGGAGCTGAGGAAGTGTACGAGGCTGTTCGGCCCCCGGGCCCGCCCCTGGGAGTCGCTGGGTCGCACCAGACACGCCCCACTCTTCGAACATGATCGATACAGCTGCATCGGATAGCATGTTCCAGATGACCTGCATATCTAGGGCACAGATCTAGGTCACAGCCTCACAGCTAGGGGCGCGGGGCTCGTAGAGCTCCTACGTGTAATTATTTCTAGTTCGCTAGATTCTCGTTCTCAAATGAAAATGTATTTCAATTCATGGAATGTTAGACATCTTGTATGTCTTGTCATGCGTTTAGTTTTCACTTGAATAATTTTATGTCCATAATATTTTATGTGTATAAAATAAATTTATCGCTAACTCCTAACCTATGGCATGTAATTAAATTAACAGCCCACTTAAGTAGGTATGTCTGACGTGGCGTTAATGCCTACAATGCTTACGCTCTACCTACCCTAAACTATGTGCAGGCGTGACTATACCTTTGTATACGTAAAAAAGCATAATTCAGTTAGATTTGTACTGTATTAGGCAAGGAAAACACCAGTTTATGATTCCATTCCCGTCACAAATTTGCGAAGGTGTTCAAAATGGAAAACGAACTCTTATTCGTAATCTTATAACTTCATATTAAATGAGAGAAAAGATTATTTTATTAATAAGTCAATTACAAAATGTCACAATAAATCTAAATCACAATGTCAAAACTTAAAACTATAACCTACTCAGTCAAAAACACCGCCCTAAATAGTAGCTGGTGGGAAGGTACCCATCACACTGGCAGCGTTCGATCGTTGGATAGCCAACGAGATGTGCTGTCCCAGATACGACTCGGCGCGGGGGTCAGATCCGTTTCGTGTTAACCGCCGCCCCAGTTATATTAAATTAAAATTAAATGTATTTAATTTCAGGCACAGGTCCCATATTTTACAATACATACAGAATACATAGCAATAAATACATTCATACATTAAACGAAATAAGCTTAATGTTTACAGTGTTTTAACTTGTCATCATATTAAACATTTATTTATCAAAAATAATCAATGAATGAATTATTTACTCATACATTACTTTTGGTAAACCTATCACTACTAAAATATACTATGTTTTTCTCTCGGTCCCAGACCAGCATGGAAGAATAATACAATTTGACCGAATTATAAATTGAGTAATGACGGACGATTCTATCACACACGATTTTAAATGGTTTTTTTTTTTCTAGTTTGTGACACGAGAATACTTTGTGCCAGGGAAACGAAACGCTCTTAAAGTTCCAAAAAAAAACTAATGATTAAAAAGTCATTTGAATTATAACGGGACAACAGTACATATCATTACATACAAATTACTAAAAATAAATAACAACAAATAAGCTAAAATATAAAATAGAGTAAATATATTACAAATTTAAAGATATGAAGCACGGGTAGGAAAAGGAACTCTGTTAGAAAAAAATATGGAAAAAGGAAGAAATATTTGATCAAAATTATATACATCGATCCCGCATTTACATAAGTTACTATTTATCATATTGAGTTTCATCAAGTGGGAAGGGGTAAAAACATGACCCATTTGCATTTGGGCACGTATGTTAAAAACATAACAAGATTTTAAGGAAGATGCAGTAATTAAAATGGGATTATCTTTAATCATTAAATATATCAAATCACTTTTTTTCCATTTCATTATTTTGGAATTCATCGATGGAATTGTTACTTAAAATATTGAAAATTTCATTTATAGGGGCAAAGTGGGATGGTTTTAATAAATTGGACTTTAAAAGAGTACGAATTAACGCAAGTTTTGTATTTAAAGTAGAATAATCAATTTCTGATTCCTTTTGTATTAATGCACCACCATGCTAAGACTTTCAAATCCTTTTATGACTGCACTATGGGCAGCTCTATCGTACCCAACTTGAGTTTTAGGGGGTGAACGAGGGTTTTGAAATACTTTTTTTTTATATGACGTCCGGTTTGTAGAAATTTCCGGGGATTTGTTCAACGAAACGGGCTCGGAAACTAAAATATCAGCAAAGATTTAGCATTAGCAGGGTGGAGTTTTCTAGCCTCTATGTATGAGATGCAGCTATGGGCCATTGTATGTTTTTTTTTTTCTGTCGAATAATTTCTGGACATGCCTTATTAGTCGCGAAATGAAAGCCGCCACACATAACACATGAAGCAGAGTCGTCTACCTTGTCACACGATTCACCGAGGTGATCTTCAGCGCATTAAAAACATTTTGGTGTCTTAGCATTGCATTTTTGTATGACCATTTACAGCATCGAAAACATTGAATTGTTGGATAAACGTATATCTCTACAGGAAGAGCATTGTAACATACAAAGATTCTTTTCGGGAGAACTTGGCCATCGAAAGTTATTGCAACTGTCTGTGAGGGTTTTCAATAATTTGTTCCGTCGATATGCACTTTATAATTTTGCCGCCTTACTTTTGTTATATTGCCGCATCCTATCGGAGTGGAAATATTACTCTTAATTTCCTCTTCGTCCCTATCCGTTGGTATACCACGGACTAGTCCCATTCGTGTAACGTGAAATGTGGGGATAATTACTTTGAATTTGTGTATTTCCAAAAGATCGCTGCGTAGGAAATTATTAGCGTCATTAAATTTGGAAAAGGCAACGGCACAACGGTTTTATACCGATTCTTTTGACACTTCCAGGAATAATATTTTGAAATTGTTTTTTTCCAAAGAAATTCCCAAATGTAATTGGATGCAAAATTGTTCCGTCACTAGGAGTAGTTTCAATTTTTTTCACGTGAACTAAAAATGGGGCGACATTTGAGGGCAAATACTCGCTCCTTCCAACTTGACGAGATTAATTTTGTTGCTGAGTATTCTCTTGTTTTTCTTGTGAATGGACATCCTTCTGAGGAACATCCACAGAAGGTCCACCCTTGACACAGTCTTCTGAATAAGGGATCGAAGCTAAAGGCGTAATTTTTTTCATACATACATGCATACATAAATCACGCCTTTATCCCTTACGGGGTAGGCAGAACGTTTAACGCCGCGTAAAAGGCGCTTTCGCCACGTCTGACAAAAATTGAGAGCAATTTTAGATTGTAATTCCATTTTCGATATAAACGCTACGGAAACCCACGAGATTATGACACTTTTTCTGTACTAAGATCTAGAGCTCAGGTTTTGATGGAAGAGTGCTTTAAGAAATATATCACACGTATTGAGGACGACCTGGTACTTAGTCTGAAATCGTTCTGGCGCTATACTAAAAATAAGCGAGTGACAAATAATATTCCTACCCGGGTGTTTTATTTGAATGAAGAGGCACGCACTGGCAGTGGCATAGTTAATCTTTTCGCTAATTACTTTTCTTCAGTATACGATAGAGATACCAAGGTAGACTATGTACCTAATTTCTCTACCTCTAACTACTCTACTTATAACCTCAGAGTGCCTGAAGAAACTGTGCTATCAAGGCTAAAATCCGTCGATGTATCGAAGGGAGCTGGTCCGGACGGCATTCCTCCCATCTTTGTCAAATTGTGTGCCTCAGCTTTAGCGCAACCGCTTACACTGATTTTTGATAAATCATTAACAGAAGGTAATTTTCCGGTTAATAATAAAAATAATAGCAAAAATACACAAATTACAAAATATATAAACTTCATATAAGAAATAACTGCAATACCAGTCTATTCAAAAGTATTTACACCATTACAATTAAATTAAAATTTTCCACACAAGAAATTACGACCGCTCATTACGACGTTTCCCGCGCTTTTTTCATTAAACGATATTTTGAAGCAGTAGAAATTTGTGTTGCCAAGTAAGTCTAATCCCATAAATTATTTTCGTTCTACGCAGAAATACACCTACAACACCACCACTACCACTAACAAAAATAACTTATTTGAAAAACTGGTAATGAATCGCAGAGAAACGGTACGTAAATTCAAGTTAATTAAAAAATTAAAGTGTCACTTGTCAAATAACTGTCTGTGTCACTGTCATGATCATAGACTACTTAGGTTTTGAGTAGTAGAAAACCATACAACCTAAGAATTGAATTGAATTGAGTAGTAGAAAAGAAAACAAATTATTTGAACCTCTCGTTGCAGAGTCGTATACGTATGAGTATTCAAAAATAGTGATTTTTGGATTTCATATGCGAATGTTGCCCATTCGTATGCGAATTGAGAGCGGTTCAACAATACGACTCCTAGTCGGGTATTGTAACATCCTGTATATCCATTCTAATAAACACTTCAGCAAGCTGTAAGTGCAGCATTCAATTTTGCCAGAGACGTACTTCCATTTATAATTAAGATTTATACAATAGTCTTCAACGTATTCATAAAAGTCAAATGAAATGCTTGCCTTCTAGTTAACAATGGGCACGGTTCTAAATGAAACTTTCTAAATTAAAATATTCTAGGTGTTATGAAAATTCTGCGAATGAAATATTCTGTCCTTTGTTTATAAGTTTTTTTTTTAAAGGAACTCACGTAACACTTCAGCTAGAGTTTAACACAGGGACAGAACAGACATAATTGTCACATAACCATAACTTTCCATACAAAATATTAAACAAGTTTTCTTATTTATGGTTTTGTTATTTACGGGAAACGAACTATACGTAGTTGTGTTGTAATGAAATTTGCATTGGCATTTTTTTTTATTTGATCCTGGATCACGGATGCATAATCGCGCGTGATGATCTCGCAAGCTGGAATTCGCGAGCCGGATCTCGTGAGCCGGATATCACGAGCCGAATCTCTCCAGCTGGATCGCGCGTGCCAGATCTTGCGAATTGGATCTCGCGAACCGAACCTACCGGGTGTAAGGGACAGCGTCCCGCAAACTGATAGCGGTTGCTCAGTCTACGAAATTTATCAACTAACAGCAGTCTTTTTTCAGGAACTGAAAATAAAAATTGACAATTTGTATGGAAACTCTATTATTATTATTTTCACTTCCTGAAAAACAAATCCTGCTGATAGTTGTTCAGTTTCGCTGACTGAGCAACCCCTATCAGTTTGCGGGACGGTGTAAGGGATTACACCCTGTATATCTGTCGCGCTGGCTCGCGCTACGACTGGTCGTTTTCTCTGATTCTCTCGATTACGTCCAGTATTTTGTCAAAGTCCGGATTTTGATTAAAAAGCCGATTATATTATGATATATACGATACTACGGCTCGTATTTTTGAAGCGATCTTAAACTTAAGACCAATATTAAGTATTGATTTGACAGGCCAGTTTGTACTGAAATGACATTTCTGATACGAACTCAAACTCGCTGTCACTCTTGAGAGCTGATTACAAATACTACGGATATTAAATAAATTCCAAACAATCACAAATTTCACAAAAGTTGAGGTATGTAGTTTATAATACACTACAATAACCTATCATATTTGTTATATATGTTTCGGTACTTGATTATAAATTGTATGTACGTATGTACGAGTATGTACGTTATATAGTCCTTGTGCAATGTGGAAGTCCCTCACCGATGTGTATCATTTATAGTCCTTTACTGTGCTTATAAGTTACAAGTCTGATTCATTTGGATCCATTCCTAAAGAATGTAATTAAGTAGAAAATCTTTTACCTTGTTTTGGACGAAAGGTTGAAGCTGCTTTTCTCGGATTTAATTAAAACTTCTTTTCAAGACATGACTTTTTCCCAGTATGAACAAAAATATTATGTTATTGTTGTTCCTGGAAGAAAATAATTAACTACGTACCGTGAAAATAGCCGAAGAATGGAAAGCTACTTCGGAATTCTCCACATACACTCAAATAAGTCTTTGAATAAATAGATCAATATAATAAATAAAAAAGCTTCTATGCTGTACTGGGTGTGATAGAAACACATAGAATGTGCCAGCTGCATCTCGTCCCGGGCATGCATTAAAAATCTGCTAAGGGATTCGAGGGTTTAAGTATTGTAATTTAGGCGAAGGATAACCTGTGACTACAACTGACTCGAGTAAGCTTCAAAAAACGCTAAAACATTTACGTCTTGGAAACCGGTAGCAACTTTTAGTATGTTATTAACATGTTATTTTATCGAAAGAAGCCGTGATCCCAGCTGTCAAGTCCTTGGATCTTTTTATACATATCAAAATGGTATTATTTTTTATTTCAAAATTTTAATTATTTTTATACTAGCACGTTGGAGCTGGTCATATATGTATAAGGACACATACACATACATATAATTACGCCTTTATCCCTAATGGGGTAGGCAGAGCGTTAACGAAGAATAGACCTACTTACTTTGCCATTGCGACTTTGCCATTGCAAACTGTAAATGACTACCTGGATAGATATACAAATATATACGCTTGTTTTCTTGATTTGAGCCGCGCTTTTGATTGCGTTAATTACTAAATCCTGTGGATGAAGCGACACGGGTGCTCCTGTGGCATGCATTAATTTGTAAATAGCCTGGTATAGTGAACAGATTAATGTAGTTAAATAGCGTGATTCCTTCTCGAGCGAGTTTCGTTTGCAATGCGGAGTGGGGGGGGGACTAACATCCTAAACATCGTAAACGCTGCCTACTTCATCACGGATATAGGCGTGATTATACGTCGTATGTATGTAGATCAGTATAATTTTTTTTATATAATTTTCTTTTATTGCATGACTACATCAAACCCTCAAAAAAAAACTATTAATATTATGGCATAGGTACGAGGGGCAGCTGATATAAAATCAACTTTGTTAAAGAAAGTTTTGAAAATCGAACTGGCCATTGCAAAATCATATTCTATATTTATTCCTTTTTCAAAATTATGACGCTTATTTTTTTTTCGCTAGCTTTTGTTTTTTTGGCACGGCTTTGATTTCACCATGTCGAAAAAAAATTGCAAAATGATGAAATTTGAGCATCGAGCAGTGATTAAATTCCTAAGTAAAGAAGGAAATACGCCTACGCAGATCAGAGAGCGCATGTTAAAGGTGTTTGGTGATTCAAGTCCTTCTGAATTCGTCATAAAGTTTTGGTCGTGAGAGCCTGGAAGACGACACACGTAGTGGAAGGCCAATTTCTGCTGTTACCGCAGATAATGTTGAAAAGGTGAAGAACCTGATTCTTGCAGATCGGCGAATCAAGCAGTGGGAGATAGCCAGAGATGTGGGCATTAGCAAGGAACGAGTTCATGAAATTATTCACGAACATTTGGGCATGTCCAAGGTGAGCGCGCGTTGGGTCCCTAGAATGTTGACCCCCTTTGACAAACAAAGGCGAGTAGAATGTTGTCAGGCATTTCTAGACCTGGTCAAAGGTAAAGAAGAAGAGACTATCTCTCGAATTGTGACCTGTGATGAAACTTGGATTCGCCAGTGGGATCCGGAAAGCAAACAAGAGTCAATGCAATGGAAATTTAAAGGAGAAAAGCCGCCAAGGAAGTTCAAGGTTCGGCCGTCGGCTGGAAAACTAATGGCCACCGTATTTTGGGATGTCGAAGGGATTTTGATGATAGATTTTTTGCCTAAAAATACAACAATGAATGCTGAATATTATGCAAACTTACTTGACCAGCTTCGTGAACAAATCAAAGAAAAGCGGAGAGGCAAACTCAGCAAAGGTGTTCTTATTTTACAAGACAATGCTCCTGTACACACAGCCTTAACGGCGAGGTCAGCCCTGAGCAAAAACGGCTTCACAGAAATTAACCATCCACCTTATAGTCCAGATCTGGCGCTCTGTGACTATTTCTTATTCAAAGATTTAAAGAAAAAATTTAGGGGTCGCAGATTTTCGACGGACGAAGAAATTAAAGAGGCTGTGACTGACCATTTTGACGAGCAAAATAAAAATTACTATTACAACGGCATGATGTCACTTATTTGCAAATGTCATAAGTGTATTTCACTTGCAGGAGACTATATAGAAAAATAAAAAATAAACTAGCCATCAAAGTCTTTTCTTTCATAGTTAGGTAGATTACTTATCAGCCACCCCTCGTAGCTTGACGTATTAAACCACTAATGGTGGTTCGAAATTTATTCTAATTTGAGTATCGTTGCGCATCGTAGCACAATATCCCGGTTAAATGTAATTTATAGTTCAACTAGTGTTCCGCCCCGCGGGCTTACCACCGGCTAACAGAGCATTACCGTAGCAATGAGGTAATTTTTGAGATTCATTAATTCTGAAATCATTCTAATTTGAGTGTGTTTGAGTATCTTCGCCACATACAATCGTCGCGCATCTTAGGCTCGTACTTTCAAAGCTATCTCAAGATTGAGATCCATATTAAGTATGGATTTGACAGGCCATTTTGTGCTAAAATGACATTTCTGATACGAACTCAAACTGGCTGTCAGTCTCAAGTGTTCATTATACTTACGCGCCTTGTAGTTCCGCCCCGCGCGTTTACCGCCGGCTGAAATAGCATTACAGTGGGAATAAGGTATTTTCTGGCATTTAAATCAGCTTATTATTATACCATACCAGCCATAGTAAATCTGTATTAAACAAAATTAATAGTACAACCACAGATCAGGGTGCAACTCAAAATATTGGAGTATAGTATCTTCAAAGATTACTGCCCTTTGGTACCCTTTGGTTCACTGTGTACACTTGTCATATTGACTTTTTAACCAATTTAACCACTGTCACAGCTCGGACACTCCTAACTACAATGTAATTTTGGTCATACATCGACAGACGGAATGTTGCACTTGGCATGGGTTTGTGTGCGTGTTATAAGGGTTGACAAATATTGTTATACTGGTCATAATAATCACTTGATTATTCTGGTTCTTGATTAAACCAACGTTTTAAAGTAGTTTACTGTAACTGAATAGTTAGGTTGCATATATTCTATGAAGATACTACCGTCTCTCATCACTTAGGAATGTAAAAATGTTCCTATTGGAGTCATATCTTGCGGTAGAAAGACATCCGTACACGGAACAGTTCCTAACCATCTTTTGAACAAAAAACGTTATTATTTCCGTTACACTGGGAAACATGCGCACGCCATACCCACTAAGGGTACCCACAATGAGACCCACAATCCGGCGCGGAGTGTGACGTATATCGGTCTGGGGAGGGGAGGTGAATGTCCATTCTGTATGTAGTACTATTATATATTCTGTGCCACTGTTCAAGACGACCAAGAAGCAAATCGTCCTCAATTATTACAGTCCATAAAACAAAAGGTTTTACACAAAAAAATAACTTAAATCAAAATGATTCTACCTAGTATTATGTACATGCATATACGAGGGGCGGCTTATATAAAATCTACTTTGTTAAAGAAAGTTTTGAAAATCGAACTGGCCATTGCAAAATCATATTCTATATTTATTCCTTTTTCAAAATTATGACGCTTATTTTTTTTCGCTTGCTTTTGTTTTTTTGGCGCGGCTTTGATTTCACCATGTCGAAAGAAAATTGCAAAATGATGAAATTTGAGCATCGAGCAGTGATTAAATTCCTAAGTAAAGAAGGAAATACGCCTACGCAGATCAGAGAGCGCATGTTAAAGGTGTTTGGTGATTCAAGTCCTTCTGAATTCGTCATAAAGTTTTGGTCGAAGCAATTTAAACATGGCCGTGAGAGCCTGGAAGACGACACACGTAGTGGAAGGCCAATTTCTGCTGTTACCGCAGATAATGTTGAAAAGGTGAAGAACCTGATTCTTGCAGATCGGCGAATCAAGCAGTGGGAGATAGCCAGAGATGTGGGCATTAGCAAGGAACGAGTTCATGAAATTATTCACGAACATTTGGGCATGTCCACGGTGAGCGCGCGTTGGGTCCCTAGAACGTTGACCCCCTTTGACAAACAAAGGCGAGTAGAATGTTGTCAGGCATTTCTAGACCTGGTCAAAGGTAAAGAAGAAGAGATTATCTTTCGAATTGTGACCTGTGATGAAACTTGGATTCGCCAGTGGGATCCGGAAAGCAAACAAGAGTCAATGCAATGGAAATTTAAAGCAGAAAAGCCGTCAAGGAAGTTCAAGGTTCGGCCGTCGGCTGGAAAACTAATGGCCACCGTATTTTGGGATGTCGAAGGGATTTTGATGATAGATTATTTGCCTAAAAATACAACAATGAATGCTGAATGTTATGCAAACTTGCTTGACCAGCTTCGTGAACAAATCAAAGAAAAGCGGAGAGGCAAACTCAGCAAAGGTGTTCTGATTTTACAAGACAATGCTCCTGTACACACAGCCTTAACGGCGAGGTCAGCCCTGAGCAAAAACGGCTTCACAGAAATTAACCATCCACCTTATAGTCCAGATCTGGCTCCCTGTGACTATTTCTTATTCAAAGATTTAAAGAAAAAATTGAGGGGTCGCAGATTTTCGACGGACGAAGAAATGAAAGAGGCTGTGACTGACCATTTTGACGAGCAAAATAAAAATTACTATTATAACGGCATGATGTCACTTATTTGCAAATGTCATAAGTGTATTTCACTTGCAGGAGACTATATAGAAAAATAAAAAATAAACTAGCCATCCAAGTCTTTTCTTTCATAGTTAGGTAGATTACTTATCAGCCACCTCGTAGTTCGGTGCATGGTTGACTGATAGTGGTATAACAAGTCGAGCGTGTCCCTGCTTCCAAAGGCACGTTAAGCCGTTAGTCCTGGTTAGTATAATCGTGGTTAATATCGTAGTTGTTAGCGATGTCAGAGGTCATTGCTTTGCATTTGCGGCTTGAAAACTCTGATGAAACTTGGTTTAATTTTGATTTTGGTTCTGGACTCCAACTCTACTGACTCTGTACTGTACTATTGACTCCACGGGAAAATTCCGTCTTTATCGGAATACAATAAGAAATATATACATTTTAATCCCGTGGGGTCGATAGACTCGATACCCACTCGACAGAAGAAGAAGAATCCCGTGGGAGTGAAATATTTTCCCGAAGTGAAATAGTATATTAGTTACCATGGGGTGGGAAATATCTATTGCATGCAAGTATTTGTAATATTACGAGTATGCAATTGATGCTTATACCCGAGGTAATGTCGTCGATTCTCGCGACATAATCCTAATTCAAATCTTAGCTATTGCTGTCACTTTCTTGACTTTGACATAAGAACAGGATAGCAAATGAACACATGACTTTAAAATTCCTTATCTGACATCCTTATTTTTAGGCACGGTTTATTTTCATATAGGTTTATAATTTCTTAACTTGTGCACACCAATGGCCAGCGTTTCGAACAAAATCCGGATGACGTTTTCGTAAATTGCAATAAATATACACAAGGTGCTGCCGGCCAGTTCTCTTCGTTTGGCTCGAACTTGGCTTGGACACGCTACCGCGTGTCTAGATACAATTGCATTTCGAAATTCAATTTCGATTCCAGTAAATACGCGATTGGGAGAATAGAAGAAAAATTTAATGAAACTTTTAACTTTTATAAATAGTTTTTAATTTTGACTTCTAGCGAAATGACACTTCTTTGCTTAAATTTTATAAATGCCCTAGGGTTTTTATGGCATATAACAACCCAGCTTTTAGGGAAGCAATAAACACTTACAAAGCAATGGATATGTAAAGTAGCATATATATCCGTTTCCAGGGTACTAGATACAACCCGGCCAACATTTCATCAAAATCTATTTAGGAGTGATAGACCAACAAACAAACAAACATACATGTATGTATATATATGTTGGTCTATCACTCCTAAACGGATTTTGATGAAATGTTGGCCGGGTTGTATCTAGTACCCTGGAATATATATATATATATATATATGTTTGTTTGTTTGTTTATTACATATTATATTACACCTTTATCCCTAATGGGGCAGGCAGAGGTCGTTCCGCCAAGTCTGACAAAGTTTTGAGGGTTATTTAAGATAGATTTGTAGGTATATTGCTGTAGTGACAGGTTGTCAGCAAATCGCCTAAATTGCAATATACAGAAACCCTCGGACCCCTTAGCTGATTTTTACAGCATTCCCGGGAGAAATTGCGGCTGGCATAGTTTATGTTTTTCTCTCGCTCGCGGTCTAGCATGGAATAAACAAGCAAACAAACAGACTTTCGCATCTATAATATTAGTATAGATATTACTACGGCCGCCACTTACGTGGTAATTTTGCAAATTATGTGCATATGTTAAGAGCAAGCCGCGAATGTAGCAATTACAGCCACATATCACTCGGTAGAATATCTTTGGGTCCAAATGTCACTGGCGTAACTCTACTGCTATTTGAACAAGCAAGGAACAGTGAATCTATTGTGCCAACGTTTTATACACTGTTAATTACGTATAATTACGCCTATATCCCTAATGGGGTAAGCAGAGCGTAAACGACCTAAACAAAGATCGTTCCGCCATGTCTGACAAAGTTTTGAGGGTTATTTAAGATAGATTTGTACGTATGTTGCTGTAGTGACAGGTTGTCAGCCGGATCCCTTAGCTGGCTGTTACCACTGATTTGAGAAGTCGCTACCGCCCCCTAAAATGTTTTATGTGTTGTGTATGATGTATATAAAATCCCTGATGATACTATCAGTTAACGAAACCGGTAGGATTGAATTATATAAAATGCATACATACATACATATAATCACGCCTTAATCCCTAATGGGGTAGGCAGAGCGTAAACGACCTAAACAAAGGTCGTTCCGCCACGTCTGACAAAGTTTTGAGGGTTATTCAAGATGGATTTGTAAGGATATAAAATGAAACAAGTACAAATGTTTGAATAACAACATTATATTGCTAATCGATAAGGTACTAAATTATTTTAATTACTAGACCTTGATTCCGTTGGACCGGTTTTTCGATTCACTGCGTTATTAGTAAATTATGTTTTTTTCACTAATGGGGGCCACTTGGCTAGCACCTAAAATAAGGCGAAGTCGACTAATTGCATAAATAAATTATACATATTGGTGGTAGTAGTAGTATATGGAAGTAACAAGAATGTCATACAATAGAATGACCATTTCTTCCATGCTGGACTGGGAGAGATAGAAAAACATAGAATGTTCCAGCTGCCCTTCCTCCCGGGCATGCTGTTGAAGTCAGCAAAAGGGACTCGAGAGTTACAGTGTATTGTAATTTAGGCGATGGGTTGACAAGCTGTCACTAAAGCAATACATATTACAATCTAAAATTGCTCTCAATTTTTGTCAGACGTGGCGAAAGCGCCTTTTGCGAGGCGTTAAACGCTCTGCCTACCCCGTAAGGGATAAAAGCGTGATTTATGTATGTATGTAGAATGACCATTTAAATCGCAATGAGATATGCAAAACCGCGCTCTAGTTGTTTTGTTTTCGCGCGTGTTGAGACCCTGCGTCTATGTATCACAATCTGCTAACACGGAGGCGTGACGTGACGTGTCAGGACGTGGCGTGACGTGCCGTGACGGGACCCGACGTAACGTGCCACAGCGTCGCGCCCGTCCGCTGTCCGATCATCGCAGACACGCATGATTTATGCATGAAAAACTGATACAGCTTTTAATCTTCCACAGCAAATAGATTCGAATAATGAAACGCCCCTTTCTTTAATTACGTTTCGTTCTCTGATATAGTGAAAAGGAAATATGTACACCGTTCCCGTGGGAATATGGGAATAAGACACTTTCCCGAGGTACAAGGTAGCCTATGTTCATTTCACTATAATAGACAAATACAAAAGACTGTTTTTTATTTACTACTCATAACCCATCAGTAACGTTACATCAGAGACGATTCTACATACAACAGTTTCTCGAGAACATATCTTCGTATAGACATACATACATACAAACATATAATCACGCCTTGATCCCTAATGGGTAGGCAGAGCGTAAACGACGTAAGCATGCTAGGGAGGAAATGCAGCTGGCACATTCTATGTTTTTCTTTTGCTCCCAGTCCAGCATGGAAGACAAATTCGTATAGACAAATTGTATTAAAATCCGTCCTACCGTTCGGGAAAGAGCAACACGTAACCGAACAGAATTTTTTGAAGAAATGGTACGCCGTAGGCACTCGTAGCTAGAAGCTACGACGAGTTGCTGCTGCTACGGGCTACGTGCGAGCATGTTCGAAGTATGCGTCTAAATACGGCCAACGGCCAGTAATGTAGACGTTTCGATTGTCACTGTCTCAGCAGGTTGAGAAGACAGCAAGAGTCATTTTATACGGGACGAGAGGACCACAGGTAGGACCAATTTCTATTTACCTAGGGTCAACCCATCAGTGAATGAAAACTTAAGAAATTTTTAACTTTAATGCATATCTATAGATATCTACACTTATAAAAAGACTATTGCTGACTGACTGATTCATCATCGCAGATCCTAAACTAATAAAACTGTGACATTTTGACAGCAGGTTCCTTTTAGACGTAACCTTCGGATACGAAAGAATTTTATACCCCTCAAGGGGTAAAACGGGGGTTTGTAGTTTGCATGTAAGACCATAAATTTTAAAGTTACGATCATCTAATTTTGTGTTTATAGTTTGTAAAATGTAGCTTGGGTCGTATGACAGATGTCAAACACATACAGTTTTAAGGGAGTCTTTTTTGCACCTGTGATGTTATGATATTTACTGCCTGCTGTCATACGACCCGAGCTATATTTTACTAAGTATAGACTGCTGATAAAAAAATACTGAATACGTGTTTCAGGAATTTTGACATTTTTAACTCAAAAAGGGTGAAAAGATCGGTGGAAGTTTGTATGGGAATTCAGTCAGTTTTGAAGTAAGGATATACAAATTTTGTATTTAGACTAATGATCAAAAATTTATGGACACGTGTATCAGCGTCTTAGGATTTTCCTCCACAAACATTGTTAAACAATAGACTTTATAATAATAGTGAATAGTGATAACCGAACAACATAAATCCAACACTGATAGGACCTATCAGCATATATATGCTGCCTGTCCTCAAAATTATAATAATAATAAATAGGGGATGAAAGATTTACGTCCATTTGGAAGTTAGGATCTTCCAATTTGGGGCTTAAGGTGACGCGATGATACTAGCCAAGTGGTGCCCCCGTCAGTAAAAAAAATCATAATTCACTACAAACGCAGTGACACGAAAAACCGGTCCAACAGAATCAAGTTCTAGTAATTAAGATAATTTAGAACCTTATAAATAAGCGATTCATAGTTCATTGTAGTAACAGGAAGAAAAATTGTCGTTGGTGGCCGTTATTCGCAACAGACAGAGATTATTATTATTAGATTTTTAGAGTGGCGTTGTATGTGACAGGTCGAATTATTCTCTATTACGGCCAAGTCACATGAAATGGACCTTATTGAAGAGGTAAGAATTATCCAAATGTTTATTATAATAAACCCTAGACTTGGCTCCCTTTTTAGATCCCACATTTTTTTGTGCGTTTCACGCACCAAGACCACCATGAACTTGGCTTTCACTTTTACATTTATGTTTTTGATGGGATAACTGTTACTTGAGTCTGTTCGACCGAATTTTTGATTCATTGTGTTTTAGTAAGTTATGATTTTTTAACTGATGGGGGCACGCAACACTGACTTAACCGGGACCTTAATATATACATACATACATATAATCACGCCTTTACTTCTAATGGGGTAGGCAGAGCGTAAACGACCTAAACAAAGGCGGTTCGGCCACGTCTGACAAGGTTTTCAGGGTTATTTATGATAGTTTTGTAGGTATATTGCCATAGTGACAGGTTGTCAGCCTATCGCCTAAATTGCAATATACTGAAACTCTCGGATCCGTTAGCTGGTTGTTACAGCATGCCCGGAAGGAAATGCAGCTAGAACATTCTGTTTTTCTCTCGCTCCCAGGCCAGCATGGTAGGATACCTCATAATCGTAATACTTCTGTGTGTATGATTGTGTAGAACCAGGTAGTACTTAACTGTTCCAAGCTCCTGTATCGCACTTTGTATTCCTCGTCGCAGATCTGTATCTTTACATTTAGACCGTTTTACGATGACCGTAAAAAACGTGCGCGACTCACTACGCTATCTGGTCACGGGAAGACGTGATCTGGTCACGTGGCGTAGTTGACAAAGGCTGGTATTTATAAAGCGATCTCAAGTGCTGTTTATCAAACGGGCCTTAATGAGTATTTTGGTGGATTCATCACGTCAACGTATTGAAAGTCTAGCTAGTCTATAAAGATTTAATAATACATAACAATGAAGTTGTACCCGGCGATGATAGGCGTAAGTTAATACGGGGGGTAAAGGACAGCGTCCCGCAAACTGATACTGATTGCTTAGTCAACCAAACTGAACAACTATCACCGGAAAATTCTTTCAGGATATGAAAAATAAAATTCTACCTTACCATACAAAATTACCACTTCTATCGGACAATTTGTAAAAAAAAACCTGCTGATAGTTGTTCAGTTTCGTTGACTAATTAACTCCTATCAGTTTGCGAGACGCCGTCCCTTACACCCCGCATAATCTAATAAATATGACTCACCACACAAATTATAATTCCTTTTTCGGAATTAAAGTTTAATTACAGTCTAAGCCAGTACTGTCCGGGGCGTATCCTCGTCGGCACGGGCAGGTTCTCAGTGGGCCCGACGGCCGCGACCGCTGGGCACCGGTCGTACAGGAACTTATCGCAGTAGTAGTGGATGTCCGCTGCGCGCACGCAGTCGATCTCACTCAACTTGTGCACCAGCGACGGACGCCGCCCGTTGTACAGCGTCCACCTGCCCAGGTCGATGCACGTCGCCGTCACCCCCTCCAGCTTCGTAAGCAGCCGCGTCTTAGCCGCGTGCTTCGCCCGGTCCACCTCGTTTTTCGTTATCGTCGAACACATGTTCATCAACTCGCCCTGTATGTTGTAAAATAGACAGTTCTGCTCCAAGTTGTTCGCCAGCATTTGAATGCCCCAAAGGCCGGTGTCCTTATACTTGATGTAAAAGGAGCGGTACGCGTAGGCCTGGTCGGCGAAGAAGCTGGCGCGCGCGACGTGTTGCGCGGGCAGAAAGCCGCCGGGTTGCGTGCGCTCCCAGCCGCCGATGTGCGCCGCCGCCACCTCCATCGCCCAGCTGCTCGAGTCGCACAGGCACGGCGCCTCGAAAGCGATCGCAGTATTGCAGTACGGCAACGAGTCGTCTCTGAACCGTATGTCCCCAGACGTGAAGCGGTACACGTCGTCCGTGCACTTCGCTGGCTCCAGCTTCAGCAGGTAGCACTGTGCGAGGTCGACGAGCTGCTCGTGGCACACTCCGCCGACGGCTGCCAGCACCGTGCGCGTCGGGTCGAAGAATTGTTTTATATAGTTTCGTATACTCCGCTCGGTAAAGAAATTCAAGTTATTACTGGGCCCCATGACGGAACGACCTAGCGGTGTGCCCATAAATGCGGCTCCGTGTAAGTAATCCCACATGACGTCGTTAGGGTCCTTGTCCTTTTCTTTCATCTCCCGTAAAACGACATTCTTCTGGTATTCCATCTCTAGGTCGTTTAACTCGTTGCAAAAGACGCAATCTGCGAGAATGTCTACTACTAAGCAGATATCTTCGGAGAGGCACTCGGCGTAGAATCCGACGAGCTCTCGTGAGGTGAAGCACTTGAAACGCGCGCCTATGCTGGCCATTGTGTTCTGGAGGGCTGGCGCGGGACGAGCGCAGGTGCTCCTGAACGCCAGGTGCTCGAAAAAGTGCGCGATGCCGTTTTCGTACTTAGCCTCGTACCGGGAGCCACCGTCCATGAACAGCCCGATGCACAGGTGGTCAACCCCCACGCGCTCCTCGGAGGCCACCGTCAGACCATTCGCCATCTGCGTATAGTTGGCCTCGGGATTCAAGTTCAGGAAGTCGAAGAATGCCTTAGGGTAGCTGAATCGCACGCTTTGGGCCAAGGGTTTCCAAGCCAACTTTAGCAGATTTGATGTTCGAATCATTGTTGAGAACTATTAGATAACAATGCTTGAATTTTCTCTGAATAGGATTAGAGGCTGCTCAGATCAATACAAGTGATTCTATTACTCAGCAGCGTAAACATAAACCAAGGCGTAAACCATGCGTAAACATTGCAATTGGTGTAAACATATCAGAAATTCTTCATATTTCAGTTTTCAAAGTCAAAAAACTGAATGGTGAAGACGAAACACGGATGAAACCTCAGAACATAAACTCTTGTAAGTTTGTAATTTGTTATAAAAAGTAAGGCCGTTTGTTCATTTAACTTTTGAAGTTTCACTTAGTGATGTTCCTTCGCGATACCAGTTCGTTTAGATATTACTAATATCGTAGTTAGAATAGAAAAAAAAAATATCATTTTTTTTGCTAAAGAATCCAATATTTCTGGCCGAAATTATATTAATTCTACCAGTCGAAAATTACGTCTAGATAAAAAAAATCAAAAGAAAATTGAGCCAGTTTGTTCCACTGATTAATAATGCACACCAAACCGTCCCTTTGGGACTTTTGAACGGCTGTTAATGTTTCCGGCGTAGGTTTGATTCTGCCCTTTACCAAAAAGCCAGCGCCTATTTCAGAATCAAAAGGTTATAACTTCATTCGCAAAATCATCCCGTCGTTACTTCTCCAGCGAATAGTGCGGAAATGGAGGTCAATCCAGGGGTGTGTCTAATTTAACGGATAACATTAAGACGAAACAATTTTCTAAATATAAAACCTGCATTAATTAAGACATTATTTTATAGTTTTGTAGTTCTTTTGTTATTTAAATTTTAAATACGAATTCTGCCCCAGACATAATATAATATCGTGACCTACAGTTTGTGGAGCCCTGGTCTATCCCTGTTCTATCTCCAGAGAAATAGAACAACTTTCTCGAGAAATAATAGGAAATGAAAAAAATATTACTTCCCCGCACAAAATAACCGCTTCAAACGGACTATGTGTTACGGGGAAGCCATTTACTTTTTTCTGTTCATGATTTTTTCCCTGAAATTTGACCAACATTTGACTGAGCATCGCATATCAGTTTGCGTACTGACAAAAAAAATACCTCAATTTATATCAGCTTGTTACAAAATATGAGGTGGAATTTATTAACAGGTGACGAATACTTCCCACCCATCACTAAAGCCTCGTTTACATTACTTGGTGCGAGTCAGCCTGCTAGTCGGGATAGACTGAAGCTGCAGTGCTGCAGCTCGTACCTCATACTCCGTCAAAACTTTTATTTTACATGGAAATAAAACAAATAAAACAGTCGTATATTATTCTATTTATTTTAACTTTTCTTAACAACTTTCGTTTCTTACGTCGGGTTTTGCTTGTGAGAGCCTATTTGGAAAAAAATATAACCCTGCCTTGGGTTCCATTGAGGTTTCTCACTTGTCAGCAGCAAAGAACGAATGGCAACAATCTTGTTCTGATGAACTCCCAAGATCAACCATTACCCAAAGAGGATGGGACGAACCACTCTGCAAAAAACTCAAAGAAGTTTTGCTAAATGACAGCCAAAATTTAACAGATCGAGCACGTTTGTTAGCAGTATCCGAAAAAGAGTCAGGCTATCGGTTTCAGGCCCTACCATCTCCGTGCCTGGGTACTCTCTTAGACAACACTACTCTCTCGTTGGCTGTAGGTCTACGTTTGGGAGTTAAAACTAATCAACCTCATTTATGTCACTGTTACCAATCAGTATCCGAACTGGGACATCATTGCTTGTTATGCCAAAGGAGTGCGGGGCGAATTTCTCGGCATTCTTCGGTCAATTATGTTATCAAGAGAGCGGATCTGTCGGTGTTCCATCAGTCCTGGAGCCAAATGGCATTATAAGATCGGACGACAAAAGACTCGACGGGATGATTCTAGTCCCTTGGAGTCAGGGAAAATGTTTAGTGTGAGAAACTACACGCGTAGAGACGCTGGCGCCGTCTCACGTCCACACAACTTCCAATTCTCCAGGGGCTGCGGCAGCGTCGGCTGAACTGGGTAAGAACTGGAGAAAGTACCAGGACATAGGTGACGGTTACATTTTCCTTCCAATTGCCTTGGAAACAATGGGATTGTGGGGCCCTAGTGCCCGTTAATTTTTTTACCAGATTTCAACGACCCGCATCGAGGCAACGTCAGACCCAAGGGCAGGCAGCTTTTTTGCACAGCGTCTAAGCTTGGCTGTGCAAAGGGGAAACGCAGCTAGCCTTCTGGGAATGTTGCCCCGATGCGGAGATCTAGAAGATATGTTTTTTTAAATGTAATAAATAAATCAAATAAAAATCTGTAATGTTCTTTGTTCTCTTTTTTGTTCTTTCCACAACTCTCGCCCGTTTTCAGGCGTTACATCAACACACGCTTCAGTTAATAATGTTGAAATTATATTTGCAGTGAAAGGAGGCATAGTGTTTCGTAACCTGTCCTTTAACGTATGCTACATACTAGCAGTGATATGGGGGAATCCTGAAAACAACATTTCCATGTTCTAGTTCTATTTCATCAATAACATACCTTTTCTGTTGTTTTTTTAGTTTTTTAATATTCTTACTAACTCTTCCTTTAATTTCTTGCTTTTTGTTGGCATTTTATTTATTTATCGTGTATTGTCGACAAAAATAATCGAAGGCTCAGCGACAACAGCATACAGGGTGTAAGGGACAGCGTCCCGAAAAACTGATTGGGGTTGTTCAGTAAACGAAACTGAACGACTTTCACCGGGAAATACTTTTCTGATGGAAAGAAAACTATTGCTGGTTTGTTTGTAGACGATTTCATAATAATTTCAAACAATAAGTGTGAAACAGATTCTTTAATAAAAACTATGAGTCAAAGATTTAAAATAAAGAATCTTGGTGTCAGACTGTATATAGGGATGAGAATCAATATTGATGAGAGTTTCCATGTAATCACATTAGATCAGCAGCATCATATGGGGTGCAAGAGACAGCGTCCCGCAGACTGATAGGAGTTGTTCAGTTAACGAAACTAAACAACTATCACCAGGAAATTCTTTCAAGAAATTTTAAAGAAAATGCTTTTCCATACAAACTGTCTGATCGAGGTAGTCATTTTGTATAGGCAATTTTTATTTTCATCGTCTTAAATATTTTCCTGGTGAATGTTGTTCAGTTTAGTTGACTTAGCAACTCCGATCAGTTTGCGGGACGCTGTCCTTTACACCCGGTTTTGAACAGTTGCTTAAAAAGTTCGATATGTGTGTTCTGATTGTAAGAGTACAGATACTCCTATAAAGTGCAAATGTAGAAATGTCTAGTACCTACTTGTGATAGTAAATTGCCTTATCAGAAACTTACAGGCAGTCTGATGTATTTGGCTGTTCTGACAAAAAATACTCAGTGAATTATCTCAGCCAGTTTAATAATTATTATTCACATATTCACTGGCATTCTGCAAAAAGAATTTTAAAATATTTGCCAAAAACAAAAGTTTATTTATTGTCTCTGATGTTCGGTGATGCCCTTGACAGAAGGTCCTATACCGGTTTTTGCTTTGTAAAATCTGGGTATTGCATTTCTTGGAAAATCAAAAAGTAGAGAACAGTTGCCTTAAGTAGTGTGTCAAACGGTTGTCATGAACCTATTTATTTACAGAACCTAAAGTCTGAAGTTACTGGATACTAAATAAAATTGAATTGAACAATGACTGTTTGAGCGCATTGAAGCTAGCAAATAATCACCAATCTCATAAACGCTCTAAAAACATTATTGTGAGATATAATTTAATTCGACATGTAATTAATAATAATGGTATAGTTGAAATAATATATTTGCCAACGGACCTAATGCCCGCTGACTTTTAACTAAGGGATTGCCAGCTGTTAAACACCACAGATTTATGAGATAACACATGGCGTTGTTCAAAAAATAATTTAATTATGTTTACTATTTAAGAATTATAGTATTAGGATTATTTTTGATTTTGATATAGTGGGGGAGTCGGAAATGTGGTTCCTACCGCCATCAATTGTACCAAAGTTGTAGGTTCATGTGTGGTCTATGAACATAAGCGTTTTGCATAAACTTATTCAGTTGTTCGTAAACCGTCAACTCATCTTTTATTTATAATTCAGTCGCGCCTTTATCCTTGCGAGGTAGACCGAGCGTAAAACGCCTAGTAGACCGTAAAAGGCGTTTTCGCCACGTCTGACGAATATTGATTGCAACTTTAGATGGAACATCTTATATAAACAAGTTAAAACCGATCACATCATACATACTAAAGAAAGGAAGATGGATAAAAAGTACTGAAGAGCAGTTAATACTGTTATAAATAAGAGTATTCTCCTATTTTTCCTCGCATTGATGCTCGCCCACAAATTCCCAAATTAGTTTGAAATTCTCCTCATTTTAAGAATTATCCCATGCATTAAAATCCCTCCTCGCAAGGAAAAAGGCAGCAACTCGCATCACATGTCCCCATAGACAGGACAGGCGAGTCGCGCTACAAACATGCGAGTACAAAGTGGCGAGTAGCTGTTGTAGCTCGGACCGTGTAAACGAGGCATAAGGCAACTGTCAAAAAGAAAATAAACCGGCAGACGAAGTAGTGCAAGTTTTTCAGTGTCGTGTCATCCTGTCATCCATGGTTTCAGTTTGCGGGACATCGTCCAAAAAACGCTAGTTGATCAATTACTCAGTGCACCGGCACACTGAGTCACAGAGAACCTTACACTGAGTAATTAATCAACACTGTCCCAGCCTGCAGTACTCGTACTTATCCGTGTGTCAGTGTGTATCCGTGTGTAGCCTATAAAGCGGCAAGAATACGGTATCTCACTTAGTTCACGCACCCGTTTACACCGCACTAAAATATGAAGAAAGCGAAGCGGCACAAAATAAAGGATTCGCGTAAAACTCCGGGATACCAGCGTTCAGGCGACATAACACTTTGAACCAAAATAATAAGACTCTATTTTCACTGCCAGGTGTTTAATTATAATAATCTTGTCGGATGTTTATTTCAAGATGTTATCTGTTGTATCATAAGATTTATCTACTTTAGTAAGTACCTGTCTTTCTTCCTCTTCAAATTGCTTACAATTAAATGTACCTAAATAATAAAATGCTTCCGTGCTCCCATGCTTCGGTAGATGAATGAAAGAAAAGATGAAAGGAAAGATGTTCAGCCAACAAAATTGAATAAATTTCAAGTTTTTTTTTTTTTTTTCAAGGAATATAATTTCCCAATACAAAGTTACCATTCCAATCAGATAATTTGTATGGGTAAAAACTACAAGCGGAAAACTAGTGTATAAATATTTGATAAACGTCGCCGCATTATATTTTCCCGGATATACTGAAAGCAGTAATACCGCGATAGACCGTCTTGGAGTATGTTTGCGCAAAAATATTTTGGAATTGAACGACTTGACGACTCAAATGTTTAGAGAACACTACAGCTTGCGATATATACATACATAAATCACGCCTTTATCCCTTACGGGGTAGGCAGAGCGTTTATATATGAGGGTATCCTCAAATAAACTGCATAACTGTATAGGCCTGGTAAAGCATCATGCGATATTGTATTGTATTGTGTCATGAATAAATGTTTTTCTATTCTATTTTCTATTTCTATTCTATATAAGAAATATTGTTTCTGCTGCATCTGCTGGTTTTGAGAATTTCACGAAGTATTATTGGGTTTATGACTTTTTCCCGACATTGAAAAATTCCGGAGATCATACAAATTCCGTTCCGTTTAACGTTTAACGTAGCTTTTCGAAGTAAAAGACAAAGATAAATTTCAAAGTCAGGCCTATAGTTTTTCGTAGAATCGTAGTCAGCACAGATAATATCTTTTCAAAATAACAGGGTTGAGTCGAAGGTAGCATAATATTGTATAAATTGTGTTTGTGTGTCATTCACACGCACACACACTTGCCCTGAATATTTTTCCCATTACAAAAGGATAATTTCCGAAAGGGAAATAACCAATGGTGTTCCTGCATGTTTGCGGTAAAAACAAACATAAATGTTTATCCAGGTTTAATAATAATTATTATTTGAACCTCTTTGAAACAAATAACTTCTTTATATTACCAAACGTAAGAAAGAGAAAATATACGTAATTACAAAAGACCCTACCCTACACCCTATATTTTTCATCGAAGTATAAATATATACCATTTACTTTTCCATACATACATATAATCACGCCTATATCCCTAACGGGGTAGGCAGAGCGTAAACGACCTAAACAAAGGCCGTTCCGCCACGTCTGACAAAGTTTTGAGGGTTATTTAAGATAGATTTGTAAGTATATTGCTGTAGTGACAGGTTGTCAGCCCATCGCCTAAATTACAATATACTAAAATCCTCAGATCCCTTAGCTGGTTTTTATAGCATGCTCGGGAGGAAATGCAGCTGGCACATTCTATGTTTTTCTCTCACTCCCAGTCCAGCATTACTTTTCCAATTTGATATATTTCGGAAAGTAACTACTACCATTGATACTACATTTGCGTATATCATAATATTTTATCACTAAATGACGAACAAGTGTTATTCATACTGATAAATCTGCCTCCAACTGCCTCCGTGGTCTAGTGGCTAGTGCCATGGACTCCCGATCCGGAGGTCCTGGGTTCGATTCCCAGGGGGGAAACGCAAAGTTGATATTTGAGAATTTATCACTTTGTGATTTTTTCCCCAGTTTGGTTAGGACATTGCAGGCTGAATCACCTGATTGTCCGAAAAGAAAAAGATTTCGTGCTTCGGAGGGCACGTTAAGCCGTCGGTCCCGGTTGCTGTCTTTGATAGTGGTCGTTACTCAAACCACGTCAGAGGCCTGATAGTTGTGCTACCAGGCGGTTTAAAAACTCTGACACTAGGGTTCATCGGGTCCATAGACTCGATACCCGCTCGACAGAAGAAGAAGACTGATAAATCAACGACTACTTACTTGTTTGTTAAACGGAATAGTCGAAAATCACACATGGCGGGCGGTGTTGTGTGATTTTCACTCTCCATAAAGAAGTCTCGCGTAAAGAGTCGAAACGTAGAGGTCTAACACCTCCGTTGGACAAACAAGTGAGTAGTCGTTAATTTATCAGTATATCATAATATCACTTGACCTTGCGAATTTAGGATGCTCTACCGATGGTGTAGCGGATACGGCCGCTGCTCCTGAGCGGGAGGTCGTGGTTCGAATCCCACCACGTAGGTCAACAATGTTTTCTTTTGGTTTTCGAATTGTATAACGTTCATTTATTCGTTGCTCCCGGTTAATATCGTTTAATACCGTAGATATTAGTCGTTAAGCCATGTCAGAGGCCAATGCTAAAAATTGGCGGCTTGCCCGTGAGATACGGGATCAGGCTAGGGAGATGATGTTTTCCCTTACGTGTGTATTCAATGAGAAAATTAAGCGACGTTGACGTAAACCAATCTTCAAAATAAAATTTGTTGACCAAACTTTAGGGTGCCTCTCTTAGAGGCCGTGTTGCTCTAATGTGCCTACCATGAAACTGAACAACTTTCCTCAAAGATCAAATACAAAAAAGTGGACCGAATATATATCGAAATCGAGCTGCGGGCTGACATCATATGGGAGGGCAAATTTTTCACACCTAAAGTACTTACAGCTTGCTCAGCAATTTTTTTTACACTCTGAATAACGTGAAGATACCTCACTTAAACCGCTTAATAGCACAGCTAATTGGCCTCTGACATGGTTTGTAACGACCACTATCAAAAACAAAACCGACGGCTTGCCCTATGAAGCACGGAATCCTTATACTTTTTGGATAATCAGGTGATTCAGCCTGCAATGTCCTAACCAAACTGGGGAAAAACTCAAAGAGTTATAAATTCACAAATATCAACTTTGTGTTCCCCCCTGGGAATTGATTTCCAGGACCTCCGGATCGTAAGACCATGGCTCTGACCCCTAGACCACTAAGGCAGTTACGGATCCCTTGATTAATACCTTACCTGCTGTGGGTAATTGGTGGACCGGGGGTGGATGATTTATACATACATACATACATAAAATCACGCCTTTATCCCTTACGGGGTAGGCAGAGCGTAAAACGCCTCGTAACAGGCGCTTTCGCCACGTCTGACAGAAATTGAGGGCAAATTTTAGATTGTAATGATTTGTATTGCTGTAGTGACAGGTTGTCAGCCCATCGCCTAAATTACAATACACTGTACCAATACCCTCGAATCCCTTTTGCTGACTTCTACAGAATGCCCGGGAGGAAGGGCAGCTGGAACATTCTATGTTTTTCTATCACTCCCAGTCCAGCATGGAAGATTTATGCTTGTGATATGTTATGGTGTTCCATCACTTTCGATATAAAATATGAGGTACACATGTTTTCATTCCGTATAAGTATTAATCAGAAATATGAAAGAATCATTTTACCAAAATGGATTTATTATTTATTACCGCCTTCCACGGCATTATAGAACTTATCTGGCAAGACCCACGTACTAAAAGGTAACAATCTTTTTCAATATAATTAATTATGTTACAGCTATTTCCTCAATAAGAAAAATATCTATAAGTGAATAAAAACGCAGAAATCCAAGAATAGTTAAGCTGCCGGGGGTGGCAAGGCTCAGGACTGGCAGACTTGCTTCTAATTTCCAGACACTGGATTTCCAGCAAATTAAAAAGCAACTTCGCCGCTACCACAGAGTAACTATAATACTACCCGCTACTGGTGCGGTTATTTCAAACACGTCGGCACATACTTAGGCTCGTATTTATAATCCTCACTTGAGATTGACAGCCAGTTTTAGTTCGGATCAGTAATGTAATTTCAGTACAAAATGGCTAGTCAAATCCATACTTAATATTGCTCTCAATCTTGAGATAGCTTTACAAATACGAGCCTTAATTGCCCTGTACTACTAACTTTGTTTGTTTCACGCTACTTACGAGTACACCCTAATTGCTGGCAACATTGAAGTTTGTAAATAACTAGCTGCTCGGAATTCGAATCTGGGTATTGGGTATCGGTGGCTTAATGAGTCGCCTGGTATGTTTTATTCCCGCTGTAAAAAGTATTAAAACATTGCACTAATTACTGAGCTACAAATATTACCTATAAAATTTTAATCTTGTTTATTCAGTGAAGTTAGTTCATAAAAGCTATAATTATTTGGTTGCGATGTCGTCTTTGAAAAATATCAACAATCCTTCAAACTCATAGGCACTTTGTGTATAGCGTGATAATGAAACCTGATGACCTCCGACTCCACCACAGATATGTTTAATTCCATTAGTAGGAAAAGCGATTTTGATCTTATTAGGGATTGTGCAATTCCTCTTCCTTAACGCTAACTTACGCTTGTATAATACTTCAAAGAGTAGCACCCTTAAATGATTGTAACAAGGAAGAGAAGAGAGGTTAAGAAAAGACTTAATTAAACGTTCCACAGGCCCGTTGAAAATGCCAACAAAGCCCCTCGACCCGCCCCTCTTTCATTTTTATGAATGGATAGCTGCATTTTAATCATAAACTGTAGGCAGTTTATTACGTATAGCGATATCAGAGTATTTAAGCCACCAAATTAAAATAATACACACTTATAGAGCTCGTATGTGTTGTGTAACAACCACTAACAGTATCACAGGCAGTGACCGACAAACAAGAGTGATTCATCATGAAAATATTTGAAATTAATAATTCCTAAGCTTAACTTCGTGCCCCGCCGTGGGAATTGAACCTACTACCTCCGGATCCCTAGCCCATGGCTCAGACCACTAGACTCTATTACTACAGTGCAGGGCGATCCATTTACTTTTAAAGGGCATATATTATTTAATCATAGGCTAATAATAATGTGGATCCCATCATAAAAAAACATTGCACATTTAGATTTAATAACCGAGTGTAAAATATAGAAGTTATTATTTGAGTAGCCAATATTTACCACTGAGCATATAATCACTACGTTTTAATATTAACTGGCGAGTGACGTCATGGCTCAAAGCGTTTTGACATTTCATAAAAAGTGGCTTGTTTGACTAGCAGGCAAATAACGTAATTGGCATGTTGACTGGGTGGCTAAAAAAAGTGTCAAACGTTTATACTTCAAACTGATGTTTTTTTTTTCAATTCGTCCCAAACTGATGGCTAAAATACTGTAAATCATGTTCATTATTAAAAAAAATACACATTTAAATTTAATAGTCGAGTTAAAAATATTGAAGTTATTGATTTGAGTACTCAATATTTACTGGGTAGTAACGTCATAACCACGTATTTTCATACAAAAAAGCGTTTTTGACATTTCATAAAAACTTGCTGATATGACTAGGCTTTATAGCGTAATACATACATACATAACATCACGCCCCTTTCCCGGAGGAGTAGGCAGAGATCACATCCATCCACTTGCTACGGTGCTTGCAAACTTCTTTCGATTCATCTACATTCATCAATCTTTTCATGCACGTTAATCGGCTTAGGGTACTCTCCTGACCTGACTTTTCTCTAGAACGTCCCCGATTTGGTCGCGGTACATTCGTCGGGGTCTTTCCCTTCTAACGTTCCCAGCGTAATACAGATTAAATTATTTTCGTATTTTATAGCATTGGCGGTACCGCAGCCAATCTACCACAGTACCGCGGATGACCATCGAACGGGTCGTTACTTACAAACTGCCAAAAACAATACCATCGGCGCGGCATACATACATATAATCACGCCTTTTTCCCGAATGGGGTAGGCAGATCGTAATCGACCTAAACAAAGGTCGTTCCGCTACGTCTGACGAAATTTTGAGGGTTATTTAAGATAGATTTGTAAGTATATTGCTGTAGTGACAGGTTGTCGCCTAAATTACAATATACTGAGACCCTCGGACCCCTTAGCTGGTTTTTAAAGCATGCCCGGAAGGAAATGCAGCTGGCACATTATATGTTTTTTTTCTCGCTACCAGTCTAGCATGGAAGAATTAGCAATACCATCGGCAGTGCATTTAACAGTTAATTTTTAAAAGCTTTGCACTAAAATGCTGTAAGCCAGAATCGGAATGCTAAATTGGATTTGCCAAAAGCTTTTTGGTCGGTGCCTGTTTGTGAATTTTAAATTCGAGTTTTGTTAAAAATATTCCAACAAATACATACAATTCTTAGCATTGTGTTAAAATTTAACGTTATTCTTTCGCCAGAAGATTAAACAATATACTACGAGTAGTACGCACTCACAGGTCATCAAACATACAATAATGTTAAACCAAGTAGCTATTCGTATTGTATTGTATTTGTGTTTATTTATTATCATTTCACAATGGCGGATGGCCATAGTCTAACGACTTGGACACTTGCCCGAACAGCACAAAAAGGATAACACAAGTAAAGTAAAATATAATACACTTTGCTTATGAAACTCAGGTCGAAATATGAGTACATTACCTATGTAGGGTGTAAGGGACGATGTCCCGCAAACTGAAAGGGGTTGCTCAGTCAACAAACCACCCTACCAAAATTTAAAAATTATCATCCCCATACAAATAGTTTGATCGAAGGGGCTTTCAAACTATTTTCAAGTTCTAAATTAAATCTTATGTGTATGGTGTCTAGTTTAATTCCATGCTGGCCTGGGAGCGAGAGAAAAACATAGAATGTGCCAGCTGAATTTCCCCCCGGGCATGCTGTAAAAATCAGGGATTTTATACATTTCAGGGACATTATATTGCAATTTAGGCGATGGGCTGACAACCTGCCACTACAGCAGTAACTGCCTCCGTGGTCTTGTGGCTAGTGCCATGGACTGGAGGTCCTGGGTTCGATTCCCAGGGGGAAACACAAAGTTGATATTTGAGAATTTATCACTTTGTGAATTTTTCGCCAGTTTGGTTAGGACATTGCAGGCTGAATCACCTGATTGTCCGAAAAAAAAAAAGATTTCGAGCTTCGGAGGGCACGTTAAACCGTCGGTCCCGGTCGCTGTCTTTGATAGTGGTCGTTACTCAAACCACGTTAGAGGCCTGATAGTTGTGCTACTAGGCGGTTTAAAAACTCTGACACCAGGGTTCATCGGGTCGATACCCACTCGAAAGAAGAAGAAGCACACAAATCTATATATAATACCTACAAATCTATGTTAAATAACCCTCAAAACTTTGTCAGACGTGGCGGAACGCCCTTTATCTAGGTAATCCTTTAGGTAGGAATAAATGAATTCATTGACAATTAACTGCCCCAGTTGCACAAATAAACAAATCTGAATGTCAGTAAAAATATATCTATTATTACTTTTTAAATGTGATTTAATTTTTTTGTAATTGATGAATTTAGTGACGTGTAAATTTTTATTTATTAATAAATGATTGAATTGAAACTGTTTAAGCTCTGCTTACCCCATTAGGGATAAATGCGTGGTTATATGTATGTATGTGTCTAGCAAAACAAACCACCTCAGTTTGCGTGTCACCGTTACTTACACCCTGTATGGCGGTGAAGAAAACCCGCACTAAGCTCGGAGCCTTGTAGCTATGACATTACAACGTAGCGTGTCCAAGCTCGGAGCCTTGTAGCTATGACATTACAACGTAGCGTGTCCAAGCTCGGAGCCTTGTAGCTATGACATTACAACGTAGCGTGTCCAAGCTCGGAGCCTTGTAGCTATGACATTACAACGTAGCGTGTCCAAGCTCGGAGCCTTGTAGCTATGACATTACAACGTAGCGTGTCCAAGCTCGGAGCCTTGTAGCTATGACATTACAACGTAGCGTGTCCAAGCTCGGAGCCTTGTAGCTATGACATTACAACGTAGCGTGTCCAAGCTCGGAGCCTTGTAGCTATGACATTACAACGTAGCGTGTCCAAGCTCGGAGCCTTGTAGCTATGACATTACAACGTAGCGTGTCCAAGCCAAGTTTAAGCCAAACGAAGAGAACTGGATGGCAGCCCCATGTAAAATAAATAAAATTAAATATAAATCGTTATTTTTATGACTGATTGACAGACAGACTGAAATTCATATAAAAAATCAAGTAATCAAAAACAAATAACCTAGGTAGTTGAAGTATTGGACCCCCTGCCATGCAAGTGAAAGGGGGCATTATTTTTAACTCCTATATTGAGGAGGTTAGAGGTCTTATAAAAGTCAGTGCCTTGAATCTCGAGATATATGCATTTAAAGACGTCTTTCTTAAAAACAAAAAAATGATCTAATCCTAACCCTCTATCAGAAGACTTAGAAAATAAATATTTGGTGCAAAGATAGCTTATAATAACACCATAATGGTAAAATAAAAAAAATATATAAATTATATTCGAAAACACTTAAAAGTGTTGTTTTACCTACAAAATTTTAGTGGGGTGTCATCATGGGTGTCATAGAATTTTCAAATATGATATTTATCTTCTTCTTCTTTCTTAAACTTATATAATCGTTTATCCTTACTGACTGACTGATTCATCAACGCAAAGCCTAGAATCGTGAAACATTGAGAGCAAGCTCTTTCTAAAACATAACCATCCACTAAGAAAGGATTTTTGAATGGTTCCCTCCTAAAGGAGTAAAAAGGGAGGTTGAACTTTGTACGAAAGTCCGTCAATTTTAAAAGTGATTCTGCGTTTTTGTATTTTTTACCCCTAAAGGGGTTTAATAGGGGATGAAACTTAGTATGGAAATTACAACAATTTTGAAGGTAGGATCTTCGAAATTTGAATAAGGGCTAACAATAAAAAAAATTGGCACGTGTTTCAGCGTTTTTGTATTTTCTACCATTAGGGGGTTAAATAGAGGATGAAAGTGTGTATCGAAATTCCGTCAATTTTGAAGTTCGGATCTTCAAATTTTGTATTTCGGCTAATGATTAAATAATAGTAAATACATGTTTCATAATTTTCGTATTTTCCACTAGTAGATTATTATTTACAATGAATAAAAAACACAACATAAAATAAAAAACAACACGAAAAATACGTATGAATCAAATTATTTACTTACCTACAAAGAGTTATGATATCCCACCAAAAACATAAATGTTAACGTGAAAGCCAAGTCCATGATGATCTTTGTGCGTGAATCGCACAAAAAGTTGTAAGATCTACAAAGGGAGCCAAGTCTAAGGTTTACATACATACATACATATAATCACGCCTTTATCCCTAATGGGGTAGGCAAAGCGTAAACGACCTGTTATTTATGATAGATTTGTAGGTATATTGCTGTAGTGACTGGTTGTCAGCCTATCGCCTTAATTGCAATATACTGAAACACTCGGACTCTTAGCTGGTTTTTACAGCATGCCCGGGAGGAAATGCAGCTGGAACATTCTATGTTTTTCTTTCCTTACCAGTCCAGCATGGAAAGTCTACTAGTCCAGCATGTGACTTGGCCGATGTAAAGTGGCGTTGTAGGCGCCAGGTCGAATTATTCCCTACAACGACCAAGTCACATGAAATGAACCTTATTGAAGAACTAATAATTACTATAATAAACCCTAAACATGGCTCCCTTTTTAGATCTCATAACTTTTTGTGCGATTCACGCACCAAGACCAGAATGAACTTGACTTTCACATTTACATTTATGTTTTTTGTTGCCAGGCATTACATTGCCCAGGCCAAGCTGTGTACTTACATACCAGGCCACTCAGAAAGTATTGCGATAAATAGTTTTTATATATGGCAGACTGGCCGGTTAGAATCTTTTTTGAAAATATGATTACTTGTAAGTAAAAATATGTGTGTTCCATTTTCAAAATTTCCCTCCACATTTTTTGCGAGCCAATTGAAAGTATCGTGTCTTACTGAAAAATGGATCTGCGCCGGGAAAATTTTAGATTAAAATTTAATCCAAGATAATAGGCGAATTACATATCAGGAGATTCAGCACATATTAAAGATTGGATCGGGAAGCGTTCACGAGATTCTACATGGGCATCTTCGCGTGAGGAGGATAGTATCGCGCTGGGTGCCGCACTACCTCACCGACGCTCAGAAGCAGGCCCGGGTGGAATGGTGCCGTGATATGCTGAACAAATTTGAAGCAGGCTCGTCTCGGCGTGTTTACGACATCGTAACAGGTGATGAGTCCTGGATTTATCAATACGATCCAGAAACCAAGCGCCAGTCGACAGTTTGGGTGTTTCAAAATGAACCAACGCCTACCAAAGTGAAGCGATCTCGAAGCGGGGGGAAGATTTTGATCGCCAGCTTTTTTAATTTGACTGGCCACTTGGCCTCAATTCCCTTACGAGATCAAAGAAGCATTAACGCCGAATGGTATACTACCAAATGTTTACCAGAAGTTTTTTCTGTTGTGAGCAACAAGCGACCAAACACAGGGCTCCGCGGACTACTGCTCCACCACGACAATGCGCCTGCACACACCGCGCTCAAAACGAGGGACTTCCTGGACAGCACACCAGTCAAACTCCTGGGTCACCCTCCTTACAGCCCTGATCTAGCACCGTGTGACTTCTTTTTATTTCCAAAAATAAAATATCAGCTCAAGGGGATACAATTTTCGTTGCCGGAAGATGCGCTGGCTGCGTTCGAGCAGGCTGTAAACGAGGTGTCTACGGCGGACTGGAAAAAGTGTTTTGAAAACTGGTTCAGACGCATGAATCTTTGTATAGAGGCTGGTGGAGAGTACTTTGAAAAGATTTAATTAAAATATATGTACCTGTAGAACAATTTTTTTTAGTGTCGCAAATCTTTCTGAGTGTCCCACGTACAAGATACAATACCTGTATAAACTCTTTTATTTCCCCATTGTAGCTTCAATATGCTACTAACTATAGTGTTCCGCGTATTTCACACAATGTGCAGTCTTTACACCCTTTGCACGAACATATTTATTATAAAAGAAGATGCTTTTAAGATTATTTTTCTTCCATCGGAGATTTTATTCAGTATACAGAAAATTTAAGCCGATTGGACGAAGTTTTCTCGAGTTTATCACATAAATAAATATTTTATCGTACTTAGATCTGACTGAACGAATGGAAGACACTTAGGCTCGTATTTATGAAGCAATATCAAACTTGAGAGCAATTTTAAGTATGGATTTAGTATGGAGAGTATGGAGTACTGAAATTACATTTCTGATACGAACTCAAACTCGCTGTCACTCATGAGAGCTGATTATAAATACGGACCTTAAACAGCGTTTTCTCGAACCAGTGGTTCAATCGAAATAAGTACCTTTACATCGCACGTATTGAAATGTAATGACAATAGTTATTTGTTCAACTAGAGTGCAAAGTCGATTTTTACTGCGAGTGCTGATTTTGAATCCTGAGGTAGCGAAGGATACTAAAATTCGAAACGAGCGTAGCGAGTGATTCAAAAATAGTATCCTGAGCTAACCAAGGGATTCAAAGCACGAGATGTAAATGAATTTGCTCTCGTGTGATACATACAACTTTTCCCTCTTCCAGTGAAAAAATGTTGAGTTGTGAGATTGAAACATAAGATAAACTTAATATGACTATATCAATTAAATTTATTAATAACTAAATAAAACAAAATAGAATTAATACAAGAAAATAGAATTAACAAAAATAAATAAATTAATATGTTTTTATAGAGACATTCCCGCCAAATTTTTTTTTTATTTGGAACGTTGCGTTTGGAAATTGCAACAACACTTAGTTAATAATCAAATATATATAGTTATTATTCTAAAATTAGCAATAAATGTTGTTTTAATTTTTAGCTTTTAAAAATAAATATTACAGACGTCATCATAATTTATTTGAAAAATAATATAAACAATATAACAGAAAGTAAAACGTAACAAAAAAAATCCCTCCAAAATTAAATTTTAGGCTGAAACTGAGCCGTACCTTTGCCCTATTCAAAAAAAAATAGCTACTTTGCCTCTCTTAAGAATAAAATGGGCTTTTACCCATGGAATTTAGGCGCGAAATGAACTCTTTTCGAGGTGGAAGTGGGAAAATACATTTTCACTTCTCATGCTCTGAAAGCGCTATTTTGTGCAGAGTATATACACGTATAGGCTGTAAAAACTAGCTAAAGGATCCGAGGGTTTCAGTATATTGCAATTTAGGTGATGGGCTGACAACCTGTCACTACAACAATATACCTACAAATCTATCATAAATAACAGGTCGTTTACGCTTTGCCATTAGGGATAAAGACGTGATTATATGTATGTATGTATGTAAACCTTAGACTTGGCTCCTTTTTTATCTACAAATCTGTCTTAAATAACCCTCAAAATTTTGTCAGTCGTGGCGGAACGACCTTTGTTTACAAATCTATCATAAATAACAGGTCGTTTACGCTTTGCCTACCCCATTAGGGATAAAGACGTGATTATATGTATGTATGTAAACCTTAGACTTGGCTCCCTTTTTAGATCTTACAACTTTTTGTGCGATTTACGCACAAAGTGCATCATGGACTTGGCTTTCACGTTAACATTTATATTGCACTGGCAATAGGGTGCCGTCAATAAAATGACAGTTGCCTGTAACGATGACAACTGGCTAATCAAAAGCAGACCAGCTCGTCTGACATTGGTACGGATTCGGTTGTAGACACAACTTCAAAATATGGTAAATATAGAAACCAAAAATATAACAGAATGAAATCGAATTCGAACCCACGACTTTCAGCGTACCGCAACGTGAGCTGAGCCACCATGCCTTGGTGTTATCGAATATTACGCTAGAAATTAGAGGTTCCGTGGACGTTACGCCATCTCACCAATTATTTAGCATAAACACTACTCTAGTCATGTCGTTATTCTTTCCAGAATTCTTTTCGTTTAGTACTGTCACTTAACGGTAGTTCCTAACTATAAATGCTACACTTTAAGTTATAGTTTTCTTAGCAACTACGACAAAATAAATATGTTAATAGGTGAGACGGGATCGACCTCCTAGTGGTCCACCCCGGGAAACGGCAACACAGGCTTGCCTGTGAACAAGTCCGGCTGAGCGATCCCTACAAAGCGGTGGTAGGGTCCGCATGGGACCGACTGGCTCGCAACCACCCTCTCACCGGAGTCCGGCCCCAAACAGCTTGCTGTGTTCCGTAGATGCGTTAGATTGCTAGTGCCATAGCAGGCATCTTCTGGGTGAGCTCCCTCCATCGCCGACTCAGTCACGGTCATCCCTGACCAAGTGTCTAAAGTCAAGACCAAACACATATCTAATAAAAAAATAAAACAGGTTCCAAACAACAAATGAATCTCCAGTGAAATGTGTCCGATTGTAATTCTATTATGAATTGAAATGAAATACTAGAAAATAAACACAAAACGTACAGACATATAATTACATAATTAACTTACGTTAAAATGTCTAAGACTGTCGAGAACTACGAAACTAGGGGGGCGCATCGTAAGCGATAAAAAAATTACATCCTACCATAGACCCGACTCAGTAGGTCAGGTTATGTTAGAACGGTGACCCTATGGACCGAACGTAGTGAACGACCGAGCTGCCGAGGTGGATGGGGTAAAATGAAATTCAAGCTGGAAGAAAAGTATTTCCGTCAGTACGTTACGAATTAATTGTTCGTAACTTTCGGTTTATTTTATCATGTGAAAAATGAATAAAATGAAGTATCATAATTTTCTGTGTAATAGAAATTAAGCTGGAAGGAAAGTATTTCCGACAGTAAGTATTATATATATGCAGCTCTTAGTTTTTCAGTCCGTCGTTACTTCATTTATTATTTGCACAAATGTGGCCAACAAGGTAGGTATTCAAACAGGACATTTCATATTTAGAAAAAGCTTAATCTTGAATTAATTTTTGGAGTTTTTATTACTACCCATTTTATACCTACATTGTTGACCACAGTTATTGTTAAAATATTGAAACAGTGCATTCCATAGTTTCGTGTAGCGATTATCGCTCTTTGGAGAGAGCCCATTGCTCTGTATTTCTCATAAAATGGATGAAAAGAATGACAGGTTACTGTTTCTACAATCTTAATGAATTGTGCTTTTATCTTTTATTTGTATTTTTTGTACAGTACAAGTTATCATTTTAGGGTGATACGCATTTTTTCTCTGTAACTGTGCAAAGTGGGCAGACCTATGACCTACCTGGCCATCATCGATTTTCGACTACCTCAAACTTTACATTTTTTTGGATTACCTCAAATATATTCAAATATATATTTACAAACCGAACGCCGGTATAATCTTACTTTGATATTCCGGAGCGTTTTCGATATTTCCTCAAAGATATTTCGACTACGAATAATCCCTTTGCATTCCGAACTAGAAGCTTATAGTTTAAACCCTGAGTTTGGATTATTGAGTTCCAGGAAACATTGTGAACTATGTGAATGGGTATTGGAGGTGCTCTGCTAAGCTTCCTACTGCATAATAACAAAGGCACTCTATATAGAGGCACAAAACGGATTAAAATTTAAATTAACTAGCGAAGAAGAAAATATATGCATGAAATTGAAACATAAGTCAAAATCTGTGATAAAAATGTACTAGTTTCTGTAACCAGGATTTATAATATCGTTTAAAAATATGACACCATTTAGATAGACATACCTATCTAAATAGCGTCATATTTTTAAATGATATTATAATTAAGGACGTTAGTAAGGACGACAGAATTATTATGCACTTTGGCATACATTTTTAATCTGAGACAAAGATTTAATATCTATACAAAACTTTTTTATCTAGCTACAAAGGAATACTGCCTGCTCATGCAAGTTTGTTTTAATGGGTCTAATTTTAGTAATAACTGTTCACAAAAAATAATTCTACATTTTTACCTGTAGGAAAGTTTAAGAGCCCAGAAACTATGTGTCTTTGTTTTTAATTCATAATGAGATATTTTGCAGTCATGTTCCGCTTTCGACAAATAACCTTTTGACTTCGTTCACGATTCAAGTTTTAATATTTTCATGTTGAATGAGAAGTTAAACGTAAAGAGTTCGTAGCTACAGACATTTCTCTGAAATTTTCCTGTTTTCTACAACATATTATGAACAAGTTGCATTATGCAAGAATATTTTACACATATACATATAATCACGCCTTTATGTAGGCAGAGCGTTAACAACCTAAACAAAGGTCGTTCCGCCACGACTGACAAAATTTTGAGGGTTATTTAAGTCAGATTTGTAGATAAAAAAGGAGCCAAGTCTAAGGTTTACATACATACATACATATAATCACGTCTTTATCCCTAATGGGGTAGGCAAAGCGTAAACGACCTGTTATTTATGATAGATTTGTAGGTATATTGTTGTAGTGAAAGGTTGTCAGCCCATCACCTAAATTGCAATATACTGAAACCCTCGGATCCTTTAGCTGGTTTTTACAGCCTATATATACTCTGCACAAAATAGCGCTTTCAGAGCATGAGAAGTGAAAATGTATTTTCCCACTTCCACCTCGAAAAGAGTTCATTTCGCGCCTAAATTCCATGGGTAAAAGTCCCTCCCTGAGTCACTTCCTGCGCTCAACACACTATCAATGCTTTTTACAATGCCTACAACACACATGCGTCACCCGTCACCTTACGCTCTACGCGCGCGTACTGGCAGAGACATGCGCCGACGTAGAGTCCATCACTACGCGTCCTTTGAAATAAACGACTTTAAATAATTTTGCTAAAATATGAGTATAATTATTGGCTTTATCCGTATTATATACCAACTAAACTTATGCAAAATAAACAAATTTGTACCTGAATCCAAATAATATCTAAATATTAATTTTAGCCTAATCATACAATCTGGATATGTATATTTAGCGTATGATTACGGAGTATAATCTAGGTACATTTTGAATTTAGAGAGTAAACAACCGGAATTCTAATGTATATTTCGTTTATTTCATGTTGAATTATCAATACGTTATATTATATATTATGTGCTTATCGGATCGAAGGACTCGACAGAAGAAGAAGCAAATAAATTGCTTTTTATTTACAACTTCAAAGAAAGTCAACCGCTAAACAAATGTTTGTAACAAGGTTATTGTCTGCGGTTCCGAAAGATTTGCCATTTATTCTCTGCCTACCCCATTAGGGATAAAGGCGTGATTATATGTATGTACATTGATATATAATATACTATTTCATCGTACTGTTTATGTTAGTTAATCGTAGTAGACGGGTTATTTCTTAATGTTATGGTCACTAATTCTAAATAAAACCTAAAATATATCTGTAATTATAATTTACTTTTTATTTAGAATTAGTGACGAATATGTAACGGTGTGATATATTTTTAGGATCAGCTTAAAATGCCCTTTCATAATGATACCACATACGCCTTTCAATAACGATTGATTGTTAACACAACTCCACAATTGTGGATCCAAACTACGTAGTAGTATATTCATTCCGTACACAAAAACAACATACCAAAAACGGAAGTTTACCGCAATATTCATAAAACTGAACTAATAACTGCCTTCGAAGTCTAGTGGCTAGTGCCATGGACTGCCGATCCGGAGGTCCAGGGTTCGATTCCTAGGGGGGAAAAACAAAGTTGATATTTTTAAGAATTTATCACTTTGTGAATTTTTCCCCAGTTTGGTTAGGACATTGCAGGCTGAATCACCTGATTGTCCGAAAAGAAAAAGATTTCGTGCTTATAAATTGACGTGTTAATAATTGACAGTAATAATTTTCACCGAGTGTAAGAGACAGCTTACCAAAAGTTCTTTGAAAAATTAACTGAACTTTTCACCAGGAAATTATAAAAAATATATATTGGAAAGTCATTTTTATTAATTTCCTGAAAGTATTTCCTACTTGAAGTTTCACTGAACAACCCCTATTAGTTTCTGGTACGCTGCCCTGTCCCTTACACACTGTATTTGCTCTGAAAGCACTCATCTTTGATTTTTGTATCAGTTCGCATAAAATGTTTCTCTATGTTGTTTAAATAAAGTTTCTAATTACATAAAACAATAAACAATTACGTATGAAAGTCACACAAGTCATAAAGGTGTGATTACATACATATAATCACGCTTTTATCCCTTGTGGAGTAAGCAGGGCGTATACGAAATAAAAAAACTGACAAAGTTTTGAGGGTTATTTAAGATAGATGTGTAGGTATATTCCTGTAGTAACAGGTTGTCAGCCCATCGCCTAAATAGCAATATAGTGAAAACTTCGGATCCCTTAGCTGGTTTTTACAGCATGCCCGGGAGGAAATACAGCTGGCACATTCTATGTTTTTCTTTCGCTTCCAGTACAGCATGAACGAACAACTAAATATTAACACACTAGTGAAACAAAGAGCACTCGATTAAAATATTAATCTATCTATATATAACAATGAATCCCTATTTCCGTTGGTCACGGCATCACGCTTGGACGGCTGGACTGATTTCGCTAATTCTTTTTTTGTTCTGTTCGTTATTATCAGGAGAAGGTTCTTATGAAAGAAAAAATTAAGGAAATCGCGCGGAAAATTAGAAAATTTTAAATTACTTAACCGCCATATAAAATTATTAAACTTTTTTAACGTAAGTAACCTTAAGACATTTGACATAGAATTGACTGAATGCGTGCTGCAAATATAGTCAAAGAGGATGAAAAAAAAAATTACGTTTAAAACGGATTTCTGTCAATCTTATTTTATTGATAAATATAGTCAAAGAGGATGAAAAAAAAAAAAAAAAAAAAAAAAAATCTGCTCATTTATGGCGTCTAAGGCGGAACAAAGTTCGCCGGGTCAGCTAGTGAATTTATAAATTGTGTAAATTATAAATTATAATCAAGCATTTTAATTAATATGTTAACGACTTTTAGCACAAACTTGTATCTGTAGTTTAATTTTATAATATACAAACTGTCATATAACTGCCTTGTACCGGAAACTGAAAGGGGTTGCCCATACTCCGTGGGTTGCCCACTGCCCAGCCGACTCCACAGAACTACTCAACTTTTACATAAAAAGTGATTTTTATGATCGACGGCAATTATTACAGAGGGTCAATACAATTCACGTTTTACAAACAGAAAATATCATCCATGCACATCGAGGTAAGGTACCCTGGAGGCTGGCAGCATTGCCTCTCTGAATGGCTAGGCTTATTCTTTGTGCAAACCAACTGCCAGCCCTCGGGTCACCAGATGCATCGATGTACATAGAAAGTTGTGTCTTCCAAAGTTATGCATATAAAAAATGTCTTGTTGCTTTCATATAAATAAAAATTAAAAGACGGGAGGCTGCCGGCCACTTTGCTTCTACTGACATTTTGACACTATTCCTTTAATATTAGCCGGCATGAGAGATCACGACTAATTACAATTTTAATTAGTCGTGATGTCCACAATTATTTCGGCGCAATTTGTATAATTGATTTAATAAATTTTATAAAAGCAAAAACCTTTTTCATTGAGAGGGCCAAATTAAATGTTACACCACGAACTATACGTTCTATTTATATCATTCATATCATATAAATATATTTATATGTATGAGTTTATTATATTTATTTTATTTTATTTTATATTCCTTGACATTGTGTATTGTCTTTATTTTGACTTAAGCTATTGCTTCATGTTAATTTATACTTTTTGACATGGTACTATTAGCTTTTTTACAAATTGATATGTTTTAGTTTTTAAGATATTTTATATTTTTATTTCTGACGATCATTTTATCCTTGGACATTTTTAGTATTATTGTAATGTAATTATGAAATTGATAAAATGAAATAAATAAATCTAATCTAATTTAATCTATATATTATAATATGTTAATATGTGTATTAGTATTACTATAATCATATCAATTTGTAATTAAATTGTACTAACTGTATCTGTTCCCGTGAATTTCCCATCTTTTATCCCATTAGGTTGGCTGGAAGAGATCTCTTATAGAGATAAGCTCACCTGTTGTTTTTTTTTTCTTTTTATTAGAACTGTATTTTTATTTTTTAAAGCAATAAAGAATATAATTAAATATTCCAGTGCTGGCACGAACGATATGGATCATGTCAGTCAAAAATAAATTACATTACCACTGGCTTTACAGTAAAGGCCTCATGAAATTTCAATGGAAATGTTAACACAGGTGTAAATTAAATTAATGAAGCGCAACCTCATTCGCCTGATGAATAAGTAATCATTTTTGTGAAGCGTCGCTTTTGCTCGCTAATTGTCGTCAGGCGCTTTGATTTATACCGCCGCTACTGCCACTGATGCAAAGTATACACGCACCGTCGCGTCGGTGTGTGCAGGCTTAATTTTTGTCTCGTAGTTATGTACATCAGGATGGATTGGTCTCTTGTACTTATACGTATTGTTATTTTATTTGATGAAATAAGTGTGAAAAGCTATTCAAACAGTACCTAAGCAAAGAAAAATACTCAGTTTTCAATAGTCATGTAAGTCACCAAAACTACTATTTTATCAAATGTTACATTAGTAGACCATCCATTCATAGCCTCAATGTAACACAATTACACTGAAAATGGTAACAAACTGCGAAAACATGGTGAATTAAAGGAAATATGGTATAGCCCGTTTCTTCTGGAGTCAGTTCTGGCAAACTGCCAGGTCTCGGGTTATTTTGAGAAAAGTCGGGCAGCGGTTAGTTCGAGCCAAAGATCAAACATCTTAAGACGGTGCTTGGCATAATATTCTAGCCAATGTTCACGGCAATTGAAGATCGTGCCCCAAAAAATCAATTTTGGTCCTTGTGTAGTTCCTATAGGATTTTTCTTTTTGTCAGTGCCTGATTCAAAATTTGTAACTTTTTACTATCTTGTTAATTTGTATTCGTTTGTGAAAAGCTCTATTTACTTTTCTATGAAAGTACGCAAAATCGCGCCTTTTATACAAATTTAATTTTATTTGTATGGTGTTATGGTAAATCCCTTGTAACAAATCAGTGCCAAAATGCTCGAACCAGCCTAGATCTGAATGAACTCGTTGGTCGAGCTCTCCAGCATGTTACACTATGCTCTCCAGCTGGCGCGCTCAACTTGTTAGTTATGATAATAAGGCACGCCCGGTCTACACATGACAGATCTTTGGATGAAGCATAACCTAATACATTCAGCGGGATAGTATTCCCTCCAATTTGTATTTACAGCGACTTTTATCCGACTGAAGCTCACACACGATAGCTCCGTCATAATTCTCTTACTTCATGTATCCGATGCGACAGTGTTTTAAAAAAAGTTAATTCCTGGGGAGTTTGTTTACTGTTGATATTTATTGTGATGTTCCGGCAAAAACATGTGAGTGTATTTAGTTATTTTTGTTTATAATTCGGCGATTCCAAGAGCTTTGTGTTAAACTACAAGCATTTAACTGGGTCATGTCTCGCGTCTAGGTGACGCGTTTAGTTATTGCTGCAGTATACGTGTTAAAATACCTAGGCTTTTGTACCGGGTCACTGCTGGCCCAAAGGCTGTCCATCGCAATTCAACGCGGAAACGCAGCGAGTGTGATAGGCACCTTTGTGCCGGGGTTGACACGGGGCGGGGTCTTTTTTTATTTATTTAGTTACTGTAAATAACGTTTTTTTTATTTTATAAAAACTGTTTTGTATACTCATACCAATAAATTTATCCCACCTATTGTACCTACCTACGTTCAGTGTACATCGGTATCATAAGTATGTCGTAGTAGGATCTGATAATTCAAATCTTCGCGAAAACCCAAGGGATTTTGCGAAAACACGAATGATTAGATTAGACACTTACTGGAAAAGTCGGATTTTTGTGAATAACCTTGTAGTTCTAGTAACATTTGATATGATTAACTCTGATGGGAAATAATTTTCGTCACTGGCTTAAACTATTTCTGATTGGTTAAATTTATTTATTTATCGTATGGCAAAAATATCTCACTGTGTTAACAATAATATTACTTATACATAACATGAATTTTAAATTTTAATTCATATGCGTTAATGATTGTCATTCAAGACGTCAACCAATCAGAGGAGATCATGTTATTGGAGTGCTGATTGAATCAGCGTTCTTATTTCATGATAGCCAACGTTTCGTTTCGCAATATTTTAATTTAATTTATCTTTATTGTAAACTTCACAGCACATATTCTTATATTAAAAACTAATCTAGCCAGTTACGAAGTTTAACTTATTAAAAGCAGAATTTAGGTAGGTTACAAAAAGTTTTAAACAATATACTATGATGACAAGAATTTTCGAAAAAATCCTGACTATTTCCAGTAATGTTTTCACCAGTGTCGAATTATATGCGTTTTCGCAATATCCCTCAGATTTCGAATTATCAAATCGTTCAACGACATGCATAGTAAATCGGCTCTTGGAACGATGAACAAGTGCAAAATGGACAACGATGTACAAAGCCGATGTTAGCTGTTGTGCAATAAAGTTTGTTTTGATGTTGCCTTTTGAACGCTTTTGAAATGTCCACAAAAAAATGGGAGCGCTCTCATGCGGCTCTTTTTGTCTTTTACGTTTTCACAGAACGATGTATTTTATTCCATGCTGGCTTGGGAGCGAGAGAAAAACATAGAATGTGCCAGCTGCATTTCTTCCCAGGCATGCTGTAAAAACCAGCTAAGGGATTCGAGGTTTCAGTATAATGTAATTTGGGCGATGGACTAACAACCTGTCACTACAGGAATATATTTATAAATCTATTTTAAATAACCCTCAAAACTTTGTCAGACGTGGCGGAATAACCTTTGTTTAGGTTGTTTACGCTCTTAGGGAAAAATACGTGATTATGCATGTATTAGGACACCCATGTTAATATATTTTATAAAGTAACTTTGTATTTCTGTCTGTCTGTTACAATTTCGGGCCAAATCAGCTGAACTACCCCAGCAAAGATAGTACGAGGAGTATAATAACTTATTCCTACGGGAAAACTTATTAAATTGCATGTAAGCAACGAGTGGGAAAACTAGTGTGTACATACATACATAAAGTAACGTCTTTATCCCTTATAGGATAGGCACAGCGTAACACGCCTCGTAAAAAGGCGTGTGTACGTAAAAAAATATACTAGTGTGTTACAAATATGGTTATTAAAACAGATCTATTATAAGATACTACAATCAGGGTTGGAAAAAAGCGTGCTTTATTGAAAACAACGTTTTTTTGTACATTTTCATTTGGTCAAAGATTTGACTATAAATAAACAAATAATTGTTTAAATATTAGCCAAGAATAAAAACAATGTATTTAAAAAAACATTCTCCCAGCTACTTTTTACAGAAAATATATATAAACGGACCGTCCAACTAGGGCGATATGATAGCTTCTGTAGCTCCAGTGAAATAAAAAATCCAACTGAGAACTGGTATGGCTGGAAAACATAAAAATGTTTTTACTAATTATTATGAATTTTACTATACTTTAATTATTAAAAGAGCCTGATAAAATAATTGATGTTTATTCAATATTCGTTCAGCGTGGCTAGCGGAGGTGGGGGAGTGAGTTATTGGAGTGGGCCGCGGCCACCCCAGTTCGAAATCCAAATGCACAGTTACCAAGTTTTAACGCAAACCGGCGTAAATCGAATCCGAACAGGGGTAGCCCGCTGCAACTACCATCAACCACAAATGGGCCCTAAAGGAAACACCAGAGTGCGAATGTGGAGCGGCGGTGCAGACCACCGCACACATAGTGCAGGATTACCTACTCTCACGAATCCCCGGAGGCTTGGAAGACCTCAACAAGCTCACCCCGGTGGCTTTAGGCTGGCTACAAAATCATAATTCTATTTTGTAATTTTTCTTCCATGCTGGACTGGGAGCGAGAAGAAAACATAGAATGTGCCAGCTGCATTTCCTCCCGGGCATGCTGTAAAATCCAGCTAAGGGATCCGAGGGTTCAGTACATTGTCATTTAGGCGACGGGCTGACCACCTGTCACTAAGCAATATACATACTTGCAAATCTATCTTAAATAACCCTCAAACTTTGTCAGACGTGGCGGAACGACCTTTGTTCTGCTCTGCCTACCCCATTAGGGATAAAGGCGTGATTATATGTATGTATGTATGTAATTTTTCTTAAGTATTATATTAGGGCCGAAACAAATTGTTTTTTTTATTGAAAATCATCTCATTTAAATCATGATTAAATAAAAAATATTTAATCATGCCAACCCTAATTAAAATAAAATACAATTCGTTCTGCGTTTTCATCCCATATTTTATGAGTTTTCCATCGGAAATAAGGTTATTTGTTTCGAGGTAAAAAGGTAGCCTATTATTGGAATTGGAACCTATTATACCTGGATAATCTAATCGGAGCCCGATGGTGTAGTGGATAGGACCGCTGCCTCCTGAGCGGGAGGTCGTGGTTCGAACCCCACCACGTACCAATGTGTTTTTCGGTTTTCGAATTTCATATGTACGTTTATTCGGCGCTTTTTCCGTGCTTCGGAAGGCACGTTAAGCCGTTGGTCCCGGTTAATATCGTTTAATACCGTAGATATTAGTCGTTAAGCCATATCAGAGGCCAGTGCTAAGCATTGGCGGCTTGAAAACTCTAACCTAATCTAGGATTGGGTCTGGTTTCCCTTCTGGGTTGCAGAGGTCAGATGGCAGTCGCTCTGTGTAAAAACCAGTACTCTCGTTCAATCCCCTAGATTAGGTAGCCGACCCCTTGAGATACGGGATAAGGCTAGGGAGATGATGATGATACCTGGATAATCTAATTTGAGAAGTCGGCTTTTACTCTTATGTGATCTAACCACAAGGATAGGCATCAGACGTGGTTAGTAGTGTAACGTCCACTATCTAAGGTAGCGACCATCTGAAGCAAACACACTTTACTTATCAATCACACAAGAGATTCAGTCTACATTATTCCAACAAAATTGGAAACAATCTCAATAAAGAAATGGATTTTACATGTTTAAAACCTCCTCCAACCACAGGACCACAAAGACAGTTTAATACAGCTAGAGAACTTTTTTTTTCCTACAGGAATTATTGGCAACTATTGTTTGTGCTGACCGCCGCGCTGAGCGCGACTGATGCTCAGCCGGGCAAGTGCGACCAGCAGCCGGACGGCGCAGGACCGCCTAAGGACGGGGCCAAATCGCCTTACTACCTCCATATTGAAACCAATAAGTTCTTTGAAGGACAAACGTATGTGTGTAAGTACCTAGTACCCATATCTTCTCAGGAATTATTGCCAACTGTCAATTGTGCTGACCGCCGCGCTGAGCGCGACTGATGCTCAGCCAGGCAAGTGCGACCTCAAGATTGAGACCAGCATTACAGCTCACCAATCCTCCTAGTCGTCTAAAGCCACATGACTTCGCCCAACCTTCATAGTGATAGTTAGACGCGTTCTAACGGGGTCAGCTATCTAATCTAGGGGATTGAACGAGGGTACTGGTTTTCTCCTCGAATTCGTTCCCCTCGTTTTTGAATTGAAGCCCTCATCTTTCTATTGATTTCTACAGTATGCCCGGAAACAGAAGCAGCTGGATTCCAGCTACTGGTATAGTTTTTTTTTCTATTGCTAGTTCGCTACTAGTCCAGCATACTTAAATGCTTTTTCTATTATTTGCGGTGATTCTTCCATGCTGGCCTGGGAGCGAGAGAAAAAACATAGAATGTGCCAGCTGCATTTCCTCCCGGGCATGCTGTAAAAATCAGGTAAGGGATCCGAGGTTTTCAGTATATTGTAGTTTAGGCGATGGGCTGACGACCTATCACTACAGCAATATACCTATTATTTTAAAATTACCCAATATACAAATCTATTTTAAAATTACCCTCAAAACTTTGTCAGACGTGGCGGAACGATCTTTGTTTAGGTCGTTTACGCTCTGCCTACCCCATTAGGGATAAAGGCGTGATTATATGTATATATGTATGATTCTTCTGTACCAATACTTTTACAGATGATGTATGTAACTAATACACTTTCATTTTCCTTACTCTAGTGGAACTAGGCACCACGGACAAGAAGAGGCCGTTCAAGGGTTTCATGATCACGGTTGAAGACCCGGACGTGGACAACAACACGTTTTCCTTCAACCATCAGAATGTGGACGTGGGCACCCTGAAGACCCTGGACGATGACCTCAAGACCCGCTACAGTGAGAAGTGCTTCAACTCCGTCGAGAACAAAGATATCTCCGATAAGCTCAATGTCACGGTAATATTTTGGTCAGAATAATGCAGGCAGGTGGATAAAGGTACGCGTAAAACCATCAACAGCGACCTCAAGATCCGCTACAGTGAGAAGTGCTTCAACTCCGTCGAGATTCGAGAACAAAGATATCTCCGATAAGCTCAATGTCACGGTAATATTTTGGTCAGAACAATGCAGGCAGGTGGATAAAGGTACGCGTAAAACCATCAACAGCGACCTCAAGATCCGCTACAGTGAGAAGGGCTTATTTTTTTTATTATTATTGGTAATGGGTTTGTTCTTGACTCTAGACACTAGGTCAGGAATGGGAGCGACCAGAAGAGGCAATCTCACGCACCGGCGGAACACAGCATGCTGTACGGCGCCGGTCTCTGATGAGAGAGTGGTCGCGCGCTAGGCGGCCCCTTGTGGAGCCTGCCACCGCTTTGTTGGGATCGTTCAGCCGGACTTATTCCAAGGCAAGGCCTGTGTCGCCGTTGACCGGGGTGGACCACTAGGCGGTAGATCTCATCCCACCCCAAAAGGTGATACCTACTAGCAAATGGTTGTTTTCAAGAGCTTATTTCTACTAAACGAATCATTGGAAAATTCTAAAGAAATATACATCTAAGAAATTAGTTTATGGCCTGCAATTGCAACATTATAAAATATTCTATTTCATAAATAAGTCATCATCGCCCTAGCCTTATCCCGTATCTCACGGGGTCGGGCTTTTCATAAATAAGTATGCTAAAAAAATCTGGAAGTAAAGCTGTTTTTATCAGTAAAGATATTCCTTCTAAACTATTAGGAGCGCCAGTTTGGTTAGGAGGTTTGTACAAACGTACATTCTGGGTGTAAGGGTTGGTGCCCGCAACTTTAAAGATAAGACAACAGTAAGCCAACAATTTTTCTTTCTTGTTTTAATTTCTCTTATTTTAATATTTCTTTCAGGTATGCAGTTATTAAATAAAGCTACATACCTATGTCATGAAAGTTTTAGTAGTTTTCATTTACTGAATTAAAATAAGATAAGATTCTTTATTCATAACAATTGTTACACGTTATTTTACTTAACAAAAATAATTATTTTTAGTACACTCCACTTAACTAATCTTAATTGGTTAAGCCACATTCAAATGACTTAGACATATTATATGTTGCCACTGGATCGACTGTAATTAAAATTTGATTTTTTGAATATTTAAATCATGAAAGCATGTCTTTATTATATAGTTTTATCTTTTAAATTCGCTTTTTTTTATATGCACTGTTGTGCCTAAGTGATTTCAAAATCCGAACTCTTCTGCTGATGTATAAAAGTCTTGTCTGTTCATATTTGTGAATATCAAATCAATACAATGTATGTGAGCCAGGTAGTATATGCGTAGGTTGTTTAATGTATTGATTCAGTTTATATTTCAACATGAGGTGTATAAATTGGTTAAATTCAATTTTATTTTAAAGTACATTTAATATTTAAATCTCCACTTATTATGAGTTGGAATATAAAGCAAACACCGGCCTGAGCCTGACGTATTTCAGCACGCTGTCATATCACTAACACGCCGCGCCAGCACCGAAACAATTGATGATGTTTCAAAAGAAATATTTGAAAATCGCAAAATGCTGTTGTGACATCATTGGTTTACGATTTGGGTACAAAAACGCGCATTAAAAGTGTAACCTATTTTTTAGATAAAATCTTTGCATAATACTGTTAAAAAAACGCAATGATCGATATGTAATGACGTCTTTTCTTTTAGGCTGATGGTCTTGTTGCCAAGCCAAAATAAAAAATAAATAATGGCGTATTATAAACGTCATTTTTGTGACTATTATTATTGCACTTCAAAGTTTTGTTTACATTTTAGTGTCTCGAGCGTGTGTCGAGATATCAATGCTTTTAATTATTTTTCTTTTGAAGATATAATATAATGATCTAACAGAAAATTTCGATTCAAACCACATTGTGGTATTTTTTTTAGAATTTATTAAGTGCTTTGGATGTGCAAACATAAATAAACTAACAGATATTTTGCGATATTTTGCTACGTCCAACGGGCATCATATAACATTTCACTTATTTGAAAAACGGAATGTTTTGTGGCTGTGTATGATACCAATTTAGCAAAAGTGTGATGTAACCTGCTTTCATGCTGGACGGGGAGCGAGAGAAAGACATAGAATGTGCCAGCTGCATTTCCTCCGGGGCATGCTGTAAAATCGAGCTAAGGGAGGAGATGGGCTGACAACCTACCACTACAGCAATATACCTACAAATCTATATTAAATCAGAACTTGGTCGTGGCGGAACGACCCTTGTTTAGGTCGTATACACTCTGCCTACCCCTTAAGGGATTAAGGCGTGATTGTATATATGGATGTGATGTAAAATTCTTAAGAGTGCTGTTATTCAATAAAAGGTTACTTTAATTAATTCTAAACGTCTTATTTATCAACTGCGTACATCGTGTACCAAAGAGTTCACCAACAGTTTTTAAGGGGTCCGTTTTTTACGCAACTGCACGAAACATAGAAGGATTATATTATGTGTCCATCACTCTTTTGTAGTATGGGCGTTTGTGCACTCATTTGGATTCTTATTGAAATCGTATCAAGAAAAATAACCAGTTGAAACATATTAGGAAGATCAATTCGGATACGAATTTAATTTGGATGAGTGCACAAAGCGCAATAAGTGTGTGTATGTTTATTCCTTTGAGGCACTTTAAAGACATCATTGAGATAGTTATAAAAATGATCGAGTTTATGTTTATCAATCCGGCGGTAATAAGAAAAATAGAGGGACAGAATAAAATTATGCATTCAAGTAACATATAACTATTTATTTTGTCTAGGGTCACAATATAAGTCGGACCGCAGCTCGACAGTTGGCCACTCCTGGCTCATGTTAAATGACCTTGATGACAATGTTAGTAATTCATTCAGTCAATCGTTCCTCGATTAGGGCTGCCATATTAAAATAGTGAAACTATTAAATTTAATTTCTTTCTGTGTTATCATTACAACAAGCGTACAATTGACGTCACGTGAGACTTAAGCCTTTTATAATTATGGACTTTTTAAAACTGAATTTAACTATGTAAAATTAATATTTTTCAGTAACTCCAAAGCTAGTCTGGAATAGTATACGACATTGTTTTTAAATAAAAAATAAAAAGAATAGGTAAAAAAAATAGCCTTATCCATTTTACAGTAAGAGGTGATCTCGGGTTAACTAAACCATCGTGAAAATGACTGAGTCCGTGTTTATACGCATCGGATGGTGTGTTGGTCTGTCGTCATGGCGTAGGTTCGTCTAGTAGCATACATACATACATATAATCACGCCTTTATCCCTAGTGGGGTAGGCAGAGCGTAAACCAAGTCTAACAAAGTTTTGAAGGTTGTTTAGGATAGGTTTGCAGGTATGCTGATGTAGTAACAAGTTGTCAGTCCATCGCCTAAATTACAATATACTGAAACTCTCGAATCCCTTAGCTGATTTCTACAGCATGCCCGGGAGGAAATGCAGCTGGCACAGTCTATGTTTTTATCTCGTTCCTAGGCCAGCCTAGTAGCTATCCAGTAGTATCGAGTGACTGAATCATCTTAGAATAGGCTGAAAAATGGTTTCAAGGCTAATACGCACTGAAAAAGGGCTGACTGATTAGGTGCTCTGTTTAGGAGATACAACCTTCCGAAGGTACTTAAAAGTAAATTTTCCCTTTTTATACGTAACCACAGTTAAAATGTACCTATAGTGTGGTCTACTCGTACGTACTATGAATACTAAATTAGCCATCCTAACAAAATTTAGGTCTGATGTCATAATTTTTTGTTACAATATTCTGTTTTTTTTTTTAGGAACCTGTTGAGTGGGATAGTAGATAAAAGAGCTCAATGAGCCGATTCCAAAAATATACCACACTATACATTTCACTACGTGGCTACGTAAAAAAAAGCAAAATAAGCTTTTCGGAAAGCTGTATCTCCTAAACAGAGCACCTAATCAGTGAACCCTTTTACAGTGCATACAGTGACTATACAAAGTATCTTAAAAACATTTTTCAGCCTATTCTTAGGTTCCTGCAGTGGGACACCTCAGGCTGTTAATAAATAATAATAATAATTCTTAGGTGATTCAGTCATTGGATTATCACCACGTGGTTTAAAGGCTGTTGCTACCAGACCTACACTATCCATAAGTGGATTGTCTACATGCTCTAAACATGAATTCAGCCATTTTCACGTTAGTTTGGTCAACCCGTGTTCACCTCTTATACTATTTAGGTAATATTTTTGCGCCGGCTTGAAATAGGAAATTGAAATTGAGTGATATGCCTGCTCAAAGGCAAATAACAAAACTGACATTGACGGACATGGCTTTGGCGTGTATAAAATGTGTCCAGCGCAGTCCTGCAAGCTTTTTTAATTAATTGAAACGGGCAAATCCACTGATGGTACGTGTTGCCTTTTCTGCTTTCATGTCAATATTTGCAACAAAATCCCCGTGTTGCTCTGGTGAAACTGAATGTTTAGTATAACTCACGCTATTGGTATATTTAATTTGCTTTATTCCGTCAGAGTTTTCGATGGATAGCAACATTTTCGATATTTTTTGTCATAAAAGTGCTTGAATGTTTACGATCTGGTATGAACGCTTGGCAACATACTGTCTAGTTATGAAGCACATTTTTATATTCGGAGTGTAGAGTGCGTGAGGGGGATGGTAAGCCTTCTTCAAAAACTTGTTCAGAGTGCTAAGGGAGAAATCATACAAAAAAATCCGATATGTAGGTGACCTGCCGGAGGAACACAAAATTGGAGGTCCCTAACTTTAAAATTTACAGAGTTCCATTCAAAGTTCCATCCTCTGTTTAGCCTCTTTAGGAGTAAAAAGCCATAACTCCTTTCTTACTGGAAGCTTACGTTATAAAAGGAACCTGCTATCAAAATTTCATGATTCTAGCTTTAGCAGTTTAGATAAGTCCGTCAATCACTCAGTCAGTAAGGAACATTATCGTTCATTTTTATTTCACCATATGTTTTTAAGTATTGATCCGAGAAGAAAAAAATATGTCATGATTTTGTTAAAATTTTCATAAGCATTGGTTTAGCCATTGCAAGATTTCTCATAAAACGCACCGTTTTCGATATATAAGCGGAAAACCTAATATAACTAACTTCTAAAACTTTATATATTGATTTTGACCCATTTCAACTAAATACTGTTTAGCTATTCGGCTATCTTTCCCCCTTACTTCTTGGGCATGTTTTGATATTAACTGGTAATGCTATTTAGGCAAAAGATTAATTGTAATTTTTTTAAGAGCCTTGGTTGCGAAAGTAAACTTACTATTTGTATTGATTCTGCTATTCAATACTCAATCTCTTATTGCTTTTTTGTTGGTAATACCAAGCCATTAGTTGTTCAGATGTTTTTTGTTCCAGATGCACTGGGTGTCACCTAAGATCAGCAAGGGCAGGCGCGTGCGTCTCCGCGCAATGGTGGCTGAGAACGCGGACGTGTGGTACACCGGTGGTCTCCTCAACATCACCTTGGAGAAGAATGACCGCAAACCCAAGGACAGCCTGCCCCTCGAGTTCAAGCGATCCTGCAGTCTGTGCAGTGAGGCGAGGTACGAGGTACGTCCATGTGTTTTGTCCATTTCAGTATACTGGGTAAAAGGGATAGCGACCCGCATTCTGATAGGTGTTTTGCAGTAAAAATTGCAGGAAATAAAAAGAAATTGGCTTTTCCGTACAAGTTGTCTAATCGAGGTGGACATTTTGTATGTAAAGTAACTTTTTATTGTCACTTCCCGAAAGAATTTCTTGGTGGAAGTTGTTTAGTATCGTTGACTGAGCAAACCATATCAGTTTGCTGTCCCTTACACCCTGTATAGATTTCCTCAGTTTACTTTTAGCATGGGTAAACTATTATTTAATCGTCGGACATCTACAATCGACACAACTCTCACAGCCACGTTGAATCAATAATTTTTGTTTACCAGTCAGTACGTCTCTACACTCTTGGTCTCAGAGCCATGTTGCCTCTGAATAAATAAAGTTTTATTTTCTTATTTTATTTTGTGTAACAGTCAGTCTCTATCTTGACTTTCGTTCTCAAAAATATAACAAAATTAATCCATATTGCCTCTGAATAAATAAGGTTTTTTTTATTATTTTAGGTGGTCTTCACAGGACAGTGGTCGCGAGGCACTCATCCCCTGCATTACCCGAGCAAACCCGACGACAACATGTACAGTCTCATGGTGGGAGCTTCTCACAACGCCTCCTACAATCTATGGACCGCTGGCAACACGGCTAGCGACGGACTCAAGAGGCTAGCTGAAAACGCCAACATCACGCTTCTGGAAGAAGAAATCTTGGCTGTATGTAACGTTTACACGGGAACTGAACCACAGCACGCAGTGGTTTTAATACAATAGATAATAACCGTGATATTTTCTTAAGATACCTAAATTGAAAAAATCGAGTAGAATGGCCAGCTATGAGTATATACCTACCTATTGCAGCGATTTTCGCGGCGCAACGGTAAAGTATAAAGAATGACAGCGCTAGGATATTCACTATAGCTACATGAATATTTAAATGGTTTTAAGATAACCTGCTGCCTGCACTTTCAGAAAGCAAGAGAAGGCTCGGTGCGAACATTGATCAGAGGCAAGGCTCACAAGCATCCGCACATGTCTCAGCCGTCACATGCGCTGTTCCGCGTGAACAAAGACCACCATGTGTTCTCGTTGGTGGTGGCCATCAAGCCCAGCCCCGACTGGTTCCTCGGCGTCTCCAGGTAAGCCGAAGATGCACAGCATCCGCACATGTCTCAGCCGTCACATGCGCTGTTCCGCATGAACAAGGACCACCATGTGTTCTCGTTGGTGGTGGCCATCAAGCCCAACCCCGACTGGTTCCTCGGCGTCTCCAGGTAAGCCAGTAACAGCTGAAGATGCACAGCATCCGCACAAGCCTCAGCTGTCGCATGCACTGTTCCACGTGAACAAGGAGCACCATCTGTTGTCGTTGGTGGTGGCCATCAAGCCCAGCCCGACCGGTTCCTCGGCGTCTCCAGGTAAGCCAGTAACAGCTGAAGATGCACAGCATCCGCACATGTCTCAGCCGTCACATGAGCTGTTCCGCGTGAACAAGGACCACCATGTGTTCTCGTTGGTGGTGGCCATCAAGCCCAGCCCCGACTGGTTCTGTCAGGGCTGTGATCGAGAGCCTCAGATTCAGGTCATATGACCACGGAGGCAGTAGGAGAGCAATTTGTTTTTACCTTTTGTTGGATGAGTAATGTTTTTTATGCAACAATTAACAATTTATCTATCAACCAGGTACGAGCTCTGTGCAGATGACGGCTGGCTCAGCTACTACAAGCTGCCTTTGCTCCCGTTCGATGCTGGAACCAAAAATGGCGTGTCTTATGAAGTAAGTTGAATAGTATACAGTTATATACGCCTTTTTACCCTGAGTGGTAGGTAGGCAGAGATCCATAATCTTGAAAAAAATGTTTTAGAGGTAATTAGTCCCTGATATGAGCGCAACTAATAAATTAAGGTATAGTTTGGTTGCATATACTAACAACATATAAGATATTTTTTATTTATCGGAAGTTTAGTTAAGCGTTATTGAACCACAGTATGTATAATCACTACATAGTATAAAACAAATAGTAGGTATGAATAACAAAAAATAAAATTAATAAAAAACGCTACAGCGACCGTAGGGATATTAATTTAAACGGAAAGTAACCAGTCGGTTCTTTTTCAAACCATATTGGCACGGATCAGGAGATATTATTTCAGCCACATTGTGCTGAGATATCAACAAACTTTTTAATATATCTGTTAATATATTTAAAGATGTGTATAAATATGTATTTGTAAATATGTCTGTAAAGAAAACTTTCACTTGAAACTGAGGATATACCTATGCCATGGCCTATACATACATACCTACTTCCTCGAATAAAAAACTAAAATATATAAAACTAGTTTACCGCCCTGCGGGTTCACCGGCAGCTAATAGAGTTTTCCTGCAGGAATAAGTCTTTTTCACGCGATGTGAAGAAGCCTATTTGTTATTTAAAAGCTTTTATTTAACTTGCAATGTATGTATGTACCTATGTATGTTCGGGTGGAATATTGCTACAAAATTTTGAAGCATTTATCTTCAATCGATTGAGATTAAATCTTGCGAGAAATAAAAAGATCCTCACTTCTAAATTAAAAATTTCGATTTGGTCAAAAAATGAGAAACACTGATACTCGTGTCCCTTATTTTTTAATTATTAGCCTAAACACGTAATTGGAAGATCCTAATTTCAAAGTTAACGGAATTTCCATACAATCTTCCAACCCCTTTAGTGGATAAAAATCCATAAACGCTGAACCATGTGTTCATTATTATTTAGTTATTAGACAAAATACGAAATTGCAAAATCTTAACTTCAAAAATGGACGGACTTTCATACAAACTTCAAACCCTATTTTTACCCCTTCAGGGGTGGAAAAACAAAGAATCCTTTCTTAGTGGACGGTTTTATTATAAAATGACTCTACCTCTAAAAACTGGATTCTACCTTTTGTAGTTAAGACTCTTCGTTGATGACTCAGACAGTAAGGACAAATTATTTTATAAGTGTGATTGACCACCTCGTCATCGTAGAGTCAAAACTACTAAAGCTAGAATGATTTTGAAATTTGGATTTCAAATTCCCCTTATGATGTAACCTCCACATGAGAACGGATATTTGGATTTTCCTGATATTTGTGATTTGGCCGTGTTTTGGGATATTTGGACCGTACTATTTGTAATTGTAAGTATTGTAGAGATACAAATGCTCATCAAACGCCATAATTTTCACCATTGCCTTAACCGCCTTTTTTAGTGGGGAAAAAAAAACGCATTGGTATTTGCATTGATGCAATGCATTGCACACCCTAATAGGCTATTTAGATCGCACGCAGTTTTCCTATTAAGGCCGAAGGCCGAGGCTAAGATCTCTTGTCATCCATCTTGAAGAGTCGATTGGAGCAGGTCGTGAGTGTCACTTTCAAGCCTTGTGATGATATTGTCCGAAGTACTCCAGAAATCCAGTGACAAACCGTCAAACTAGACTAGGGGGAAAATTTGACTAGGGTCAAAATCAATCAGTTTTTATTTTTTTTAAACTATCTTTGTTATGACACCATCAGCAATATTTAAACTTTTTTGCTGCCATATAGCGCGCAGTATCACCGAAATTGCACAGGTAACAAAAATAATTGCTATTTATACTCCATTTTGCATATAAATACGATTATTCATCAGTGGCGTAGCATGCCTTGGCGGGACCCAGTATTGACATTTGTTTAGGGGCCCTAAGGAAGGGCAAAGGTATACATACATACATATAATCACGCCTCTTTCCGGGAGGGGTAGGCAGAGATCACATCTTTCCACTCGCTACGATCCTTACATAATTCTCTCGCTTCATCCACATTCATTAAACTTTTAATACATGCTCGTCGGTTTAGGGTACTCTTGACCTAGCCTTTCTTTAGGACGTCCCCGATTTGATCCAACGTGCGTCGAGGTCTTCGCCTTCCAACATTTCCATCCCCACTCGCCATATACATCTGTTTGGTCAATCTGTTTTCACTCATCCTCTCAACATTTTCAAACCATTTAATGATTCCCTTCTCAATACCTGTCACTATATCTTCTTTCACACCACAACGTAAGATATCTTCTAAAATAAAATAAAAACATATTTCCAATTTCTTTTCCTTTCACTCATTGTTTTTCACAAATCGCAACTAATACATGTGTCGCAAACGTGAAAAATTAAAGGTATTACAAACAGACACAGTACTTAAACCTACATTGCGAGCGAAGCGTGAGCGAAATTTTAAACGTAGTATCGAAACACGTATCGAAGCGATTTTTTTTTATCTCAACGAGGTTTGAAACTTGTGTCGCGAGGGTAGCATAGGCGTAAATATTGAAACTTCATGCAGACACAGCAATGAAAGCTACTACGCGAGCGAAGTGAGCGTAAAATTTTGTATCCCGCCCGAGTATTAACTTTGGGGACGGCGTATTATAATTGCGTGTTGGTTGAGTCACTCGACTCTCCGCGCCCTGGATGTGCCGCCCGCGTGCTGTGGCCTGTGCATGCCTTGCACGGGCGAGCTTACGGCGGCCCTGGATGTAGGGTGTAGTTAACTTTTGAACGCACGCTTTATGCGAGAAGAAAATAAATAGCTTCTCTTGATTTTACTCTTTTCTGATATAAAAAATGGGATGTTTTTAGTGCCCCCTTATAATTGATACGGCGGTAGCTACGCCCCTATTATTGGTATCCTTTCAAATTAGAAATAAATATGTGCTGTAACTTTGTAGACACTGACTTTTTGACATGGGTTTATGGTCCTCGTGTTTTGAGTAATCAAAACCTCACTTTATCGCCGATAATTTATAATTGTTTCCCTACCTTTTATACTCGACACGTGCACAAAGTTATCTAGTGCCAAAACAAACGAAAAAAAAACATAATATAACAGTACTACTAACCTACAAAAAAGTTAAGAAAAAGTAAGGGTGCGTCCATATTACTGTAAATTGTCTCAACTTAAAAAGACAACTACAAAAAGAAAAGTGATTGTTAAAATGTCGTGAAAACCTTCAATATAAATGTTACTAATTTGAAAGCTGCCTTGTAATTTCATAAATTTCACATTGGCAGAAAGTTAAAATAGTGCCGAATTATTTTTACTGCTCCAGCGGTCAAACTATCGTTTTACCTGCTAAAACTTTGTTGTCCTAACTTACCCCTTCGGCGCATGGCAAATAACAAAAGGCAAAGCGGTGGTGCGGCGGATGCGAGGCGCTGTCATTTTACAAGCGGCAAAAACTATGTAAACACGCATTCAAACTCTTACTTGCTTGTGCAAGTAGGTACTTAATTTCTACAAATTGGCTCATACTATTATAGATCCGGAAGTATATCTATCTGTTAACTTAAACTGCGAAATAGACTTATTTTTACCACAGGCAAATTAACTACTTGTGTCCCGCGGAAAAACTTAAGGTGGCGTTCTGATTTCGGCAGCGCTGCCCGGCTAGAGATTTTTGATATGGGCAGCTGCGACTCTGGCAGCGACTCTTCTGGCCTACAAGCATCCAATATTCAATAATCATATACTATAAATAATAATAAGAAAAATATACTGGCATACTGATTAAGTGACTTTGAGTGAAAGTGGTAGGATAGGATGATGGCCGTAATTAAATTGACGTCTAAGTGCAAAACATTACATCCCGGTAACGATAAATCCGAGATTATTTGTGTGTACATTTGACATTTTCAGACTTTGACATTTTCAGACTTTGGTGTAGTAAAGATAAAAAAAAAGTAAAGATATTTTTAGCACTATGTACTAGTAACCAAAATACGTCTAAACGTGCATTATGCGCCGCCTCGCTTCCGCGTCGCCTCCGCCTCGATTCCGCGTCGCCTCCGCCTCGTTTCCGCGTCGCCTCCGCCTCGCCGCTTTATAATTGCCATGCTCCTATGTTACCTAAGGCCAAACAAAAAAAAAGTGTTATTTATAAGATATATGTTGATTTTGTAATGAATCCGATAAATATGAGTTAAGTAAGACTGTATCAACTTTGTGTTCCCTCCCTGGGAATCGAATCTAGGACCTTAGGATCGGGAGCCCATGACTCTGACCACTAGTCCCTTTTAATTGAAAAACCATGTCAGAGGCCTATTAGCTGTTCTATTAGGCGGTTTAAACTCTGACCAGGTGGGACCCATGGGACTAAAACCATCCAACATAGTTTAGTGATGTGAATCTAAGTAGGTAATTATGATTTTAGTAGTAGTGTTTGGTGGTGTGAGGGTTGGATACTAGGGGAAGCGGTATATTAATTAATAACTATCATGCATCAAAGCAAAGGTTCCTTTCATGCACCCCAAATCACAATCATGCATCACAGAACAGAAACCGTACCGAATCCTTTGGTTGAGAATAGCTTTGAATTGAGAGAATATCACTATTTATTTATTGAAACATTTCGATGTTACTAATTGGCATTTTATTGAAAGGCCTGATTTAAAATTGACTGACATTAAAATTAATACAAGAAATATATTCCATTGAAAATAATGTGTGTATCAGTCATACTAATTAGTGAAAATTTAATAATGTAATAAACTTTAACAAATAATTGTTTATGAAAGGCTGTCATTTCACCATTTTCAATATATTCGGATTTCAGTATTGTATCTCATTTAATTTTGTGCATTGTAATGTACAACAAACGACTTATTTTTAGGGTTCCGTACTTAAAAAAACGCGACTCTATTACTGAGACTTCGCTGTCGCTCTCGGTCTGTCTGTCTGTCCGTCTGTCATCAGGCTGTATCTCATGAACCGTGATAGCTAGACATTTGCAATTTTCGCAGATCATGTATTTCTGTTGTCGCTCTAACATCAAAAACTAAAAACAGAATAAAATAAATCTTTAACAGGGGCTCCCATATAACAAACGTGTTTGTTTGTCTGTCACCACGTCACCGGGCTGTATCTCATGAACCGTATAAGCTAGACAACTGGAATTTTCAACGATGATGTATTTATGTTGCTGCTATAACAACAAATACTAAATAAATTATAGGTAAAAAAAAACTTTTAAATGAAGCTGCTATATTAAATATCCTCTAAAAAAAAATCCTTTAAAACTTTAACTATCAATCAATAACGTCCGCGGCCAGGGAATTCGCTGCGCACACGATCCGTGAAGGTCTTTCCTTACCTTTCACTTTCTATATAGTATTAGTATGTATTTATATATATATATATATATATATTCATGTATATATTGTTATTATGATTTTAAGTATTTATATAATTAGTTATTTAAGTAATTTATAATTTGCTGGTATTATGTTAATATTATGCTTTATTTGTGCATGCCTAATTTGCCTCTCAATTTAAGTCTCACTTCCGTAGGTCAGCTGGACGAAATTTCTTAGTAGAAATAAGCTGTACCTGTTGTTCCGTTATTCCTAGTGTATTGTCTTTCTCATATTACTTGTGTACAATAAACAGTAAATAAATAACGTCATTACTCAATTTGTATAGTATAAAAGCTTTTGACGTTTTTATTCTTTTTAGGGTATTTAAAATAACAGCTTATTTTAAAAAGATTTTTTTTGCTTATAAATTATTCGAGATCCATTCATAGATAGATAGATATTCAAACAAATTGTAGACTTGCCGATGATATGACTGGTTTTCATTGTTACATTGTAGTACAGTGCACCTCCACAAAGGCAATAGAAAAGCCACAAAGAATTATTTTCACGGTTCACCTTATGAACTATCTTAAAGTCTGAAAGCACTGTACCTATTATTATACACTGTAAATACCATTTCTAATAAAAAAAGGATTTTTAAAATCGGTTCATAAATGACGGAGTTATGAGGTAACATAGATACAAAAAAAAAGCAACAAAAAAGAAACATACAGACGAATTGAGAACCTCCTCCGTTTTGAAGTCGTCTAAAAATTAAAATAGCTCTAACAGATGCTATTCCGAGATTCTGAAGGAAATCAAAAGGTATCTGAAATCTATAAGAATTGCATCTGTCACAGCTTCCTTCCAGATTCTTTACTACATAGTATAAAACAAAGTCGCTTTCTCTGTCCCTATATCCCTATGTATGCATAAATCTATAAAACTACGCAACGGATTTTGATGCGGTTTCTTTTAATGGATAGATTGATTCAAGAAAAAGGTTTATATGTATAATAAATGCATAATATAGTAGAGAAACACTGGTGAGAGCCCGATGGTGTAGTGGATAGGGCCGCTGCCTCCTGAGCGGGAGGTCGTGGTTCGAATCCCACCACGTACCAATGTGTTTTTCGGTTTTCGAATTTCATATGTACGTTTATTCGGCGCTTTTTCCGTGCTTCGGAAGGCACGTTAAGCCGTTGGTCCCGGTTAATATCGTTTAATACCGTAGATATTAGTCGTTAAGCCATATCAGAGGCCAGTTCTAAGCATTGGCGGCTTTAAAACTCTGACCTAATCTAGGATTGGGTCTGGTTTCCCTTCTGGGTTGCGGAGGTCAGATGGCAGTCGCTCTGTGTAAAAACCAGTACTCTCGTTCAATCCCTTAGATTAGGTAGCCGACCCCTGTGAGATACGGGATAAGGCTAGGGAGATGATGATGAGTAGAGAAACACTGATAATTTCCGTGCGAAGCCGGGGCGGGTCGCTAGTATGATTATAAACTCTTGAATAATGTAACCTTTCAGTCGGAGCCGACGGAGACGATTCCTAAGGATGTGGTGGGGAGGGTGGCCGTGGGCTCCTTCGACAAGAACTCGCCCTTCTACCAGATCAACCTGAACGACCTGAAGCCCTTCGCCACCCTGGAAGTCAGGAAGCTAGATGAGTATCCTCTGGCCGACTGCAGCGACGCACAAGGTACAGCTTTACAATTCGAAATAATCAATAAGCAATTTGCAAATTAATAACATACATATAATCACGCCTTTATGCCTTATGGAGTAGGCAAAGCGTAAACGACCTAAACAAAGGTCGTTCCGCCACGTCCGACAAAGAATTGAGGGTTATTTAAGATAGATTTGTAGGTATATTGCTGTAGTGACAGGTTGTCAGCCCATCGCCTAAATTGCAATAAACTAAAACCCTCGGATCCTTTAGCTGGGACAGCATGCTCAGGAGGAAATGGAGCTGGCACATTCTCATCATCATCTCCTCAATATTTAATATGGTAAACCGAAGATCTGGTGAAAGTCGCGGGAACGGGAAGCTGCTGGATGAGGAAGGCGCTGGACCGATAATCGTAGAGAGCCTTGGGAATACCTATTCCTGCATTGCACATCTATCGACTGCGACAACTACGACAAAGACGACTTGGAAAAATATGTTAGTAGATGCTAGTTTAGCAGGCAATATTTGAGTATACAAAATAATTTTAAATAACAAAATAATACGCTATTGGCCTAGTAGTCAAAGAAGCAAATTTTTAAGAAATGACAAATACCCTTTTTATTCGTATGAAAATAGTGGGTTATGAAATAACTCGCCAGTACATATTGACTAATCAAATCAGTAACTTCTATATTTTTTCAACTCGATTATTAGATCTAAATGTGCATTTTTTGTAAAATGTTGAATGAGGTCCTCATTATTTTTAGCCATCAGTTTTAAGTATAAACGTATTGATTTTCTAGTTACCCAGTCAACATGCCTATTAACCGCCTTCACGTAGGTATTTTGTGAAAAGAGACACTGAAAAGTATCGTATTTTTATTCCATTTACATACTTTAAAGTATTGGAACTATACTATACAATTATTCTTTTGGAGACGACGCCATACATAGTTAACAAACGTATACAAATTGCGTAATTATACTTAGGTATGTAATATATAATTTTGCAAATTTCTGTAACATTTCAAATATTTTATAAATGCTTAGCTGGCGTCGACTCCTTTTGGAATTTCGTCCCGGGCATGCTGTAAAATCCAGCTAAGTGGGTCGATAGTTTCTATATATTGCAATTTAGGCGATGGGCTGACAACCTGTCACTACAGCAATATACCTACAAATCTATCTTAATTAACCCTCAAAATATTGTCAGACGTGGCGGAACGACCTTTGTTTAGGTCGTTTACGCTCTGCCTACCTCATTAGGGATAAAGGCGTGATTATGTGTATGAACGTATGTAAAAATACGTATATACGTACGTATGTAAAAATACGTACATACGAGTATATTCCATTTAACTGGATCAAAGGTTTTTCATTTGAGTACAATCAGATTGCATTCTCGTACTCTCACGATCAATAATTCAAGTATCTATCTAGAATTCTAGAATAGAATAAGCAATAAACTGTAAGTTCAATACCTTCTAATTTATCATACGGAGTGTTAGAGACAGCGGCCCGCAAACTGATAGGGGATGCTCAGTCAACGAAACTGAACAACAGTAAATAAATAAAATAAAAAAAAAAATTACTTCTTCAATACACATTTTAGCCACACTGTATATACTGAATGATTTAGATGATATTTTTTGCGTTGAAAGTAAAATGGCGATATTAAAAGTATTTTGCATTATTATTTTTCACTTCTCGCCGGCTTTTGTGGAAGTTTATTTTGAGTGTTATTTGTTTCTCATTATTATTGTGTGTTGTAAATGGAAACAGTGAAACAAAAACGAGATATAATATAAATATAATTAAAGTTTACATACATACATACATAAATCACGCCTTTATCCCTTACGGGGTAGGCAGAACGTTTAACACCTCGTAAAAGGCGCTTTCGCCACGTCTGACAAAAATTGAGGGCAATTTTAGATTGTAATATGTATTGCTATAGTGACAGGTTGTCAGCCCATCGCCTAAATTACAATACACTGTAACCCTCGAGTCCCTTTTGCTGACTTCAACAGCATGCCCGGGAGGAAGGGCAGCTGGAACATTCTACGTTTTTCTATCTCTCCCAGTCCAGCATGGAAGAAAATATAATTAAAGTTTAAGTCTTAAAAGCTATTGAAATATACGGGGTGTAAGGGACAGCGACCCGCAAACGAATAGGGGTTGCTAAGTCAACGGAAATGAACAACTTTCACCAAGAATTACTTTCAGAAGATGTAAAAAAAATCACCTTCTCATATTAAACTACCAATTCGATTTGACAATTTGTATGGAAAATCAAATTTTATTATTACTTTCTGAAAAAAAAACCTGGCGATAGTTGTTCAGTTCCGTTGACTGATCAACCCCTATCAGTTTACGGGACGCTGTCTGTTACACCTCGTATATTTATTATATGTAGCTCGCTAAGTAGAAATCAGATTTAATCCACTGCAAATGGAAGTTAAATGCTCTTAAAATTTTAAACAACTGAAATCAATATATATTATTCACTCATATATGCATTCGTTGTTCTTATAATCGCATTATAAATTAATTCATAGTCAAAACAGCATTTTGCGGACAGAATTTTGCTCTTAAACTACTATTATATATTCTGTGCTATTATAATAAAAATATGACATATATAAGGTCATTTTAAGCATTGTTCTTCCATGATGGACTGGGAGCGAGAGAAAAATATCAATTGTGCCAGCTGCATTTCCTCCCGGGCATGCTGTAAAAACGAGCTAAGGGATCCGAGGGTTTCAATATATTTCAATTTAGGTAATGGGCTGACAACCTGTCACTACAGCAATGTACCTACAAATCTATCTTAAATAACCCTCAAAACGTTGTCAGACGTGGCGGAACGCTCTTTGTTTAGGTCGTTTACGCTCTGCCTATCCCATTAGGTACAAAGGCATGATTATATGTATATATGTATGTATATATTTTAGGCATATACAGATCGACTGCGATTTTTGTTTAGGCGGACAAACTGAGAACTATAAAATGATGGTTGCCATTTGAAACTTTATTTGACTACAGCGCCGCTGACAAATGTTCATAAATCGCAGTCGATCTGTACATAAGTGGCGTCGAAAACATTCGAGTTTTAGATGACTTTTAGTCTGTACACTGCATAAGCGCAAATAAATACATTCTGACTCCGTAGTCTAGTGGTCAGAGCCATGAGCTTACGATCCGGAGGTCCTGGGTCCGATTCCCAGGGGAGAACACAAAGTAGATATTTCTCAATTTATCACTTTGTGAGGTTTTCCCCAGTTTGGTTTGGACATTTCAGGTTGAATCACCTGATTGTTCGAAAATTAAAAGGATTCCGTGCTTCGAACGGGCACGTTAAGCAGTCGATCCCGTTCGCTGTCTTTGATAGTGGTCGTTACTCAAACCATGTCAGAGGCCTAATAGCTGTGCTACTAGGCGGTTTAAAAAACTTCGTTCGACTTGAGAATCCACTCGCAATGAACGACACATTCTTAGCATATCGAGCGTAGGACGTCTGTTGCATTTCGATATTAGCAGGCGTTTTGGTCAGTTTACAGGACTTTTCCTTCCTTTAACTTCACCTTTGCGTCTGTCTGTTTATTCCCTGTATTCCGATAATGGTATTGCCTGCATCCAGCACACCCTGTACTTAATAAATACTTTTTCAGCTCTCGCCATTTATCTTGACTAGACGTAGTGATTATGCCTATATTGGGAACTAGCTTTCTGTCAGCGGTGTCACCCGCTGCTAAATAAGATTTCCTGTGTGAATGATTTACTTTCCCGCGGTAAAATATATTATTTATATAGCATTCTACTGTTTGTTACTTCCATGCTGGTCTGGGAGCGAGAGAAAAACATAGAATGTGCCAGCTGCATTTCCTCCCGGGCATGCTGTAAGATCCAGCTAAGGGATCCGAGGGTTTCAGTATATTGTAATTTAGGCGATGGGCTGACAACCTGTCACTACAGCAATATACCTAGAATTCTATCTTAAATAACCTTCAAAACTTTGTCAGACGTGGCGGGACGACCTTTGTTTAGGTCGTTTACGCTCTGCCTACCCCATTAGGGATAAAGGCGTGATTATATGTATGTATGTATGTCTACTGTTTGTTTATTCTTGTCATTGTTGTAGGTATGTATATGTTTAGTTAAATTAATTATACTTATGCACTACTCATGTTGGTAAAATATAAAAATTGTGCACGTCTTATCTGCATTACGTTTTATGCTATAACTCTCTTATTAAGTCTGCTGTAAAAAAAATCTTTGTAGAAATAAGCAGTGCCTGTTGTGCCTGAATACCTCATGTAATTGTTCTGTGTGTGTTCATGTGTACAATAAACTGTTAAGTGGGTAACAAAGGCTAAATAAAAGTAAAAGTAGCCTGTGTCCTGTGTGATCGTTTAGGCGTTTTTATATTAATTTTGACCAATTACTCGCTGTGTAAGCAGCTTTCCAAAGGTGAAAGATTTTTTTTTAGATCGCTCCAGTTGTTTTTGAGTTTATTCGTTACAAACATACAAACACACAAACAAATACAAATATTTCCTCTTTATAACAATATACAACGTGTAACATAAAGAGTATCATCATCATCTCCCTAGCCTTATACCGTATCTCACGGGTTCGGCTACCTAATCTTTAACAGAAAGGGTATATGCACCCAAAATTATATAAACCAGCTCATGAAACTGAACAACTTTCCAAAAGAGCATATGTCGAAAAACAAAAAAAAATAATTGACTCCACGCGCATACAGGTGATGCATTTTGTATGGGAGGTCAAACATTTTTTTTCTCATTTTGACCTATGTTGCTTTGGGAAAGTTGTTCAGTTTCATGGGCTGGTTCACATCCTTTACGGTGTATATACCCTTCCTGTGACTCGTTGTATATACACGCAGTTAGTAAAGACAGATAATAATGTAGGATTTTTAATATCATGTAATGAACGGTCGAGGCAGATATTTAAATGATGAATTTAAATGTTACGTTTCTGGGTCTGTCAAGATACTAGCCAATTATCTTGTTAAAGGTATTGAGAGACGTGACGAGTGGCGCCTCAATGAATGTGCAATTGTTGACAAGTGCAGATTCTAAGTGCAAGATTGCAACCCAACCAATTTGTATTGTTGCAACCAAATAGAGCAATTTTCTTTTATTCACACAATGGTATTCACGATGTAAGAAGATTTGTATTACAAATACAACACATTTTGTTATTTTCTTTAAACTTAATACTACAAACATACATAGACATATAATAAGGTGTTGTTGTACTCATGTTGAGCTGCTCATGAAACTGAATACTTATTCCAGTTAGATTTGTCAATGTTTTTACCATTGCTTATTATGCGTGTTTTCGCAAAATCTCTGGTATTATCGCGAAGATTCGAATTATCAAATCATCCTACGACATACGTATAAATACTTCATATTATAACATTTTCTTCCATGCTGGACTGGGAACGAAAGAATAACATAGAATGTGCCAGTTGCATTTCCTCCCGGGCATGCTGTAAAAACCAGCTAAGGGATCCGAGGGTTTCAGTATACTGCAATATAGGCGATGGGCTGACAACCTGTCACTACAGCATTATACCTACAAATCTGCATTATACCTAAAACCCTGAAGATTTTGTCAGACGTGGCGGAACGGCCTTTTTTAAGGTTGTTTACGATCTGCCTACCCCATTAGGGATGGAGGCGTGATTGTATGTATGTATGTAATATAACATTCGACACAATCTTTATGGGGCGGGGGCGGTGGCGGCTCCATATTATTATGCTTTTTCATACCGGGTGTTAGGAACAGCGTCTCGCAAACTGACTGGGGTTGCTAAGTCAAAGAAACTGTACAACTTTCACCAGGAAATTCTTTCAGGAGATGAAAAAAAAAATACATTCCCATACAAAATGACCACCTCAATCAGACAATTTGTATGGAAAAGTAAGATAATTTTTTCATTCCTGAAAAAAATCTACTGATAGTTGTTCAGTTACGTTGACTGAGCAACCCCAACAGTTTGCGGGACGCTGTCCCCTACACCCCATATGTCGACCAATCAAGTTGTTCAGATTCATGAGTAGGTTTAGATTCACTTACCTACCTACAATATCCTTATTTACACCCCAAAGTTTTGTCAGCGTATTTTTATTTTACCAAAACTCACTTATTACACCGTTCACGATCTGCTTACCTCGTAAAGATGACGAATACTAGTCAAATCAGCAACAAAAAAGTTGAAATTAAATGTCAAAAAAGTATGAAAAAAAAATAACGCTTTGGTAACAATTACCATTCAAATCAATAACTTCTATCTTTTTCAACTCGATTATAAAATTTAGATGTGAATTATTTTGATAATACAATACAATACAAAATTCTTTATTGCACAAAGAAACACATACAATAGAAATAAAAAGGAACAAACGTGACAGTACAATATAGGCGGCCTTATTGCTTAAGCAGCAATTTCTACCAGGCAACCTTTTTAAATTGTACAAGGATAATGATGAATGAGATCCACCATATTTCGTTTTTTTTAGCAACCCATTTTTTTTCTTTTTCCAGATGATGGAAATCTACGTTTCGCGCCGGCAGATGAAAACGCGGAAGAAGAAGAAGAAGAAGAGTAAGTAAAAAGTTCTTTTTTTATTTGTTGGATAGAGTGATTCAAAAGGAAGTTTTTTATGTATAATACATGCATAATATAGTAGAGTAACACTGATAATTTCCGTGCGAAGCCGGGGCGGGTTGCTAGTTACATATAATACATAAACTAAGTACAAGCTACTACATAGATATTATACATACGTAAAACACGCTTGGTAAACTACAGCAAATATAATACCAACGAGTTCCGGGCCTGGTAATTAATAGATTGAAAAGAAATCTACATTATGTACAATAAAAAAAATAATCCCACTCGAAATAAATTGGCAATTTGCTCGCGATCTAATAAAAGGTTTTAGCTTTTGTTTGATGTTATTTGTTTACCGGTCCTCATTTTTTCTCGCAATAAAAATATACTTTGATTCATTATCATGCGAAACCTAATGGGCGGTTTTCCACTAGACGGTACGGTGACGTCACGACGAAGGTGCTGTCACGATGCCGTGGCTCTGTTTTTCCACCAGACGGCACGGCAACGACACGGCAATGTCCACCTAGTTCCAATCTGGGTGGGCGTACACACACGCGCATGCTTCGTCCGAATACAAAACACATGCAGTTCGGCAGGTGGGCGATGGTACCTGGGAGTCAAAGCCTTGCCGTAGCCGTGCCGTCGTCTAGTCGAAAAACGTCCAAGAGGTACTCCGTAGGTACTCCTATACCCTGTAAAATTTAGGATGGTATCTGGGACAGATGACATTCAGAACTGAAAAAAATGTGTCTGAAATCTATAGGATTTGTATCTGTTAACATCCCAGTTAACATCCAAAATTTTATGAGAACGGACATAGTTCATTTTTTACCCAGGGACAATGAATCATTGTAACGGGTAAAGTCATTTAGCCGCGGGTGAAACCGCGAGACTGAAATCACATACATACATACATATAATCACGACTTCATCCCTAATGGGGTAGGCAGAGCGTAATCGACCAAAAACAAAGGTCAATCCGCCACTTCTGACAAAGTTTTAAGGGTTATTTAAGATAGATTTGTAGGTATCTTGCTGTAGTGACAGGTTGTCAGCCCATCGCCTAAATTACAATATACTGAAACCCTCGGATCCTTTAGCTGGTTTCAACATTCCAAGTTGCAATTTCCAAGTTTTTCTCTCACTCCCAGGCCAGCATGGACGAAATCACCTTCTAAATAAATTATAAGTTGAACCTCAACTTTTTCCACAGAGAGGAAAGCTACGAGCCGCTGGTAGAAGCATCAATACACAGAGACGAGTGTCCCGAGGGTGTGGGGCAGTGGACCGGCTGCTTGCCTTATGACGGGCGCTGCGGGTACGGCGTGCGGACCAGGCTGAGGGTCTGGAGCACCAGCAACTACGAAGTAAGCACCAGGGCTGTGGAGGTAGAAGCATCAATACACAGAGACGAGTGTCCCGAGGGTGTGGGGCAGTGGACCGGCTGCTTGCCTTATGACGGGCGCTGCGGGTACGGCTTGCGGACCAGGCTGAGGGTCTGGAGCACCAGCAACTACGAAGTAAGCACCAGGGCTGTGGAGTTAGAAACATCAATACACAGAGACAAGTGTCCCGAGGCTGTGGGGCAGTGGACCGGCTGCTTGCCTTATGACGGGCGCTGCGGGTACGGCGTGCGGACCAGGCTGAGGGTCTGGAACACCAGCAACTACGAAGTAAGCACCAGGGCTGTAGAGGTAGAAGCATCAATACACAGAGACGAGTGTCCCGAGGGTGTGGGGCAGTGGACCGGCTGCTTGCCTTATTACGGGCGCTGCGGGTACGGCGTGTGGACCAGGCTGAGGGTCTGGAGCACCAGCAACTACGAAGTAAGCACCAGGGCTGTGGAGGTAGAAGCATCAATACACAGAGACGAGTGTCCCGAGGGTGTGGGGCAGTGGACCGGCTGCTTGCCTTATGACGGGCGCTGCGGGTACGGCGTGCGGACCAGGCTGAGGGTCTGGAGCACCAGCAACTACGAAGTAAGCACCAGGGCTGTGGAGGTAGAAGCATCAATACACAGAGACGAGTGTCCCAAGGGTGTGGGGCAGTGGACCGGCTGCTTGCCTTATGACGGGCGCTGCGGGTACGGCGTGCGGACCAGGCTGAGGGTCTGGAGCACCAGCAACTACGAAGTAAGCACCAGGGCTGTGGAGGTAGAAGCATCAATACACAGAGACGAGTGTCCCAAGGGTGTGGGGCAGTGGACCAGCTGCTTGCCTTATGACGGGCGCTGCGGGTACGGCGTGCGGACCAGGCTGAGGGTCTGGAGCACCAGCAACTACGAAGTAAGCACCTGTGGAGGTAGAAGCATCAATACACAGAGACGAGTGTCCCGTGGGTGTGGGGCAGTGGACCACCACATTCTGTTACTTTTGCCCATCTGCTACCTCTGATAAGCAGAGAGAAATAACAAATCAAAATAAATAAACAACTTGTTCAATTAACGATTTGAAGCTAATATTGCAGTACGCCGCCGTCTGCTATGAGTGGCCAGGAGGGATTGAGTGCGGATAATTGAATTAAGGGTCTGCCGGATGGAGCAGTGAAATTCTATACAACCGTAGTTGGGTAAAGCCGTAGACTTTTCCAATTTATGCATAACAACTGGCGATTTGGCCACTATATTATTGTATTTATGAACGAATCATTCTTTATGAACGCACCCCTAAGGTGTGACGTCACGTAACACGTTTAATCTGTCAAGCAAGAGATTTCTTACCGCTTTATTGTGAAGACATATAATAGAGATTTATTAAGTTATCTACGTGTTTCTACTGCTCTAAACCTGCTACAAGCATACATCCTACCACTACATACCATAATATCATACATATAATCACGCCTTTATCCCTATTCATGTAGGCAGAGCGTAAACGACCTAAACAAAGGTCGTTCCGCCACGTCTGACAAAATGTTGAGGGTTAATTAAAATAGATTTGTAGGTTTATTGCTGTAGTGACAGTGTGTCAGCCCATCGCCCAGGAGGAAATGCAGCTGGCACATTCTATGTTTTTCTCTCGCTCCCAGTCCAGCATGGAAGTAACAACTGAGGTGTATACTAATATCATTAACAACTTGATGTTTTAACAGCACCAATACTTTTATCTTGTAGTATTTATTGTGTTTAAGTTTTAATACATACATACACCTGTATCCCTAATGGGGTAGCAAAGTTTTAAACTATTGCGAATTAGCTGTAACAGTTTTATTTAAATAAATTTCAATGATTTTAAGGATTCACATTTTCATACAAAATAAATGTTTACTTATTAGTTCAATTAGACAGTTAATCAATAGTTATAGTTATTCTCAATGGAAAAGTACATTGGTTGAACAATTTAATGCCACATCTCGTCTATCGTGCAATAACGGCGTCTTTTTGTTTTTCATACATACATATAATCACGCCTTTGTCCTTAATGGGGTAGGCAGAGCGTAAACGACCTAAACAAAGGCCTTTCCGCCGCGTCTGACAAAGTCTTGAGGGCCATTCAAGAAAGATTTGTACGTATATTGCTATAGTGACAGGTTGTCAGCCCATCGCCTAAATTGCAATATACTGAAACCCTCAGATCCCTTAGCTGGTTTTTACAGCATGCTCGGGAGGAAATGCAGCTGGCACATTCTGTGTTTTTCTCTCACTCCCAGTCCAGCATGGAAGATGTTTTTCATTCGAGTTTTAAAACAGGTTTTTCATTTTTACACATTCTTCTTCTTCTTCTGTCGAGTGGGTATCGAGTCTATCGACCCGATGAAGCCTGGTGTCAGAGTTTTTAAACCGCCTAGTAGCACAACTATCAGGCCTCTGACATGGTTTTAGTAACGACCACTATCAAAGACAGCGACCGGGACCGACGGCTTAACGTGCCCTCCGAAGCACGAAATATTTTTCTTTTTCGGACAATCAGGTGATTCAGCCTGCAATGTCCTAACCAAACTGGGGAAAAATTCACAAAGTATCAACTTTGTGTTTCCCCCCTGGGAATCGAACCCAGGACCTCCGGATCAGGAGTCCATGGCACTAGCCACTAGACCACGGAGGCAGTTTACACATTTATGTTCTTATTTTTATGTTACCAATATCGTGAGTAAATTTAGTCTTCGAATACTATCGGGAGAATGGGTATAATAAGACGGGTAACCTCAAACGAAACTACCAAAAAAACGGAAACGTATTATATTATTAATTGTATTATTTCTTACACGCTGGCCTGGGAGCGCGAGAAAAACATAGAATGTGCCAGCTGCAATTCCTCCCGTTTATGCTGTAAAAAACAGCTAAGGGATGCGAGGGTTTCAGTATATTGTATTTTAGGCGATGGGCTGACAACCTGTCAATACAGCAATATACCTACTAATCTGAATTCAAAACTCTCAAAACTTTGTCAGACGTGGAGGCAACTGTTGCCTCCACGTCTGACAAAGTTTTGAGAGTTTTTAAGAAAAAAAGGTTGTTACAACCTTTTTTTAGATCGTTTGTGATATGCCTACCCCATTAGGAATAAAGGCGTGATTGTATGTATGTATGTATGTTGTATTATTTGTTTGTGCGAAAAAGCTAATATTTATCTTAAAAACATGTCTGAAACTGAAAATCTGTTTGATTTCCTATTTACATTAAAAATATTTCGGATGTACGATATTTTTTTGATACTTTTCTGTTACCGGCAACATATTTGTCTACGTTACGTAACATAAATGTATGTAAAGGCCTGTGCACATAATAAAAATGTTGGTAATAAGTGTGAGTAGATAAAATTAAAAAAAATACCTATTACAACTATAAGGTACAAGTTTCACTCGCGCATTGTGAGTTACATACATACATGGGGTAGGCAGAGCGTAAACGACCTAAATAAAGCTCGTTTCGCCACGTCTGTCAAAGTTTTGAGGGTTATTTAAGATAGATTTGTAGGTAAATTGCTGTTTGGACAGCTTGTTAGCCCATCGCCTTAATTACAATATACTGAAACCCTCGGATCACTTAGCTGGTTTTTACAGCATGCCCGGGAGGAAATGCAGCTGGCATATTCTATGTTTTGTCTCGCTCCCAGGCCCGCATGGAAGAAATTATGCATTGTGAGTTAGACGTATAAATAAACCAAAATACTTACCTTCCGCCTGGCCTTACACTATACGCGGTGTAAGGGACAGCGTCCCGCAAACTGAAAGGGGTTCAGTCAACGGTACTGAACAACAGCAGGGTCTTTTTCAGGAAGTGAAAAAATATATTTTATTTTCCATACAAATTGTCTGATCGAGTTCTCATTTTGTATGGAAAACTATTTTTATTTTCATCTACTGAAAAAAAATCCCAGTGAAAGTTTCGTTGACTGAGCAACCAGTATTAATATTTCAGCTAATAACTGCCTCCGTAGTCTAGTGGTCAGAGCCATGCGCTTACAATCCAGAGGTCCGTGATTCGATTCCCAGGGCGGGAACACGAAGTAGATATTTGTCAATGTATAACTTTGTGAGGTTTTCCCCAGTTTGGTTACGACAATGCAGGCTGAATCACCTGATTGTCCGAAACGAAAAAGGATTCCATGCTTCGGAGGGCACGTTCAGCCGTCGATCCCCGTCGCTGTTTTTGGCGGTGATCGTTACTTAAACATGTCAGAGGCCTAGCAGCTGTGCTACTAGGCGGTTTGAAAAACTGACACCAACGGGTCGTTCGACTCGAGAATCCACCCGTTTTTTTTTCTTTTTTTTAAGTATTTTATGGCCTGGATACTAGTCCTTTAAGCCAACTCTTAATTTTGGAATCCACTCGCTAAGAAGAAGAATGATTGAATGATTTCACATCGGTCAATAATGATATCATCATCAGCACCAACTACGACTTCTCTTCGGTTTCTTACGACTATATGAGCTTATTTTCCGGTCTGAAACCGTACATTAAAGGATCTGATGATATTCGGAGAAAACGATTTTTTTAATTTTTAATACCGGGTGTAAGGTACAGCGTCCCGCAAGCTGGTAGGGTCAACGATACTAAACAACTTCCACCAAGAAATTCTTTCAGGAAAAGAAAATAAAAGTTGGCTTATCCAGAAAAAAAGCCCACCTCAATCAGGCAATTTGTACATCAGAAAGAATTTTCTCCTGAAGGTTGTTCAGAGTCGTTGACTGAGCAACTCCTATCAGTTTGTGGGGCGCTGTCCCTTACACCCCTTATAGTTCATATTTAATTTGTATAAACATAAGATTACTTCCATGCTGGACTGGGAGAGATAGAAAAACATAGAATGTTCCAGCTGCCCTTCCTCCCGGGCATGCTGTTGAAGTCAGCAAAAGGGACTCGAGGGTTACAGTGTATTGTAATTTAGGCGATGGGCTGACAACCTGTCACTATAGCAATACATATTACAATCTAAAATTGCCCTCAATTTTTGTCAGACGTGGTGGAAGCGCCTTTTACGAAGCGTTAAACGCTCTGCCTACCCCGTAAGGGATAAAGGCGTGATTTATGTATGTATGTATAAACAAAAGAAAGTAAATATATGTTTGTAGTTGATGGAAGTAAAATGCTACCAAAAACATAAATGTAAAAGTAAAAGCCAAGTGCTTGATGGTCTTGGTGCTTGAATCGCACAAAAAGTTGTGAGATCTAAAAAGGGAGCCAAGTTTAGAGTTTATTATAGTGATTCTTAGCTCTCCAATAAGGTTTATTTCATGTGACTTGGCCGTTGTAGAGAACAATCAGATCTGTCACCTACAACGCTTCGTTATGTTCGCAGCTTTACTATAAATTACGTTACTTTTATGTTTCTTCCATGCTGGACTGGGACCGAAAGAAAAACATGAAATGTGCCAACTGCATTTCCTCCCGGGCATGCTGTAAAAACCAGCTAAGGGAACCGAGGGTTGCAATATATTGCATTTTATGCGATTGGCTGACAACCTGTCTCTACAGCAATAAAACCTACAAATCTATCTTAAATAACCCTCAAAACTTTGTCAGACGTGGCGGCTTTACCATTATTTAGGTCGTTTACGCTCTGCCTACCCCATCAGGGGTAAAGGCGTGATTATATGTATGTATATAATATAATATGTAATATTGATTTTACTTATTTTTCTTTTATTTTATTTTTGTGTTTTCTAATATTTATAATAAATGATAAAATACAATCGACATAAAATGTAGGCCTATTTGAAACAGCTCCCGCCGGCGGCCGGCGGCAGAGACGGGGCCTGCAGTTTGTATGCATCCCTTCTACTCTATCAATATACTTAATACCAAACAATTACTTTTCCTACCTTTACATACATACGTAGCTATAATCACGCCTCTATCCTTAATGGGGTGGGCAGAGCGTAAACGACCTGAACAAAGGTCGTTCCGCCACGTCTCACAAAGTTTTGAGGGTTATTTAAGATAGATTTGTAGATATGTTGCTGTAGTGACACATTGTCAGCCCATCGCCTAAATTACAATATACTGAAACCCTCGGATCTCTTAGCTGGTTTTTACAACATGCCCGGGAAGAAATGCATCTGACACATTCTATGATTTTCTCTCGCTCCCCGTCCAGCATGGAAGAAGCCTACCTTTACATAAATATACAATATACAATAAACTGCTAAATAAACAAAGCTTAAAAATATAAGGTCTGAAACTTTCCTAGAAACTAACTTGACTACCCGAAACTTGTCAACATTTCCCAAGGCAGAAAGAATGATGAAATACTAAATTGTACTTTCCATACAAATGGTAAGTCGAAATATTTTCCAAACCTTTAAATTCGCGGTGTAAAGGACAGACAGCTTTTCGCAAACTGATAGAGGCTTAGTCATAAAAAAAACTTATTAATAATCACCTGTTTCTTTTTAAGGTTCGTGCTTCGGAAGGCACGTTAAGCCGTTGGTCCCGGTTAATACTGTTCAATACCGTAGATATTAGTCGTTAAGCTTTGTCAGAGGCCAGTGCTATGTAGTACTATTATATATTCTGTGCCAGTGCTAAGCATTGGCGGCTTGAAATCTCTGACCTAATCTAGGATTGGGTCTGGTTCCCTTCTGGGTTGCGGAGGTCAGATGGCAGTCGCTCTGTGTAAAAATCAGTAACCTCGTTCAATCCCCTAGATTAGGTAGCCGACCCCGAGAGATACGGGATAAGGCTAAGATGATGATGACCTGTTTCTTTTTAAGGAACAAAAAATAAAGGCATCCCACTTCGGGGTGGTCATTTTGTACGGGGAAGTGAAATTATAATTATTGCTATCATAAATTCCTGATGAAAGTTGTTACAATACAATATACTTTAGCGCACAAACACACAGAAATTACAAATTGCTAAAAAGAAAAGTAGTACAATTGGCGGCTTTATTGCTAATGTAGCTATATCTTCCAGGCAATAGGAAACAGAGGAGTAAAATAAATTGACGCGGGACAGTGCAACAAACATGTTAATAAATTAAATATATATACTCCAGTTGTTCAGTTTGCAAAGAAGCTATCCCTTGCACCCGGTATGGTTAGCTTATTCACACGTTGTGCCTCAACTTGTTCCAGGATCCGGAGCCGTCCAAACTACAAGTGCGACCGCTTGCCAGCTGCCATGAAGAAATGGAGACACAGGCGTGCATTGTAAATTGTTGATAACGAGCGAGCCCCCGGCTTCGCACGGAATTTATCAGTGTTCATCTACTATATTATGCTTGTATTATACATACATACCTTCCTCTTGAATCACTCTATGCATTAAAAGAAACCGCATCAAAATCCGTTGCGTAGTTGTAAAGATTTATGCATACATAGGGATATAGGGACAGAGAAAGCGACTATGTTTTTACTATGTAGTGATTAAGCAAGTAGGTACTACTAGGTACCTACCCACCGCATTTTACAAAATTAATATAGTTTACGTATGTTGTAATAAACATTCGCACATTTATTTTTACCCACCGTCGGCTGGAGGCGGTAACGGACCGGCCGCGGCGGCTGGTGTAGGTGTTAATTCTCCTGACTGACGGAAAATACGGAAATTTCACGAGTAGGTATGTTACATACATACATACAGCCACGCCTCAATCCCTAATGGGGTAGGCAGAGTGTAGAGCGTAAACGACCTAAACAAAGGTCGGTTCCGCCACGTCTGACAAAGTTTCAAGGGTTATTTAAGATACATTGTAGGTATATTGCTGTAGTGCCAGGTTGTCAGCCCATCGCCTACATTGCAATATACTGAAACCCTCGGATCCCTTAGCTGACTTTTACAGCATGCCCGGGAGGTAATTCAGCTGGCACATTCTATGTTTTTCTCTCGCTCCCCGTCCAGCATGGAAGAGAATGACATATATACGACAACATTACATTATAATAATTTTACAGCTATTAGCTTTTAAACGTGAATAATATGTAGCTTTTTGGATGTGGGTCACTAAAACTTGTAAAAAAACAATACGTTTTTATGTAATAGTGATAATAAATTCCGTCAAAGCGAACTACCCAGGTATGTGTTACCCATGGTTTGCCCTGAGATGTGTTTCTCTGTATGTTGCCATTTATATCAATAATGGGTGAACCGCTTCTGTGGCAAAGGGGTGGTTCTTAGCTATGTGTGTAAATCCGTACCTAGTGGGATTTTAAATTTTCATTCATATAACTTTACAACTTAACTCAGTACCTTGTTGATCGTGCATTCTTTGAACCTGCGCTACGTTTAATTAATGAGGGGCAAGGCACTGTTGCTACTGCACGTTGTGTAGGTAAGGTAGCTCAGTTTTTATGAAATCTCGCCTACAAGATGGAAGAAATAGAAATCATCTCCAACATGATCATGTTTTTGCGCGAAAAGCAACCGGTGCTCTCAAGTTTAGCGGTGGCGGGTTGGCGCGTTGGCGAGCGGTGCGGGGTGGGAGCGGGCGGGGCGGGGCGGGGCGGTCTCAACGTAGTTGTTGGTCGGGTGTGAAGGTAGACGCGGGCCGCGCATGCGCCGAGGGAGCGCAACGTCCGCCCGCCCGCGCGCCCAACACCGCTACTTGTTGAGTTGCACCGCCGGGCTCACTTCACTTCACGTTCAGTCCGCTTCGGACCGCTTGCGGAGACGGACGTGTCGGCTTTTATTGCGCTCAGGCCTATATAAAGTTCGCGATCGTTTCAGTATTGCGTAAAGTTGTGGATTCAGTGTAATATAGTTGTAAATATATTTAGTGCTTAACATTTAATCTAGATACTTGGTGTTAATATTAAAGTAGTTTCTAGTTACTTCTTCGTAGTTTTAAAGTGTAGCTGTAGAGTAAGTTTAGCGTTTTACCTGAGCGCTGCGCGCCGCGAGTTGGAGCGTAGCTGCGGTGGGAACATTTCTCAAACGGACAATTTTTAAATTGATAAGTGTTTGAATTCTGTGAAAAAAAACTCAGTGTATCGTAAGAACTTCTTTTGTGGACTATGTGTAATAATTAACTGGATTGTAAGAACTTTCTTGGCAACCATGCATCTGCAGTTTTTCCTCTATGCGCTGGCGCTCACCTATATGGTCATCTTTAGCGTGTCGGCGCCAATTTGTTATGATAAATCAGTCATATCAGGTGAGTACTCTCTCTCTGGGTCTGTCGGTGTACGGCATACCTTCAACTTCATGCCGGCGTTCCGCGCTTTTGTCCGTTTGCTCTACTTCAGCGAAAGAAGGAATTTGAATTTCGAACACAAACGAGCGTGACGTCATTCCTGCGGTATGTATTCTTAAAAATTATTTGTCTAATTTATGAGTGTATATTATTCTTTGTTAAACCTTGATGACTTCTATTGTTGAGTTGTGCATTCAGTAGGTAGATATCTAGGGTTATGTCGTGCTAAGTGCGGTTTGTAAGTACCGGCTTGCTTGCATTCCTAGCGGCTTGCTGCGGCGTGGCCGTGTAGCTACCTATCCTATTGTAACTACCCAGCAACCGGCTCAGATATGCCGTTTCTTACCACGGCAGGCTTCACAACTTGTCACTTACCTACTTAAAAAAAATAGTAGACCATATTATAATGAAATGAACCTACTCATGAAACTAATAATTTTTCCTCGTGGAGAAAATATATTGAAGTTTCCATACAACTTGTATCCGAGCTTCTCGATTAATTTTGTATGGTAGGGATGGGGAGTGGCAATTTTTTTCTTGTCTATACGTATTTGTTTAGTTTTTCGTGGGTTTTAATTCATTCCCTGAATTAATATATGACTTTTATTGCACATTTTAAAATTCCTACTATTTCCAAGTAGGTAGGTAGCTATTACGGTAGGTATATTTTGTGATAATCGGATCCGATTCTTCCGTCCGATTTTCCAATGGCAATAAGGTAGGTATTAACCCGTGTTGGAGTTGTACCTAACCTTTTTTTAGGGCACAATGAAAAAAAAACTTAGAAATAATTTCATGGGTTCAAAGGGGGTCAAATGTCGTCCGTAAATTCTCTATTTGAGATGAAGTATACCTTCTATTATATATTCAGTGACTTCAGTAAAAAAAAAAACTTTAATTGATAGCAGTATTTCCGTCTATTTAATATATGTATGTATGCCAAGTTTCATATAATATATAAATTATTTTTTTATCCTCACATACATAAAACTAAACCTTTATTACATGACAGACAGAGTTAGTAAAAGTGCCGTAAGCAGAACAGGTTGGAAATTGAAGATATTTGATAGATGATGAGCTGATGGTTTGGCTGATGGATTAGATGATAAAGGTATGTTAAGCCACCATGCTAAAAGAAAATAAGAAGATTGCAATAAACAGTTCTCACGCAATAATCCTGATCATGAGTCAGCTATTTTGAACTTCCATAAAAATAAGTAGGTAGGTACTTTAAGAGTGGATACTCTTTAGTAACAATGACTGAAATTATTGCCATTCCATATTTGATTTATTTTGCAAAATTGACTGGAGCCTGAATACAGACGGCCACTCACTTCTATTATGTCTTCCGTATCTTAAATAATATATTTTAAAGTTTACTCTTTTACTAAAAGTAGATTCGCTCTCCACCCGTAAGACGCAACTTGGAGGCGCCGGGTAATGTGGTGTGATTCATTTTATATAGATGAGTTTTTTATCATCCATGCTGGACTAGGAGCGACGGAAAAACAAAGAATGTGCCAGCTGCATTTCCACCCGGTCATGCTGTAAAACCAGCTAAGGGATCCGAGGCTTTCTGTATATTGCAATTTAGGCGATGGGCTGACAACCTGGCACTACAGCAATATATACAATCTATCTTAAATAACCTTTGAAACTTTGACAGACGTGGCGGAACCGACCTTTGTTTAGGTCGTTTACGCTCTGCCTACCCCATTAGGGATAAAGGCGCATACATAATATAATGTATTTATGTATGTAAAGGGAAGAAGGGATGCATACAAACTGCAGGTCCCGTCTCTGCCGTCGCCCGCCGCGCGCCGGCCGACGGGAGCTGTTTCAAATAGGCCTACATTTTATGTCGATTGTATTTTATCATTTATTTGTAAAACACAGGTAGATACAAAGTTAGGATCTTAAATATACATTAAAGAGCGCTGTGATGGGGATGCTGCCGTAGGGCATACAAAATTTTGTCAGACGTGGCGAAACGACCTTTTAGTTTATTTCGTTTACGCTTTGCCTACCACATTAGGGATAAAGGCGTGATTATATGTATGAAGTTACATACATATAATGTTGAGGCTTAATGTGGTGTGGTTCATTTAATATAGAACAGTTTATTACCGTGGTAATTTCTGGTTAAAAATAGCCGAGCTGTATGTTCTGTCGCAAAAAATCTTATAGTAAAATATTATCGTGCGTACTGCCACAACGGGAAAAAGAAATACTTTCTTTTATTTCTTTGGGAATTAGAATGATTTCCTTGTGATATCTCTACAAAACAAAGTCGCTTCTCGTTTCGGGATGTCCGTCTATCTCTATGTAAGATAGTTTAAAGTACATACGTAACGGATTTTAATGCGGTTTCTTTTAATGGATAGAGTGATTAAAAAATAAGGTTTATATGTATAATACATACATAATGAAGTAGAAAAACACTGATAATTTCCGTGCGAAGTATCTTCCATGCTGATTATCAAAAAATAAAAAATCTACAGCTGAATTCGCGAGCGAAAAGCTAGTACCAAAATACACTTTATGTGTTAAAAATTTGGTAAAAGTCTGCCTACAGAATAACTAATTCAAGGAAGCAACGTCGGTAAACGAAGAGAGCAAAAATAGCTTTTGTCGAGACTTGAAATTTCTCCTGTCATTTTCAACTGGCATGGCTTGGGCGTGGCTGTCGAGGCTGAAGTAGAGACAGAACTAGATTATACCTAAATTCGTGAGAGTCACTGCTGAAATGTTTACTTGAAAGGTTTTTTAAAGAGTTTTGAACGGACATTTCAGATATAGAAACGCATTTTTAAAAAGGCCTGTTCTATACATATTGTTTAGGTCGTTTACGCTCTGCCTAAGGCGTGATTATATGTATGTATGTATACATATTGTCGCGCATTTATCCCTTACGGAGTAGACAGAGCGTTAATAGTTTAGTATATCGAGCGTGATCAACTATGGCATAATTTGCAATGTACTCTATATTTCTAATTAAAGAGAAAGTTAAAATACATATATTTCCACATTAATACAAAAGAATCATTCAAAATCTTTATTTAAAACTAAAGTGCATAATTTAATTTCTAAACGGTGAAGTTTAATCAATAACTTAACATTAATTAGGTATCTCAGCGGAAAAAGGTGAGGGCACAGCATGGCTGATTTTAAGCCCTCCCTGCGTCAGAAGCCTAAGAAAGAAAAATAAAAAAACATTATAGAATTAATTAATTTTCTTAATAGAAAATATGAAAAAGTACATTAAAATGTTTCATTCTGTAATTATTTTTTGAAGCTAGTAACTAGAATAACAACTAAAAATAAAATAGTATGTCAATTAACACACATAGAAATATTTTCATATCACAGAGGTGAACAGAAACCTACTCTTTGTGGGGCACCGGATATTTTCGAATTGTAATTAAATTTTTAATAAAATATCTCTAAAACTGTTCCGAAACTATCTTATGGTTTTGTATATGTGGGGGGATTATATTCCACATTAATATTAACTTAAATATTACTAATTTAAAATAAGACTAACCTAAAATAACTTGATATAATATGTATATTAAGTCCTTAAATATGAAATTGCCGATGCTCCATACTGGCAACTTAAAAATTAAATATCTTGCGTTTGATTAGGAATTCCAAATTCAAATTTATTTTGAAATAAAGCCAGATGTTTTTTGTTTTAAAATTAGTTTTTCATTTAATTTCACATCAGTTGTTTGAATTTCAACATTACTTTAAAAACAACTATGGAAAATTTGCGGTATTTGCGAATACGAGTTCCACCGTGGCACCAGTGCATAGAGGTAAATTTCGCCTATTCAGTCGGCCAAGAATAGGTTTTCTAAAAATCTATTTTATTGTAATTTAACAAAAATTAAAAATAAAAACAAAAAAAAAGAGAGTAAACAGTTTACGGAACACAATATGGTACCTCTATCAACGTTTTGAAATGCCCACAAGTCTGCTTGAGTGCTTGAAGTTAGATAATCGCGTAACGTGTGCGCGTCTGTTTTCGGTTCGGCGCTCATAAAATTACAACTTTTGTAAAGTGCAGTGATTAACTGCAATAATTAAAGTTAAAACCTTTGTTTTTCAATTATTTTTTTTAGGCAACAGTTATTTTAACTAACTTCAGGGTCAATCATTTTTTGATTTTAGAATACTATACGTGGTTTCCAAACAAACAACAGAAAAAATTGCCACGCAAACCCGCGCTTATCAAATTTAACAGCGTCTGAATGTTTTAAGTCAAATTAGTTGAGCAAAATATCATGTTTGTGATATTTTGTATTTAATTAATTTACTTTTTGTTTAAAGTATATCTGGTACCTAAAATAGTGACACGGAAATACTTGTTTGGCCAGATAAAAATGCAAAATTCACTAATTATTAATTAAAAACTTGTTTACTCCGAAAATTTGCTTTTGATTTATTTTCGAGACACTGAAAATGCTAGAAAGTCATTAAAGTAAATGTTTTCTTAAGTAAATACATTGTTCAAGATAATATGAAGATAATGCAATAAAGAGAGGACATTTTTGTTTTACAACGAAAATTGGTTAGAAAGAACTTTCATGTGAACTAAAACGGAAGAAAGATCTTAAAGTGAGAAAAATATTTCAGTAGTTTTATTTATGTAATTCATCTTAGATGGTAGTAAATAACAGTTTAACTATATATAAATAAATTTAAATTTTTATTTATAATTAAATAAATATTTTAGGTCAATAAGATATATTTTAACTTAATTTAGCTTGTATGGTAAAGTTCAAGATTAAAATATTTTTGGTCGTCTAAATCGCCTTTGCCCTGCAGTGGGACATTACAGGCTATTAAAAAAAACGGCAAAGTCTAGGTCTGTGCAGTGCTGCAGAAACGGCTCGAAGAATTAACAACTTGTACGGACCAGGCACCGCTAACGAATGAACGATGCGTTTTTGGTTTCAACGTTTCCGTTCTGGAAACTTTGATTAACACAATGTGGACGATCTGATACTCAAGTGAATAACGAAGAATTGAAGGCGATGTGAAAGCGGGTCCTTCTCAAACCATTTCTAAATTAGCAGCAGCCTTCGGCGTAAATGACATAACGACACTTATCCAGTTGCGTCAAATCAGAAAAATCAAAAATCTCCAGAATTTACTGAAGCAAACAAACAAACAAACAAACACGCGTCGCTTGCTGTGTTTCTTTGCTCAGTCGTCTCAATAATGAAGGGTGACTTGTGATGAGAAATGGATCCTGTATATCTGAAGCGATTATCACAATGGCTTAACCCTGGAGAATCGGCAAAACTTTGCCCTAAGCGAAACTGTATCAGGTCTGACGATTACTGCACACCTGTATTGCCAACAATTGCAAACAATGATGGAAAAGCTCGCCGTTAAACAACCGAGACTGGCGAAGTGCTCTAGCCCACTGCTCTTTCAGGATAACGCTAGACCACACACTGCCCATCAAACAATCGCCAAGTTAGAGGAGCTGCGACTGGAACGTCTGCGTCACACACCATATTCTCCAGATCTTGTCCATGATTACAACTTTTTACATGGAAAATTATTCACATCTGAACACAACCGCCTTCAAACAGTTCATAGGCTCTCGTTCCCGGGGTTTTTTTTGCCAAAGGGTTCAGTGATCCGCCTATAAAATGGCGGAAGTATTATATATAGTTTGATTGATTAAATAATAGATTCATTAAATAAAGTTGTTTCACTTTTTTGATACCGATCCACATATTGCTGAAATCATTACTCTCACAAACACATATTTTGCTCTATCATTCTAAATGCGGGAAGGGAAAAGTAAAGAAATGCATATTCATTCCTATCCTGCTAAACAGAAAGAAAATTAATTACCATTCATTTCGAACATGTCGGTTTTTTGTTTACTATTACGACGGTATTCAAAGGAAACATAACAAGTTAACGACGAATTTTGTGTACTCTCTTTTTTTACATACAAACACACAATCACGCCTTTTACCCCACTGGGTTAGGCAGAGCGTAAACGCCCTAAAACAAAGATCGTTCCGCCACGTCTGACAAAGTTTCGAGGGTTATTTAAGATAGATTTGTATGTATATTGCTGTAGTGCAAGGTTGTCAGCTCATCGCCTAAATTACAATATACTGTGCTGTACCTGTTGTGTCGTTATTCCGTGTGTATTGTCTTTCGCATGTTATTTGTGTACAATAAACATCAAATAAATAAAACTGAAACCCTCGGATCCCTTAGCTGGTTTTTACAGCATGCCCGGGAGAACATGCAGCTGGCATATTCTGTTTTTCTCTCGCTCCCAGACCAGCACGGAAGTTTTTTTTTATCGGATAAAAAGTTAACGTGTCAAGACTGCAAAATTACTACAAGATTCTAAGTTGTAATAAAACAAATTTATATCCAACTCAACCAGCCCCTCTCAATAAGTATTTAACGAAAAGCCTTTTGAGAATTGATGCGTTCTAAGATAAGTTTTTTCTCTCGCTACCAGACCAGCACGGAAGTTTTTTTTTATCGGATAAAAAGTTAACGTGTCAAGACTGCAAAATTACTACAAGATTCTAAGTTGTAATAAAACAAATTTATATCCAACTCAACCAGCCCCTCTCAATAAGTATTTAACGAAAAGCCTTTTGAGAATTGATGCGTTCTAAGATAAGTTTTATCAATTCAAGTTTTCTGGACAACTTTTTAAATTACACTTCTCTCGTTGAGTAAGAAACGAAACACATCTAAGTCGTTGCAGAAATATGATATTGTTGTAGTGACAGGTTGTCAGCCCATCGCATTAATTGCAATATACTGAAACCCTCTGATCCCTTAGCTGATTTTTAGAGTATGCACAGGCACATTCTATGTTTTTCTCCCGCTCCGAGTCCAGCATAGAAGCAGTGTAACATAATGTATGTTATCCGTGGTCTGTCGACACACCATTGGCGAGGGGGCAATTTTATCGAGGATAAGTCAAATTTATTTATTTATGAGCCTGTGATGTCCCACACAAATAAATAAATAAAATAAGTCAAAGCAAAAAGAAACCATTCAAATACTTTATTTATAGTTTCGAAGTAATTCCGGAATTGGTGGCGGTGGAATTCTTGAAAGGGAAGTCGGACGGGAATCGGCTTGTATGGACTCTACGCCGCTACTACACACACACACACACACACTCACTCATTCACTCACTCACACGATAGGCCACAACACAAGTCGATCACTGAAAGCCGGTGTGCGGGCGTCTGGAACACTGAGACATAGACGTTATTATACGTCGCGGATTAAACTGTTTGCCCCGCTTTGCAGTTTAGACTGATAGAAATGTATCAGAGAATAACTAATAATACTAACGATGTATTTTAGAAATAAAATCAAATTTTACACAGGAGCAATGAAACAGAAGCGGGAGCCATCTAGTCAAAATTAATTATGTATTGACTTTGAAAAAGTCCCGAAAGTAACTTCTATCTTTTAATCTCTCAAATAACAAGTTTTATCTAATACTTTTGCCTACTGTCTTCATAGCTGTTTTATTGTTTAAAGCCAAAGTTTTATTTATGAAATAAGTAATATATTGTAGAAGCGAAGACTTTAAACACTCTTTTTACTTTTTCTAGGAGAAGAAACTGAGAATTAAAATAAACTTGAAGAATTCTCTGTTTTACTTTACACCATCAAAACATCACTGGAAGGCTAAACGTGGTACAACGTGCTTATAACTCATAAGTCAGTCGGCTATGCTCGTTAAAGCTGTCTACTATCCAGAGGCGAACAGTGGTGCGACGGTGGCGACACCAGTTTTAAATTAATACATACATACATATAATCACGCCTCTATCCCTAATGGGGTAGGCAGAGCGTAAACGACCTAAACAAAGGTCGTTCCGCCACGTCCGACAAAGTTTTGAGGGTTATTTAAGATAGATTTGTAGGTATATTGCTGTAGTAACAGGTTGTCAGCCTATCGCCTAAATTGCAACATACCAAAACCCTCGGATCCCTTAGCTGGTTTTTACAGCATGCCCGGGAGGAAATGCAGCTGGCACATTCCAAGTTTTTCTCTCGCTCCCAGGCCAGCATGGAAGTTTAAATTAATTGTTTTAAATTTTAGTTTTAAATTAATACATACATACATATAATCACGCCTCTATCCCTAATGGGGTAGGCAGAGCGTAAACGACCTAAACAAAGGTCTTTCCGCCACGTCCGACAAAGTTTTGAGGGTTATTTAAGATAGATTTGTAGGTATATTTCTGTAGTGACAGGTTGTCAGCCTATCGCCTAAATTGCAATATACCAAAACCCTCGGATCCCTTAGCTGGTTTTTACAGCATGCCCGGGAGGAAATGCAGCTGGCACATTCCAAGTTTTTCTCTCGCTCCCAGGCCAGCATGGAAGTTTAAATTATTTGTGTCTAAAATAAATTCATATTCATGAATATTTAACGTTTAGCGGAAATGGCAAATAATTCTCCATTTAATAAGCCATAATATCATAATTCAAACAAAGCTTCGATACTAATTATGAGTTATGGAGAATTACTTGCGATTTCCGCTAGACGTAAAATATACATGTTTTTTTACATTTTATTTGTGGCACAATTAATTTATTACTTATGAGGGCGCCACCTAAGCTCTGCTAGTTAGCTTAAGTATTTGTATCACTTTGCTGGCAACTGACATCATTCAAAACTTTAAAATATAAAAAGCCTTTGGAATAGGTTTTCATAAATAATTCCACACACACGCAAACAAGCCTTTATTCTTAAAGGGATAGGCGGCGCGTCAGCGGCTTACCAAATTTGACAAACGTTGAGGCATTTCATAAATAAAAAGCCTTTGGCATTGGTTTTCATAAATGATTCCACATACACAAAACCAAGCCTTTATACTTAAAGGGATAGGCGGCGCGTCAGCGGCTTACCAAATTTGACAAACGTTGAGGCATTTCATAAATAAAAAGCCTTTGGCATTGGTTTTCATAAATGATTCCACACACACGCAAACATGCCTTTATTCTTAAAGGGATAGACGGCGCGTCAGCGGCTTAAAAAGTTTGACAAACGTTGAGGCATTTCATAAATAAAAAGCCTTTGGCATTGGTTTTCATAAATGATTCCACATACACACAACCAAGCCTTTATACTTAAAGGGATAGGCGGCGCGTCAGCGGCTTACCAAATTTGACAAACGTTGAGGCATTTCATAAATAAAAAGCCTTTGGCATTGGTTTTCATAAATGATTCCACATACACACAACCAAGCCTTTATACTTAAAGGGATAGGCGGCGCGTCAGCGGCTTACCAAATTTGACAAACGTTGAGGCATTTCATAAATAAAAAGCCTTTGGCATTGGTTTTCATAAATGATTCCACACACACGCAAACATGCCTTTATTCTTAAAGGGATAGACGGTGCGTCAGCGGCTTAAAAAGTTTGACAAACGTTGAAGGCCATTCAAATAAGACGTTCAGCCTTTCGCCTTAATTCCGTGAATGCTACACACAGATGAAATAATTATCGCAATGGAGGAATATAATGGCATGAACACTGGGTGGCTAAAAAAATCAATACGTTTATACTTAAAACTGATGTCTAAAAGTACAGTGACCCATTCATCATTTAAAAATAAACATTTTGATTTAATAATCGAGTTAAAAATTCAGCTTCCATGCTGGACTGAGAGCGACAGAATAACGTAGAATGTGCCAGCTAAGGGATTCGAGGGTATATTGTAATTTAGGCGATGGGCTGACAACCTGTCACTACAGCAATATCCAGTTCTATCTTAAACAACCCTCAAAACTTGTGAGACGTGGCGGAACGACCTTTGTTTGGGTTGTTCATGCTCTGCCTACCCCATTAGGGATACAGGCGTGATGGTATGTATGTATGTTAAAAATACAGAAGTTATTGATTTTAGTAGTCAATATACTTTCATGCTGGACTGGGAGTGAGAGAAAAACATAGAACGTGCCAGCTGCATTTCCTCACGAGCATGCTGTAAAAACCAGCTAAGGGATCCGAGGGTTTCATTATATTGCAATTTAGGCGATGGGCTGACCACCTGTCACTATAGCAATATACGTACAAATCCATCTTAAATAACCCTCAAAACTTTGTCAGACGTGGCGGAACGATCTTTGTTTAGATCGTTTACGCTCTGCCTACCCCATTAGGGATAAAGGCGTGATTATATGTATGTATGTATGTATATTCTATTTACACTAAACAAAAAAGCGTTTTTGGCATTTCATAAAAAGTTGCTGATTTGCCTAGTAGGAAAATAGCGTATTATCGCTTTAGAGAAAGGTTTTCAGCTCATCGCCTAAATTAATATACAGTGTAACTTGTACGTAGTATATTATATTACTCTATAGTATGACCCTTCGCGAGGAAACAGTCCTCCTACTTACCGAAGCTTTCTTTTACGAAAGAAAGCGTCTATTCGGAAATAAAATATCTACACTAGATACCGAAAAGGTTTCCAGACTAGCAGTAAGCTCCAGTCATAGACTGTAGCGATGTTTTTTAGCAGAAACCTATCTGAACTAACTTAACCTAAGCTTGTTACAGTGGTATCTAAGCACACATACATATACATACATATAATCACGCCTTTATCCCTAATGGGGCAGGCAGAGCGTAAACGACCCAAACAAAGGTCATTTCGCCACGTCTGACAAAGTTTTGAGGGTTATTTAAGATAGATTTGTAGGTTGATTGCTGTAGTGACAGGTTGTCAGCCCATCGCCTAAACTACAATACACTGAAACCCTCGGATCCCTTAGCTGGTTTTTACAGCATGCCTGGGAGAAAATGCAGCTGGCAAGTTCTATGTTTTTCTCTTGCTCCCAGACCAGCATGGAAGATATCTAAGCAAACGGCAAAGAACGGAAAGCATATGTTTGCTGCATATGTATTCCTCTCACCCAGTTTTAGAATAAATGTAAAATTTCATGTCTTTTAATCGAAGATCTTGTTTCTAAAATAAGTATTATCTATTAGATATAACAACACAATGAAATAGCAGTTTTAGTCATATAACTAATTTGCCTAAACGTAACATTCATTATTGAAATGTGTTGAATAAAAAGACATGAAACTTTGTTTACCTTTATTCTAAATGTGAGTTATATCTATAACACCTACTACCCCTTTTTCCCATTGACTGCAATGAGCATCCTGACACCATGTCAAATGCATACATTTTAAGACAGTTATAAAGGAGTCTCTTTCGCACCTCATCTCCCTCGCCTTATCCCGTATTTCACGGGGTCGGCTACCTAATCTCGAGGATTGAACAAGGGTGCTGGTTTTTTTACACAGAGCAACTGCCATCTGACCTCCACAATCCAGAAGGGAAACGAGACCCAACCCTAGATTAGATCAGTTTTCAGCCGCCAATGCTTACGACTACATGGCTTAGCGACTTATATCTACAGTATTAAACAATATTAACCGGGACCAACGACTTCGTGCCTTCCGCGAACAACGTGCCTTCCGAAGCAGGGGAAAAGCGCCGAATTAACGTAGATTATGAAAATCGAAAAACACATTGGTACGTGGTGGGATTTGAACCTCAACCTCCCCGCTCAGGAGGCAGCGGCCTTATCCACTACACCATCGCGCACCTATACCCACAATATAAAAACTTCATGTTTTTATATTTCCTACCTGCTGTCAGGAGACACATGGTCATGATACCTGAAAAATACTTATATTATCCGACTAGATCCTAGCTAGTGCAACAATAGAGTGTGATGTCTCATATGGAAGTAATTTATCTTTCTCCCTTGCCCTTCTGCTTGCGAAATCTTTTGCAAGGAGGTGGTAGTCTCCCAGACGGGCTTTGCATAATATAGTGGTCTAATGGTTCGCTCCGGAACATAAGGCCGTGTTGCTCTTAGGTTCGCTATCACTATAAATAGTTATACCTATTGAACCTGTAATTAACTACTCGACTAAAAGTACGACGATGAAACGGCTCGCGGTCGATACAGAACATTAGAAGCGTCTGGATGCTAAGCTAACCACTTGGTCAGAAACATTTCCGGTGCCAAGTTATGACGTCACAGACAGGTAAATTGGGGGAAGGTAAATTTGAAAATCATCGCAACAGGGTTAATCGCGTGACGGTAATCACGTAAGTAGTCGCGTTGTAGCGAGCTAGTCTAGTTCTCTGTTATCATAGCATCGATAAGCCAGCCAACCGTCAATGTACATCGCTATCGCATCGACCTGTGAATTCCGTTCCCAATAATCATGTTTATTGAAGGCGTGCCTGCGCAACGTGGAGTGTGTAATCTCGACCGGCTGTTTATGCCTGCTTTGATACTACACAGAGTTTGAAACTGCTGTGTATTTCGCATGAATGATAATAAAATAAAGTGTGCGATAAGTTTGCTTACATTACGTTTATTTTACGGTTGTACCTTTAGACGAGTTACAGCGTAAGTGACCGGCGGCGTTGCCGACGGCCGCGTGCCTGCCAGCCAGCGAGGTTCGTTGTTCGATGACGTCACCGCACAGGCAGCCATGTCACAGAAGCCATAGCAACGCGCGCGGGCGCATGTTACACACGATCGCAGGACACGCCCTACATCGCGCACTCTCAACCTTTGCACTTGAACTCGCACTTCGAAACGAGCAATGTATGGCGCGCAGGTATATGAAAGTGTCATTTTAGAAATGGTCGTTGAGAGGTGAGTGCAAGGAGAATAAATTAAGGCTAATGAATGACTTATTGTGTGAGGGACAGGAAATTATTATTGTTGGGTCGGGTTACGCTCATAAGCTGGGGACCGGAGTCCGGTGGAGAATGTTCAAGTTAATACCTAGTAAGTATAAATGAGTGTTATATTCAAGGAACATTATTTCATGACAATTATGTAGGACGAAATGTATACCTAGTATAGAATAGAAACGATACTTACATAGTTACGAGTAGCTTTGCAACTTCCTAAAGTCCTATAAGGGGGTGTAAGTGTTGCTCAGTCAACGAAACTGAACAACTATCAGCAGGATATTTTCAGGAAGTGAAAAAAATATTGTGGTTTTCTATACAAATTGTCAGATCGTTAATTTTGTGAAAGTTGTTCAGTTTCGTTGACTGAGCAACCCCTATCAGTTTGCGGGACGCCGTCCCTTACACCCGGTATATTCTTATGGTCCGGGGCTATTACATCGACATTAGCGATACTTCTCCTTAATTTTGGAAAAAAATATTAAATTTTTGTGAAAACATTAATAAATCACGATTTAAAGAAGAAAAAAAACAATTAATCACGATCTTTATATATTTATTTTGACAAAGATTTGACTATAAAACAGCTAAAAATAGTTTGTGTATTAGAACAAATTAAAAAGCAACAAAAATATAAACAAGAGCCAGACGTTTTTTACAGAAAAATATACGTATATTTGTGTAGAGGAACACCGTCAATTAGCCGACAGCTTCGTTAGTTCCTGTGGAATAGTACATTATTGCAAAGGCAGCGAAATAGGCAATTGCAGGTCGAGTATAAGTTTGAAGGCCGAGCCGCAGGCGACGGCTTCAATGATACGAGACAGGCAATTGCCATTTCGGCCGAGGCATATATAGTGCTTTTCTTAAAAAAATGCAAGGAAATAAAAAAAATATTTTGCATTTTTCTCGTTATTCCAGAACATGAAATTTTCATATACTTTTATATATTTTTCTTTTGATTTCGCTGGAAGCAGGTTTTCCATCGCTAATTTAGCTTCTGATCTTAAATCTGGTGGAGTGCAGTCAATGTCCATTTCATTTTCACTTTCAGAATCATCGGAACTCATTTTAATTTATGTTTATTAACAAAATAATTAACAACGAACTACGCTTTACCGCCAATTTATTTTTTTATTTTACAGTTTGGTCCGAAAGGTAAACGCATCTGTGGCTATACAGCCACGAGAACGCAATGTGTACGATAGATGAAAGTTCTAAATTCAAACAGCACGCCGTTTCATACAACATTGCAGGCGCGCTCTTCGTTCCAAATTCAAAAAACGCGCCGAGAAGTGATTTTGATTTTTCAGTCTATCATCATGTCATGATTTCCTCAGATTTCAAAAGAAAACTGTATTATTAATTTTACAATACTTTACTTATGAAAATTAAGAGACTGATTAATCATTAGTGCTAAAGCATTTGTTGAGTGGCTATAATTTTTAGTGTAAGTATTATTAAATAGGCTAAGTTTGTAACTTTTAATATGTATCTTTACACTGAAATAAAATAATTACTATTAAGTCACGATTAACATCAATACCATTCTTCCATTCTGGACTGAGAGCAAGATGAAAACATATAATGTGCCAGCTATACTTCGTCCCGGGCACGCTGTAAAAGTCAGCTAAGGGATCCGATGGTTTTTGTATATTGCAATTTAGGCGATAGGCTGACAATCTGTCACTAGAGCAATATACCTACAAATCTATCTAAATAACCCTCATAACATTGTCAAACATGGTGGAACGAACTTTTGTTTAGGTAGTTTACGCTCTGCCTACCCCATTAGGGATAAAGGCGTTTTTATTATATGAACATACATACATATAATCACGCCTTTATCCCTAATGGGGTAGGCAGAGCGTAAACGATCTAAAAGTCGTTCCGCCAAGTCTGACAAAGTTTTTGAGGGTTATTTTACGATAGATTTGTAGGTAGATTGCTGTAGTGACAAGTTGTCAGCCCATCGCCTAAATTACAATACACTGAAACCCTCGGATCCCCTTGCCGGTTTTTACAGCATGCCCGGGAGGAAATGCAGCTGGCACATTCTATGTTTTTCTCTCGCTCCCAGGCCAGCATGGAAGAAGAAGATTATGTGAACGAGTGAATAAATCAAAACTATTAATCATATGTAAATAATAATCATGCCAACCCTGCTTCTCCTATTATGGCGGTAAACAGACTTCGAACTAAGAATGGATGCACTACGTAAGCCTCTTCAATTGTCTATTATTCCACTTCCATTGTTTTGCTTGCATACGTAGCTCGGGTATAACTTCGAGCAAAACAAAATGAATAAAACTCCTTCCAGGCCGGACTTTGAGTGAGAGAAAAACATAGAATGTGCCAGCTGCATTTCCTCCCGGGCATGCTGTAAAAACCAGCTAATGGATTCGAGGCTTTCAGTATATTGTAATTTCGGCGATTGGCTGACAACCTGTAACTACAGCGATATACATACAAATCTTCAAAACTTTGTCAGACGAGGCCGAACGACCTTTGTTTACGTCGTTTGCGCTCTGCCTATAATAATAGAAGAACGCCCTCCTCCCTCCATTTTCAATTTGCTGAGCCCGACAGGGATAGGGATATTTTAACCATCGCGGAATGCTAATAAATGATTAATTGATTGGTCGATACCTCAATACAGTGTAAAGATCAATACTCTTACATGCTTAGACGCGAACATTGGATTTCCATTAGATGCCAGACAGCCGCGGTCACTGTAATGAAAACTCGCTACGGCTCTTTAAATAGATCGGCTGTTAAGTCCAACTTTATATGAAAATGGAAACCTATCAAAATCGCTCTCGCCAGTCGCACACATTCAAATAAATACGTTGTATTTTCAGTACACAAAAACGCTCGAACGCCATTGGTTGCAAACATTCAGTTGAATAATATATCTATTCCACGTATTCTCAAGCGATAGAAAAAGATAGGTAAATAAAGTTGCAACAACAATGAAGTACATGCATACATATAATCACGCCCACGGTTACTCTTACTACGCCGGTGACCTACTTTTAATATTATATAAAACAGTTTCATTTTTGAAAATATAGGTCAATTTTACATACATACATATAATCACGCCTTTATCCCTGATGGGGTAGGCAGGGCGTAAACGACCTAAAGAAAGGTCGTTCCGCTACGTAAAATTGTAACCGGTTTTTACAGCATGCCCGGGAGGAAATGCAGCTGGCACATTCCATGTTTTTCGCGCTCCCAGGCCAGCATGGAACAACAACGAAGTATTTAGCACAATTTTCGGGCATAAACTTGTTTAAAAAGGTTCATAATTTTGCCCGAAAAAAATAAAGGTGCGTTCACATTAGACTTTTGTGACGTACGTGACTTCCTCATACTCATTCGTATGCTGATGGCAGTAATGGGACTACAGTTAAAAAATAAAATGTATGAAAAGTCCATGTTTAGATACGCACTCGTCTTACATGACGTCGCTGATGCAACCAAATCCAATTGCTTGTCTTGTGCATGTTGAATATATACATACATACACATAATCACGCTTTTATCCCTTATGAAGTAGGCATAGCGTAAACGACCTTAACAAAGGTCTATCCGCCACGTCTGACAAAGTTTTGAGGGTTATTTAAGATACATAGATATATTGCTGTAGTGTCAGGTTGACAGCCCATCGCCTAAATTGCAATACACAGAAACCCTCGGACCTCTTAACTGGATTTGACAGCATGCCCGGGAGAAATTGTAGCAGGCACATTCAATAATACTACTCAGCGGTGAATTGTGCAAAAATTGGGTATAACTGAGGTAAGGTTTCAAGCACTTTGACAGATATAGGCCAGTGCCTATTAATGGCTCGCTTGTCAAACTCACTTCGCCCTTCTATTTAGGAGCGCTAGATTCACTCTTCCGTGGCCGCAACCAATATGGTATTACCTTTAGGCACCTTGATAAGAAAGCACATACATTTCAAAATACAATGGGGGCAATTCGTGTGCGCACAAAATCAATAAATCTTGACCAAAATCATAACCTGTCATTTTCTATCATGAGAAAACAGAAAGGGACGGCATCAAATTTAGTTAAAATGGTATCATTATAGTTACAGTCTTCTCCTTGATGAACCCTGGTATCAAAGATTTCAAAATTACTAGTAGCACAGCTATTAGGCCTGTGACATGGTTTGAGTAACGACCACTGTCAAAGACAACGGGACCGAAGGCTTAACGTACCCTAAACACGGAATTCTTTCACTTTTCGGAAAATCTGGTGATTCAGCCTGCAACGTCCCAACCAAACTGGGCAAAACCTGATAAAGTGATAAATTGACAAATATCAACTTTGTGTTTCCCCCTGGGAATCGAACCCAGGACCTCCGGATCGTAAGCCCATGTCTCTAACCGCTAGGCCACGGAGGGAGTTAGTTATTTACCATCACACAGTGCAAATTACATTATAAAAGACAAAATTACATGCCATTCAATGTCAATCATTCACAAAGTGTTCGTAAATTTAATGAAATAAAATTAATTAAATCTAAAATAAAATGCTACAAAGTGTTACAATATTATGATAGAAACCGATTATACTCATACCTCGAAACATGTGTATGTATACCGGGTGTAAGGGACAGCGTCCTGCAAATTTATAGGTGTTGCTCAGTCAACAATACTGAACAACTTCCACCAAGTAATTCTTTCGGGAAGTGAAACTAAAAATTGGCTTTTCCATACAAAATGTCCATCTCGATCAGTCCATTTGTATGGAAAAGCCATTTCTTTTTCACACACATATAATTTCCTGGTTGGTGGAAGTTGTTCAGTGTCGTTGACTAAGCAACCCCTATCAGTTAGTGCGACGCTGTCCCTTACAACCCGTTCAGCGTATTCCAGAGAGGATACGCAACGAATTCGGACACCCTTTCAGTATTATTTTCTTTTCCGTGTGTGTCGAGTCCCGACGCGTATACGTAAGAATTTTTATTATATTATACATACATACATATAATCACGCCTTTATCCCTAATGGGGTAGGCAGAGCGTAAACGACCCAAGCAAAGGTTGTTCCGCCACGTCTGACAAGTTTTAGGGTTATTACAAATGATCATGACGTATATTGCTATAGTGACAGGTTGTCAGCCCATCGCCTAAAATTGTAATATACTATAACCCTCGAATCCATTAGCTGGTTTTGACAGCATGCTCTGGAGGTGATGCAGCTGGCACATTCTATGTTTTTCTATCACTCCCAGTCCAGCATGGAAGAAAATTATATTATAGTATTATATTTCAGTCGCAAAAATTTAATATAACAGAAAAGCATCTTTAAAATTAGACATAGCACAGAGTTTCACCGGAAAGTTAGTATACACAGGATGGAATTTTCAGACCGCTCCTCCAGAGGAAGTCCTCTAAATATTCAAGATAGCAAATTTTACTCAAAGAAAAATATCCCTTATTTTCAAAATGAAACAAAACTACATCCTCTGTTTTTTTAAACATCTTAGACCCGGGAATCGAACCTGCTAAAATTGCAAGAAAATAACACCCTGTATTATTGTAATGCCAATTCATAAGGAACATCTTTTTCAAATAAACATTGCATATCAAAATTGAGGCAGACTATGAAATTTTTGTAACAAATGTCTTAGTAACAACTGACATGGTTTTCCTTAAATTTAAAACATAATGTTTATTGGAGAGACTTGATACTCATAATTGATCTTAAACACAGGGTGTTTATTAGTTCATATTTTAGCAGGTTTGATTCCCGGGTGTGGCAGTCGTATTTTCTAAAATCGTTGAATGCAGTTTTGATTCTTTTCGAAAATAAGGGAATGTTTCCTCTGACTAAAATTTGCTACCACCAGTATTTAATGCTATTTCCCTGGAGGAGCGGTGTGAAAATTCCATCCTGTATATTATCTGAGTATACAAATAGTACATTACTTCGAGTCCGAAAAAAGCAATTTAAGGTCGAGTAAATTTAGAAGACCGAGACGCAGTCGAAGCCTTCCAATGCAAATGGGACCTTAAATTGCTATTCGGCTGCGAGAAGTATAGTACTTTTCTCTTATTTTGCGAGGAAACAATTACAATACTTAACTTGCGAATCCTCCATAATATTTTGTTATTTAAGATTTGCTGGTGCCTTTGACGGGCGCACTTTCCATTAATTCCATTATATAAATAAAAAAAAATGTGCATTCAGCCTTAAAATAACTAATAATGTGAACTAAAAAGCACCTAAATCATACCAGTGAGTCCTTAAAGACTTCGTTAAGCGGTCATTAATTTCAGTTGGAGAAATTGCTGATGTCTGCGAATATGAGGACCGAAAAGAGTGAATGTAGGTTTTGTTTTATAAAATAAGGAAGCTTTTTCCGAGCAATTGGGAGAAAAATAGATTAACGGTGTCATGATATTAAGCTCTACAGGTTGCAGTACCGATAGATGTAGGTAAGTGGGTAATTCCCCGGCTTGTTTTCTTTTAGAGTTTTTCCCGTGTACGATCCCGAGCCAATAAAATGTAATGGCCAGTTGAGAGAATGGGAAAACATTACAATATAATTCAAAGTGTTTGTTTAAAGCGATTACTATCTTTATACTTCCATGTTGGACTGGGAGTGATAGAAAAACTTATAGAATGTACCAGCTGCATCTCCTTCCGGGCATGCTGTAAAAACCAGATAAAGGATTCGAGAGTTTCAGTGTATTGTAATTTAGGCGATGGGCTGACAAGCCGTCACTATAGCAATATAATACTTATAATTTATCATCTGTAACAGCCCTCAAAACTTGTCAGTCGTGGCGGAACGACCTTTGTTTAGATCAGTTTTGCTCTGCTTACCCCATTAGGGATAAAGTCGTGATTTTATGTGTGTGTATTTATTACTATCTAGTATGCAGGTAACGACATGGGGCAGTAAAAAGTAAAGTTTTTAATGGCGATGTCGCGGTTGCCATTTTTATTGACATGTTTCGCCATGTTGCTGATGGCGATGGCGAATGAAATCACATGTTATCGGGGTTGGTGCGGCAGGTTAAACTGTCAGAGTTTATCATTTTGTTATAGTTTACTTAGTTGAACGTGTAGGTAAACCTGGTGTAAGGGACAGCGTCCCGCAAACTGATAAGGGTTGCTCAGTCAACGATACTGAACAACTTTCACTTTTTTTATATACATATAACGCCATAAAGTCTTGCTGTAAGAAAAAGGATTCAGTCGCTGTTGTGTTCACTACCTAAATCAATTCAGAGGCCTATAAGCTGTGCTATTAAGCGGTTTAAAAACTCTGACACGAGGGATCATCGGGTCGATCGACTCGTAGCCCGCACGGCAAAAAGCCCGCCCACGTTAATTTATAGGCTTACCGTACTGGAGGAGCTCGTTACTCATGTTTCAGAAAGCCGTCTCCTCGGCAGCATTATTAAAACGACCACCGGAGACAAATGCTCCCCCTCCACCCAAGATATGAGCACGAACTACACTTCCAACGTGCATTTCAATGAAGCTGTTTCTGAGTTGGCTACCTTTTAAAAATAGTTTTAACATCTCGTTGGCTTGCAATCTTCAAAAGACAGGCTGCTACAGAAAGGGTGTATGCACCTGATAGGATGTGAATTTACACATGCAACTGAACAACTGTCCCTAAGAAACATAGGTAGAAAAACGAAACAAAAAATTTACTTTCCAAACTACACAGCTGATGGATTTTGTATGGGAAGAAAAAAAAGTTTTGTCGCCCTCTATCACGCTATTGGGGATCAAATTTCGAAAAATCCATTCTTTTTGGGGTGCTTGAATCTTACAAAGAACACACCCTCCAAGTTTCAGGTCCCTACGATCAGCGGTTAAGGCTGTGCGTTGTTCCGTCAGTCAGTTATTCAGGACCAAGCATTTTAAAGGTGTAGACAAGAAAAATGTGAATAGTTCAACATTGTGGCCTTCACACTCAAAGCCTTACAAATCCCGCGAGAAGATGCGATGTGATGATGCTCTTCTTATCCGGCACCATAAAGCATTGTACTTACCTCACTGGGAATAATCTTGCAATGTGAATAATTAATAATGAAGACCATTCGGTTCTTCTTCTGTCGAGTTTTTAGTCAGAGTGTTTTAAACCGCCTAGTAGGACAACTATCAGACCACTGAAATGGTTTTTTAAGTAACGACCACTATCAAAGACAGCGACCGGGACCGACGGCTTAACGTGCCCTCCGAATCACGAAATCTTTTTATTTTCGGATAATCACGTGATTCAGCTTGCAATGTCCTCACCAAACCATGGCACTAGCCACTAGACCACGGAGGAAGTTACCATTCGGTAAGAACACGCTATAACATTTTCAAACCCGCGCGCGGGTTCAGAAACATCGCTTTCAATTGTTTTAGTGTAAAACTAAACCACATTAGAGAAGCCATAGAAGCTCAGTTCTAACAATGGGGGTAGCATCGCAAGGGTAATTTGGTTACCTCACGTTACCAATTTTCAGTAAGGTAATCCGTAACTACCTCCGTGGTCTAGTGGTCTCTGCCATAGGATTATCGATCCGGAGGTTGTGGGTTCGATTCGTAATGGGGATAGAAAGTTGATATTAATATGATAATATAATACATACATATAATCACGCCTTTATCCCTAATAGGGTAGGCAGAGCGTAAACAAAGGTCGTTCCGCCACGTCTGACATAGTTTTGAGGGTTATTTAAGGTAGATTTATAGTTACATTGCTGAAGTGACAGGTTGTCAGCCCATCGTCTAAATTGCAATATACAGAAACCCTCGGATCCCTTATCTGCTTCTTACAGCATACCCGGGAGGAAATGCAGCTGGCACATTCTAAGTTTTTCTCTCGCTCCCAGTCCAGCATGGAAGAATAATATAATAATTAGTAACATATGATTTTTCACTTCTCATGCTCTGAAAGTGCTATTTTGTGCAGGGTATGGCCTTGCGACCGGGACCGACGGCTTAACGTGCCGTCCGAAGCACGGAATCCTTTTTGTTTTCGGACAATCAGGTGATCCTGTCTGCAATGTCCTAACCAAACAGGGGAAATACTCACAAAGTGATAAACTGACAAATATCAACTTGGTGTTTCCGCCCTGAGAATCAAACCCAGGACCACTATACCACGGAGACAGTTTACATGAATTCTTCGAGTCTATTGCTTACATGGAATTATACTTGTAGTTTGTAAGTTTGCGGGCCGTGGCTGCGCTCAGGGCGTCTTGTACTGAGTGACTTTGAGAGCCATCGAGACGAGTGGATCGAGTGTCTTCGGAGGCTTGTACAGACCAACAGTAGTAATATTCGCACGAGCGCTACGATACACATGTTTAATTTAAAATGCAAATGACTTAAGAGTAGAACTATTTGCCTGCACATAAGTATATTTCCCTAACGTTATTACTTTGGCCTATCCATGGCCTGAGTGATGAAGGCCTTATATAGGTACGTATCTTTGATCGGTTGGTATATGGTACGCTTCGATTCGAAAACCCACTTTATAAGAATAGGCGGCGTGACGAATGGTTGGTTTGACTGATGAATCAAATATTGCGAACTCACTTATTATTTTTAAAGAAACGTACTCCAAGATATAGAAGTTATTGATTAGATTACTCAATATTTACCTAGGTGTGACGCTACGTGACGTCATAACTATTGATTTTGGTATTTATATACAACAAAAGTATTATTGACATTTCATAAAATGTTGCTGATTTGACTAGTATTCTCTTAGATCAAATAGAGTATTCGTCATCCCTATTTTGGGTCGTAATAGGTTTCCTTGCCTCATCAGATGAACCGCATGGTTGTCCTGGATCCATCATCTTCATCCCCACCGAGAGGTATCAATCTACCCTGAATTAGTCACGTCGGCCCAGTACGGATTGCTCGACTACTCATACAACCTGTGAATTTCTTTGCTTTAGGTTTCCTCACCAGCAAACCGCGGCATTTCACTCAGGGCAACGACACCATCGAATAGTTTAAGAATAAAAACTAGTTCGTTCGCCTAAGATGGCGTGGTCCGTACAAACCTTAGCACTATGCCCGTATGATTGCTCATTGTGGTGGCCACAATGGCCAATCACCAGCCGCGACAAAATGACTGCCAAGTCAGTCAGGTTATCGAGTTTGTGCACTGCTTAAGCGCTTATTACACCGTGCTAAAGGTGTATCAACATTTCTGGCGTAAACTTGTGACGCCGACTGATTTCTTTTTCAACATGGCGGCACTCGATCAAACCAAACCACATTACTGAGATACCTACAAATTTTCATTCTATTATTCATTTTTCGTATTTTTTATGTAAAATATATCGGAAATATGACGCTTGAGTATGCTAGGTATCATTTCCAAAAAAATATAGGAATCGGTTCACTTTATTACTTACGGGGTGAGATCCGTTATCGCCTATTGTACGGAAAGGTGCAAGTGAGTGTGACAACCACTGATTTGAGAAGTCGCTACCGAGCGCTAGCTTTTACTCTTCTGGGGTGACAACTAACAACTTTCCCGAAAATAAATAAAAACGAATTGCACCGCCATGTCCGCCTTACAAAATCGACGAACAGATAAAAGATTTTCCATTTTGCGATTCTTCTAGTATCTTAGCAGGCGCTATGCTGCATCGCGATCAGTGGGCTAAAATTATTACATCTATTGAAATTATTATTAGACGCTCAAAGAGCCTGTTTTGCATTATTTTCTAGCAGAAGTGCTGATTATCGTACTGTCATTTTACTATAGATGGCGCTGATAGTTTTCGAAACATGGTATTGTTAGTCATAAGAAACAAAAGGTAAGGTATGTTGGGGTAAGATCGGACAGTTTTTCGGTTTTTTGGAGAGGTTCCAGAAAAGATTATTTTCCTTATTTCCTATTTATGATTTTCAAATGTAATTGATCTTTTGTTTATTGCTAAGGATAAAATTTGCTATCTACCAGTATTTTTTTAGTATATTTTTTTAGTTTCTTTAACTTAAGCAGTTGATAAGTTATACCATTATATTAGTTATAGTTGGTAAGTTTCGTGTGCGAATTCGATTCGAGTGGTTCAAAAATACAGCTCCAGAGGTATATTTGAAAGGTCGCAATGCGAAGAATAACTACTACTATATACTACTTTTTCGCATGTATTAATCTGTACTATTCTATTATTTTGCAGGTAAGTCGTGGGCCCTGTATCAGTGAAAGCAGACGAAAAATACAACTTAAAGGTAAGGTAGGCCGAACAATGATGCTATCCGATTTGGTCATGATTGCCGAAAACTGAACAAAGAAGGACTACAAACGCCATCAATTTTCAGACAAATGATATTATGATAAATGTCGCATTCAGTATGACGATACGATTCAAATACCAACTGAATAGTCGAATATGTCTGTTCGATGAAACTACCGGCCGTACCCCATCGAGCCGTAGCTGGGACAGATTCAATTTGTATGGATTTTAGATTTTAAAAAAATACAATAAAATATTCTTTTCACTTCTCATGCGCTAAAAGTGCACAAGGGTAAAAACGTATCTACTCATAAATGCATCTCTTAAGACAAACAAAATTAGGGCATACAGCCAAACATAATAAGAAGGTCATAGATAAAACTTGTTATTTTATCATATATTTTTTTAATAGCCTGTTATGTCCCACCGCATGGCAACTGTCTCCACTTTCTCCTTCCACTTCAAATTATTTGGCTTTTGGGTTCTTATGACATAAAATGGTATTATAATTTAAATTCAAGTACGATCTTTTATTTAATTTATTATTATAAAATTAATTTATTAGTAGGCTGTATAGGGCTCAGCCCAGGCCTAATATTTCACGTCGAAAGATTTAAAAAGTTAAATAGCGGAAATTAATTGTTACATTTCTGTAGCATTTCTTCAATTGTCCTCGCAATCAAAGTGAAAAGCAGAGTTTAAAAACTCGTGCAGAAATCCAATTTTGTCCTCTATTTAATATCAGCCCTCGCCCTGCTTGGGCAGCTAAAAATTTCGGACAAAAGTGTAATATTTTGTATAATTGTCGTTAAATCTACAATTTATTTAAGAAAAAACATGATTATAAACATAAAATTAAAATATCTTACTTGCTACTTAATTAAACTGAATCAAACATCCCGTCCCGACTCGTACCAGGCCCAAACGTGTACATCGCGCTGGCCGCGTTGCCACGTTGAATAGTCAACGAAATTAGTTGAGCCTGGTATGAGGATCACCACCACAGTCCCGCAAGCGAAGCCCGATTTGATGATCAACCTTTTTTGCTTCCGCACCCCAAGCGCCCCAGGTCCGTGAAAGGAACAATATCGAAATTTTGCATGAGGTCTCGTTACTTTGCCCGTTTTTGACTTGCTAGCCACTCTGCTGCTGAACGAGCTGAGCGAGTCGTTTTGGGAAGGTGAGAGGCACACGTCGCATCCTATAGGGGATACTCTTCCTCCTTCTTCTTCTTCTTCTTAGCGATTCTCGAGTCGAACGACCCAATGAACCATGGTGTCAGTAATCTTTTAATTTTATTTAAATTATATTTTTTGTTAGACTGCTTTACTCAGTAAAGTTTATGTTTATAATTATAAGTCAATTATTGGTAACGCTTTGGTCCTGAACTGTTATGTTACGAATGAAATAAACGAATTAAGAGGTGTCCGGAATCCCATAACTCGTCGTTATTAGTTCCCGTATGATCCGCTCGATTTGACAGACATGTGGCGCTGACGGCTCGTTTGTTTACTCACTTTTTTAAGCCGACACGCGTTGCTGCTTGAAATACACATCACTTTCGTTGTACGGTACACTGTGTAAAGTTTCTATACACCTGGTTTGTGTAAGTTTTGATTTAACATAAACTCTTACGTTGATAATGAAATGGACCTATATAACCTAATTTATGCATCCGTGGAGATTCTAAAACATTGAAATTTTCGCTTAAAATGGCTCGTTTCAGCTAAAATTCGATTTATTATAATTAAATCTGGCTTTCTAAATAAATCTGATTTATAATTTTGAGATTTACAATAGATTTTAACATCTATAACGTATTAAAAATGTGTGATCCCTACAAACTGAAGCTGCCATACCCACAGAAGAGTAAAAGCGAGCGGTAGCGACTCTCAAATCAGTGGTCATACCACCCTAATATATACAAATATTAACCCATCGACCGTAGCACATCTGATAGATGTTATGACGGGTATCCCCTGTATCAGGGCTGCCAACTGGGGCGCCGAGAGAGGAGACGTCGTCAGTCGGTTGCGGTTGGCAACCCTGCCGAGTGCTGCCAACCTTGATCGTAAACAAATCGGCCCCGTTTTCATACGCATGTCGCGGCCAAGTGTACTATTTGAGGCGAATTATGAATGTACCAGAAAATATCAAGTAAAATCTGCAAGACAGCATCAGATACATTTAAACTTCGTCGTTGAATCATCACCTAAAATGCCCTCTATTTTAGGCTCGTATTTATAAAGCTAGCTCGAGATTGAGAGCCATTTTAAGTATGGATTTGACAGGCCATTTTGTACTGAAATTACATTTCTGATACGAACTCAAACTGGCTGTCACTCTCAAGTGCTGATTATAATTACGGGTCTTAGTAATGACGCTTTGTATCGGTAGGCACTCCGTAGGTTGAGTAAGCTGTTAGTTTTCGTCCACTTTTCTTTTTTAATGAACTATCTTTAACTTAGTATAGAAAAGTATCTAGGTAGAAGCCAGAATCCACACTGGCACTCACGACCAGAAATGCATATAAATAAGCTGAAATAGATTCATACATATAATCACGCCTTTATCCCAAATGAGATAGGCAGAGCGTTAACGACCTAAACGAAGGTCGTTCCGCCACGCTTGTCAGTTATAAGGGTTATTTAAGATTGATTTGTAGGTATATTGCTGTAGTGACAGGTTGTCAGCCCATCGCCTAAATTGCAGAAAGATATACATAAACTACAACATACACAGAAACTCGGATCTCTTAGCTGGTTTTTAAAGCATGCCCGTGAGGAAATGCAGCATAGTACAGCACAAGAGCTGGATGAGTGGTGCTGGAGCTGGCAAATCAATGGCTATGAACGGGCGCGGCACTGGCGCTATTTGAGTGAAGATTTTGAGTAACATAGATTTTGAGATTTTTTGGGGTGGAATAGGATCTACCTCCTAGTGGTCCACCCCGGGCAGCGGCAAATCAGGCTTGCCTGTGTAAAAGTCCGGTTTAATGATCCCTACTTAGCGGTGGTAGGCTCCGCAAGGGCCCGCCTGGCTCGCAACCACCCTCTTACCGGAATCCTGCGCCAAACAGCTTGCTGTGTTCCGTCGGTGCGTGAGATTGCCAGTGCCATAACAGGCATCTTCTGTTTGAGCTCGCTCCATCGTTGACTCTGTCACGGTTAAGTGTCTAGAGTCAAGAGCAAACCCAGTTCTAATAAAAAAAACATCATGTTACCAACCGTGTGGTCAAATTATCCAAGTTCACAATTATAATTATCGCATGATAATTTTCCTATACGTCGAGCTAATGTAGTCCGTGATTAGTTAAGTCAACCAACACCACAATTATTAATTAAATCCAATATTAAACTTGTGGGACGTAATATCGCAAATGTGGGATCATGCGCAATACATACATACATATAATCACGCCTTTAACCCTAATGGGGTAGGCAGAGCGTCAACGACCTAAACAAAGGTTGTTCCGCCACGTCTGACAAAGTTTCGAGAGTTATTTAAGATAGATTAGTAGGTATATTGCTGTAGAGACAGGTTGTCAGGTTATGCGCAATAAGAGGACACAAGAACACAAAGCATGGAAGTCTGGGAGGATATCTATCAAAGGAACAGAAATATACCCAAGAAAATATCAACAATACGACAAGAATTAAAACAACTATCATTCTCGAACCGCTGTTTGATAGATAATTTATTAATGTCTTTAGTTGCTCTTTGTTATCTACACTAATATTATAAAGAGGAAATATTTGTACCTATTTTTGTATGTTTGTATGTTTGTAATGAATAGGCTTAAAAAGTACTGGGCCGATTTAAAAAATTCTTTCACCAATAGAATGCTACATTCTTCCAATTTGACATAGGCTACATTTCATTTAGAAAAAAATTAGGGATCCTTGGTAAAATTTGAACAATGTAACCGAAGGTGTAGAAAAATGAGTCTTAACATGTCTTTCGTCGAATGCGCTGCCGAAACTATTAGCGATAGAACAAAATAATGTACAACAATATTGAAGAACATCATAATGTCTACAAAAAACGCCGCGGTAGCATATGTCCAACTATTGTAGTTATGTCACTACAACAACTTTTTTCATTTTAAACATTAATGAAAATGCTAACCAAATTCAAACCATGCTATTTATGTGTTTATATTAATCTTTTTTTAATATATAATTATAATTGTCTACCCCGTGCGAAGCCGGGACGGGCTGCTAGTCTTTAATACAGTTTCTATCATGATCATGTCAGGTACAGCAGAACTATTGTAATGGAAACACCATGTATAGTGTGTTCTTTGATGTACGCGTTTCTGGATAATTGTTTGAATATTTGAAAATGGGTTTATGCATACATACGTATAGTCGCGCCTGTAACTCTTTCAGGGTATTCAAAGCGACCTCATCTAGACTTCTATACTAATATTATAAAGAAGAAAGATTTTTATTTTTGTGTGTGTTGTATGTTTGTAATGAATAAACTCAAACTATTTGACCGATTTCAAAAATTCTTTCACTATGGGAAATCGACGTACATCATTCCCACGGGGAAACTTATTTAGCAGCGGGTGACACCGCTGACAGAAATCTAGTAAAAAAAAAGGTAATAGGACGTTTTCGCCACATCTATCAAAGGGGCATTTTAAAATGAACTTTAGTTTTATTTTTTTATTTTAATAAGTTATTGTAGACCCGCCCCGGCTTCGCACGGAAATTATCAGTGTTTCTCTACCATATTATGCATGTATTATACATATAAACCTTCCTCTTGAATCACTCTATCCATTAAAAGAAACCGCATCAAAATCCGTTGCGTAGTTTTAAAGATTTATGCATACATAGGGATATAGGGACAGAGAAAGCGACTTTGTTTTATACTATGTAGTGATACCGTATTGTATACTCCTGTCAATAAAAGAGCGTTCTTTTTTTACTGATATTATAAAAGATCTTGTACAAAAGTGATGCTACCGACATCTGGCAACAGTTTTCCGGTGATTTACAGATGGCGTGACCCTGCGGCGAGCAGGTAGGCTTTTTTGCCCAGCCCTCAGACCTTAATTAGAGGTATATCACCCAACCTTTTCTATCAGTCAAACTGCATGAAAGCAAACGTGTAACCGTAACGTTTTCGTACCTACACTTGTTTACCCAAATCTTCTTTTTTACTTTTTAATATTCCAACCTTATTTTTACGAACCGACACGTATTTATTACCAACAACAACCGAAATCAACCCAAACAGACTCCAGCCCCAAAATGCGCAAGTCGTTAAAAAATCAAACTGGACGAGACGGAATCAGAGATAATTCCTAGTATTTATTATGAAATTCGTTACCTTAGGTCTGGGTTCGGTACGGTGGCAGGGATGAGTTGACGAAGGACATCGGTGATTTTTGTGCACGCAACTTGGGTCGATTCGCTTACTCTTCTTCATTCTTGATCTGCGGTCCGTCCGTCCCATTTCGACGGGACAAGTGTTGGTGAAAGATGTTTGCCCATTGCCATTAAATGGATAAAATTGTTGTATTCAAAATACAGGCGCCCCTTTGTTATTTGTGTGACGGACATGTTTTTTAGAACTTACATACATACATACATAACGTCACGCCTCTTTCCCGGAGGGGTAGGCAGAGATCACATCCTTCCATTTGCTACGATCCTTGCAAACTTCTTTCGCTTCATCTACATTCATCAATCTTTTCATGCACGCTCGTCGGTTTAGGGTACTCCTGACCTGACCTTTCCCTAGAACGTCCCCGATTTGATCGCGGTACGTTCGCCGAGGTCTTCCCCTTCCAACATTCCCACTCACACTCGCCATGTATATCTTTTTAGAACTTATTACGATAAAAGTAATTTATTCGCCTGAACTACGTCATGGGGTCCCATCCGGAACAACAGTAAATAGCTTTTACAAAATATCAGCAGATGGCGCTACGGGTAAGACGGGCAGGTCATTCTAAATAAAAGTTTACATAAAGCAAGTTTATTGTTTCTAAAGCCAGCAAATATATTGTTTAATAAATAATTCTGATTACCCTGAGCATTAAAAATCGTATAATATGCTCATTTTTAAAAAGTTTTAGATTTAAAGTTTCTTTTCAGCGGCTACTCTAGCGACACCCACACAGGAGTGTCAAGGATATGAAGTTTTTCGACTTTCGCTCAAACCCTAAACACATACAGGTAGTACCAACCATTCACCAATAGATGTCACTGGTACAATTATCGATCCACAGATGAAATTAATATACCTACATCGAGCGGTTGCCGTTTATGTGATATGACTTTACTATTAGAGACGCTCGCACATTGAATTATGAAAAAAACAATAAAACAAAAATTAAAGTATAAATATTGTATCTTATTTATAAAACTCACTTGCTTTCCGCCCCGCGTTTTCACCCGCGATTAAATGAATTTTCTCGCGGAAATAAAGTATTTCTCTGCGTTAACGGTTAGCCTGTTGCTATGTCACTCATACATACATACACATATATAATCACGACTTTATCACGCCTAATGGGGTATGCAAAGCGTAAACGACCTAAACAAAGGTCGTTCCGACATGTCTGACAAAGTTTTGAGGGTTATTTAAAGATAGATTTTATTTTTAGGCAGTTTCATGTAGTGACAGGTTGCCAGCTCATCGCCTGAATTGCAATATACTGAAACCCTCGGATTGCTCAGCTGGTTTTTCCAGCATGCCCGGGAGGAAATTCGGCTGGGAGGAAATGTTATCGGCAGTGATCGGAATAGGTAGAGTATATTTACCTAAACTTCTAAAAAGAAGAGAGGAAAATGGAGACTTCCTTACTACTAAAACTTTTTCGGGACATCTTGCGGGACATCACATAAGTAAGCTAGAAATATACTTTGAACCATGGCATTTAATTCTATGGACAAATACAAGCTAAAAATATACTTGGTGATTTTCGGCTACAGTGTCACATTGCCTAGATATTTTGAATTAAAGATTCTCTTACTTTATAGCTTTAAAACGGCTGTGTGTAGGAAAAAATGTTAAGGGAAAAAATTATCGCGTAATTTGTGTTCTATAATTTCTTTATAGGTGTCAACATCGTTGGAGTTATAGAAACCAAGATATTTACGAAAAACCATACATACATACATACATAAAATCACGCCTTTATCCCTTACGGGGTAGGCAGAGCGATAAACGCCTCGTAAAAGGTAGTTTCGCCACGTCTGACAAAAATTGAGGGCAATTTTAGATTGAAAAGTGTATTGCTATAGTGACAGGTTGTCAGCCCATCGCCTAAATTACGATACACTGTAACCCTCGAGTCCCTTTTGCTGACTTCTACAGCATGCCCGGGAGGAAGGGCAGCTGGAACATTCTATGTTTTTCTGTCTCTCCCAGTCCAGCATGGAAGGAAGTCCAGCATGGAAGGAAAACGAAAAACCGTTTTAACGATATCTGACAGTTTTCATATTATGGACGATGTTAGTTATGTTTTAAGCTGGTCAACAAATCAGATAATTCAAAATAAATTTGAAAAAGTTTTAAACCGAATTCCAGACTACGATTTTATTAAAACAAAAAGTGAAAAAATTGTAAAGGGAATCGAAGTAGATGACTAAGTATTTTTTAAATATGCTCCTCTTACATCTGTAGATGTTGAAAGGTCCTTTTACACCTATTAGTGGATTTTAAGTGTAAAAAGGAATAGACTTAAACCGGAAAATATAGAAAAAATAATGCTCATCTACTTCAATTCCCTGCAAGAAAGCAATATTTCGTCAGTATCTTCAGATTCTGTCACTGAAGACGAAGACATTGACGACATATAAAATATATTACTTTTTAAGTAAAATTAATCGCGTTTACGATGTACCTTACGTGATCAGGTTTTTTGGACTGCATTACATGAATAATTGTCTACTTTAATAAAAATAAGCTTTATTTTAATTTTTATTGGTTCTTTCATTTATACCTTAAGTTACAAAAAACAAATTTAATTTTTATCATTAAAAACTACAAAAAACAAAATTCATATTTCGAAAGAGGTATGATTGTATCTGGCATACTAAATATTTTGCCGATATTTAACTGAGATTTGGTTAAAGTTGGCTGGCGTACGATCAACCGTGTGACGTTTGAACATGAAATAAATATAAAACAAAATATTACATTACCAAGACACATTGATCTAAAGATTGCGATTTGGTCGTTTGGCCATAGATAACCGGTCAAAAAGGGCCTACTATTCCTCTACTAGTTCTATTATGTGGCGTATAGTCACGTATAATACAGAAATGCATAAATTCAAGCCTCATTTCCTATTGTTCGATTATTTTATGACTTGCTTTATTTGCATTTGATTTTATTAAAACAAAAAGTGAAAAAATTGTAAAGGGAATCGAAGTAGATGACTAAGTATTTTTTAAATATGCTCCTCTTACATCTGTAGATGTTGAAAGGTCCTTTTACACCTATTAGTGGATTTTAAGTGTAAAAAGGAATAGACTTAAACCGGAAAATATAGAAAAAATAATGCTCATCTACTTCAATTCCCTGCAAGAAAGCAATATTTCGTCAGTATCTTCAGATTCTGTCACTGAAGACGAAGACATTGACGACATATAAAATATATTACTTTTTAAGTAAAATTAATCGCGTTTACGATGTACCTTACGTGATCAGGTTTTTTGGACTGCATTACATGAATAATTGTCTACTTTAATAAAAATAAGCTTTATTTTAATTTTTATTGGTTCTTTCATTTATACCTTAAGTTACAAAAAACAAATTTAATTTTTATCATTAAAAACTACAAAAAACAAAATTCATATTTCGAAAGAGGTATGATTGTATCTGGCATACTAAATATTTTGCCGATATTTAACTGAGATTTGGTTAAAGTTGGCTGGCGTACGATCAACCGTGTGACGTTTGAACATGAAATAAATATAAAACAAAATATTACATTACCAAGACACATTGATCTAAAGATTGCGATTTGGTCGTTTGGCCATAGATAACCGGTCAAAAAGGGCCTACTATTCCTCTACTAGTTCTATTATGTGGCGTATAGTCACGTATAATACAGAAATGCATAAATTCAAGCCTCATTTCCTATTGTTCGATTATTTTATGACTTGCTTTATTTGCATTTGATTTTATCTTGCAAAGTTGACGGTTCGAAATTCGGAAACAAATTCCATTCATTTACAGCACGTGTTTTTTCAGTGTTTTTTTACCTGGAATCACTTTTCAGGTAAAAATAATTAGTGCAAGCCTTTTGACAATTGAGCTTCTTTTGTGTAGTTCTATTTAATCGCTTTGTTTACGAAGTTTTTGTTTATTTGTAAATAAACAGCACTTATTTAAAAGCATATTACTATCAGTGCAAGCCTTCTAACAATTAAAATTACTTTGTGTGTTTTATATCATACTCTTTACGGCGTTGTTATCAATGTTTGACTAAGGGGAACTTATTAAAAGCATCGGTTTATCTTGACTTTTCACAGATTTATTTCGGCGTACGAAATGGTGCCTTAAAAAACCAACCAGGAATATAAGCTATTCAAGGTCAAATGTAAAAATAAAACAATTTTTCGTAAATATCTTGGTTTCTGTAGCTCGTACGATGTTGACACCTATGAAGAAATTATACAGCACATAATTTGCGTAATTTTTTCCTCAATATTTTTTTTCCTACACACAGCAGTTTTAAAGCTATAAAGTAAGAAAATCTTGAATTCAAAATATCTAGGCAATGTGACACTGTAGCCAAATATCACCAAGTATATTTTTAGCTTGTATTTGTCCATAGAATGAAAAACCATGGTGCCAAGTATATTTCTTGCTTACTTATGTGATGTCCCGCAAGATGTCCCGCAAAAAGTTTACGTAGTAAGGAAGTCTCCATTTTCCGCTTCTGTTCTTAGAAGTTTAGGTAAATATACTCTACCAATTCCGATCACTGGTTATCAGCCATAGCGTTATAATGTCATGGTCATAGTCAATCGATACGTAAAGTGTTGCCCTATTCCCTAAATACCGTGTGAAAATATTTCCCGAGGGAATAAGATCTTATCCTACGGTAAAAAATTGCCATTGTCCGTTTTTTCTATCACCATGCCACCACATTTCATCAAAATGCGTTCAGAATTTAAGGCGTGAAAGAACAACAAACAAACAGATAGACGGAGCTTACTTTCGGATTTTATAATATTTGTATAGAGTATGGATAGTATGTATTTTTCTTACGATCAGCAGGAAAACTGTTTCTATATTTGTTTAATATACCAACAACAAATCATTCACAATCTTCTTCCATGCTGGCCTGTAAGTGAGAGAAAAACATAGAATGTGCCAGATGTATTTCCTCCCGGGCATGCTAAAAAAATCCAGCTAAGGGATCCGAGGGTTTCTGTATATTACAATTTAGGCGATAGGCTGACAACCTGTCTTAGATAATCCTCAAAACTTTGTCCGACGTGGCGGAACGACCTTTGTTTAGGTTGTTTACGATCTGCCTACCCCATTAAGAACAAAGGCGTGATGTATGTATGTACAAAACATTGACATGGCCACGATTCGGCGTAGACTAGATTTAACTAACATAAAGAATATAAATATTAGATTAACTTACTTTTTTTCTCTCACTATCTATAAGAGCTATTTTTATATTATTAATTATTTAAGAATCTTTAAAAGAATACATATTTTAATTAAAACATATTTCGAGTAAATTGTAGCTGTAATGAAAAGACATGATTGCCTGCTGCGTAAAACAAATCATATCGATTCTTAAACCTTGCTTGGTAACACCTTTTACTTCGATGTGTTCCTAAAATGTCAAAGATATTTATGTTAAATAGTGATAAATATACATACATACATATAGTCACGCCTCTATCCCTAGTGATAAATATATTTTTATTAAATTAAAATTAACTTAATGAAACATACTTAAGTTTAAGTTTTAGTTGCTTTGAGATACTTGTCGTTAATTTTATTAAGTTTACCTATAGATTGTCTTCTGAAAGTTGTAAGCAAAATTCCGAAACTTGGTTTATTCCTAATTCTATGAATCTCAATTTCTGACCCACTGTGCAGCGTTGGCTCCGCAAGTGGCGTCGTTGCCATTCAGTGCGGGCCCGCGCGCAACGTTGCCGGTCAACGTATGAATGGGTAAATGCGAATCCGCTCCGTTGATTCCGAAATTTGTATAAATTACATACTTATATGTATGTTTTTTAGATCTTATTTCTCCTAAACGAATTAATGAAGAAATCATATATATATTTTCCTGCTAATTATGTCGATATTCTACTTGTTGTTTACGTTACTATTAAAAAAAATATACTCATTGATGAACCATAACAACTTCATGGGTAGCTTTTATTCGCAACTCAGTTCACCGGCGGGATGGCGCGTTGGTTAGTTGGTCGGGTTTCAGCGCTGTGATTATCCGGATCGAGTCCGATCGTTGATTGAAAATACAAATTCCATTTTGTTAGAAACATTTATTTAGTATTAGTTTTTCTTTCTTTTGCTTTTTAAGGTAAATATTTTACTGTCATACTACTGTTCAATTAATTACTTTTAAAGTGTATTTGAGGCCGATTTCTATTCTATTAATAAGAACCATCTTGATAAATAAAAATAGAGGGTCAAAATAGTGATAAGTGGTAGGAGAAGAGGGAGGCCAGGTGAAAAAAAGTAAAAGTAACAATCGTGTAAAGCAGTTTATTAAATTTATAAATGATAGCACCTAATATGATTGTAGAGTGTACGTAGTCAGCAGAGGAGACATCTGGTCAGGCCCGGTCGAAACGAAAGAGATCATTTCAGGAAATTATTGATAAACTTTAATAAAATCTCGCTTATTTGCACGATTCACTTACTGCAATAAATATACTAAACCACATTAAAATTCATACATAATTTCCTGAAACAATCTCATCCGTTTCGAACGGCCCTGCCCTGCAATAGCCTTTGCTGACAGTACATAAGATAAGTTTCATTATTCAATCTCTTACAAATTATAAATTAAAACTGCTAATATCTGTGCTCTGGCGCAGCGTTCACTTCTCTCTTACCGCCATCTAGTAGTCTAGTAGAAAATTACGTACTTCGAACGTGCATTGTACCTACGTGGGGCCATCTGTGATCACGGCAAAATATTATGACCGAACACTTCCCGCCGTGGTCTGTCACTTGGTACCGTTGCGTCAGATTGTACTAAAATCTTGCGGCCCGCCACTCGGCCCGACTTATGGCGGACCAGTTTTGTTGTATGACATTAGGCATCTGTACTAGTATAGTATTATATTATCTGTGACTACGTACGCGGGCAATAGAACATCAAATTAATTATGTAAAAGCTAAGTGTAAAAATATATACTTATATCTTACTTTGTTTAGAAATTAAATCAATAAATACTATCGTATGGAAAATTTCCTTATAGGAAAATATCATTCGTAAATACTAAATAGAAAAAAAAATCTTTTCAGTCAAATGGAAGTAGGTTGTGGTTTGTAATTCTACATACATACATATAATCACGCCTTTATCCCTAATGGGGTAGGCAGAGCGTAAACGACCTAAACAAAGGTCGTTTCGCCACGTCAGACAATGTTTTGAGGGTTATTGAAGATAGATTTGTAATTCTCAAACTAAGTAAATACGAACAAAAAGGTACCTAATTAAAACTGGCGACAAGCTTTTATAGCTATCATTATAAATTGTGTAATGAAGACGTTATAATCCTATATGGGATAAGTTTATTTTATTCTTTTTAGCAAATATATATATATATATATAAATATATATATTTATATATATTTTTATATATATATATATTTTTAATAAAATATTCCTTTTTACTCTTAATTTATGTTTTACTAATTAGTTACCATATTGTACGAGTTCATGGAAAATAGCTAGTCCTCAATCAATTTGTTCTCTATGTTGAATTTTGAGTGACAAAACATAACCATAAATTACAGGATCCATTGTCATTAAAACTGACGCATATTTTCATCTCAATCGGTTGAAGACAGGGACATACAATTTCCTTGGATAAAAACTAAAAATATGAGCCCAAACTCAGCTATAATAGCACTTTTAATTAGGGAAAATTACTTCCATGCTGGACTGGGAGAGATAGAAAAACATAGAATGTTCCAGCTGCCATTCCTCCCGGGCATGCTGTTGAAGTCAGCAAAAGGGACTCGAGGGTTACAGTGTATTGTAATTTAGGCGATGGGCTGACAACCTGTCACTATAGCAATACATATTACAATCTAAAATTGCCCTCAATTTTTGTCAGACGTGGCGAAAGCGCCTTTAACGAGGCGTTAAACGCTCTGCCTATCCGATGCGTAAGGGATGAAGGCGTGATTTATGTATGTATGTAATTAGGGAAATCGTCATCTGTCGGCTCCATCATAAGACCCTCGTCACCATGTGTAATAGAAAGTGCACAAGGTCATAGTCATATCAAGCACACTCCCTGATGGAGTTCCAGTGCATATCCTGCTGGCTCCATCATAAGATCAGCTTGTTGATATCAGAATATTGCATTGTCTCCGGTTTTACATATGTATGCAAAATTTCATCTCAATCGGACACCGGGAAATGGGTAAAATTTAGCGTGCAAGATTTGTGGACGGACGGACGGACACACAAACACCGGGACAGGTGTAACTAAATAAGTGCTTTTAATAACATGTTCTCGTGTTCCGTAGCAGGTAGCCGAAAAAACAGATGAGTCCCTGCGGCCCGAATGGGAGCGGGGTAGTATGCAGGGATTTCGCCAGAAAAAATACAATACTTTAATAATAGTGGATTGTTTTACAGTTGCGATAAGACCTAAGTGGCGCCTCCATTAGTTATAAAATTCACCAAAAATACAATAAATCGTAAATCTGGTCCAACAGACTCAAGTAATACCAAGTAAGATAATTTAGAACCTTATACATTAGCGCTTCATAGTTCGTTGTAGCAACAGGTAGAAAAACTGCGAATAACGGCTACCAACGGAAATTTTTGTCCTAAACGTTACTTCCTTACTTGACTGGGAGCGAAAAAACAATGCTCCTCTTCTTCTCTCTCCAGGCATTTTATTGGAGTCAGAATAATCTTCTTCTGTCGTGTATGTTTCGAGTCGATCGACTCTATAAACCCTGATGTCAAAGTTTATAAACCGCCTAATAGTACAGCTAAATAATTTACAAATATCATCTTTGTATATCCCCCTGGGAATCAACTTAGGACCTACTAATAAACAATCTTCACTTAAGACCTCCGGATCAGAAGTCCATTGCTCAGATCACTAGACCAGATGTTTTTGTAGTTGTTCTTACTGTAGACGGGTATTTTTTTTATTAAATATATACCATGTTTTGCTGCTCTCTTTACTAAGGGCCTCAAGTGTAATTTCGACCAATCACAGCGTCCCATCTGCCACCTGCCGCTGCGTTTGCGCATAAAAACTGCGGTCTTCGTAACAGACAGTCTTTTATCGTCGTTGTCGTTTAAACATACGCACAACATTTAATTAAAAAATGCTGTTTTTACTTCAGTGTATTAACTACCCATGGAACTGAACAACTTTCCCATACAAAATGACTCACGCCGCTGACATAGATTGTAAGGAAGGGCCAAATGATTTATTTTTAAATTTCAACCTATGTTCCTTGGTGATAGTTGTTCAGTTTTATGGGTAGGACCTCACCCTAAAGTTTAATCAGCATTTATTTTGACTCCCTGTATATCCATACTAATATTATGAAATCGAAAGTAACAGTCTGTCGTATACAATTTTATTACCTACTAGATATTTTAACTACTTGCCACAGTACCTTGCTAAACGATTGGCTGGAACAAGTAAAGCAACTTGGAATGAAAATTACCGAGGGAAATTACATTAGCAGGGTAATTTGTACCTGGGTTGCGTGTGGCACCGTGGGTACACGTGGTAACAACATGCCCTTACTGACGCTACACCCAAAGTGGATAATTGGTTTACATGCTGTGTACTTCCATGCTGAACTGGGAGCGAAAGAATAACGCAGAATGTGCGAGCTGCATTTCCTCCCGGGCATGCTGTAAAAACCAGCTAAGAGTCCGAAGGTTTTAGTATGTTGTAATTTAGGCGATGGGCTGACAACCTGTCACTACAGCCAATATACGTACAAAACTATCTTAAATAACCCTCCGATTAGTAAGCTGTATCCATTAGCAGGCATTGCACCTCCGCATATCAGGAGAGATGTGGCGAGCTCCATTGAAAAGGCAAAGCAGGAGACCGATGCTAGACCCCACCCCATGTACGGCAACAATCCGGGTCCACAGAGACTGAAAAGTCGTAAAAGCTTTCTGTCTACAGTGGTGCCTTTAGAAGATTACCCAGTAAAGCCTAGATCATGTCTGTGGAAAGATGCCGCTTCAGCCGAGCCATACATACCGACACAAGAAACTCTCCCTCCCGGCAGCGACCTCCAGTGCTCGGTTTGGAAATCACTGAACCGACTTCGCACGCAGGTTGGCCGCTGCAATGAAAATCTGTGTCGGTGCGGCTACAGTAACTCAGAACAGTGCCTTTGTGGTGCTGTCCCACAGAGTATGACTCACCTCCTGAACTGCCCTGCGTGCCCCGACACCTGCACGCTAGAAGATCTTTGGGCAGCCACTCCAAACGCTATTTGTGTGGCAACTTTTTGGGCTGAGAAAATTTGATTCGCCGCAACACGCAAAGAAGAAGAAGAATAACCCTCAAAACTTTTTCAGACATGGCGAAACGACCTTTGTTTAGGTCGTTTACGCTCTGCCTACCCCATTAAGGATAAAGGCGTAATTATATGTATGTATGTAGAATACAGTGTGTACACCTTCCTGAAAACTAATAGAAGTTTCTGAGTCAAAGAAACTGAAGAGTATTCACGAAAAAAAGTCATTCAGGAAATCCATAAAAACACTCAACAAGTTATTAAAAATGGCTCTTTAAATCTGAGTTTAAAACGGGAAGATTTTAACCGTGGCTATGATTGAAGATAAAGATAAAGATGATTTATTTGCTGGAAATAGGTTACAATACAAGATCACAATTTTATACAATGAGGTACGGTACAAGCCATTTCCTATCACAGTGCATGACATACATACACACATAAATCACGCCTTTATCTCTTACGGGGTAGGCAGAGCGTTTAACGCCTCGTAAAAGGCGCTTTCGCCACGTCTGACAAAAATTGAGGGCAATTTTAGATTGTAATATGTATTGCTATAGCGACAGGTTGTCAGCCCATCGCCTACATTACAATACACTGTAACCCTCGAGTCCCTTTTGCTGACTTCAACAGCATGCCCGGGAGGAAGGGCAGCTGGAACATTCTATGTTTTTCTATCTCTCCCAGTCCAGCATGGAAGAAAATATAAATTTATTCTAATTATAATAACAAATGTATTAGTAAACGGGGTTTCATCGTCATCATGGGGTACCATCTTCATACAGTAGATTGGAGGTCAGCATTCGGTATTGGGGTTTGCCGTTAAAAAACCGTGAAAATTTGGCGGCAAAAGTGATATGAATATGTATTACATACCCAGAATGGTCGCTAAAACAGAGCTACAATGCGACCGCCCAAAGTATTCGACGCAACGTGACTGGTGAACAGATTTCGCGAGGTAGTAAATGTGAAAATGATTTACATACATACATATAATCACACCTTTATCCCTACTGGGGTAGGCAGAGCGTAAACTACCCAAATAAAGGTCGTCCGCCACGTCTGACAAAGTTATGAGCTTTATTTAAGATAGATTTGTAGGTATATTGCTGTAGTGACAGGTTGTCAGCCCATCGCCTGAATTGCAATATATTGAAACTCTCGGAACCCTTAGATGGTTTTTACAGTATACCCGCGAGAAAATGCAGCTGGCACATTTTATGTTTTTCTCTCGCTTCCAGTCCAGCATGGAAGACTACGTCAGAAGACGTACGAAATGATTTAGCAACGTCAAATTAGGGACAAAGGCGTAATTATATTCATGTATGTGCGTTGATGTTATTTGTATTTTATATGGGCCCCGTAGAAGCCTGAAATAAAATTCTATCTATTATTTATTTTATTACTATTTTTTTGAGTACTTATATTTACCTCTAACGACCACTATCAAAGACAGAGATCGGAATATTTTTATAGACAATCTGGTGATTTCACGGTGATTCAGACTGCATTGTCTTAACCAGATTGGGGATAATCTCACAAGGTGATAAACTGATTTATCTTCTCTACGGGGAAATCGAACTTACGCCCGTAGTTCGTATCACTAGACCACGGAGGCAGTAATGTACTTTATTGAAAGGTCATCAACCCGTTTGGGCCAGCATCCATCTCTTTAATGGAATAAGGCGTCGCGTTCCGGATGGTGAGTTTACTCCACCATTTTCTACGATGAATATGACGACATAATCACTGGACACCGTCACACGCAATGAATTAATCAGTCGGTCACTACCTTAACATACATACATATAGTCACGCCGAGTTATGACCGAATCACAAAACTACGCATTCGGATCGCATCGCAAATACAGGAATCATTTTGACGATGCCTATTCACAGATTTGTGATTCGGCCCTTAGTCATCACATCATCAAACAATCTGCGGCTAATGTAACATACATACATACATACATATAATCACGCCTTTATCCCTAATTGGGTAGGCAGAGCGCAAACGACCTAAACAAAGGTCGCTCCGCCACGTCTGACAAAGTTTTGAGGGTTATTTAAGATAGATTTGTAGGTATATTGCTGTAGTGACAGGTAGTCAGCGCATCGCCTAAATTGCAATATACAGAAACCCTCGGATCCCTTAGCTGGGTTTCACAGCATGCCTGGAAGGAAATTCATCTGGCACATTCTATGTTTTTCTCTCGTTTCCAGTCCAGAATGGAAGCTTAACCTTCCTTGAAAAAAATATTATGCTCTGTTCTAGATACTACCGGCTAAAACTAAAATTAAAATCTATCTGTCAGTTTCAAAATAATAAAACTGAATAAGGACAGGCGATTTATACTTATGGTTTTAAACTTTTTCCGCTACATTTTCACGCGCTATTTTTGTCAATTTTATCCGCCATAACATATAACGGCGGAAAAAAAATACAGATAACGCATAAAACCATATACTATAAATCAAAACTCGGGGAGAATAGATCTCCTGTCCTTCTCCAATGTTTTAATTCTGAAAGTGACAAATAGATTTTAATTTTACTTATATCCGGAAAATTTAGAATCAACCCGATTGTTTGCTACACAAAATTACTTGACACAAATAATTTAATAATCTCCCAAACTTCAGAGAAATTTATCGGGAGGACCACAGTTACTGCGCGGATAACCAAAAAAAAAGTACAATGTTAATTGAAACATAAGAAAAAATAATTAATATAATATTAACTCATTTAAGTTATAAGATTTTCGCGGATGTTCACTACGTTCATATTATTATTCTGAACATTTAGTTTATCGAAGTAGTTTAAGGAAATATTCTAGTGGTAATAATTCCAGTAATACTAAAATAATAATAATACCTACTCATGAGCGAGTAAAACCATGCTCAATGTTGTACATAAATAATGTTTTGTTTAGTTTTATTCATCACACAGTGAAAATTACATTACAAAAATACAAAATTACATGTCATATTGCAAGCATTCACAATGTGTGTGTCAAAATATCAAAAATAAATCAAGAATACTAATATAATAGCAGATAACAATTTCATAATAATTAGTCATTAATAATAAAGCAGATTCCGTTAAAATATAAATTGAATCACTAAAATAAAAAAGACTAAAGGACAAAATAGGAACAATGGCGTCATGTAAATTTAAATTCACTATACTCTTTAACAGAGTAAATTGCATTATCCAACAAAAGGCTTTTAAATCGAGACCAAAATGTTTCGTAAAATGATTCAGCTTTTAGGTTAGCAGGTAGTGCTTCGTAGTAATTCGGGCCGATCCGATAATACATACATACATATCATCACGCCCTTATCCGTAATGGGGTAGGCAGAGCGTAAACGACCTAAACGAAGGTCGTTCCGCCACGTCTGACAAAGTTTTGAGGGATATTTAAGTTAAATTTGTACGTATATTGCTGTAGTGACAGGTTGTCAGCCTATCGCCTAAATTACAAGATACTGAAACCCCCAGATCCCTTAGCTGGTTTTTACAGCATGCTTGGGAGAAAATGCAGCTGGCACATTCTATGTTTTTCTTTCACTCCCAGTCCAGCATGGAAGATTCAAACGATGCGGGATGGTTAGTAGGCATCCAGTCCGACGTAACGTCCTTCCCGGAACTCTAACTCGCTGAAAGCCTGAAATATTATAACGTATATACAGCATTAGGTCGAATAAGTATTGCGAGAAGTGTGTCAATGTGCCGTAGTAAATACGCCAATGCAATGAATGACCAATCAAAATAACACATTCATTACAAATACAGTTTAGTATACATAAAGTCGCGCTTTTATTCCTTATGTTAGTACATACATACATATAATCACGCCTTTATCCCTAATGGTGTAGGCAGAGCGTAAACGACCTAAACAAAAGTTGTTCTGCCACGTCTAACAAACTTTTGAGGGTAATTTAAGATAGATTTGCAGGTATATTGCTGTAGTGACAGGTTGTCAGCCCATCGCCTAAATTACAATATACTGAAACCCTCAGATCCCTTAGCTGGTTTTTACAGCATGCACGGGAGGAAATACAGCTGGCACATTCTATGTTTTTCTCTCACTCCCAGTCCAGCATGGAAGTTCTTATGTTAGGCAGAGCGTAAATCTCTTTGTAAAAACGTCTTCGCCACGTCCGACAAATATTGAGGGCAACTAGCTTTCCGCCCCGCGATTATGTTTTCTAGTGTGTTAAGCAGGAGCTTGACTAATTGTCAGTAAAGATGTCGGATTAAGGAGAAATTATTATTTTGATACTGCTACAGCTTCCTGCCTACTGACTACCCCCTAAGTACGGTGGCGTGATTATATTTATCCTTAGTTTGTGTTTAGTAAAACTCAGTTAAATAAGAAAAGTCCCATTTGAATCGGTTAAAAACACTTACTAAATTTAGTTCTCTGCTACTGCCAACCCCTTAAGTACGGAAACGTGATTGTTATATCTTTAGTTTGTGTCTTGGTAGCACTCAATTGAATAAGAAAAGTTCCATCGAAATCGGTTTCAAACTCTAACTAAATTCAGTTCCCTACCTACTGCCTACCCTGTAAGCGTGATTATTCGTATCCTTAACTTTTGTCTATGTAACACTTAGTTCAACAATCCCATCAAAAACGATTAAAAATCACTAACTAAATTCGTTCCCTGCCTACTTCCTACCCCCTAAGTACGGTAGCGTGATTATAAATAGCCTATGTCCGTCTCCAGGTTACCCTCTATCACCATACCAAATTTCAAGAAAATCCGTTCATCCGTTTAGGCATGAAAGAGCAACAAACAAACAAACGGACAGAGTTACTTTCGCATTTATAATATTGGTATGGTAGGATAAGGGTAATGGTTGGTAAGTAGGGACTGGTAATTCGATTTTGATACCTTTTAAAACCTTTTAAAATAATGATAGGCCGAATAATCTAATTACCGGTGTGTGCGGTTATTTTAAAAAGTGAGGTGACAGTTCAAAGTGTCAGTGCTTGCTGGATCGCAAAAATAAAAATATGAGAATTTAATAATGAAAAATTATAGACATTAGTCAATATAATGTTTTATACTTTTTTTTGCATTGAATATAATATTGGTCATGTAGAATAAACGTATTTCAATAAGGAAATGTACACTTTTATTTATACTTTAGCTAGTTATCCTGAACCATCAACTTACTATTTAAACAAATGGGAATTAAATATTTTCATTTCGTTCAATCCCCTAGATTACGAAGCCGACCCCGTGAGATACGGGACAAGGCTAGGGAGATGAAAAAGCGGCCCATGTTCTTTTTTTAAGAGCACAAGAAACAAATATTCAATCTCGTTCAAAATTGTTCAAAATATTAGGGGTGTCATTGTTGAGTGGCCGCCCTGCGGCTGATAGATTATAATTATTATTATTGTGTAACTTCCACGCTGGACTGGGAGCCAAAGAAAAACATAGAATGTGCCAGCCGCATTATTATTATTGTGTTACTTCCATGCTGGCAACCTGTCACTACAGCAATATAGAAATCTCAAATAACCCTTAAAACTTGTCAGAAGAGGCGGAACGATCTTTGTTTGGGTCGTTGATGCTCTGTCTACCCCATTAGGGATACAGGCGTGATAATATGCATGTATTGTGTCGGCCATTTAGCCAGAATCTCCAAGAGCTATCATCATCTCCCTAGCCTTATCCCGAATCTCCAAGAGACAATAGTGCCAATAATCTAAATTAATGTAGAATAATTAATTAATACGCTATCAATTCTATTGTCAACAAATCATGCGTATATTCATAATTAGCGGTAAGTGTGTTAAATTAAGCGCCCACCAATCAACAGGATTAGTCGGCCTTGGTAGCTCAGTTTGTAAAGTGATGAACCGGCATTCCAAATACGCAGGTTCGAGCCCTAGTCGAGTCTATGAATCGTTATTTGAACTGTTTAAGCCCTGTGTAGTTCTTAAACTACATGGCTAGATGTCGCTAACGTTGCGTGCCTATGACGTGCACATAAGAAAGAGTATCATCAAAATTACAAAAAATCGTCATTCCAGCTACTGTCTCGGTAGCTCAGTTGGTAGAGTCATGGCATTCCAGAGAAGCAGGTTCGAGTCATGCCCGAGGCGAATTTATTATTTTCTTTCTGTCATTTTATAGGATTAGTCTAATTTCAGTGTTCGGTTTGTTTAAAAAAATAACCCACGAGGTTTATTTTATTGAGTTTCTACTTCATATTAATTTAATTTAAAATTGATGATTATTATTCCGCGGGTCATTATCGTTATAATTATGTATAGCAAAAAAAAGTCCATACAGCGCGACTTGAGAAAATAAATGCAAAGAATCTTCATCTCCCTAGCCTTGTCTCACGGGGTCGGCTACCTAATCTAGGTGATTGAATGAGGGTACTGGTTTTTACACAGAGCTACTGCCATCTGACCTCAGCAACTCAAATTAGGAATAATCAAAAGAATAAATTTATCCTATAGAGTGGAGGACAGTTGTCCTCTACTAATGATATACGTATACATGTTAAGACTAGAGACATAAGATAAGATAAAATTTATTGATAACATTCGGTTACACGTCTTCTCATTAACAATATAGTTAATAAAACATCATTATTTTAAACGACGCGAGAACAAGTGTAAGTGTGTGTGTGTGAACGAGGCTATTTGAAGAATGAGTATGCTGGGTAAGGTAAATTTGTAGCTCACCGAAGTATTCGCGAGCAGAGATGTCGTCAGGAACCCTTGCAATGGCGCGTACTGCACGCTTTTGGAGGATGAATATTCGCTCCCATTCCGCGGCGCGTGCCCACAGCTCCGTCCCATAGGTCAAAACTGAGTGCACGGTCGCGAAATACATTAGACTCATAGATAGATAAATAGTTTAACCATATTTCTACAAAACACATGTACATTTTGCAAGATTAATAAGACACATACATTAAAACAATAAGATAAATCAAAGCAGTTTACACAATATGCACATGTGTGCTGCAGCGATGTGAAAGGGCTAAGGCTCAGTGAATTTTACCCTAAGAGTTTTCTCAAAAGGCAACACTGACTTTCAGACTGCTTCTCGCGCTTCTTCTTCTATCGTGTGGGTATCGAGTCGATCGAGGCGATGGACCCTGGTGTCAGAGTTTTTAAACCGCCTAATAGCAAAGCACAGTGCTGAAAATATCCTGGTAAAAGTAGTTCAGTGTCGTTAACTCAATTTGTAGGCTGGTGTCACTTAGTCCTTTGCACCCCGTATTCGCACTATCGAATATAAATCCGATTGACACGCTGCTGAACGCACAGAGGAATCAGTCAATGTAAAAGCACTCTAAAAATTCCTCGCTGTAGCGGCGAGCGAGTCAGACGTGAAAAAGGATTCGCGGCTGAAATCTGAAAAATGTGACACATTTCCCCTTTCACCAAGCTCATCCAGCGAACTGTTGTCAAGAATTTCTCACAGTATACCCATCGGTGAGAAGACTAGACCTTATCTCGTTCCAAATATATAATGATACACCTTAAACTATTAGAAACAGCACAAATAAGAATGTCTTTAAAACTAAATAAAAAAAAATTACATTCAAAAATCGAGTAGTAAAGCCAAACTCGAACTGATAAAAATAAATTTATTTCTAATAATTGCACAACTGTAACACAATTTATAAAAATACATTTCAAACTTTTATGTTGTATGTTGTACAGTTTACGGAATTTTTGTATTAAATGTAAGATGCTGTCTTATGTGAATAAATGCTTTTTTTGTGGTATCTTAACAACTGCACATAATCTACCCATTTTTAAATGTTTGTTGTAAAAAATAATTATACTTTGTAAATTCTAAGAAGGTAGCTGTAAAAGGAAAACGAAATGAAATATAGTTGAAATCTATAGAAATTGCATCTGGCTCAGTTACCATCCCTGTAGATGGGCTAACACTACAGCAATATACCTAAAAAACTATCATAAATAACCGTCAAAACTTTATCAGACGGGGCCGAACGACCTTTCTTCAGGTCGTTTACGCTATTCCTGCCCCATTAGGGATAAAGGCGTAATTATATGTATATTCTTTCTGAACCATTATTTTTCAACTACCTTTATAGCACCATCTATAATTTTGAACGACCTTTATGGACACCCGGCAATACTGTTATGAGATTCTATAACACTCGCATAAAATACAAAACAACATTGTGCAATCAAACATTGATTTCCCATGGCAAGGTAGCGATGGTGAATCAGTGTGTTCGGTTCGGTTCCCAGGCCGGGCAACAATAACGGGATTGGACACTCAATTTCACCCAGTGACATCGTTAGTCATTCAAAACATCATAACATAGCCTGCCATTTCTTTATGACCGCCACTGTACGAGTAATGAGTGCTGTAAATCTATAGTATTTCCAAATCAGAATAAAGGTAAACAAAGTTTTATGTTTTTTTAACGAACATCTTGATTCTAAAATAAGTTTTAGCTATTCAATCAATCAAATATTTATTTGTAGAGACGGGTACAATATAAAGATGTTACATAAAATACAGTGCGCCGAGTCTTGCTTACAGCGAGCATACAAACAGTTAACATGCATATTCACAAAAACTTAATTTAAATAATTTGCCAACATGAATCATTTAGTTTTGAATTGTGTATTTTAATCAAAATACATAAAACTTTGTTTACCTTTATTCTAAAACTGAGTTGGAAATGCTATAGCTAAAGGAAAGTTTTTTGCTTTAATTTCTAACATTTCAGTTTATACGACCTGATGAAAAGTGGAAAAAAAAAAATCGAATGTGATTCGCGTAATAACCACTATTAATACATTGATTGCCATGATCATCATCTGTGATATCAGAGAAGTCAGTGGGCAAAGTATTGTTTAGCTATGGATGGCAACTTCCATGCTGGCCTGGGAGCGAGAGAAAAACATAGAATGTGCCAGCTGCATTTCCTCCCGGGCATTCTGTAAAAACCAGCTAAGGGTCTCTGTATATTGTAATTTAGGCGATGGGCTGACAACCTGTCACTACAGCAATTTACGTATTTACGAATCTTAAATAACCCTCAAAACTTTGTCAGAAGTGGCGGAACGACCTTTGTTTAGGTCGTTTACGCTCTTCCTACCCCATTGGGGATAAAGGCGTGATTATATGTAATAAGTATGTATGGCAGCCAACATGTTAAGACAGCGACCGGGCTTGCCTTCTGTAGCTCGGAATATCTTACTTGTTAAAGTCCAACTCGTATCATATTCAGCGTAAATTGTTCTTTGCGAATGTAGAAAACTTCACAATGGTATAGAATTCCAATTTTATGTCTGCGTCGGTAGTCAAAGGTCTACACTACACCATAAAGGCAGTAACTATCTGGAAGTTACTTGAGTGTCCTTCCATGCTGGACTAGAATGGACAACGGCGATAAAAAAAACATAGGATATTGCTTTGTTCCCGGGAATTCTGTTCCCGGGATTTCTGAAGTTAGTAGAGTGTATGTAACGAGGGTGTCAGAGTATTGCATTCGGACACAGCTGAAAATGGCAATATACAGAGAAGAGGACAGGACAGGACTTTAAAAGAACTTCGGGTGGAAATGATTGTTTTCACCTAAGGCACCTTTGTACCAAACTGCTAACTTCTCTAACTATATGCGCTTTTGATTTTCCTAGTCACACTGAAATTATCATCAGACGTGGCAGAAACGGGTTTTTGTAATCAATGACGCTCTGCCTACCCTGTAAGTGATACATGCGTGACTATTTGTTGAGTGTCGAAGTACGGTAACTAATACGGCGGTGGTGGGAACTGGGAACCGGTTTCTGACATAAAGTGGTTCATGGTGGAACATTGCCCTCTATCTGGCGAACTGCTACCGCTTCTTGATTTCCTGGTAGGCATCACGGCGTCAACTGCCTCAGTGGTCTAGTAGTTTGGGCCTTGGGAACGGTAAAACCATAGAGTCTTATCATAAATCGGCGAATTAAAACGTTCTAAAACATTCATTCAGTCACTCAGCAACGCTCAATGCGACTGCATCTCAAAATAATGACTAATAATTACTCCAAAAATGTATTTGTACATTTCAAATAATGCAATAATTGTACTTTTATTATTATTATATCAGCCTAAACTGTCCCACTGCTGGGAAATTTATACATTTATTCATACAGAAAAATATATTAACAAGGCATAAAATGTTCAATTTAACAAAATAGTCTCTTAATACCAACCATATTTTTTTTAAGGTATCATTATTGTACCCGCGGTCCCGCCATTTTTTGTTTTGACAATCATAGGTTAGAAACTTCTGAACGTGACTCAATTGTCAAATGACACATTTCCGCGGGCACATTGTGAGACTTTCCTAGTTCGTGCTTCGGAGAGCACGCAAAGCCGTCGGTCCCGGTCACAGTTAATGTTGATCGTAACAGGTCGATGTTGTTGCATGCCAGTAGGAATTAGGTATCTTGAACACACATACATACATATAATCACGCCTTTATCCCTAATGGGGTAGGCAGAGCGTAAACGACCCAAACAAAGGTCGTTCCGCCACGTCTGACAAAGTTTTGAGGGTTATTTAAGATAGATTTGTAAGTATATTGCTGTAGTGACAGGTTGTCAGCCCATCGCCTAAATTACAATATACTGAAATCCTCGGTTCCCTTTGCTGGTTTTTACAGCATGCCCGGGAGGAAATGCAGCTGGCACATTCTATGTTTTCTCTCGCTCCGAGGCCAGCATGGAAGAAATCTTGAAAAAATAGGTATATAATGCTATAAATTAATTAAATCAAATTCTTTGTAGGTGGAAAAGGTACAACTAGTTGCTAAAACTCCTCAATATTCCCTTTTTTTATTCTTGTGACGTATTCTTATCTCATTCATAAGTATGATACGATTATTGATTAGATTATGTTTACTGGTAGTAAACAACTTTACTCGGCTAGGTAGCTTATGCCTGCACGTTTCCATGCCTGTCAGATGACCACCCCACGTTTCAAAGGAGACTTCTTGCCACGCACGAATACCAGTAGAATATGTCACTGTACATGAGAAGTCTTCGGAGCCCGATGGTGTAGTGGATAGGGCCGCTGCCTCCTAAACGGGAGGTCATGGTTCGAATCCCACCCCGTACCAATGTGTTTTTCGGTTTTCGAATTTCGTGTGTACGTTTATTCGGTGCGTTTTCCGTGCTTCGGAAGGCACGTTAAGCCGTTGGTCCCGTTAATATCATAGATATTAGTCGATAAGCTATGTCAGAGGCCAGTGGTCTGGGTTCAGCACCTAATCCGTCAGTTTTTTGCAGTGCGTATAGTGAATGTACAAAGTATCCTAAAACGATTTATCAGCCTATTCTAAAATGATTCAGTTACTGAATCATCACCACGTGGTTTAGAGGCTGCAGCAACCAGACCCAACCTTCACCATGACAGCAGACCAACACCATCCGATGCGCATAAGTGGTCTAGATGCTCCAAATACGGAATCAGCCAATTTCACGATGGTTAAGTCAACCCGTGTATACCACAGATGAATAAAAAAAAATTGTATACTATTTTCAATTAGGATTTAGAAAAAAAGGTGAATAAAGTTTCATGTCTTTTAATCGAAGATCTTTTTTCTAAAATCAGTAGATATAATATTCATTCATTTATTCATACTATCACGCCTGTATCCCTAATGGGGTAGGCAGAGCGTCAACGACCCAAATAAAGATCGTTCCACCACGTCTGACAAGTTTTGAGGGTTGCCTAAGATAGATCTGTATAAGTATATAGCTGTAGTGACAGGTTGTCAGCCTATCGCCTAAATTACAATATACTGAAACCCTCGGATCCCTTAGCTGGTTTTTACAGCATGCACAGAAGGACATGTTTTTCTCTCGCTACCAGGCCAGCATGGAAGTATAGATATAACAACATAATGAAATAGTAGTTTTAGAAACTTAACAAATTTTCCAACACGTATAATTTATTTTAGATATATGTTTTTGAATAAAAATATATGAAAGATTGTTTACCTTTTTTCTAAACCCGTGTCTGAAATACTATAGTCTTATACTACAAGGTACCATAGCATACGGAGAGTTTAAAATCGACGCCACTTTAGAAAATCTATGGCCACGTCACACGCGTCGTCTGTGATAATCAGAATTCGCTCCCAATGGTGGTAAAAGTTTTCCAGGCTTATATCAGTGTTATAGGGTACTTCATCAACCGGTGGCTAGCAGACCATACTTACATGAACATGACTATATTTTTCCTGTTCACATATTTAGTAGCGTGTGGTAGGCTTTTATGGGTCGTAAAGGTGGAAAGGTTGCAGTCTGAAGGAAAACTGTCACTTATGTTCTTGTTTGGCCTTAATAAAGATGCATTTTATAGTAATTAGCTTATTAAACAAAAGAAGTTCTAGAACAAGAGTAATTCAGAAACATTGGCTGCATAACTATGTAATCATGCCTTTATCCCTAATGGGGTAGGCAAAGCTTAAACGAACTAAACAAAGGTCGTTCCGCCACGTCTGACAAAGTTTTGAGGGTTATTTAAGACAGATTTGTAGGTATATTGCTGTAGTGACAGGTTATCAGCCCATCGCCTAAATTACAATATACTGAATCCGTCGGATCCGTTGGCTGGTTTTTACAGCATGCCCGGGAAGAAAAACAGCTGGCACATTCTATGTTTTTCTCTTGCTCCCAGGCCAGCATGGAAGGTTTACAAAATGTTAACAGCCATACAACTTGTATCCGGTCAAAAAATAGTCCCTTTTTTTTCTTCCTCTGAGCTGCAAACGTGCAATACCATCAAACGTCGACACATTCGATCAAACTCCCGTGCTGATTTAATCGGGTTCGGTCTGGCAACACTGTCGGTGTCGAGTAGTGCAGCACAGTCCTCGTTTTTGGTTTAAACTCATTTCAAATTCCACCCGGTCTTTAACGGGAAGAGAAAGGATTTTTAGTCGAAACAGGACTTTACTGGATCGGAAAGTTAAATAATTGTATCTAGACGCATTGTTTCGTAGACAGCCCGTCAACTTACCTAGTTTTACCACTTTGTGACATTTTCCCCAGAATGGTGGTTAAGACAATGCAGGCTTAATCACCTGACTGTCTGTAAGAAAAAAGATGACAATGACACGGAGACTTAGGCTCGTCTTTATGAAGCGATCTCTAACTTGAGAGCAATATTAAGTAATTTCTGATACGAACTCAAACTCGCTGTCACTCATGAGAGCTGATTTTAAATTCGGCCCTTAGGCTTGTATTCATAAAGCGATCTCAACATTGTGAGCAATATTAAGTATGGATTTGACGGGCTATTTTGTATTGAAATTACATTTCTGATACGAACTCAAACTCGCTGTCACTCTCAAATGCTGTTTATTAATACGGGCCTAGAAGTTTTTAAACTGATGGTTGCGATCTGTAATCTGAAGTTATCTAAACCTCTTATTGAACAGGAAAAAGGCTTTTGAAATCGTAATATATATGTCACACGTCAAAGGTGATGGATTGACACTGGCGGAATCATCACGGAAACGGCAAACGACTAAAAGTTGAAGTTGAAGGGTGATGAAAGCTTGATGAAAAACCGAAAAACCCAAGAAAACCCAATTGAAAAGCTGCCTGTTTTTTGAAATAATAAATTCTCAAGATGGAATTATAAACACGTAGTTAATTTACAATAATACTAGATATTATTGTGAAATCTAAGCTGGACATTTATGAATTTCTCTAAGCTTATACAATAACAGTTATAAAATACACGCAATGGCAACCGAGTAAGTATCTAATAATAAGTGAGTAAAAGAAATTGGTCACCATATTTTAGGGCGCGATTCTACCCATGAAACTGAACAACTTTCCCCATGGACCATAGGTTGAAATAAGAAAAAAACATGGCCCTCCCATACAAATTGCATCGAGCCGCTGATACCATTTGTATGGGAGGGCCAATTTATTTTTCTTATTTCGACCAATGTTCCTAGGGGAAAGTTGTTCAGTTTCATGGGTAGAATCACATCCTAAAATATGGTCAGCTATTTTTAATACCTTATAAGGTCTTGACTGCAGTTGATTGTATGAATCTATCTTTTGACTTGAGACAAATATCTCGGTGTAATGCAATTTAGACGAAAGGCTGACAACATAGTACAGTAGCAATGCACAGTACGTTCTTTCTAAAATAACCAGACGTTATGAAAACGCCCCAATAATAATAGGTCGTTGCCGCGCTGTCTACCCTGTAAGAGATACAGGCGTTAGTATATGTGTCTGTTTATTGTATACAATTAATCATATACAGGGTGTAAATAAAAGTATTGCGTTCCTTGTATTAGTGATTCACAACACAAACCACACATAAAATAAATGAAAACTTTATTAAATTAAAATTTTATTAATTTCGTAAAACTGAAACAAGTGAGCCGACTGCAGTCATACAGCGCCGTGCCTTGTGCGTAGTGTGCATGACTATGTTTGGCCTACTTGTTTCTGTTTTACGAATTAAAAAAAACTTGTTTTTTATAAATTTCATTTAATACATACGTACATACATATAATCACGCCTTTATCCCGAATGGGGTAGGCAGAGCGTAAACGACCAAAGAAAAGGTCGTTCCGCCACGTCTGACAAGTTTTGAGGGCTAGTTTAGACTGAAATGTCTATTCATTTAATTTGTAGTTTGTATTATATATCACTAATACATTACGTGGTTAAAAGGAACGTAGTACTTTTTTTACAGCCTGTATAATATTCTAAAAATTTACTATCTATATATTTTAAAATAGCACGGAAGAGGAATTGATGATGCCAGTAACTTGTGGTGCAAAGGCGAAAAGATTTTTTTCGATTCACTGGCGAGGACTGGTGTCTGTACTGGGGCCACTGATGTTTTCATTTTTGATAATACCACCAGTAAAGGTAAGCCTCAATATGACTATTCTTCTCTTAACTAACTACTTTGCCACTTGTACGTCGAAGTGCAGTAGCACAACCTACCTCTTCTTCTTCTTGTCGTGTCGATAGTTTATTCGGTTTCATATTAATTTTTACCAGTACTCTGCCAAACCTATCTCTAAAGAGTTAGTCTAGCATCGGGTCTGGTTTCCCTTGGGTTGCGGAGGACAGATGTAACGTAACCTTGTTCAATCCCCTAAAAGTAGGTAGCCGACCCTGAGAAATTAGGGAAAAGGCTAGGGGGATGATTATGTAAAAAGCTGTGGCTACTGTGATAGCCAGGGCGTGCGAAAGATGAGTACCCTCGTTTCTGGTAGCCACTTAGTTCCTTGTTCCAGCAATACGCTTGGGTGGCGTACTCGCTCTGTGTGATGGCAGTGTACTGGGTTGCAGAGGCGATACCGTTGCCGGTCACAGCTTTCATACCAATGGCCATCTTTCCATTGTCGGGTGTCATGGCGGGTCGTGAAGTGTGTATACTCTACACCAACGTGAGTACTTTCAAGGGGTCGTTTTACATCATCATCATCAACCCATATACGTCACCACCGAACGGCACAAGCCTACCCTGAGTCGGCCCACATAGCCTAGTAGGGATTGGTCGACTTCACAAAAAACCTTACTTAATTGGGATTTGAATCTTGCTGAGAGAAGATGTCGGCACAAAACTCACGCCATTAAACCGCTTAGGAAATCCTTAACAGCGGCAGAAGATGTCCCTCACTGTTGTTGGTAAAAGAGGCCATAAAATTCTTAGGGCATGCTCGTATTATCAAAATATACAATAACCTAAACAAGGGGTTCAAAATCAAATAGTATGAAATTCTGTTTCTATGTTCTCACGTCGCCTTCATATTTTAGGATACGGTTTTCGTGTTCATGGGGAGCTTGATGCTCGCAAGTGCTATAGAGCAGTCGGGACTCCACAACCGGATGGCTCTGTGCGCGGTCCGGCTCATTGGGTACTCGCATTACAAGTGAGTTGATAAATGTGAGTTTTATATCATCATCAGCCTGTGCTGTGTCAGTTCAGTGCTGGACATAGACCTCTGCCATGGCCAATAAGTTCGGTCTTCGGCCGTCCTCGCCCAATCTGAACTTGCCCTCTTATGAACATCATCGCACCATCCAGTTAGGACGCCCTACACTAAGTTTGTGTCTGTGTGAGATGGCAAGACTCAGCTTCATATGTCATTGAGGGTGGGACACACTGGTTAAAAACTTTTGAAATATTTGAGGTATAAAAAGTAACGTGTTTATATTTCACCAGGCTACTTTTCGCGATGTCTTACATGACCATGTTCGCGTCTATGTGGATGACCAATACAGCGGCCACCACCATGATGGTCCCAATCAACTTTGCATTGCTTAAAGTCTTTGAAGACGTAAGTTACGATATTTTGAATTGATTGTAAACTGTTGTGTTCGTCTGATAAATAAAATAAAAATGTAATAAAGCTCTAGACAGACACACTATATTAAATCTGCATCTGAACTAGTATTCTTCTTCTTCGAGTCAATAAATCCAAATGTATGATATAATATAATTATAATAAATAACTCAAATCGTCCTTTGCCACTAGTATCTGGCAGTCGGTTTCAAGTTCAATTGCAGTCCATCTGTCTAACGCTTTATGCTCACCGTCAGCTACACTAGCTATATCTTGTTTACCCTAAACTAGAGGGTAAACATCTTTTACCTACGGATAACTCAATCCCTGAAATCTCCATTGCTTTATTCCACAGCAAGGACTGTTGAAGACTTACGAGATGTCGGATCAGGGTGATATGATAGCTTCCGATTTCACTACTTGCTACTTCTGTGCTGCCACTTACTCTGCAACTATCGGTATGATTCCTTCCACATTCTAACCATCTGTTTGGTTAGGACTTCTTTTAAAAAAACAATGAATCAGCTATTTTTCTAGTTTTGTTTAAATTATCAATACTGGAAATATGTGGGTAATAAAAAATTATAATTTCAGGCGGTATTGGTACACTGGTTGGTACTGGCACCAACTTAGTATTCAAAGGTCTTTTAGAATCGTAAGTAAGTTATTAATCGTGTAGGAGTGTAGCTTTTCAAACTCAGACCAGTAGTTAGTGTACTTAACTTTAGTATCTGACTTGACCTATCTATTATTAGTTTTTGTACCTAAAATGCAGTTGCCACCACTGCAATCAAACGTCCCGTTAACGTGCAGTTCGGTTGCAGTCGGTGTGCAGTAACAACGCAACGAACTGCTCCTACAGCCTTAATTTTGGATAGGATATAATATGTATGTTTCTAGAGGGTACCCTGATGCGCCGGAATACTTGTCATTCCCTCTGTTCTCTGCCTTCTCCGTGCCATATATGCTGTTCATGGAAACCTTCCTTTACCTCGCCATGATCATCAAGTTCTTCGGATTTTTAAGGTTCGCAATCAAAGGCTTTTTCAGTTTCGCATTTTTACAAGATAAAATTTAGTAGCAAATGCAATCGGCATTGTATAACTTTAAAAGGTCTGATCGTGCATGGAATATTGTTAGATTACTTGACATAGCTGATTTTGCTTAAAAAATGGTACCCAGTGAGCATATTGACTCCCAGTGATCAGATTTTCCAGAACCATTTTATTTGAACCCAGGCCTAACAGCAAAGCTGCACAAACAGCCAAGATATCGCCCGAGGGAGTGGCAGCAGCCAAGGAGGCTGTAGAAGAACAAAGTGCGAACCTAGGATCTCTTTCTTATAAAGAAGTTGTAAGTAAAAACAGTCATCCCAATCAGCTTTCGGCGACGGCGGCCAATTACGGGGAGTAACGGACAGTGTCCCACAAACTGAGACCAGGTTGCTCAGTTGACGAAACAGAACAACTTTCACCGGAGTCTTCTTTAGGAAATGATAAAAAAACTGATTTTCCATACAAATTGTCTGATTGAGGTGGTCATTTTGTATGGAAAAGTAAATATATTTTTTTAATCTCCTGAATTTCCCGGTGGAAGTTGTCTAATTTCGTTGGACTGAGCAACCCCTATCAGTTTCCGGAACGCTGTCCTTTACACCTAGAGTAATGAGATTTACCAGCTTAATCTCATTAATGCCCAAAAGTCTCATATTCTGACAACTGAAGACTAACAGATCCTTCCCATGATAGGAAGTCTATTTACAAGCCCATCCGACGGCTTGGATCATGATCCTCGAACTAGCTTTTTGGACAATTCACCTCATCATAAGCAGGCTGCACTGCTAACCTGAAGTCATACATTTTCATCGAGATCCCAAAATCACTGGATCCATTCATCCATCATACCACTGGATCCCGAGTTTCATATAACTCGGCCTGATTATGGTTTATAATACTTATTCACCTCCCTAGCCTTATCCCGTATCTCATGGCGTTGGCCACCTAATCTAGAGGATTGAACGGCGGGGGTATTGGTTTTTTATGGAGAGTGCCATCTGACCTCTGCAACCCAGAAAGGAAACCAGACCCAATCCTTGATTAGGTCAGAGTTTTCAAGCCGCCTATGCTTAGCACTGACCTCTGACATGGGTTTTTTGTTTTCTGTTTCATGGGTAGGTTCACACCCTAAAATTCGGTCGGCAATTTTATTTACTTCCTGTATATTACAGTTTAGTACAGTTATTTATCCATTGAATGTAACGTAAGGTTTTAACTGTAAATAAATATGATTGTATTGATATGCATTTTCTGTATTACCCATCTCCCTAGCCTTATCCCGTATCTCATGGTGTTGGCTACTACTAATAAAAGCAATACAATTTAAATAATTATTAATGTGATATACTTAAGTGCTTATAATTTCTTGACTTGTAATTTACAATTATTAATAAATTTATCTCTATCTCTATCTCTCTACTACTCTCCAGGAGATTGAATGGGGGTACTGGTTTTTACACAGAGTGACTACCATCTGACCTTCGCAACCCAGAAGGGAAACCAGACCCAATCTTAGATTAGGTCAGAGTTTTCAAGCCGCCTATGCTTAGCACTGACCTCTGACATGGCTTAACGACTAATATCTATGGTATTAAACGATATTAACCGAGACCAACGGCTTAACGTGCCTTCCAAAGCACGGAAAATCACCGAATACGTACACATGAAATTCGAAAACCGAAAAACACATTGGTACGTGGTGGGATTCGAACCACGACCTACCCGCTCAGGAGGCAGCGGCCATATTCACTACACCATCGGGCTCTCGTTATAATACATAAGAACATAAGACCCATTCAATTATTTTATTATTATTTTATTTTCTCGAAACATGTGGGCGAAACAAATATATTGAAGTTTAAGCTTCGATTTGTATTATAAATTGATGTATTTTTTTCCTAATGAGGGTATTATGAGTAAGCGGTATTATGCCTTATTATTTGTTGTTTTGTTACAGAATGTGATGATATTATTTAGCATAGCAATAATATTGTTCTTTTCGCGATCTCCTCAAATGTTCCCTGGATGGGCCGACATATTAATCGAATATTACAAAGAAAAAGATAAAAAATTGTACGTATAAAATTTAATTAGGCTTTTTGGAGTGTGGCTTCTGCTTCTTCTTAGCGTGTCGATGGAACACGAGAAATTACATCGTAGCGGCCCAGAATTCAGCCACTTGTGTATTGCACATTGACTCATCATCTCCCTAGCCTTAACCCGTATCTCACAGGGTCGGCTACCTAATCTAGGTGATTGAACGAGGGTTCTGGTTTTTACACAGAGCGACTGCCATCTGACCTCGCAACGCAGAAGGGAAACCAGACCCAATCCTAGATTAGGTCAGAGTTTTCAAGCCGCCAATGCTTAGCACTGGCCTCTGACATGGCTTAACGACCAATATCTACGGTAGTAAACGATATTAACTGGGACCAACGGCTTAACGTGTTTTCCGAAATACGAAAAATGCGCCGAATAAACGTTCATATGAAATTCGAAAACCTATAAACACATTGGTACGTGGTAGGATTCGATCCACGACCTCCCTCTCAGGAAGCAGCGGCCCTATCCACTACACCATCGGGCTCTCCATTGCAGAATGACTGCCATCCTGAGTCCGAAGCCTGTTTGAGGGGATCCCCGGTGCATTTTCTCCCAGGCATGCTGTAAAAACCTGCTAAGGAAGGTTTCAGTATATTGCAATTCAGGCGATGGGATGACAACCTGTCACTACAGCAATATACCTATCTTAAATTACCATCATGTTTAGGTCGTTTATGCTCTGCCTAACGATAGGGATAAAGGCATGATTATATGTATGTATGTACCCCCATGTTATACTTTTCAGAGCCTTTCTTTGATTTCAGCATTAAAGATTCTGTTGTTGCATTGCTGATGACGTTCCTTATGTGGTTGTTTCCTGCCAGCTTGAAAGCTTTCAAGTCTTGCACGGTGGAACGTAAAATATATATTTACTTGTTGTTTTATTTTCTTCTTCCATGCTGGTCTGGGAAAAACATAGAATGTTCCAGCTGCATTTCCTCACGGGCATGCTGTTAAAACCAGCTAAGAGATCTGAGGGTTTCAGTATATTGTAATTTGGCGATAGTCTGACAACCTATCGCTACAGCAATATTGTTGTAGTACCTACAAACCTATGACCCTCAAAACTTTGTCAGACGTGGCGGAACGTCCTTTGTTTAGGTGGTTTACGCTCTGCCTACCCCATTAGGGATAAAGGCGGTTATATGTATGTGTGTAATGTTTTATTTTTTGTTGAAAAAGAAAACTGTGGCCACAAAGGGACTCGAGGGTTACGGTAGAGTGTGTTAGGCAGAAAACTGACAACTTATCAGTAAGTACAGCTTAACAAGATACGATAATGAATGATACTTTACTGCATAATTCAATACATCAGATAACATCAAAAGACGAGTACAACATAGGCGGCCTTATTGCTAAGGTAGCAATTTCTTCCAGGCAACCTTAGGGTGAAAGAAAATAGTAGAAGGCAAAAATATATTTTGTATTTTCTTTGAATACATTTGTTGTTTTTCATATTTTGGACCGGTTAAAATATCACCAAAATTGGCCAGTGGATTGATATATCTTGAGTTATGATGCTGTTAAAAATATAATTTCGTAAATACTAGCCCTAGGTATAACTTGTTACAAAATATTAATCGTGTTTTTCAGACGTGTCTGAACTGCCGAAGGGCAGGGTTGATTCTGTATTGAACTACACCAAAATGGACCAGGCATTGCCATGGAGCTTCATGTTCCTTTTAGGTATTGTTATTCTTTAACCTACGTCCTACGTGAAAGCATAAGATTATATAGTTGGATCCGTCTATATACAAATTAATAACGGGCACTCACTTATACATAAGTCGCGTACTTCACGACATGTTTCGGGACATTCGGAGTCCCTTCATCAGGTTGAGTGCGTAGGTTACGTAGTTGTGTACCCGATCGCGTCCCGCCTCGCACTGAGGGTCTGCGATCGTGAGTGCCCGTTATTAAATTCTATTTAGAATGTCTCATGTAAGTTTAAATAGTCTTATTTATAAATAATTTTAAAAAAGTAAATAGATCCTGACTGCACTCGTAAATACCTAATCAAACTGAACAACTTTTCCCAAGGAGCGTAGCAGATAATGCCATTTTGTATGGGAGAGCCAAATTGATTTTCATGTTTCGACGTATGGTGCCTACTGTGTTGCGATTTGGGAAGTTTGATGCGCAGAACCACTTCAATTCGGATTTCAGATGAAAGAAACTTACATTGCATCAAACGACAAACCTAATACTGTTAACGTTAATAAGTATAGTTTGATGAGTTTCAATTATAGATAAACTGTTTAGGTGGAGGATTTTCCATATCAGGCGCCGCTGGACCCAAATACTCGAACTTGAACGGAGTTATAGGGGACTTCCTGGCGAAGTTGTCTGGTCTTCCGAATGCTGTACTGGTGCTAGTTGTGATAATCTTCACTGTATTACTCACCAACTTGGCCTCTAATGTCGCAGTTGCCACTGTTATTGTGCCCATCTCGATGACTATAGTAAGTTTCATACTCTATTCTATTCTAAACTAGCTTTCCGCCCGCGTTTTCACCCGCGTTTAATGAGATTTCTCGTGGAAATAGCGAGTAGAACGACCCGATGAATCCTGGTGTCAGAGTTTTCAAACTGCCTAGCTTCTGACATGGTTTGAGTAACGACCACTATCAATGAAAGCGACCGGAACCGACGGCTTAACGTGCCCTCCGAAGCACGGAATCCTTTTCGGACAATCCGGTGATTCAGTCTACAATGTCTTAACCAAACTGGGGAAAATCTCACAAAATGATAAATTCACAAATATCAACTTCGTGTTCCAGGCGGGAAAACGGGACGGGAAAGTCGGGAAATAAATCATGTGTATTTTAACAGGCGACCCGGATCGGGGCGAATCCTCTGTTGTACAACGTTGCATCTGGTCTGGCAGCCTCCTACTGCTTCCTTCTGCCCGTGGGCACACCTGGAAACCTGATCGTGCAAAGCGCTGCCAAAGTTGCCACGCAAAAAATGGTATTCATTGAATTCTTCTTCTGTCGTCTGGGTGTCGAGTCGACCCGAAGGACCCTGGTATCTAGAGGTTTTTAACCGCCTAATAGCGCAACTAATAGAACTCTGACATGGTTTTGTGTAATGACCACTATCATAGACAGCGACCGGGAAGTCTTTAACTCTCTGGCTATCCCATAATTATTCGGCGGGGGTCTGTAGTCCAATGCCCTTTTGTCCAAGAATTGCTCCCGATTGAATGATATTTTAGAAAGAAAAAAAAGTGTTATGTAGGGAGCCAAAAATATTTAGGTTATTTGTTTTTTTTTCAGCTAATTGCCGGTCTAGCTCCTACAGTGACTGCAATTATGGCCACCTGGGGTTTTCTGTTCGGCTGGGCCCCAATCATTTGGCCAGATTTGCGCAAGGGACCTAAAGACCTAAGCTGGACTGTTCTAAAATCTTTAAATACTTCAAAACCTAAATAATATTTATTTTAAAATAATACAGGAAGTAAAAAAAAACTAGACCAATCTTTATTGTGTGAACGTTCCTAAAGTTCGTATTTTTAACGTTGAGCTTTCGATACCAACGTGATTTGCGGCCCTCTTTCTTTGCAATTGGCCCTATCATACAAAAGGAGACTTGAGTTATTTTGTATGGGAGGTCCAAATTATTATCATATTTCGACCTATTGGAGTTGTTCAGTTTCATTAGTAGGTTCACACCCTAAAATTCGGTCGGAAATTTAATTTACTTCCTGTATATTACAATTTAGTACAGTTATTTATCCATTGAATGTAACGTAAGGTTTTAACTGTAAATAAATATGATTGTATTGATATGCATTTTCTGTATTACCCAGATGGGTAGGCTAGGGAGATCCCTAGCCTTATCCCGTATCTCACGGTGTCGGCTACTACTACTCTCCAGGAGATTGAAGGGGGGTACTGGTTTTTACACAGAGTCAGGGGTACTAGGGGTCCTGGATGAGAGTGACCACCATCTGACCTTCGCAACCCAGAAGGGAAACCAGACCCAATCCTAGATTAGGTCAGTTTTCAATCAGCGAATGCTTAGCACTGGCCTCTGACATGGCTTTAAGACTAATATCTACGGTATAAAACGATATTAACCGGGACCAATGGCTTAAAGTGCCTTCCGAAACCTTCGTTCTCATAATATTATATTCTCAAAATATTACATTCGCAAAACATTACATTCGCAAAATATTATATTCTCAAAATATTATCTTTTGTAAAATGAAGTACAAAAGTATTATCTATAAAACTGTAGATAAACATTATTACTTAGTACTCCCCTGTGATCCACCTATTACAACATTATTACCAAACTCTTTACAATTTTATTAAACTCTTTGCACTAAACTCATTAGCGATGATACTTTTTCCTATATGACATATCTTGGCGAGTCCTTATGTATCATCGTTACATATTTTTCCTGTATTGATTAAATATTTAATTGGAAATTTATAATTGAGTAATCGATCACAATGTGGAACGGAGTAGACGAAGCACCAAGTGTTTTATTTATAAAAAGTCAAAAAGGTAAAAATGTGTTGCTGCACGACGGTTACAGGTATAATTACTTTAAGAAAAATAAATCTGGATATACGAATTGGAGGTGCAGTAATCAGAATGAATGCAAAACTTCAATTACTTTAGATCTAAAAAATGCTGTTTTTAGAAAAGCAAATCATATGTGCACACGCTACACTTTAAAAAATATAATTGACGCTAAGATTGATGTGTGCAAGAAAGAAGTGTGCGCCAATTTTGAGTCCATACCAAAAATATTTGAAAAGCATTTTTCTAACGAAAATGGCGATTTTCAATCACTCGAACACAAAATACCATTATTTTCTTCAAAGAAAGATACATTGTACAGAGCTAGAAACAAGTTTTTGAATTTAGATCGAACATCTTTTTCAAGTCTAGCAGATATTAAACTACCCGAAGAACTAGTAAAAAATTTCTATTTATGGGACGAGGGAAGTTATGACAAAATAATTATTTTCGGCACCCAAATGGCTAAGGATCTAATCCGTACAAAAAAAGAAGTTTATGGTGATGGCACATTTCGTGTAGCTCCAAAACCTTATTATCAGCTGTACACCCTTCATGTAGACATATCTAATAGCATTGATACAGTATGTTTTGTTCCACTGATTTTTGCCTTATTACCAAATAAAAATAAAGAGACGTACGAAAGGCTATTCACAATTTTAAAAGAACAATTTGGTATGAGTATTAAGACTTACAAATGCGATTACGAAATGGGGACTATACAAGCTGTAAAAAATATATTTCCGGGTTGCAATATCAAAGGGTGTTACTATCATTTTTTAAATGCTGTATGGAAAATGTCAAAGAAAATTGGTTTTTCTGGAACTAGAGATGGACAACATATTACTCGCCTTTGTACAATGCTACCATTACTCCCACCGAATTGTATTCCAGAGGGCTACTTATCCATTTGTGAAAAAGCTCCTAATAATGAATTATCTACAAAATTTCAAGAGTACTTTACGAAACAATGGATTAATTTAATAACCGGCGAAATATTTAGTTGCCATAATGAAAAATTTCGGACAAATAATGCACTAGAAGGATGGCACAGAAGAATAAACTCGATCGTCATTAAAAAACCGAATTTATTTCTTTTTATATCGAAAATCAAAAAAGAAGCAGAATTACAAACAATTAAAATGAAAAAAAGTAAACTACATTGCAAACAAAAAAAACGGCGGCAGCAAGATATTGAAAAATCGGATCAAGCTGATAAAATTATTTCAAAATGTATAAACAGTGAAATAACAATCGCAGAATGCTTACAAGATTTGTCGGAGCTATAGAATATTCAATATAAAATAAAAACTTTTTTTGACAATATTTACAGTTTCATTGTATATAGGTAATATTTTTGCGTATTTTCTGTTTCATTGTACAGGTAATATTTTGAGAATATAATATTTTGCGAATGTAATGTTTTGCGAATGTAATATTTTGAGAATATAATATTATGAGAACGAAGGTTCCGAAACACGGAAAAACCGTACGTATGTAATTCGAAAATCAAAAGACACCTTGGTACGTGGTGGGATTCGAACCACGACCTGCTGCTCAGGAGCCAGCGGCCCTATCCAATACACCATCGGGCTCTTTTTTATATTATACGGTATGCTTTATTATTTTTTTTTGGAAAAAGAAACACAATATACGTTACGTTTGCTATATTTTTATGGTATCCTCTGTGTCTAGGAACGAATTAGAACATTCAATTCGATTTTCATACCAGTATATTTCTTAACGTATTAGCTGCCCTGAACAAGTCAGTTTATATGCGGGAATTGTGGTTGTAATTTTTTTAGAAGACGTGAAAATAAAAAACCGGTTGATGATATATCATATTTTCATATTTATATCCCTAAAAAGTCGCAGATTATCAAAATCTTCAAATTATAGGTCGTCACCTTAACTTAACCTTTGTAACGTCTTTATCAAACAAAACATTTCAAATTTTTGAACGTTTCGTCTAATAATTTCTAAACGCACGCATGTCATGTCATTTAATGTTTGTTTAGGTAAACAAAGTAATACCCTGTGTTTTTTGTGCGTTTATTAGTATTTTTAAAATATATTACGACTTGTTATGCAAACCTAACTTTAGTTATTTCCATGAATAACTTACCACCATTTGATATACGCAATAATATTTAATATATTAAAAAATATAGGGTAATGTTTACTTGCTGGCAATATTTCAGTTTTATACCCGTTTGTCTACGCCTGTACAAACACTGTGTCCCGTATTTTAGAAATTATATTTGGATACATAGGAATGCTACGCTACCCGATTATAGTTGCAACGTAATGTCTCATAGTGTAAATATTAAATCAAATATAATTTGATCTAATTTGCAAGCTACCAGCTAAGGGAACCGAGGGTTTCTACATATTATAATTTAGGCGATGGGCTGACAACCTGTCACTACAGCAATATACCTACAATCTATGTTAAATAACCACCCTCAACACTTTGGCAGACGTGGCGGAACGATCTTTGGTTAGGTCGTTTACGCTCTGCATAACCCATTAGGAATAAAGGCGTGATCATATGTATGTATGTATAATTTGAAAACGATCACGGTCTGTGTAAACAATTTCAAATCAATTTTGACAATTGGTATGGCACGTTAATTTAATTGGTTTTTCTACGACAAATATAAGAATTTTATTCTGGTCTAAAAACGAAGAGTATCCTTTATAGTAACGTCATCCGTGTACATTTGTTTAAATTAAAAAATTCAAATATTGGCTAAGCTTAAATCGAAAACTTTGAAATTAGTTGTTTAAAATTGCGTAACGATTCAGAAAAGAAAATAAACTTATTTTCATTTTGACTCAGGCCAATTTGCGGATTGAAATGACATGTGCTGTGTATATTATATTCTCATAAATTTATTCAAGAAGAGTCAGTTTATTTTATGTACGAACAATTCATTTTATCTCATGGTTTCGACTTGATTACTGTTGTACGGAGGTCTGGTAGATATTCAGTAGCTATTTGCGGATAGTAACCACTGTGATAGTAACAAAGAAGTAAATTTGTCAGGCAATGGCACTTCAAAGCCACGTAACGCTTTTTATGCTTAGAGAAGGCTTAGTGTTAAATATACCAAATCATGATCACCCTTATAGTTCTTCAACAAATAAAAGTATATTTTTATTGCTATGTAATTATTTCACAGTTTGAACGTTTAGCATTATGTAAAAGCGTAGGTAGAAATAATGGTTCAGGAGGAAGCGGCCCTATCCATTACGTATCGCTCTCTGCCCATATTAACCATATTTTGAAAATAATCTGTTTTAGTTCAAAGGAAGTTGTTGCTTTTACTTTGAGATTCAATTAGTTCCAATATGGCTGACTACCGGCGATGAATAACCACGGAAGACTTAATTATTGGCGTTCGTGTTTTCAATACCATTAATGGTCGCGGACCGTGCTGCTTTTGGTTCGATAATTCACTTATTTGTTGCATGAGTAAATCTCTTTAGCGTAGCCTTTTGCTGAGGAATATGTGCTACCAAACAACATTATAATTTTACAATTTCGTATTAAACTTGTAAAGGATGTCCAGCGGGAAATTTGCAAGTTTGAAATTGAATTAATGAAATACTTAACAATGTAGCCGAAGTTTTATTTTACCAAATAGAGCATTCATGTTTTAGATTTATGAGTTACTGATCAGAAGGACATCGCGCGTTTGTGGTCAAACAATATCTGAAACGAGTTGAGGCGCGTCGCCATTTTTGTTCGCACATCAATATCTGCAAGCTTGGTGATGGCTCGAACACGTAACTTATCTGATCGTGGTCGTAATGAATTAGACTTGAAGAGACAGTGGTGAACTGAACTGCTTCAGGTCTCTCAACGTCAGCAGCAACACGGGAACATGTGGCTCAATTTCGACACCAAATCATGCAAAATCCGTTTCAACCCATTTAAGACAGAACGAAGTCTCTAATGGAATAAAGAAACCAACAGCGTGCTTTATTTTTAAGCTAAAAATGAGGTTTCACCTGTAAGGTTTTAATAAAAATGGCAATTGTCGCGATATTTTTTCTAAAAAACCTTGCTCGAACGTTTTTGATCCGTACAAACGCTTGGAAACATATTGTCTAATGGTGAAACACATTTTTATATCGAGAGTTTCATAAAAAAGCAGAACTCGTGTTATTGGTGCCCGAAAATCGTTTGAGAAAGTCATTAAAAGAATTGTCCGGAAGCCATAGTTTGACGCGCCATTTCTTTTGCTGCAAAAGAAAGGGTCCAGCTGCAAGAGCGGTTGAATAAAGATCGGCAGTCATTTTGTTGACTTAGTTATTTAAAATTATTATCCATGACATGACAGCAAAATTTGACAGAATAAAATATATCTACAATCTTTAGTATTTTATTTATTCAAATTTGAAATTTGAAAATTTTCCGCTAGACATCCTTTACATCCCTTCTGGTAGGAATACTTGAATAAAAAAAAAAACAAAAATCATCTTTGCACAGGTAGGCACAGATGAATAGAAATCTGTTCTAGCGTAAAGGGTAGGGCTATGGTAGGGATACTTCGAACAGGGGGAAATAATTTCATTTATTTTTAATAATTTATTTGCCGAATAAATTTTAGTGTTCTAGAGCACAAATTGTTGTAGTGCATTGAAACAAACAGGAAGACAAAAAAGCAGTCTGTATCCTGTAAGGGCGCGGGAGGTGTCAAATAACTGATGCTATAACTGCTATAACCTATAAATTGACCGTAAAGTCACCCGTGGATTTTTACAGCTTGCCAATAACAATATTACCGTACTCCATTAACACTATTAATTAAACCAGCCCATTATTTAGTAGGTATTATCATGATGCCTATTATTTATTCATTATTGGGTATTAATTTTACGCTACGCTTCGTTATTTCACTCGTGGCGGAATGAGTTTTGTTGATGGTGACTTTTTGGCTTCCATGCTGAACTGAGAGTGATAGAAAATCATTCAATACACTGCCTACTGCTTCTCCTTCCAGGCTCACAAATGTATTGTATTTTTTCGTACCTGTGGGTTTCCGTACCCAAAGGGTAAAAACTGGGACGCTATTACTGAGACTACTATGTCTGTCCTTCTGTCCGTCTGTCCTTCTGTCCGTCTGTCCTTCTGTCTGTCTGCCCGACTGTCACCAGGCTGTATCTCATGAACCGTGATAGATAAAGAGCTATAATTTTCAATGATAATGTATTTCTGTTGCTGTTATAACAACAAATACTAAAAATAGAACTAAAGAGATATTTGAGGAGGGCTGCCATACAATAAACGTGATTTCTTTCTGCCGTTTATTACTCAATATTAAAAATGGCAACAGGTAAAGGCTTGAAAAAATCACAAACATTGAATTGTACAATTTCTTTAAAAAAATAAAATAAGATGGGCTCTTATACAAAAACGTGATTCCTTTGACGGTATTTTACATGATATTAATTATTAACGGTAAGTGGTAAAAAATGGTTAAAGTTATACTTCCGTGCTGGACTGGGAGCGAGATAAAAACATAGAATGTGCCAGCTGCATTTCCTCCCGAGCATGCTGTAAATATCATTTAAGGGATCTGAGGGTTTCTGTATATTGCAATTTAGGCGATAGGCTGACAACCTGTCACTACAGCAATATACCTCAAAGTTTGTCAGACGTGGCGGAACGACCTTTGTTTAGGTCGTTTACGCTCTGCCTACCCCATTAGGGATAAAGGCATGATTATATGTATATGGTTTAAATTTTAGTATCTAATATTAAATAGATAATGGTACGGACGCGTTCGTGCGCGAGTCCGACTTGTAGTTGGCCGTTTTATTTTAACTTTAGTTTTCGACACTGATTTGAGAAGTCACCGTCGCTCTCCCAACACCTTCTTCTATTCTGTGATTTTCAAGTCGGCGTATTATCCGATAAACCCTTTGTCCCAGTTTTAACAGCTAGTTACTGTCTTACAATCGCCTCCGTCGGCTAGTGGTCAGAGCCATGGGCTCACAATCGGTTCTGGGTTCGATTTCCAGGGGGACACAAAAGTTGATATTTGTTTATCACTTTGTAAGTCTGTACCCTTTTCTTTAGGGCAGTGCAGACTTTTCTTTTAAGAAATCACCTGATTGTCTTAAAGGAAAAAGATTTCGTGCTTCGGAGGAAACGTTAAGCCATCGGTCTCGAAGTTGTCTTTGACTGTAGTCGTTACACAAACCATGTTAGAGGTCGATTAGGTGTTCTGTTGGGCGATTTAAAAACTGATACAAGGCTTCTTCGGGTCGATTAACTCGAAACCCTCACCACAGAAGAAGATCAGCTAGTTGCACTCCTGGTGAATCGGGCTGGGGAACCCCCAGACTTGAAGGTTGTGTGTGCCATTCTAACCCAGGCCAAGGCTGGGGCACGGGCTGAAAGCAATTTTTTACATACATACAAATAATCACGCCTTTATCCCTAAAGGGGTAGGCAGAGCGCAAACGACCTAAACAAAGGTCATTCCGCCACGTCTGACAAAGTTTTGAGGGTTATTTAAGATAGATTTGTAGGTATATTGCTGCAGTGACAGGTTGTCAGCCTATCGCATAAATCACAATATACCGAAACCCTCGGATCCCTTAGCTGGTTTTTACAGCATTCTCGGAAGGAAATGCAGCTGACACATTCTATGTTTTTCTCTAGCTCCCAGGCCGGCATGGATAAACTGAAACTAATCTTTCCATTGCTATATATATTTTGTTTGCTGCTTGTGCTTGTGATATCAACACTCAGGGTTTTTTTTTACATTTTGTTCATGTTCTAAAGTGTTTATTCATTAACCTTCTGAAAAATATTTAATATGGGAAGTTGTCCTTTTAGAAATTAATATGATATGATGATGAGTTTTAGACAATAGAACCTAAACGAGACACGAATGGCGCCCACAACTCATTCGATGAACGTTTATTTATTTGAATGTAGTCGTCGCATGGTCTGGGTTAACCTTTTTTAATTGATTACACAAGCTAAGCCTGTGGGGCACTTTACCTTAGTAACAGCTAATAGGCCTCTGACATGGTCTATGTAATTTAAACTCTGACAGCAGGGCTCATCGGGTCGTAAAGCGAACTCAATAAGACGAACATGAAGATGAAATGTGTTGTCTGGTGGAGGTGGTGGAAGTTGAAGGGTTCCGAGGATCGGTCGGCTGTTAACTCACAAGTGCGCAGTCGCCCTAACTAACAAGTTATGCTAAACTCAACTCGAAAACCAAACTGCTGTCGCCAAAGTTCCGCTGCATTCAACTTTCAAGGTTTCAACTTTAAGGTCGATACTAGCCAAGTGGCGCCCCCATTAGTAAAAAAAAAACATAATTCATTAAAAACGCAGTGCTTTAAACCTTATAAATTAGCGATTCATAGTTCGTTGCATTAACAGGAAGAAAAATTGCGAATAACGGCCACCAACGGCAACGTTTCTTCCTGTTACAACGAGCTATGAATCGCAAACTTATAACGATCTAAATTATCTTAATTACTATAAATTATACTAATAAATATTACTTTTTCAATTCACTGTTTTGAGTAATTTTTTTTTTTATAATCGGGTCGCCACTTGGCTAGTATCATCACCTCGATCCACCACCATCACCTTTGTGATTCCTCCCGACACGTAGTTGTTTTCAAGAGCTTATTTCTCCTAAACGAATCATAGGAAAATTCTAAAAAGCATACACCTAAGAAATTAGGTCATGGCTTGCAATTGCAAGCCACATTTAAAAATATTCTAGTTAATAAATAAGTATGCTAAAAAAACTGGAAGTAAAGCTGTTTAAATCAGTAAATTTGATATTCCTTCTAAACTATTAGGAGCGCTTTCACGGTTCTTTCGGAAAATTATCCGTAGTATGATTATCTAAAATCGCAACATAGTTTTTTTAAAATCCTACTAGTAGTTTTAATGGAATTAACATTTTAGAGCATTTTTCGCACTATTTTTGACGCGGCCACAGACGTAACCGCCGCGTCGTAGCGCACGCTGATTTGAACGATATTTTAAGGCACTACGGGCGATGGTTGCATATTTTGAAATCTACCTGCTGCTGGCAGGATACACCTTAAGGTTATCACTCCTTCCTTAACAAGTTTCAAACATTTTGTTTATTATTACGCGCCGTATCTTTTAATGTACTTAGATGACTGATTATACAATTTATTCAACATGGCACCTTTATATTAAGGCGCTCAGAAACTTAAAAGAAATATATAGATTTGTAGGTTTATTGCTGTAGTGACAGGCCAGCCCATCGCCTAAATTGCAATATACTAAAACCCTCGTATCCCTTAGCTGGTATTCACAGCATGCGCGGGAGGAAATGCAGCTGACACATTATATGTTTTTCTTTCGCTCCCAGACTCCCAGTCCAACGTGGAAGAAATGATTTATGATACTACATTGATTATGTACTACATTGGAAATACACAAAGAAACGGATCAGTCTTATTTTGGTATGCTCTAGTTGAACTAGTTGGTTTCGTAGTCTGAGCAATTAGAAGGTTGCTGATGCATCTCAGCTGTGCTGCGGCCTATCCGTTGTTCGTAACACGTTGTATAAAAGTAAGCTCGTCAAATAAAGCGCGCGACAGTAATTTAATCAAAGCGCACAAAAAGAAACAAAATGGCTGCCAATGGCGCCAACCATGCGCCAGCGCAGCGAGCCGCCGCTCAAGTGACTCAGTGACCGCAAGTACGCGAATGACTCAGTGGCCAGCGACTAAGATCACAATGAAATATCCAAGTTCCATGAACTGAATTGAAATCTGCTAACAGATCGACCTACTTTCACCCATCTGACCAAACTTTAGGATGTGAACTTATGATATCGATCAACCTCCCCCAAAGAACATCAGCCGAAATATAAAAAGAATATTTTTATTTTTATTTTTTACTTCCATGCTGGACTGGGAGAGATAGAAAAACATAGAATGTTCCAGCTGCCCTTCCTCCCGGGCATGCTGTAGAAGACAGCAAAAGGGACTCGAGGGTTACAGTGTATTGTAATTTAGGCGATGGGCTGACAACCTGTCACTATGGCAATACACATTACAATCTAAAATTACCCTCAATTATTGTCAGACGCGGCGAAAGCGCCTTTTACGAGGCGTTTAACGCTCTGCCTACCCCGTAAGGGATAAAGGCGTGATTTTATGTATGTATGTATGTATATTTTTATTCAAAGTACATATATATATACATACATATAATTATGCCTTTATCCCTAATGGCGAGGGCAGAGCGTAAACGACCTAAACAAAGGTCTTTCTGCCACATCTATCAAAGTTTTCAGGGTTATTGAAGTTAGATTTGTAGGTCTATTGCTGTAGTGACAGATTGTCAGCCCATCGCCTAAATTGCAATATACTAAAACCCTCGGATCCCTTAGCTGGTTTTTACAGCATGCCCGGGAGGATATGCAGCTGGCACATTCTATGTTTTCCTCCCACTCCCACTCCAGCATGGAAGTAACTATCCAGTTTCATGGGTGGGTTCACATTCTGGTTCACACCCTACAATTTGGTCGCAAAATCGAACCTAAGACCTGCGGATCGATAGTCAGCTAGTAAAAGTTAGGTATACGTAATGATGAAGCGCATACCTCAATAAACCTCTGCCTTCCAAAAGCCTCCGTATGGCCTTGATACCGTCGGCAAAGAATTCACCGACATTTCGGAGCATGAGTCAATGGCATTTCCAGCTCTTTTGTCTGCCTCCGTGGTCTAGTGGCTAGTGCCATTGACTCCCGATCCGGAGGTCCTGGGTTCGATTCCCAAGGGGGAAACACAAAGTTGATATTTGAGAATTTATCACTTTGTGAATTTTTCCCCAGTTTGGTTAGGACATTTCAGGCTGAATCACCTGATTGTCCGAAAAAGAAAAAGATTTCGTGCTTCGGAGGGCACGTTAAGCCGTCGGTCCCGGTCGCTGTCTTTGATAGTGGTCGTTACTCAAACCATGTCAGAGGCCAGATAGCTGTGCTACTAGGCAGTTTAAAAACTCTGACACCAGGGTTCATCGGGTCGATAGACTCGATACCCACTCGACAGAAGAAGAAGAAGCTCTTTTGTTCACTATTTTTGTAGAAGCTTTGTGTTTACTTCACTACATAGTATAAAACAAAGTCGCTTTCTCTGTCCCTATATCCCTATGTATGCATAAATCTTTAAAACTACGCAACGGATTTTGATGCTGTTTCTGTTAATGGATGGAGTGATTCAAGAGGAAGGTTCATATGTATAATACATGCATAATATAGTAGAGAAACACTGATCATTTCCGTGCGAAGCCGGGGCGGGTCGCTAGTACTCAATATTTTATAGTCTACATGCATACATATAATCACGCCTATATCCCTAATGGGCTAGGAAGACTGTAAACGACCTAAAAAAAGGTCGTTCCGTCACATCTGACAAAGTTTTGAGGGTAATTTAAAATAAATAAGTAGGTATATTGCTGTAGTGACAGGTTTTCAGCCCATCGCCTAAATTTCAATATACTGAAACCCTCTGATCATCCCTTAGCTGGTTTTTACAGCATGCCCGGGAGGAGATGCAGCTGGCACATTCTATGTTTTTCTATCGCTCCCAGTCCAGCATGGAAGAAACAAATACCGGGTGTAATATAGATGGCGTCCCTTCCCCCGTCTTAAATAACCCTCAAAACTTTGTCACATGCGGCGGTACGACCTTTGTTAGATAGTTTACGCTCGGCCTACCCCATTAGGGAAGAAGGCGTGATTAAATGTATGTATGTATTGGAATAGTAGATACATCAAATTTGCGGTCATGGCGTCTACAGTTGAATGCTAATCAAGCATGCAGGCTGTACGTATTGTCCGATTATGCTCAGGAAACAAAGGACCCTAGGGTATATATTGTTGCATATTTCACATACCGGATAAGTATGGTCATAGTAGATCCAAAGGTATGGTCCTCCGGTCTGCATTTGGTTAGTAATACATACGAGTACCTTCAACGGAAGCACCTAGTTCTCTTGTTTTTATACAAGGAATAAAAAAAACATAGCTGGCTATAGGTATTTTAGAGAGTGACATGAAACTGAACGTTCCCCAAGGAATATAGGTAGAAATGGGAAAAATATGTCGCCCCATACAAATGGTGTTAGCGGCGCGACTCAATTTGTATAGGAAATCTAATTTTTATTTTCGTATTCCGATCTATGTTCCTTAGGGAAAGTTGTCCAGTTTCAAGGGTACAGACGCACCCTAAAATATGTAGACTGCATTTTTTTTTCTGCTCCCGGTATGTTATTATAATGTATTGTAATTTAGGCGAATTAGTAATGACATATACTTCAGTTTGTATTGGAAGTGTTAAGTGCAATTATTTGTATTTGTTCATTACTCTTTTAGACTTATTATATTTTGTTGGTTCCTTTAATCGTACGTACCCTTAAATCATTTACTTACACACCCAGTTTAAAATGAACAGGATATAAAAAAAATTGAATAGCAATATAGTGCTTTAAAGTTTCGAAACTGCCATGAAGTTTATCCAACCGGACCAACAGTACACAGAGCGCAGTAATATACACAGAGCGAAGTAATATCGCTTCAACTTGCTGTGTACAAAAAACAAACAGAAACGCATCGTTGAACCGCAAACAACATGGATACCTAAGTTGACAAAGTTGTGAAAAATTTCATCGTCTACTGCCACAACGTAGTACGGACTGATATGATAATGTTTAGACGTTAGAGAACCGCTCCAAATTTGATGACGTCACCTTGTCTTCGTCGTGAACCAGCTGTCACGGGTTGTCGCCGGAATGAAAGAAAGACTGAAAATATTTTTATTTTGCTCCACAACACAATTACAACAGGTACAGCGCTGGTATTCTGTGAAGCCAAAATGAAATGTGGACAGCAAACTTGTTTCCATATTTCATTTATATATTTTTTTAATAATGATATAACTAAATTCAGATACAATCTAATAAACTTTGGACTTAAATGAGATCTATAAAAAAATATTTAAAATTCGCAAAATAATAATAATATTAGTTTGTCCCATTGCGACAGCTTGTGAAAAAATATTTTGTTCTTGAAGTAAAAATTTCTTGATTTTACGTTTAGAACTGGTTATGGATTACCATAATGCCATACCAGGCGTAGTTTATTATTATAACATGGCTCTGCCTATCCCGTCAACCACTGATTTGTGAAGTCGCTACCGCTCCCTTTGCTGGGCATAATAGAGGTAAGGTTTCAAGCTCTTTGACAGATATAGGCCTGGAGCGCCTATTAGTGGCTCGCTTTTCAAACTCACATGCTCTTTCTATCGGAGATCGCTAGCTTTTACTCTTCTGTGCCGTCAACTATATAGGTATGACGTGTTCTGCTGATCCTGTGACACATCACATCAAAAGTATTGAACATGTCCTGAGTTCGCCTTCGTTCAGCGTTACCTCTGTCGCATACAAGTGTTTTCCAACTGCACCGTACTGTAAAGTTGCAAGAGCAGTCAAGGGTTTCCTTTCAACGTGACTTTTTCTGCGAGTTCATTGAAGTTAGAATATTATTTTTGTTTCATTTTGTGGGGTTTCTTAATGATTAACTTTTCTTATATATTGTTTTACTTATTTTATTTTTAGGTAGAAAAGAATGCTACTGTAAATTAATTTGGCTTCCCTTCAGACATACATATTGTCTGATCAAAGTTGATGTTTTGTGGGAGGAAGTTAATGTTTTTTGAGTAAGATTGTTCCTTTACCGTTATCTCATCTCCCTAGCCTTATCCCGTATCGCTCGGGTCGGCTACCTAATCTAGGGGATTGAACGAGGGTACTGGTTTTACACAGAGCGACTGCCATCTGACCTCCGCAACCCAGAAGGGAAACTAGACCCAATCCTAGATTAGGTCAGAGTCAGGAGGCAGCGGCCCTATCCACTACACCATTGGGCTCCTTTATCGTTATCTATGGCCAGCAATTAAATTAACACCTTTTAAAAGAATTAGCTGTTTTTCCACAGCCAGCGTTTCCGCACCCTTGTTTGTCCAAGCTGGTCAGCACATCTAGTTGGTAAAGTTTGTCCATGAAATTCTGAGCATCCGTCTCCATCCCCAGTACCACATTTACTTGAAATTATGAATGACAGACTTAAAGAAACATAGGTCGAAATACGAAAAAATACCAAAAAAAGGTGAATTCACCTTTAATGCAATTTATCAAATAACATTTTTATTATGTATGAAATGTAACATGTCTTCTTTTGAAAATGAACGTCTCTTCTCGTCCTCTTATTAGGGAGGTAAAAACTTTTTTATTTCAGCCTATATTCCTGGAAAAGTTGTTTAGTTTTATGGGCAGATACACACCTTTAGGATGCATATACCCTTCCTCTTACACGTTGTTTAACTTTAATCGTTACACTTAATTATATTTTTTTACACGGCCAGGCTATTGTTTCATAGTAATATTATATTTTTACAATGAGCTCCAGGTATAAACAATTGTTTTAACATCAAGCAGACGTATGTACCAAACGGCTTCTTCTTACATATACGTATCATAACGGCTTTGATACATGAATTCTTTTGTACATTTTCCACTACAGTCAATACTGACCGGTTGGATATTGAAAAAAATATTTTCGTAAATTCCAATAAGCTTGAGTTTCGAATTTCGATTTGGATACCGAGAATAGAAGAAAAATAGAATAGGTCTTTTAACTTTCTAAAATATGGTTTTCCATTTTAAATTCTAGCGAAATGACAGGTTCTTTTTTCAAATGTAATGAAAAGGAAATAATGGCCTGAATAATTTATAGAGCACTAGCGACCCGCCCCGGCTTCGCACGGAAATTATCAGTGTTTCTCTACTATATTCTGCATGTTTTATACATATAAACCTTCCTCTTGAATCACTCTATCCATTAAAAGAAACCGCATTAAAACCCGTTGCGTAGTTTTAAAGATTTATGCATACATAGGGATATAGGGACAGAGAAAGCGACTTTGTTTTATACTATGTAGTGATGACATAGATGTGAAGTAAATTACCATACGATATACATCGATGACCATTGATGGTGCTGGATATCAATAATGGTTTTATTATAATTATATTTAACTTCCATAGTAGAGTAGTTATTATACTTTTCCGTACCTACCATATACATTTCTATCTAATAATTGACTTACTATTCTTCCATGCTGGACTGGGAGAGCTAGAAAAACATAGAATGTTCCAGCTGCCCTTCCTCCCGGGCATGCTGTTGAAGTCAGCAAAAGGGACTCGAGGGTTACACTGTATTGTAATTTAGGCGATGGGCTGACAACCTGTCACTAAAGCAATACATATTACAATCTAAAATTGCCCTCAATTTTTGTCAGACGTGGCGAAAGCGCCTTTTACAAGGCGTTAAACGCTCTGCCTACCCCGTGAGGGATAAAGGCGTGATTTATGTATGTATGTATTTTTTTTATTTCTATTACGTTATTTCACCGACTGTTGTAAACATGTTCACCTATAGTTTTAACATTTGTCTAATATTTTGTCCTTATTTCATTTCAGGTATGATATAAAACAAGTCTAAGTCAAACAAATCAAGGGGACTCAAGGAAAGTCCAAGAGACGGGTGAGTGAGACCAAAAAGTAAACAAAATTTTATAATAAACTAGCGACCCGCCCCGGCTTCGCACGGAAATCATCAGTGTTTCTCTACTATATTATGTATGTATTATACATATAAACCTTCCTCTTGAACCACTCTATCCATGAAAAGAAACCGCATCAAAATCCGTTGCGTTGTTTTAAAGATCTAAGCATACATCCCTATGTATGCTTAGATCTCTAGATATAGGGACAGAGAAAGCGACTTTGTTTTATACTATGTAGTGACTTATTATTTTATTATCTAAAGTTTGATGAACATATTTTTAAAATCAGACGCAACTTAATTATACCTACCGGTTTTCTTATGGCAAAAAAATCGGTTCGGGACAAAGAGATAGAAAGTTTGAACTACTATCGAAGACAATGCAGTCGGCGGCTACATTCTTTATTTTCTCGACTCTAAAGAGGCAACTCTTTAATTTCGTGCCCTCAGTTTTGATAATATAACACTAAAGTTTAAATTTGTGAGTCTTTTGCTAGAGGTCAGACTTGGGAAAAACGCCCTTTTATGAGGTTGTTGACGCTCTGCGTATCCCGTAAGGGATACAGACAGACGTGACTTTCATGTATATGTAAATTGATCAAAAGAGCATAAGCTCATATAGGAAAAAAAACAACAAACCAACCTCTCTAAATATTTTCTTTATATTCGGCCAAACCACATTAGTCTGTAGGAAGGCTATTATGTGAAGTTAAAAGAGAATAACAGTTAAATATCTTCATTTTCTCGTAACCAAAGTGACTGTCCAGTCCACGATGATTCATAGTGAACGAACAGTGACCTGAATCTATACTTACACTTGGACGAGTGAATAAACTAGTCTGTTCTGTATCATTGATTGTTTATTTGCGGAAAGCTAAAATTACTCGGTAAATATTTGGTTGATTTAAGTCAGAATGACAATTAAGACAAAGAGCAGTACCCGACTTCTTCCCTTCCTCTCGTATTTAATAATGTCATTAATGACGAATGAATATCGTTGTAGCTAAAAAAAAAAATTGCTCGATTTGACAATATGTTGTCCTACTTCAGTTCACAAAATACATACATTCATACATATAATCACGCCTTTATCCCTATTGGGGTAGGCAGAGCGTAAACGACCTAAACAAAGGTCGTTCCGCCACGTCTGACAAAGTTTTGAGATTTCTGAACCGCTCGAATAAAAACTGAAAACGCATACGAAAATCATTCGTGTACGAAACACAGTACGAAATCAAATTCTATCACACACGAGTTTACATATTTTTGAAGCAGTAGAAATCTGTGTTGCCAATAAAGTCTAATCCCATAAATTGTTTTCGTTCTACGCAAAAATACACCTTCTATACCACCACTACCACTAACAAAAATCTTTGATTTGAAAAACTGGAAATGAATCGCAGAGAAACGGAACGTAAATTCAAATAAATTAAAAAGTTAAAGTGTCACTCGACAAATGATTGTCTGTGTCACTGTCATGATCATAGACTACTTAGGTTTCGAGTAGTAGAAAAGAGATCGAACGGTTTTGGACCACTCGTTGCAGAGTCGCATACGTATGATTATGCCGAAATAGTGATTTTGGGAATCGTATGCGAATGATGCTTTTTCGTATGCGAATTCGGATACGAGCGGTTCAGAAATACGACTCCTGGTGTGGGATCGAGTGAAAAACATAGGATGTGCCAGCTGCTTTTGTCCCGGGCATGCTATAAAAACCAGCTAAGGGATCTGAGGATTTCAGGATATTGTAATTTATGCGATGGGCTGACAACCTGTCTCTACAGCATTATACCTAGAAAGCTATCTTAAATAGCCCTCGAATCTTTGTCAGACGTGGGGGATCGACCTTTGTTTTGGTCGATTACGCTCTGCCTGCCCCATTAGGGATAAAGGCGTGATTATATGTATGATCCTAGTTGGCAAATTGCCGTTCAGCGGGTCCGTGCCTTTGATCAAATTATCGATTCCTTGAATTTGTTTTAAAAGCAGTAGAAGCAAACAGAAAAACAAGTGCATATATTTTTTGTTTTTGCTGGTAAAGGAAATCCTAAAGCTGTGTGGGATAGAGTATGATCACGTTTCTCAATAAAATTGTTTGAACTTTAATAAAACAATTTAATTTGATAATTATTACTCTAACAAAAGACATGCAGGATTGTTAAGGTGCGTTGGGGTCGGGGTAAGACCGGATAATTCAAATAACTCCCAAACGCGGATATATTTTATTAAACATCGCGCGATCCATACATATAGGCACACCTTTATCCCTAATGGGGTAGGCAGAGCGAAAACGACCTAAATAAAGGTCATTCCGCCACGTCTGATAAAGTTTTGAGGGTTATTTAAGATAGATTTGTAGGTATATTTCTGTAGTGACAGGTTGTCAGCCCATCGCCTAAATTGGAATATACTGAAAACCTCGTATCCCTTAGCAAGTTTTTATAGCATGCCCGTGAAGAAATGCAGCTAGCACATTCTATGATTCTGTCTCGCTCCCAGTCTAGCACGAAGGGAATATTTAATATTTTATTATTCTGATAACATAATCTAAAACATTTTTTCAATCTGTCCCTCCGTTTGGTCAGTGATAATGATAAAGCCATAGAGGAATAAAGATAAGGCATACACGTTGTTTAGGCTCAAAACTAAAACTCTACATTTTCGTGCCAAAGTAAAAATTCGATCTACTCCCAGACTTTCGACAACCTTATGTTTAACGCCATAGAGTAGCTTTTAGAACAAAGTCCGATCTTACCCCGCTATGGTTCGGTCTTTCTCTGGGACTTCGATTAGTAAACCCAATCTTCACAATAGTGTAACTTAGCTTAAAAAAATACTAGTAGATAGCACATTGTATCCTAGAGAACCCTATGGTGTAGTGGATAGGGCCGCTGCCTCCTGAGCTAGGTCGTGGTTCGAATCCCACCACGTACCAATGTGTTTTTCGGTTTTCGAATTTCATATGTACGTTTATTCGGCGCTTTATCCGTGCTTCGGAAGGCACGTTAAGCCGTTGGTCCCGGTTAATATCGTTTAATACCGTAGATATTAGTCGTTAAGCCATATCAGAGGCCAGTGCTAAGCATTGGCGGCTTGAAAACTCTGACCTAATCTAGGATTGGGTCTGGTTTCCCTTCTGGGTTGCGGAGGTCAGATGGCAGTCGCTCTGTGTAAAAACCAGTACCCTCGTTCAATCCCCTAGATTAGGTAGCCGTCCCCGTAAGATACGGGATAAGGCTAGGGAGATGAGCACATTGTATCCTTAGTAACAAAAGATCAATTACATTTAAAAATCATAAATGGCAAAGCGGAAAAAAATCAGGGCCTTCTCTAAAAAAACCGGAATACTGTCCGATCTTAGCCCAACATAGGAGAACCTTATAATTCGAATAATTAAGCATTTTCACCTCTAGTAGTCTTGTTGTGACTAAATGGATTCCATTTAGATTTTATCACTACATAGTATAAAAAAAGTCGCTTTCTTTGTCCCTATATCTCTATGTATGCTTAGATCTTTAAAACTACGCAACGGATTTTGATGCGGTTTCTTTTAATGGATAGAGTGATTCAAGAGAAAGGTTTATATGTATAATACATGCAGAATATAGTAGAGAAACACTGATGATATCCGTGCGAAGCCGGGGCGGGTCGCTAGTTATTCTATAAATAGTATGCACAAAAGTGATTTTGCCGGCTGAGTCGTGCTGCAGACCACGACTGGAACCGGTTTCCGAGCGAGTTGCTGGCCCGCACCGGATATGCCACAGGGCACGAATATCAGCCAATCAAGTTACTTTTAGACCTACTTTTCTCTGGTTCCATCAAAGTCCACTCACTCACCTCGCTCTCCCGTCGTTCCTCAGTAGATAAGTAAAAACTCGCAGTAGGTAAAAAAAAGCAGAATAAGTATTTAGTATAATAATTATTTTATGTAGTAGCGTTAGTAATATTAAAAGTAGGTAGGTGTGACTAAAATTCTGTTGTAATTCTTAGTAGTAAGTATTTTCTAAATACACATTCGTTTTATTCAATAATACTTAATGCTATATTAAACATATCTATGCCGTTAGTAATTGCATTTTTGAGGCGTATCCTGCCAGTAGATAAGCAAGTCGATTTCAAGATATGCAACCATCGCATCGCCCGTAGTGTCCTAAAAATAGCGTTCTAATTAGCGTGCACTACGGCGCGGCGATTACATCTGTTGCCGCGTCAAAAAAGCACGAAAAACGCACAATAAATCGGATTCCATAAAAACTAACAGTCAGAATTTAAAAAGCTATGTTGCGATTGTAGGTAAACATAATACGGATATTTTCTCGAAGGAACCGCGAAAGCGCTGCTTAAAGTTTAGGAGGAATAAGAAATTTACCGATACTAACAGCCTTAGTTTTTTTTTTTGCTAACTTCTTCTTTCTGGTCGTTCCTTCAATGCTGAGGATCGTGACTGTATGTCAATCTTCTCCACAGGGTCTTTGCTTACTTATATATGAACTAATTTCTTAGATGTGTATTTTTTTTGTATTTTTTAATTGATTTGTTTATGAGGAATATGATTTCAAAAACTACCATTTGCCGTATGGAAACCCCTTAAGTTGTTATACATATATTTTTGTTATTATATTTGCATGTGCTTCTTATGCTTGGCGATTATTTTTACAATTGTTTTACTTTGTCTACTCTACGGCGGCCATTAGAAGATAAAGCCTACTTTCTCTTGTATTTGTGGCAAAGTGGTCCTTTGAAATACAAAGGGGTAATCATTGGTCGATGCAAGCTGAAAACACCCTAATGCACTGGTGGTAAACATCGCGGTAGCAAAGTTTATTGCTTGCGAGAAGGTACTTACATTGTACCTTTATTTTATGTGTCGTTGCGAATTTTTCATATGTTTTTTAACTTATGATTTATGTGGTGATGCCGAAGGGTGATCTTCTTCTTAGCGAGTGGATTCTCGAGTCGAACGATCCGATGAACCCTGGTGTCAGAGTTTTCAAACCGCACAGCTATTAGGCCCCTGACATGGTTTGAGTAATGACCACTATAACAGACAGCGATCGGAACGGACGGCTTAATGTGCCCTCCTAAACAAGGAATCCTTTTTATTTTTTTCTGACAATCAGGTGATTTAGCCTGCAATGTCCTAACCAAACTGGGGAAAACCTCACATAGTCATAAATTGATAAATATCAACTTTGTGCTCCCCCCTGGAAATCGAACCCAGGACTTCCGGATCGTAAGCTTATGGCTCTGATCACTATACCACGGAAACAGTTAGCAGGGTGGCTGATGTCCTAATTTTGTTTGTGGACATTACTAATTTTGTTTTGATGTTCCTTTCAAATAGCCTCGAAATCGTAAGCTAAATTACTATTTGCCTTGCGAAATGCATCTAGTACCTATTACTAAATTATTAATGCTTTGTTTATTTTACTGATTTTTGTAGTTGATTGCTGATACTAATTTATAAAACATTTCTTTACAATTTACTTTATAATTTAGCAACAATTTGCTCCGAACTGGAATGATGCCAGTAGGTACCAGTATGGCTACTAAGTAATGGCGTTACAAAATTACCCAGTATCGCATATAGGGCAAGACGTTCCTAAGAATGGGAAATGTAAAACGCGAGTGCTGCGCAGGCGACGGCGGGGCGCGGGGCGTGTGGGGGAGCGACGCGCGCGCCGGTCAATCGGGTCGACGACCGCGCGCCCGACAACCTTTATATCGACAACGGCGGCGCGGCACAGCCTAGTAAAACTACCAGGTTTAATACTACACTTTGTTGGTTGACGTAAAAGTTTTGGCACCCACGTGCGTTCTCAAGGTCTGCAAAAGTCTGAGTACAAAGACTATCTTTAAATCAACTACTCCGCCGCACAGCCTAGTAATATACTTCTGCTAGGTTTAATACTATGTATTTACGTTCATAGGCGTAAGCGTTTTGGCAGTAACAAACGTAACCTGTTGCCGTAAGCGACTCGATTTGGCAGTTGGAACTTACACATGCGAGGTCTCAAGGTCTCCAACGACTTGAGTTTTAAAATTTGTGCGAAAGTTGCGCGGAAGGCTTTGGGTCAGTACACACACAGTAAGTAGTTAAATACCTACTCGAAAATACTTTCAAATTCTATGATAGGTATCAATGTTTATAAAATATCATTTAATCGTAGTTTTCAGATAACAAACCTGCTATGATATTGTCAGAGTGGCTACCTTATGGGTCTCTTAATAGGCATGTTGACTGGGTGGCTAAAAAAAACTTAAATACGTTTATACTTAAAACTGATGGCTAAAATACTGTGGATCTCTTTCATCATGAAAAGAAATTCACATTAAGATTTAATAATCGAGTTAAAAATACAAAGTTATTGATTTGAGTACTCAATATTTACTGGCGTGATTATATGTAATGTATGTATGTAATATTTACTGAGGAGTGACGTCATAACCAAGTATGTTCATACAAAAAAGCGTTTTAGACATTTCATAAAAAGTTTCTTATTTGACCAGTAAGAAAATAGCGAAGCTAACCCAAGCATAATTATTTGAAATGATAGTTTTTTTTCATAACAGCCTCTTTGAAACATAAAGTGTATTTTGTGGGCAATAAAATAAAGGTGGGGTAGAATACACTGGCCCGCATAGTGTCATGGTCATATGCATTAAACTGTGACTAATTTTACTTCTTCCCTGCCTCTAGATATTGTACAAAAAATATACTTTCGCTGATTTGCTACGGTAGAAAAATACAAGACAAACGTTGTTAGTTATATTTTATTGGAATAATTTATTAGGCATACCTACGGTTGTTTTAGTGTATTTAGTTTTGTGCGTGATTGTTTTTTTTTGCTGTGTTTTTAATGTTGGAGTGGTGTATTTTGAGAGAACAATAAAATAGCTGGCCATATTTTAAGGTATCATTCTATCCAATAAAACTGAACCACTTTCCCTAAGCCAATAAAACTGAACCACTTTCCCTAAGGAACATATGTCCAAACATGAAAAATATGGCGCTACCATACAAATGGTGTTAGCGACTCAAGTCAATTTTGTGGGGGGGGGGGCAATTTTTTTCATGGGTATGATTTCTTTCTAAAATATTTCAGCAATCTTTTGACTCCCGGTATTTACGTACCTACATTATATAAAACGTCCTCTTTAGAAATTCTTTCAACAGCTCTCTAGAGAAAAGAAACAAAAAGCACATCTTTGGATTCAACCGTTTGTTGTGTTCCATACAATTTCATGTAGAAAATCCTACGCTTTTAAAAGTTTCTTGGATAACCAACTTTATTGTTTAAGCGAAACAGTATCAAAACGTTTTATTTATTGTTATAGCGACAATAGAAATACTGTGTAATACATATATACATACATACATATAACCACGCCTTTATCCCTACCCGACCTAAACATGGTCGCTCAACCACATCTGAGAAAGTTTCGAGGGTTATTCAAGATAGATTTGTAGGTATATTGCTGTAGTGACAGGTTGTCAGCCCATCGCCTAAATTGCAATATACTGAAACCCCTCGAATCCCTTCGCTGGTTTTTACAGCATGCCCGGGAGGAAATGCAGCTGGCACATTCTATGTTTTTCTTTCGGTCCCAGGCCAGCATGGAAGAATGACTGTGTCACCAATTGTTTACTTAATACAGTTCATAACAAACGGCCCGCTGATAGGTATTATATTAATAACTAGCTTTCTGTCAGCGGTGTCACCCGCTGCTAAATAAGTTTTCCCGTGGGAATGGTGTACTTTCCCGCGGTAAAAAGTACCCTATGCTACTCAAAGTGAACGTAACTTTCCAATGGTGAAAGAATTTTTGAAATCGGTTCTGTAGTCTTTGAGTTTATTCGTTATAAACATACAAACACACACAAAAATACAAATCTTTCCTCTTTTTAACGTTAGTATAGCTTCCCAATACGGACCCAATTGCACCCTATGGGTGCGGAGCACTAAAAAGTAAATATTCTGCGAACGAAGCCGAAGCAAAATCAATTCCTGGAAAGAATCTGTGTGTTAGAAATTCGACGTATTTCCGTTTCAATGTGGAAACTTAGTAGTAAGGCGTCACGTATGTAACTTTGAAAGTTTCCATTTCTAAGGCCCGTATTTATAAAGCGATCTCAAGATTGACACCTGTTTTCAGTATGGATTTGACAGGTCATAATGTACCGAAATGACACTTCTGATACGAACTCAAACTCGCTGTCAGTCTCAAGTGCTAATTATAATTACGAGCCTAACATTCCCAAACTTAGACACATTTGTTGAGTTATACATTTCATTCCATCAGTCAGTTTCCTTGAATGAATACTTTTACGCTGACGTGTTAGGAAAATTATTTGATGATCAAATAATAATTCTATCCGGCCCCATTCGTGGTTCTAGCGTCGAGCAACGTATCAAATGGGTTTAAATTTATTTTTAACATTTTTTAAGCATCTTTGCTTGCTTGAGAGCGAACGTATTTTACGAAACTTACTTATGAAAGTATAGTTCGCTTTTTAACGTTGCGGTATTGATACCAACGTTTTACGGCCAGTAAATAGCATTTAGCAAAGGTACAACTGGAACGGCAAACTGTAACCTTATTATCCGATTTAGTTTCTTTAAAGTTTTACGAATAAGATTACCCAATGTTAAATAAACGAACTTTTGTGGGTTCGATTCTTAGTGGTTTCAATAGGCGTGCAGACTGGGAGGCTAAAAAAAATCAACAGGTTTATACTTAAATTGTTGGCTTAAATATTGTGGATTGCATTCATCATTAAAGAAAATGCTCATTTTGATTTAATTTAGAAGTTATTGATTTGAGTAGTCAAGTATTTACCGAGGAGTGACGTCACACCTCGCTATTTTAATACAAAAAAGAGAGTTTGACATTAAATAGTTGCTGATTAGACTAATAGGAAACCAGCGAATTACAATGTACAATCGGGGCACAATAGTTGTAGAAATGGCTAACACAAACCATAAGTGCTCTCTCCGAGTGCCAAGCCGGCGGCGGCCGGGCACCCCTCTCTCCATATCACGAACACCACTATAAAATGCCAGATCCGTTCCTTTTATGACAAACTAGCGACCCGCCCCGGCTTCGCACGGATATCATTTGTGTTTGTCTACTATATTAAGCATGCCTTATACATATAAACCTTCCTCTTGAATCACTCTAACCATTAAAAGAAACCGCATCAAAATCCGTTGCGTAGTTTCAAAGATCTGAGCAACAAAGGGACATAGGGACAGAGAAAGCGACTGTGTTTTATACTATGTAGTGATTCGATACACACTTGAAACACCCAAATAATAATGTTAATTTAATTGCGTGACAAAGTATGACAAGAAATAAAACTATATATCTTGTCTAGCCTGCATTATCCCATTGCTGGAGTCGTATTTTTAAATCACTTGAACTCCAATGCGCATACGAAAGAGTAACTTTCGCTGCGATTTTCATACAATTTCTCATGCGAACTCTTTAATAAGCTTTAGAGCTATTCAAAAATACGAGTGCTGCTTCCACTCATCATTTTCATTCCGGTTATTTTGTTTATAAACGGTATGAATAGGGTTTTTCTAAAATATTTATTGTGATCCTTTATCGGTTACTTAAACACCACCTAAGCTACGGCACACAATTAAATTTAACAGCCTGTATATTGTCCCTTTCAAAATAACTCCGACCGCATAAATTGGGTTATAATAGTTAAGCACAATTTAATTTTGAAAGTTCTCTTGTGAGGTAAGTAATCAGAGGGTGTGAACATTCCTAAACTAACTTTGGTTGCCTCGAAGGGTACGTTGACAATTCCAAATCTCGCCGACTCGCTAAGAAGAATTCCAAATTACTTACTTTTAAACATTGTCTAAATATTGAAGTTTTGCATACATTCATACATGGCAGAGCGTAAACGACCTAAACAAAGGTCGTTCCGCCACGTCTGACAATGTTTTGAAGGTGATTTAAGATAGATTTCTTGGTATATTAATGTAGTGTCAGGTTTTTCTCTCGCTCCTAGTCCAGTATAGTAAATTGAAGTTTTGGTCAGTAGTAAAATGTTTAAAGAATGAAATATATAAATTGATGATGTTTCCACATGTTGTCTGAGAATTAAATGAATTATTATTACCACAAGTACGACCAGACTTCTTCCTCTTCGTCTTGTTCTTCAGCCTGCTGGGAAAATGCTCCCGGCCTAATGCTGGATCCGCTTTCCGGCTTTTTCCACTCCACTTTGCTCGATCTTCCATATCCGCTTTCACGACGACTAGACTACCATTTTTTTATTATTTTTGGTTCAGGTGTAGCTATTAATTAATATTGCCCAGCTTTACTAGTTACAGCTAGAAACGATAATTACTAGCATGACATGTAAACTAACAATTACTATATCATTGTCAATGTGACAAAAGGGGATGAACAATGATGACGAATTCTAATTTCGGACTATGATGATATACTCCAGAAGCGGACTGAAACAATGAAACATTCAGAAGCAGATCCTTATTGCCACTATAATTGTTTATAATACACACATATATACATATAAACACGCCTTTATCCCTAAAGGGGTAGACAGAGCGTAAACGACCTAAACAAAGGTCATTCCGCCACGTCTGACATAATTTTGAGGGTTATTAAAGATAAGACTTTTAGGTATATTGCTGTAGTGATAGGTTGTCAGCCCATCGCCTAAATTGCAATATACTGAAACCCTCGGATCCCTTAGCTGGTTTTTACAGCATGCCCGGGAGAAAAAGCAGCTGGCACATTCTATGATTTTCTTTCGCTCCCAGTCCAGCATGGCAGAATGTTTATAATGTTGTAGAAAATCAACGAAATAGGGAAATAGACTTGGTCGGTATACTGCCAATTGGTTATTTTAGTAATCATATTATTATATTTCTTGCAAAAGAAAAACATTGGTATTTCTACTCCCGGACATGGTGAAAAACCAGCAGGGCATCCGTATTCCATTCGTATCTGAATCGTGTCCGAGAAATTTCCATATATGTATAACTGATATGGATGTGTGCGCAAGCTGTCATACATTTACTAGAAGGATTCATATCGGAAAATATTCGGATACGGATTCGGATCAGTGCATTAGCGCCCGGATTTCAGGGTGTAGGTCGTATTTTGTATTTAGGTGGTGGGCTGATACCCTTAAGCAATATCTGAAATTACCCAAAAATATTGCTTGACGTGACGGAACGACCTTTGTTTAGGTCGTTGACGCTCTCCCAACTGCATTAGGGATAAATGCGTGATTGTTTGTATGTATTTTTATATGATTTGTAATTTTGAGTTTGATTGAATCCAAATTTATCTGCCGCTTCTTCGATAAGTACACCAACTATAAGAAGTTAGATACGTACTCGTACGTACATTGCATGCAGTGTACCATATAAAAATATGATGTCTTGTAATGTTTCCGTATACAATAAAATACGGCATAAGTCTATCCCTGCATATCCTTTAGTTTTCCAAGAATCATGATCAAAGCATTTTCGATTCTATTTTCACATTTGTTACTTATATAAAAGATTGCTTGTCTGTCGACGAGCCAGCCAAGCCCAGTCTGGATAATGTCAGCAATGCATTCACTCTATGAAAAAATATCCAGTGGGATATCGGACGATCTATTCTTGTTATCGGCTTGTTCTTGACATCCACTCTTATTCCCGTCTTAGAATTTATGCTCTACATAGTGTGCATGTGCAACCTTATAAGTGTTGAACATACATACATACATAAATCACGCCTTTATCCCTTACGTGGTAGGCAGAGCGTTTAACGCCTCGTGAAAGGCGCTTTCGCCACGTCTGACAAAATTTTTGGGCAATTTTAGATTGTCATATGTATTGCTATAGTGACAGGTTGTCAGCCCATCGCCTAAATTACAATACACTGTAACCCTCGAGTCCCTTTTGCTGACTTCAACAGCATGCCCGGGAGGAAGGGCAGCTGGAACATTCTATGTTTTTCTATCTCTCCCAGTCCAGCATGGAAGAAACAGTATTGAACAGTGCTACTATTCGTGGTTTGTGCACTTAACGCCTATTCAAATTAAAACATGTTGCAGCTGCTTTTCCACCCGGGCATGCTGTAGAAGTCAGCAAAAGGGTTTCGAGGGTTACAGTGTATTGTAATTTAGGCGATGGGCTGACCATCTGCCACTACAGCAATACACAATACAATCTAAAATTGCCCTCACTTTTTGTCAGACGTGGTGAAAGCGCCTTTTAGAAGGCGTTTTACGCTCTGCCTATCCCGTAAGGGATAAAGGCGTGATTTTATGTGTGTATGCAAATTAAAACACTTAGTGCAGCAACACACAGGCGTCACTTACAGCGCACAATTGCTGCTGTAGTGACAGGTTGTCAGCCCATCGCCTAAGTTACAATTTACTAAAACCCTCGGATCCCTTAGCTGGTTTTTACAGCATGCCCGGGAGGAAATGCAGCTGGCACAATTCTATGTTTTTCTCTCACTCCCAGCATGGAAGGTCAGTGTCTGGCACCAAATATTATTTCAGAGAACAAACCATTCTACGGTTTACCAATAAAACGTAAGTCATATAAATAAACCGCGAGTTGGTTTTGAACTTTCGACCTGCGACTTAGCTGTAGGCACCTAGGTACGCCCCACTAATCGGCCGGTCTATGAACACTATTGTAACATCAAAACTGACTTCAAAGATCACTACATAGTATAAAGCAAAGTCGCTTTCTCTGTCCCTATATCCGTATGTATGCTTAGATCTTTAAAACTGCGCAACGGATTTTGATGCGGTTTCTTTTAATCGATAGATTGATTCAAGATGAAGGTTTATAGGTATAATACATGCATTATATAGTAGAGAAACACTGATGGTTTCCGTGCGAAGCCGGGGCGGGTCGCTAGTAAATTAATAGTGAAACTTCTCTTTTATCTCCCCGATAACAATGCTAATAATGGTGGCCTATTTTACAATTCGGGAGGTTTATTTCCGTGACGTGACAAGAATGATCTTACTGCTGAAATATTTAATGCCACCGGTATACTTTATTTTCAAAATAGCTTTTCGCCCGACAGTTTTACGTTTTTAGTTTTGTCTGGTTCAATCCCAAGTACTTGTCTTGCTTTCATGCTGGCCTGGGAACGAGAGAAAAACATTGAATGTGCCAGATGCAGTAAATACCAGTTTAGGGATCAGAGGGTTTTGGTGTATTGTAATTTAGGCGATGGGCTGACAACCTGTCACTACAGCAGTATATCTATCTTAAATAACCCTCAAAAGTTTGCGACGTGGCGTAACGACCTTTGTTTAGGTCGTTTATGCTCTGCGTACCCCGTTAGGGATAAAGGCGTGATTATGTATGTATGTACTATTTCGTTATGTTGTCGTATCTGATAGCAGTAACTTATTTAAGAAACAAGAGTTTTGATTAAAAGACATGAAATAACCTTTATTCTAAAACTGAGTTTGAAATACTATAGAGCAAAACTATTTGACTCAAATACACAGGTATTTTGGTGGATGTACAGTGGTTGGTATGACGGCATGTAACACTCTGTAATCTATGTAAATTTCCAAAAACAGGGCGGTCCTTCCGCTTGTTTGTGTTCACTAAAACGTTGCTTGAAAGTTGTACATCGCCAGATACGTACAGGGTAGCTAGGGTTGGGGTCAGAAAGCTTTCAACCCTTGTTTAGATTTGAACGGTGAGAAATGAAGAAAACAAAATAAGAAAATCTTGTGGCTAATTAGATATTTTTTTCTGCCGCTCCATATAAACTACCTGATCGAAGAGGCACTGCTTTATTCAATATCCTCCCATTTATTAACTGCGCTGGAAAATCACTGAGTGATGAAGGTTTTTCATCATCAGCAGGTCATATACGTCCCTACCGAGGGGCAGGAGCCTACTATGAATAAAAGCGATTGGGACTTAGTCAACGACGTGGGCCCAGTGGCTGGTCGCCACTGGTACACCAATTAATTTAGGCCCCATTCCGTCCCAGCCTGCTAAGCATGACCCTCCCTCCCCCGCTGACTTATAGGCCCCGTTGTCGTGACTTGCAGTATGTTCTGCCGTTTCATCCCAGGCCAGGAGTTAGGGATTTACCGGTAAATTATAGCGCTTCCGGCCTGATAGCGTCTGAACTGACCCGTTGTATGCTGGTCGATTGTAAATAGGTTTCAAGTGGCTTGTTCCAACGGTAAAGGAGTTAAACTGCTACTTAAAGACTGCCAAGGTTTTAAAAGACCGTGGTTTACTTTGATATTGGACTAGGAGCTATAGAAAAACATAGAATGTTCTCTTTCCAAGTAGTACTGTAGGAATCTGTAGAGGTAGAAAAGCGTTTCAGTTTCAGGAGAACCTAAATAGATACTTTGATGTGACCCCCAAACCTTGTGAGACATAGGTTTCTGACACTAAGCTTTTAATAGTCCTTTCGGGCACGGCCTATATGTTGCTTTAAGGTCAGATTTTGCGCAAGGGGCCTTTATTAGGTCATAGACTTTGTGCCTATCCTAAAAGTGATATATGAGTGACTTTATTTTACGAATAGATTCTGGCGTGAGGGTTAACGTGACGACGAAATGACCGCGAAAACAGGGCGACATCTAGGCCTGTTCTCCAAATGGTATGTAAAAGAACAGCAAAACTGTAGAACTTACTACCTGCGTCTGTGTTTCCGAATGCATTCAACCCCTAACACTTCAAACTAAGAGTGAACAGGCATCTTCTGGGTAAGCTCGCTCCATCGTCGACTCCCTCTCAGTCGCTCACGACACGACCTAGACTGGAGTCAAGAGCAAACCCATTTCAAATAAAAAAAAATAATCAGGGCGATATCTATTTAGGCCTGTTCTTCAAATGGTATAATGTAATGAAATGACCGATACACACAGTTTGTTCTTTCTCAGGGTGGACAGAACTCGTTGTCGCTCTGCCTATCTACTCCTTAAGGGAAATAGGCGTGAGCTTATGCATGTACCGAACATCCGCGAAACAAGCAATCTTGACGATTGAAGTAAAAAAGAAAAAATCGCAGTAAAACACGGGCCATAAAAGAAATTCCTACTCTCAAACATAAAGGCATAATGAAATTTATCCCCAAGTGTGTTGTGGCTATTATCCTACCGCATACAATATGTAGTGCGCGGGTAACAAATGCTTCTGATACAAGGAAATATAATTTCGCGGGAGTTTACTGGATAGAACAGCAGATGGAGATTTTCGTTTCTTTGGGACTACCTTTCAGCCCCGAAGTTTTAAAGGCAGCTGCTTTCCCGCGAAAATGAGGTGAAATTTTGCGGAAAATTTTGCCTGTATTAATGTCATCACATGAAATAATTCTTGACTCATTGTTATTGAAGATCCTGGCACACTTGCTCAAATCAAACCGATGTAAAACAGCAGCTGACTCCTTTGTAAGAACTTGTATTTTTATGGTTTACTTTAATTATAATACATACATTCTAAAATCTCGATGTACCTAGCTTATAATATATAGAACATTTGTAAAAAAAATACCAAAAGCAACGTATTTTAATTTAGCAATGCCAATGCAAACTTGAAAAAAAATCTAGGCAAACAAAAAGCTGGCTTATCCAGAATCATAGGTCTGTGGGTCCATGGCCAGCGATTTGTATAAGAATAATGAAACTGGGCCGCGGCGCCAAACTTCTCGGCAGGTACAATTCACACGAGCGTTTTGAGAACAATTACAGGGCTTTGTGTGGTCGCGTTACAGGGCCCATTGTAGGAATGCTCCCGGGACAGTGTTGTCTTGATCCTATACGGAGTAGGCTAAGTCTTAACGCCTGTGGTCGCGTTACAGGGCCCATTGTAGGGATGCTCCCGGGACAGTGTTCCCTTGATCCTATACGGGGTAGGTAGAGTCTGCCTGGGGTCGCGTTACAGGGGCCATTGTAAGGATGCTCCTGGGACTGTGTTGCCTTTATCCTATACAGGGTAGGCAGAGTCTTAATGCCTGGGGTCGTGTTACAGGGGCCATTGTAGGAATGCTCCCGGGACAGTGTTGTCTTGATCCTATACGGAGTAGGCTAAGTCTTAACGCCTGTGGTCGCGTTACAGGGCCCATTGTAGGGATGCTCCCGGGAGAGTGTTGCCGTGATCCTATACGGGGTAGGCAGAGTCTTAACGCCTGGGGTCGCGTTACGGGGCACATTGTAGGGATGCTCCCGGGAGAGTGTTGCCGTGATCCTATACGGGGTAGGCAGAGTCTTAACGCCTGGGGTCGCGTTACAGGGCACATTGTAGGGATGCTCCCGGGACAGTGTTGTCTTGATCCTATACGGAGTAGGCTAAGTCTTAACGCCTGTGGTCGCGTTACAGGGGCCATTGTAGGGATGCTCCCGGGACAGTGTTGCCTTGATCCTATACGGGGTAGGTAGAGTCTTAACGCCTGTGGTCGCGTTACAGGGGCCATTGTAGGAATGCTCCCGGGACAGTGTTGTCTTGATCCTATACGGAGTAGGCTAAGTCTTAACGCCTGTGGTCGCGTTACAGGGGCCATTGTAGGGATGCTCCCGGGACAGTGTTGCCTTGATCCTATACGGGGTAGGTAGAGTCTTAACGCCTGTGGTCGCGTTACAGGGGCCATTGTAGGAATGCTCCCGGGACAGTGTTGTCTTGGTCCTATACGGAGTAGGCTAAGTCTTAACGCCTGTGGTCGCGTTACAGGGCCCATTGTAGGGATGCTCCCGGGACAGTGTTGCCTTGATCCTATACGGGGTAGGTAGAGTTTTAACGCCTGTGGTCGCGTTACAGGGCCCATTGTAGGGATGCTCCCGGGACAGTGTTGCCTTGATCCTATACGGGGTAGGTAGAGTCTTAACGCCTGTGGTCGCGTTACAGGGGCCATTGTAGGGATGCTCCCGGGACAGTGTTGTCTTGGTCCTATACGGAGTAGGCTAAGTCTTAACGCCTGTGGTCGCGTTACAGGGCCCATTGTAGGGATGCTCCCGGGACCTAGTTGCCTTGATCCTATACGGGGTAGGTAGAGTCTTAACGCCTGTGGTCGCGTTACAGGGCCCATTGTAGGGATGCTCCCGGGACAGTGTTGCCTTGATCCTATACGGGGTAGGTAGAGTCTTAACGCCTGTGGTCGCGTTACAGGGCCCATTGTAGGGATGCTCCCGGGACAGTGTTGTCTTGATCCTATACGGGGTAGGTAGAGTCTTAACGCCTGTGGTCGCGTTACAGGGGCCATTGTAGGAATGCTCCCGGGACAGTGTTGTCTTGGTCCTATACGGAGTAGGCTAAGTCTTAACGCCTGTGGTCGCGTTACAGGGCCCATTGTAGGGATGCTCCCTATTATAACTAAACAGGTTTAACCTTATCGCAAAGTTACACAAGTGATTTTGAGTGGAACTACTTCCCGCGGCCTATATCAGATAACTTTGACATGCAGGGAAACATTGTGGAAGTTTCCCGTAGTTCGCGCCAGAGGGCGTCTTATCCGCGACCTTGAACTACCCTAATATCTAGGAATTCAAGGTAAAGGGTACAGGAGAATTTGTTATTGTAACTTAACGTGACGCATCTCTTCTTATGCCAAGGATGAGATGGCGGATGACCTCACAGCGTTTGATACAGACTGGTCAGAAACAGCCAAGGATTAGGAAGTCTGGAAAAAGTCTGGGACGCCTTTGCGCAGCAGTGGGACAGTTTAGGCTAGTATAAAAAAATCTTAACGTGCCATAATACTAAGAAAAATTTGAATGTTTTGTAAGATTCGTACATCGACTGCTTAACGTGCCTTCCGAAGCATGGAATCCTTTTTCTTACAGAAACAGGAAGTTAGGTTATCCACCCTGTATTGTCCTAACTAAACTAGGGAAAATCTCACAAAGTGAAGACAACTATCGACTTCGTTCTTCTTCCGAACCCACGACATCTGGGAGTCCACCATGGCTCTTACCACTTCTGTGTAGTATTCTTCTTAGCAAGTGGATTCTCGAGTCAAATGACCCTATGAACTCTGGTGTCAGAGTATTTAAACCGCCTAGTAGCACAACTATCAGGCCTCTGACATGGTTCAGGTAACGACCACTATCAAAGACAGCGACCGGGACCGACGGCTTAACGTGCCCTCCGAAGCACGAAATCTTTATCTTTTCGGACAATCAGGTGATTCAGCCTGCAATGTCCTAACCAAACTGGGAAAAATTCACAAAGTGATAAATTCTCAAATATCAACTTTGTGTTTCCCCCCTGGGAATCGAACCCAGGACCTCCAGGTCGGGAGTCCATGGCACTAGCCACTAGACCACGGAGGCAGTTAAAATTACGTTACAACATTGGTTATCTAATCTTTAAAGTGAAGTGACACCAAATGTTCCGCTTATGTCCCATTCCTTTTATTCATGTGTTTGTTTTTGCTTAGAGCTTAACTTTTTGCTCTTTACTGTCTATATCGACACCCTTAAGAGCTGACAGGGGTTGAGAGTTACTACAACCATTTTGTAATGTTAGTGGTTGTTTCTATGTAAAATTATCCCTTCCCTCTTACGCGTATGTTACGACCGCTCCTAAAATGCCAGGCCTCTAGAGATCGGGAGAACACAAAGTTTATATTTATCAATATATCCCTCTGAAAAAATTATAATAATATTATATAATTATTATTAATCTAATTATCTTCCATGCTTGACTGGGAGTGAGAGAAGAGCGTAGAATGTGCCAGCTGCATTTCCTCCCGAGCATGCTGTAAAAACCAGCTAAGGGATCTGAGGGTTTCAGTATATTATAATTTAAGCGATGAGCTGACAACCTGTCACTACATCAATATACGTACAAATCTTCCTTGAATGGCCCTCAAGACTTTGGATAAAGGCGTGATTGTATGTATGTATGTATATATCCCTCTGTAATATTTTCCCCAGTCCCAGGCTCTATCACCTGATTCTACCAAGAATAAGATTCAGTTTAATTCCCGGTTGTAGGTCCCGGTCGCTACCTTTGAGAGTCGTCACACAAACCATGTTTGTTTAAAAACCAGGTTTTAAAAACTCTTTTGTAGGAGAGATAAGAGGTGTGTTAAGCTGCACGTTTCCATACAAAAGGCGATAACGGTTCCCATCCCATAAACATAGGCTGATATTTTGGAAATGGTGTACATATACTTACATATACTTACTTCCATGCTGGACTGGGAGAGATAGAAAAACATAGAATGTTCCAGCTGCCCTTCCTCCCGTTCATGCTGTAGAAGACAGCAAAAGGGACTCGAGGGTTACAGTGTATTGTAATTTAGGCGATGGGCTGACAACCTGTCACTATGGCAATACACATTACAATCTAAAATTACCCTCAATTATTGTCAGACGCGGCGAAAGCGCCTTTTACGAGGCGTTTAACGCTCTGCCTACCCCGTAAGGGATAAAGGCGTGATTTTATGTATGTATGTATACTTACAAACTGGGTTTTTTAAAGAAATATTACAGTTATAAAAAGATATGACCTCTACATTATTTGTATGGGAATGAAAAAGAGGCCATATCTTTTTGTAACTGTAATATTTCTTAGAAATAAAACAAACCTAGTTATTATATACCTACATCATTTCCAAAAAATATAAGAATCGGACCATGTTTACGGGAAACTGATGCGTACTATATCAAACACATCATATTGGGTAAACTAAAGAATTATAATTGAAATATTGAAAATTAACACATTGTTTTTCATCTTAAAAATCGAATCTTCTCATCTAGAATCTTTTCATCTTAAGAACCGAACGAAAGAGTAGAGTAATAACTGACAATCTTCGTGACGTATTACATTAGAACGACGGAGCTGGAGAAAGGAGATCCCACTCCTTAACAGAAACCGTTATCGCCCTTTGTATGGAAAGGTGCAAATTGTCACGTGGTTTAACTCCTCTTAATTATTATATTACACACCTACCTACACTACATAGGAATATAATTTGTACCTACTACTGTGCTACTTACATATAATTACGCCTTTGTCCCTAATGGGGTAGGCAGAGCGTAAACGAGCTAAGCAAGGTCGTTCCGCAACGTCTGACAAAGTTTCAGGGGGTTATTTAAGATAGATTTGTGGGTATATTGATGAAGTGACAAGATGTCAGCCCATCGCCTAAATTGCAATATACTGAAACCCTCGGATCCCTTAGCTGGTTATTACAGCATGCCCGGGAAGAAATGCAGCTGGTATATTCTATGTTTTTCTCTCGCTACCAGGCCAGCCTACTCATAATCGGAGACAGTGAGTGACCGGAAGTCTCCTGTAGGTATAATATGATATGATACTCCTATAATCCTATGCTTGATGACTTACTTAATGGATTGGTCAACGTTGCTAAATAAGGGATCTGAGGGTTTCAGTATATTGCAATTTAGGCGATGGGCTCACAACCTGTCACTACAGCAATATACGTACAAAACCATCTTGAATAACCCTCAAAACTTTGTCAGACGTGGCGGAACGACCTTTGTTTAGGTCATTTACGCTCTGCCTACCCCATTAGGGATAAAGGCGTGATTGTGTGTGTGTGTGTGCTAAATTGCGAGTAATATACGGAGTGTAAGGGTCAGTGTCCCGCAAACTAATTGGGGTTGCTCGGTCAACCAAACTGAACAACTATCAGCAGGACCTTTTTTCAACAAGTGAAAAAGAATGTTTGTTTCTCCATACAAATTGTCTGATCGATGTGGAAATTTTGTATGGGAGGTCAAAAATTGTTTTTACTTCCTGCCATAATTTCCTGGTGGAAGCTTTTAAGGTTTGTTGACCGAGCAACCCCTATCAGTTTGCGGGACGCTGTCCCTTACACCCTATTTGAGTCCGTTAGGGTTAACATGCCCGCCACAACATAATTTTGTCACCGTACGAACAAAATTTCACCACGCCTAAAGCAAGGCGTTTATCAGTGTGAACTACGCAACCCACGAGTTAATACATACATTCATACAATCACGCCTTTATCCCTAATGGGGTAGTCAGAGCGTAAGCGACCTAAACAAAGGTCGTTCCGCCACGACCGACAAAGTTTTGAGGGATATACATATTTGTAGGTATATTGCTGTAGTGACAAAATCACAATGCACGAGTAAATGCAGTGACAAAATGGTCTCGCAGCGCGTATGCTAGCCCTACTACCGGTTTCCAAACAATCCTTAATTCAACACGGAATTGGTATACCGGAATTACCATTTAAGGCGCCAAGTACAATAAAATTACTAAATAGATTTCTACAAAGATCGTTCGTAACGCACACTTTCGTTCGTAACTTGAAAAGACGCACAAAAAAAATTACGAATCTTACAAAAACTACACGTTGGAAACGCACAAGTGGCACTAATGTCCTAGTTGAAACCTGTGTCGAAACGCACCAGTGTGGATAAAGCTGAGCTATAGAAGCCGCCACTACACAGGTAATCGATTCAAATCCAATCTAGCAATTGGTTCGCATCGAGAACCGAATGATTTCGATATCGATGGAGCGGTAGTGCATACTAAACTGCTGTCAGTGCAGTATATTTATTTTTGTCTGGAATTTGTAGGTTTTTAAAGAATTTAACTTGTAATTGTTTCCATGCTGGCTTGGGAGCGAGAGAAAAACATAGAATGTGCCAGCTGCTTTACGTCCCGGGCATGCTGTAAAACCAGCTAAGGAATCCGACAGTTTTAGTATACTGTAATTTAAGCGATGGGCTGACAACCTGTCACTACAGCAATACACCTACAAATAAATCCCAAATAACCCTCAAAATTTTGTGACACGTGTCGGAATGACCTTTGTTTAGGTCGTTTACACTCTGCCTACCCCATTAGGGATAAAGGCGTGATCATATTTATGTATCTATTAAACCTGTTAAACTGTATTCATTCTCGATTTAAAAGTATTTTCTTTGAACGGCTACTGATGCTAGAAGATTCGCAAATACGTATGCAAATCCAGCACTAAAAGCAGAAGACGACGCCGTGAATGACGCACTTCGATGTGGTATCAATTCCCTGCCAGTCATCATCATCATCAGCCTGGGTCAGGTCTGGTCACTGCTGGAGATAGGCCTGTCCCATAGCACGACTCCGGCCGCCTCAGGCCATAACTGCCTCCGTGGTCTAGTGGCTAGTGCCATGGACTCCCATATGGATCTATACCTATGGATCTCGGAAAAAACTTGGACCTAAATCTATTTAGAAGGGACATATTGCAAGGGAATAGGGATTAATACTTTTTGTAAAAAGAAAGCCATTATGAAAAACGGACATTGGGCTCGATTCTATATTTGCCGGCTAAAACTAAAATTAAAATCTATTTGTCACTTTCGGACTAAAAATATTGGAAAAGGACAAGAGATCTATTCTCTCCGGTTTTTAATTTATAGTCGATGGTTTTATGCGTTATCCGTCTTGTTTTTTATCCGCCGTCATCCGAAAATTACAGAAATACTGGGGAAACGTGCTAAAACGCGACAAAATTTTGCGTACAATGTGTAACCCCATACAAAAGGTGGTTTCTTTGCCGGTTTTTTCCTTGATATTAATAACAGTAATTGGTAAAAAGTAGTTTAAATATAGTGTCTAATATTGTATAGACAATGGTACGGAACTCTTCGTGCGCAAGTCCGAGGCGCACTTGGCCGGTTTTTTTATAAATGTTTCAATTCGTACATCGTCGTTGTTCGACTTGAGAATCAACTCGCTAAGAAAACGAACTCGTTCATCCACATGTAAATGCAGAATGCGTGAAAAACGTGTAAAACAAAATAAGTTAATTACCTATATAAATTGTTCTAAACATCCTCAAAGAGAAATAACAATTCGGTCTTGCGAATTAACAATTCTCGTTCACATAATAGGATGAACAGCAGTCGGAAATCGGAATACACAGCATTTAACAACAACCCATTAGTCTTCGCTGTTGCGCATTTTGTATAGGAGCATAGGAGAGCCAGCTCCAATATTAGTCGTTTTATTCCAGTTGGACAAATTACCGATTGTCTCTGGAAGGGAATTGTTAAGAGAACCTCACTGAGCTATATTAGACTCTCTTTTAACTGAACTCTTAGTGTAAACTTGAAATCTAGGATTGGTAAAGGCAGTTCGAGTGAAAAGAAGAAAGAAAAGAAAAGAAAGCGGGATAGTGCATATTACTACGTATAATACTAATACAATATTTACACACTAATACCGCATTCCCACGGGAAAAAGCATTAAGCCGCGGGTAAAACCGCGGGGCCGAAAGCTAGTTACTTATATAAAACTTAGCAAACAACAAACCACTAGTGTTATTTGTAGGACATTTTCTCTGGTTACAAATAGGACAGCCGGTGTTAAGACTAATTGTTTTATTCCACAGTTCGCAGTCTTTCAGTTGGACTAATGAAGCGAACTTCACTGAGCTTAATTCGACTCTTTTGGTAACTGGACTCTTAGTGTAAGCAGCGGGAAGTCTATGTTTAGTAAAGGCAGTTAAAGTGTTAGGGACGTCCAATTATGAGCTCGATTCTAGATTTGCCGGCTAAGACTTCAATTAAAATCTAATTGTCACTTTCAGACTAAAAACATTGAAAAATTACAAGAGATCTCTTCTCTCCGGATTTTGATTTATAGTCGGTGGTTTTGATATGGCGGAAAAAATAGGCAGAAATACTGGGATAACGTGCAAAAGCGTGCTTAAATCGAGCGGACAAAGTGTAAAACCATAGAGTATAAATCGCTCGTCCATTTCCAATTTTATTATTTTGAAAGTGACGGATAGATTTTAATTTTAGTTTTAGCCGGTGGTATCTAGAGTCGTGCCTAATATAAAAAAATACCTTAATCCTAACCTAATCCCATGTTACCGCAAAGGAATGGAAACTGAGCAGTGACAAGTGAACAGTGGCTATTGTGCCTTTGTCTTTTGATCTATTACATATGCTATTCTGTGTCGAAACGTACTGTTCTAGAGTTAAGCCTAGATTGGCACCTACAAGCCACAAGCCAAACACTTGTAGGGGTGTCGAATAACATGGTCAAACAAATTAAATACTAGCTACCCGCCCCGGCTTCGCACGAAAATTATCAGTGTTTCTCTACTATAATATGCATGTATTATACATACAAACCTTCCTCTTGAATCACTCTATCAAAATTAAAAGAAAAGAAAAAATTAAAAGAAACCGCATCAAAATCCGTTGCGTAGTTTTAAAGATCTAAGCATACATAGGGATATAGGGACAGAGAAAGCGACTTTGTTTTACTAGGTAGTGATGATGGATATAGAAAATTCTTTCAGAAAATCCTTACTTCCCCATACAAAATGACCAATTTGTACAGGCTTACTTTTTTAAACATGCGAATATTTTTGTTATTCATATTATTTATATTTATATTCTATTGACGGAGCAACCCCTTTTAGTTTGCGGGACACCGTCCATTACACCCGGTATCTATGATGAAAACTTGCTATTATTTTTTCTTCCATGCTGGACTGGGAGCGATAGATAAACATAAGAGTCTTCCAGCTGCTTTTCCTTCCGGGCATGCTGCAGAAGCCAGCTCAAGGGATTCAATTATCTTTGAAGGCAATATAGGCGATGGGCTATACTTTAGCGAAACACATTTCATTCTAAAATTTCTTACAATATTTGTCAGACATGACTAAAACTCCATTTCTAGGAGATTACACTCTGCTTATCGTGTAACCGTAAGTGATAAAGAATTATTTATGTATTTATTTCTCATTATTGACATAACCAGATGAAGGCAACCCTAACCTAAGTCTCAGTAAGGACAGCTCTGAGACAGAGACAAAGCTCCGAATCGCTTTATGTTTGCATTTCGCCAGTGTACATCTTGTGCATGTACCCGTAAATTGACCTATAGAGCCTCTGGCTTACAGGTAAATACGTATACAGTGATGCATTGTATCCAATTGACAGAGCGTCAACTGCCACATGCCAGGGCGTTTTGGGGAACAGTTAAGAAATAATGAAACAAACCAAGTATGTATTGATTAGTAATAGGTTGTCAGCTTTCTGCCTAAATAACATACAAACATACCTACATATAATCACGCCTTTATCCTTAATGGGGTAGGCAGAACGTAAACGACCTTAACAAAGGTCACTACACTGACGAAGTTTTGAGGGTTATTTTAGATAGATTTATAGGTATATTGCTGTAGTGACAGTTTGTCATCCCGTCGCCTAAATTACAATATTCTGAAACCCTCGGATCTCTTAGCTGGTTTTTACAGCATGCCCGGGAGGCAAACCAGCTGGCACATTCTGTGTCTTTTTCTCGCTCCCAGTAAGTAAAGTCTAAATAACAGTACGCCGAAATAATCGTCTCCCTCTACATTCACTTCACATACTCGTATATATATATATATATATATATTTAGCTAGTGCATTCTTCAGCAACGACCCGAAGAACAAAGTCACAAAGTGATAAATTGACAAATATTAACTTTATGTTCTCCCCCTGGGAATCGAACCCAGGGACTCCGGATCATAAGCCCATGGCTCTGACCGCTAGACCACGGAGGCATTTTCGACAGCTATAATAATACTCTTGAACAACCTACATTTCTCTCCAAGGTAACAGTCAAATTAGGTGTATCACTTCTTCTGCTTCATATCAAGTGGGTTTCTGCAGGTCGTTTGTTTAACGTTGCGTTATCGATACCAACGAGTTTTGAAGCCCATAAACAGCTTTTTGTTTGCAAATTAGCAGAGGTCCAAAATTCCGGACCGCAGACCTGGTTACAAACATATGTTTTGCGGTTGACATTGTTTATAGATGTAAGGAAAAAGCCGTTTATGGGCCACAAAACAATTTGGTATCGATAACTCAACAAACGATAAATGAAGTTTAGTCAATCGACTCGAAGAACCCTGGTGTCAGAGTTTATAGAACATCTCTAGGTACATAAAGTTGATCAATTTCTTACAATTTATTTTATCAGTTCCGTCATTGAATTCTTTTCGATAACCGGTGACTAATTCATATCAATTTATGTACCTACTTACTTGTTTGGGTGTGGTCAATACTTAATCAGGTCGTTACATAGTATGTATCGCTTGCGCCTGATCCGATTTCTTACTGCCTTTTCTTATCGAATCAATTATTACAAATAATATAAATTATAATGAATAATATTGGCTAAGTCAGAGATGTTAACTGGGTGGCTAAAAAATCAAAAAGTTTATACTTAAAAGTGATGGCTAAAATACTCTGGATTTCATCTACCACATTTAGACAATCGAGTTGAAAATACAGAAGTTATCGATTTGGGTAGTCAATATTTACAGGAGGAATGACGTCATAACTCTAAAAAGTTTCTGATTTGACTAGTAGGTAAACAGCGTAAACTCTTACAATAGAATGACAGACTTATATGTTATAGTAGAAATAGAACAAAATAATTTGAATATTAATAATAATATGACAAAGAAATTATAATCAAGTTGTGCTGTGTATTATTGTAAAATCTTACGTATTATACATACATACATATAATCACGCCTTTTTCCCTAATGGGGTAGTCAGAGCGTAAACGACCGAACCAAAGGTCGTTCCGCCACGTCTGAAAAAGTTATGAGAATTATTTAAGATAGAATTGTTACCTACAATTTATTGCTGTAGTGACAGGTTGTCAGCCCGTCGCCTAAATTACAATAAGCTGATACCCTCGGATCCCTTAGCTAGTTTTTACGAAATGCAGCTGGCACAATTCTATGTTTTTCTGTCGCTCCCATTCTAGCATGGAAGTTATGTATTATGCACGTGAGAATGAGTAATGATAAAATCCTTAAGGGTGCTGTGAGCAGTGTGTATACTGTATACAGAGAGGTATTATTTAAAAACAATTCCATTTATGTGACAAGTGTCGATTATAAACACACTGCCATAATGAGTTTAGGTCATATTTATATGCCACACGTTTTACTAATGTTTTTGATATAACCTTATCATTAGCGTTAGCATGGAAGAATTAATGCTAATGTCATATCATATTATTAATTTCCCCATGCTGTACTGCGAGCGAGAGAAAAACATAGAATGTGCCAGCTGCATTTCCTCCTGGAAACGCTGTAAAAACCGGCTAAGGGATCCGAGGGTGCCTGTATATTGCAATTTAGGCGATGGGCTGACAGCTTGTTACTACCTACAAATCTATCATAAATAACCCTGAAAACTTAATCACACGCGGTGGATCGACTTTTGTTTAAGTCGTTTACGCTCTATCTACCCCATTAGGGATGAAGGCGTGATTACATGTATGTATGTTATGTATTAGCATTGATTAATTAATCAGTTTTATTAAGTTTTAGAATGTTTAAAAACGGGAAATTTACCGTGGTTTTGCATTTTTGTATGAGTGTCCGATATTTCAATGCAGTTCCATGCATTTTTATTAGGTTTGTGTCACTAACTGTGTATTGCTATAGTGTCAGGTTGCCAGTTAGTACGTCGCCTAAAATTTCAATACACTCGTTTCACTTTATTGATTTCTAAGCAGCTGGAAAAATTATTACTGAACTAGAACATTGTTCATTTCATATGTGTTTTTATAACGTTCCCAGTCCAGCATGGAAGCACAAAATGCTGACGGCGATCCTGGCAGTGTCAAGTGCTAATAATGCCAAATTAGGGACGGCACAAAAATAAAGCATTACGTTTCATAATTGTATGGTAATGGTATGCAAAACCGGTTAGCGGGACCCTTCTCAAGCACCTGTTTCACATTTAGTCGCTATTCAAACTGCCTTCCGCAAAGACTACATTTTGAATTTTTATTCATTATTTATTAGCCGTTGAGACAAAAAGGGGACTAAATAGCTAGTTGTGGTTGTTTGATGATTCAGTTAATAAAATTGGGATGATCCCTATGCGAATCTATAAAATTATGTCGAAGTTAAGAAATTGTTCTGTATACTGCATTGGGACACCACAGGCTCATAAATAAAAATTAAATAATGATAATGATAGAACATTTATATTATCTATTGTCAATGATAAAATTGATGAAACATTTATTATTCTTCAATTCAATCTTAATTAAAACTAGATTTTCATTAAAATTAATGGTCAGAAGGATGCATCGTAGTGGACGCAACACACGTGGTGCTTTTGTACTATTGTAGCCTTGTAGTCAAGCGGCCGGTTGACTCACACGACGGGACGCTGCCGTGAGCCGGCCGATGACAACGGTGACGCACGTTATTACACCTTGATAAATGCCATTTAGCATACATCCCTGCTCAGCTGAAGAAGTTCGCATCAAGTAGGATAACTCCAGCAGCAGTGTATGCCAAACCGGAGCCTTTATGCTTGACGATGACTCGTCTAACGCCTCCCTCCCCTCAGCCAACCAAGCTAGCCTGCTAAGCCAGTTGCGCTCGCGTCGGTACCCAGCGCGCACGTCCGTTGTCTCTTGCGCATTCTAAATTCAAATGCCACCCATTCACAGTTTCAATTCAAACTGACGATGTGCGTGCCATTCTGTAGTGGATCGAAATTACACATTTTCATTGACACCAGGACGTAATAGTAATAACTAGTTTACATATACATCTGCAGTGTTTTCTGATGCTGTTAAGAAAGTTATGTGCTCGATTAGTCTTTGGATTTCTTTAGTGGTTTAATGAATCGTGATTGTGTTAATTCACCCCAATAGATTGGATTTCTGACGTGTATTGTGTAGTGTTCGTTAATTTATTGTGAACTTTTTGCCTTTGTCATTAAATTGGTGACAGTTGGCGTGTTGCATTGTCAGTTTTTTATGGATCATACCCGAATCTAGGCCAGCCGACTGTAAGTTGTCACCGTTTGTTGTAATACTTAGTTTTATTGTTTTAGTAATAGTATAGAAAACAAGTAGTTGTAAGAACATGCTCTGCGAATTTTATGTATCTAAAATGAATTCGGCAAGTGAAAGAAAATATTTGTAGGTATTGATATCTTCAAATGTACCTATTTGAACAATAAAATTTACCTTTAGCTTCTGCTTCAGTAGAAATTATTGTTGTACATGTTGAAACTTCAAGGTAAAAAGGTGTAGACGGTGAGAAAGGGCCGAGCGTGCCCTTAGGTTTGGGTTCGACTACCTGGCGTCGCTTTTTTTGCCGACTAACTTACCCAGCGTAACCTGGGTATTGTTGAACAGGAGGCGCATATTTACACGACTTTCAACTCAAAGACTTGCCATTCTTTAAAGTACATTTGGTTATTACTATACTTAGTCACCGGCATACAAACTTCTTGAGGTAGTGTGGGAATGATTGCCCATCTAATAGGTACATATTCACACTTGAAAATAAGATTAAATTTTCGATGAACAAACTGCTATTCTTTGTCAAGTTGATTTCCGGTACTCACCTGCGAAAACGTCGATTATTTTAGTTTCGCCCGAGTGAATCACCGTCGCCATGTTGAAATTATGTGTTTTCTTAGAACCCGCTCTGTCAAGTTGTTGCGGTGCGCAGGAGTGGGGGGGGGGGGGGGGGGGATAAGCTAATTGCCTACGCCGAGTTCCATCGATATCGATAATCTTATCATTCAGTGATAATAGTGATGTGTTATTTTATTTTTATAAATAAGTGCCAACGCCTGTGAGACAAGGTTAATGCTGTAAGTTCATATCGTTCGTTTCTATAAAACTGATTCATTGTTGTCATTGAGGCATCCGTCTCCAGCAAGAATACAAAAAAAGAAATAAAAAAAAAAACCTAGGTGTACACTTATTAAGTACATTTACACATGGAGACAACAATCTATTTAATTAATATATGAATAACTACTACTTAGTATTGTAATGTTATGTGTAGTACCTATTATCTAATGTAGTAACTTAAAACCCTTTTTATAAAAAGGCATTTTCTAAAATTCAGCTCGGTATATAATACTCGTATTTTAAGACAGGCGGAAGAAATGTTATTTATTGTTATCAAATTCTCGGTCTGCGGCAAAGTCTCGTTACATAATCATAACGAGGTTATCAATTAATAAATATATCCACAGTACGATGAACTGCAAAACGCCTGTTCGATTTATTACTATACCTCACGTCGAGTTCTACAAACACTTTTACTTGAATGAATATGATGAATTTCACCAAACATAAAACAAACAATTGACACACGATGATTCAAATCGTGGAAACACTAAACTCCACCAAATGCGGTATTACATCGAAACAATCAAGTACTTGAATGTTTTTTTTCTTGCTTTGGCTTACCCTCGATATAATTTCCCCTCGCCAATGCCATTTATCGTTTGAATTTAACCACTATTACCGTCATCATGAGATGAACTAATATCTATTGTTAATTGTTGCCCGACACTTTTAAAGAGATAGTTTTAGAAGAGCATGTTCCATATTATTAAGGCTAGCACTGTGTACTAAACCGCTTTGTAGATATTCACAAATAAGGTTTTGGGCTCGATTCATTTCTTTTTTTTTTAATATATATAGGCGAGCATTTGTCCGCCATCTCACCTGGTGGAAAGTGACGATGCGGACTATGTTGAAGCATACTCACCTATGTAGTGCCTATTCACTCTCGCCTTGAAAAGGCCCAGGTTATATTGTTCCGGAAACAGATCCGCCGGCAGGGAGTTCCACTCCTTAGCCGTTCGCATTAAGAATGTGGAAGCGAACCGCTTCGTGCGAATTTGTGGTATATCCACGACATAAGGGTGGAACCCCTGTCCACGCCTCGTGCTCCGGAGATGGAAAGGGGAGGGGGGTATAAGGTCATGAAGTGCTAACGCGCACTCCCCGAAATGTATCCTGTAAAATACCGACATGCACGCCACTCTGCGGCGGTGCTCAAGGTTCTGTAGTTTTGCCTCAACCAGTGCTGAGTCTCCAATGAGCTTCTTAGCGCGTTTCTCGATTGAGTCTAAGGCAGCCAGCAGATACCACGAGCTAAAACTAAAATATAAATCTATCTGTCACTTTCAAAACAATAAAATTGAATAAGGACGGGTGATTGACGAATAGATTTTTATTTTAGGTTCAGCCGGTTGAATCTAGAATTAAGTGCATTAGCGTAAATTCTCGCGACAATACTAATTCTAATTCTTAGTAGCGCTGTCACTTTTTTAACTTAAACATGAAATAGATTTGCAAATAAACACATGACTTTGACATTCATATGTTAAGAAAGTGACAGCGCTATTAAGAATTGGAATTAGTATTATGTATCTTCCACGATGGACTGGAAGCGAGAGAAAAACATAGAATGTGCCAGCTGCATTTCCTCCCGGGCATGCTGTAAAAACCAGCTAAGGGATCTGAGGGTTTCAGTATATTGCAAATTAGGCGATGGGCTGACAACCTGTCACTACAGCAATATACGTACAAATCCATCTTGAATAACCCTCAAAACTTTGTCAGACGTGGCGGAACGACCTTTGTTTAGGTCGTTTACGCTCTGCCTTCCCCATTAGGGATAAAGGCGTGATTATATGTATGTATGTATTAGTATTATGTCGCGAGAATTGACACTATCGTCTTGATAACATGTGATATGTAAAAGATGATAAAAAAAAAAAAAAACTACTAACATGTTTTTTTTCTCTAAGAGATTTATTTTGGACATAAAAATACGAATATATATATTTTTTGGCACTTAAGTAAAACGTATTACGAAACCTACATGAACAAAGATGTTGTAGGTACATTTCTCGGCAGTTACATACATACATACTATCACGCCTGTATCCCTAATGGGTTAGGCAGAGCGTGAACAACCCAAACAAAGGTCGTTCCGCCACGTCTGACAAGTTTTGAGGCAGTTACATTTACATGAAATAGAAAAAAAAAAACATTTCATTGTAGTATTGCGTGCAGATAATTTTAGTAACAGAATTGTAGTCAGTATGTTTTATATCGTGTAAAATTATTTGTATTGTGTTATGGTGACTGAACTACCTTTGCATATTTTTAAGTTTCGTTGACTGAGCAACCCTTCTCAGTTTGCGGAACGCTGTCCCTTACACCCCGTATATTTAAATTTCAATAGCTTTTCAGACTTAAACTTTAATCTTTTTTGTGTTATATCTCGTTTTTGTTTCACTGTGCCCATTCACAACATACAACAATAATGAGAAATAAATAAATAATCAAAATAAGCTTCCACAAAAGTTGCCGAGAAGTAAAAAATACATACATACATGGGGTAGGCAGAGCGTAAAACGCCTCGTAACAGGCGCTTTCGCCACGTGTGACAAAAATTGAGGACAAATTTTAGATTGTAATGATTTGCTGTAGCGACAGGTTGTCAGCCCATCGCCGAAATTATAATACACTGTAACCCTCGAATCCCTTTTGCTGACTTCTACAGCATGCCCGGGAGGAAGGGCAGCTGGAACATTCTATGTTTTTCTATCTCTCCCAGTCCAGCATGGAAGAAAAATAATTAATAATTATAATATTATGCAAAACACTTATTATTACTATTTTACTTTCAGCTCAAAAAATATTGTTTAAATAATTTACTCTATACAGTTTAGCAAAACTTGAAATACTTTCTGTATCTGGAATGTTTTTATACTTGGAATTTAATCAGCTTAAAATTTAAACTGTTAAGCTGCTCTAATCTCCTCAACTAGACAAATAAATGAAGGTAAATTAAATTATTTGCAGGAAGATTGTAGCATAAAGCTTAATTGGCGTAATGCGATTCATGCGTTTTACCGTCGAGAGCATTCCGCGACTGCCTACTAGGTGATGAAATGTATCAACGTTTGTTTACTGCTATTTTGCATATAGATTGATCCGTGTGTCATGAATAATACGAATATATTACGTATCGGAAAAAGTGCTTACATTGTGAACAACTTTGTGAAAACAAACAGTATTAATAATGAAAACTGGTTGGCTTACTTGTTTGTATTAAAAGAAGAGTTACCCCTCGACGTTTCGATCCTATATGACTATCTTCATCAGGAGAGGAAAGTCACACTCCACCGCCCGCCAAGTGCAACCTTCGACTGGTTGCATGTACGTTTCCCAGCCATTTGCCTTTTTTTAAATAAAAAGTATTCTATGTCCTTCTCCTGGTTCTAAGCCACCTTCCCACCAATTTTCAGCCAAATCGGTTCAGCCCTTCTTGAGTTATAAATAGTGTAACTAACACGACTTTCTTTTAAATATTCTTCTTCTTAGTCGTAGCACTCTTGATAGAGTGGTCGTCATGATGACATGTTGTCCCCTGGTCTAAGTGGCCCCCTTAATTAAAAAAATCTTACATACATACATACATAAAATCACGCCTTTATCCCTAACGGGGTAGGCAGAGCGTCAAACGCCTCGCAAAAGGCGTTTTTGCCACGTCTGACAAAAATTGAGGGCAATTTTAGATTGTAATGTGTATTGCTATAGTGACAGGTTGTCAGCCCATCGCCTAAATTACAATACACTGTAACCCTCGAGTCCCTTTTGCTGACTTCTACAGCATGCCCGGGAGGAAGGGCAGCTGGAACATTCTATGTTTTTCTGTCTCTCCCAGACCAGCAAAGAAGGAAAAAAATCTTAATTCACTGAAAAGATAATCAATTAAAAATCCAATAGATCAGATTAAAGATAAAGCAATGAAGGTCGTTTAGAACATCATGAAGTTGCAACTTATATTTCGTTGTAGTTACAGATAGAAAATATGCGAAAAGCGGCCTCTTTTAGCACTTTTGCTATCTGTAACTGCAGTGAACACTGAATTATTAATTTATAATGCTTAAAATAAAATTCACTACCAACACTACAATCTGAGCCCGATGGTGTAGTGGATAGGGCCGCTGCTTCCTGAGCGGGAGGTCGTGGTTCGAATCCCACTAAGTACCAATGTCTTTTTCGGTTTCGAATTTCATATGTACGTTTATTCGGCTTTTTATCCGTGCTTCGGAAAGCACGTTAAACCTTTAGTCCCGGTTAATATCGTTTAATACCGTAGATACATACATACGTATAATCACGCCTTTATCCCTAATGGGGTAGGCAGAGCGTAAACGACTTAAATGAAGGTCGTTCCGCCACGTCTGACAAAGTTTTAAGGGTTATTTAAGATAGATTTGTAGGTATATTGCTGTAGTGACAGGTTGTCAGCCCATCGCCTAAATTGCAATATACTGAAACCCTCGGATCCCTGAGCTGGTTTTTACAGCATGCCCGGGAGGAAATGCAGCTGGCACATTCTACGTTTTTCTTTCGCTCCCAGTCCAGCATGGAAGCAAAACCGTAGATATTAGTCGTTAAGCCATGTCAGAGGCCAGTGCTAAGCATTGGCGGCTTGAAAACTCTGACCTAATCTAGGATTGGGTCTGGTTTCCCTTCTGGGTTGCGGAGGTCAGATGGCAGTCGCTCTGTGTAAAAACCAGTACCCTCGTCCAATCCCCTAGATTACGAGCCAACCCCGTGAGATACGGGATAAGGCTAGGGAGATGATGATTTCAATCAGATCTACCGGATTTTCGATTAATTGCGTTTTTTAGTGAGTAGTATTTTTTTTACTGATGACGGCGCTGGCGTGTACTGGGGATTCCCTTAATAATGCGACGCCATTCTCCTCTTACAACTGTACTCCTAGTACACACGTGAACCTTGCTGTTGGTAACTCATTGGTGATCTGCCGCTTGGTCTGGTGCCTTCAACTTTCCCTTGCACTAAGCGTTCGATAGACTCATTGTTACGCCGAGAAATGTGACCAAACAAAGTTAGTATACGAGCACAGAATATATCATAGTACTACATACAGAATGGACATTCACCTCCCTTCCCCAGTCAGACATACGTCACACTCCGCGCCGGATTGTGGGCCACATTGAGCGTACGCTTAGCGGGTATGGCGCGCGCATGTTTCCCAGTGTAACGGAAATAATAAAGTTTTGAGTTCCAAAGATGGTGAGGTACTGTACCGTGTACGGATGTCATTCTACCACAAGATATGACTCCAATAGGAACTTTTTTAGATTCCACAGTGATGAGCGACGGTAAATAAATTCATACAAAATATGCAACCTAATCTATTCTAACTATTCAGTTATAGTGAACTACTTTAAAACGTTGGTTTAATCAAGAACCAGATTAATAAAGTGATGATTATGACCGGTATAACAATAGTTTGTCAACCCTTCTAACACGCACACAAACTCATGCCAAGTGCAACATGCCGTCTGACTATGTGTGACCTAAATGTAGTTAGGAGTGTCCGAGCTTTGATACGAGTCAGGAGTCCTATTTTTGAACCGCTCGTATCCTAATTAGCATACGAAAAAGCAACATTCACGCAAAGCGACAGTGACACAGACAATCATTTGACAAGTAACACTTTGAATTTTTAATTTCCCTGAATTTACGTTCCGTTTCTCTACGATTCACTTCCGGTTTTTCAAATCAACGATTTTTGTTAGTGGTAGTGGTGGTATAGTTGGTGTATTTCTGCGTAGAACGAAAACAATTTATGGGATTAGACTTTATTGGCAATACAGATTACTACTGCTTCAAAATACGTAATATCGCGTGCGATAGAATTTGATTTCGTACACGAATGATTTTCATATGTGTTTTTAGTTTTCATACGAGCGGTTCAGAAAGACTATCAATGTTAGGCGTTTATTGACGTTCACCTCTTTTATTAGTATATCATGTGTAATTGACAGCGTCCCGCAAACTGATAGGGGTTGCTCAGTCAACGACACTGAACAGCTATCAGCAGGATTTCTTTTCAGGAAGTTTTTTATAAAAATAATGTTTTTCCATAGAACATGTTCAACTCGATCAGACAATTTGTATGGAAAAGCCAATTATTATTTTTTCAATTCATGGGAAAAAACCTGCTGATAGTTATTAAGTGTCATTGACTGAGCAGCCCCTATCAGTTTGCAACACCACATCTCCCAGAGCGTCTATTCTCTTATGTTCGCTTTCACGTTCTGTCCACGTCTCTGAAGCGTTAAGAAATATAAAATATTATTTGTAGACCTAGTAATGTTCTTGTTTCCCCATATTTTCCTCAGCTTGTCCATAGCACTTCTTGTAATAGCCAACGTCGCTTAATTTCTTTCTCGCATTCACTATTGTTAGATAACAGTCCTCCAAGTTAAATATATGATTGTACCACCTCGCAATTTGCTATATACGTGATCTCCGGCGAATCATCTCTAGCACGATCCACGATCATAACTTTAGTTTTTAGTGAGCTTTATCTTCAATCCAAAGTCTAGACTAATGTTTGCCATTCTGGCCAAAACGGAAAAATTGAAACCAAAAACGCATCGTTCGTTCGCTACCGGTGCCTGGTCCGTACACGTTGTTATTTCTTCCAGCCGTTTCTGCAGCACTGGTGCTTCGGTGGAACCTCGTATTTGTAAATATCACAATTTTTCAATTTATCAATAGTTGTTGTGATAGCAATGTTGAAGCTCAAGCAAATCATGTGAATACAAGATGTTTGATTTTAAAGTTGCCAGTATTGAATATCGGCAATTTCATATGTTATGTAAGGACCTTAAGGACCAATATTATTGCAGTTTCTCGTCTGTTTCAAATAGAATTCAATGTGCTGTGCGATATTGGAATTGTATTGTCTGAGATAGGAATGGATGATAGCGGCCCTCATGTTACCAATACACTTGATGACGTCGTCACACACTGTTTCCTGAATATTTTCAATAAGACCCTCATAGAGTTAACAAATATTCTAGTTTTCTCACACGCAATTTCGTCCGCTGTATAATGTTTCTCTGTGAGCTGTAGAGAGCTGGACCTACCTACCTAATTATTAAAAATCAAGTTAGATTTACCATCTTGTTATCTGATCCGTTAAGTTATAGACTACCTGCAATATTATATTATTACGATTCTGGTTAAACCCTTCTAGGTTATATTGTAAATAGTATACTTATAGGCTGTTAATAAAGTGCGCAAACAGAACCGATCTGACCTCTCAGAAGTACACTCGCTTCTTTCATTCCAACTCCAATACCTTGCCCCACAATTAATCACCAAATACCTTACACATCCCAAATCTTATCAACACAATATATTTCTTTAAGTACCTTGCATTTTTAACAAAATACTTCCGAGGCTTAACCACGTGAAAAGGAAAGACGTAATTCCCATGGGAATGAGATTTTTTTCCGCGTAAGGGCTCCAGAGTGTGATAAATATCATCTTGCTAGATATAAAATTCGTTCATCTGTAATCATAAAAAATTTGCAAATAAAATAATTTAAATAAGTATTATTGTTTTATTAGAATGGATTCTGTTTGGACCCGATACTTTTAGTAATTCCATTTCATTTATTAAGGCTAGAAGGAACGCACCGAATCCATCGGAAAATGTTAAAATAGATTTTTCACTTCTCATGCTCTGAAAGTGATATTTGAGCAGGGTGCACAACATTGAATTTTGTTTACAATGATAAAAACGTATCTTGTCATAGATACATTTCGACTAACAGCAGAGACAGAACTTGTTATTTTATTATTAAATTAAAAAGTCTTTTGTGATTGTAATGACACAATACGATATTAAGTTGTAAATTTAAGTACGATTGTGTATTTAATTTATGATTCCAAAATTAATTTAATATTAGGCTGCCTAGGTTTCAGCTCAAGCCTAATATTTCATGTTCAAAGATTAAAACAGGTAAACGGCGGGATTGAAATGAATTGTTTACTATACTTTCGTAGAATTTCCTCAATTTTCTTCGCAATCCAAGTGAAAAGCACAGTTTATAACTCGAGCTTAAAACCATTTTGTCCTCGACTTAATAGCCCTCGCCTTGAAAAATCTCGGTCCAAAATGACTTATTTTGTACACTTGTCATAAAATCTACTATATTGTATTAATGGCTTAATTTAGTGCCCAATATGAATTTTCCATACCCTGGCGGAGTTGTTTAGTATTTGGAGTCCAAATAACTATACGTATATTGATAAATATTTTTTTGCTATATATACCTCGAATGATACGTCATATGCTTATATATAGCAATTTTCCGGGCTTTGCTTAGGGGGTCCAATCGGTACGGGCATATAACGTACAAGCTACGTAAAATAAAACTATTCGAACTACTATCGGGGTTGACAGGGCGTCAACGACCTTATAACTCATTTTAGATAGAAAATGTAAGTAAGTAGTAAGTAAGTAAGTAAATTGTTTATTTTAGTGTAAAGATACATATTAAAAGTTACAAACTTAGCCTATTTAATAATACCTACACTAAAAATGGTAGCCACTCAGCATATGCTGTAGCGCTAGGTACTACATCGCTGCTCTTCCGTGGTCCCGATAAATTGCGCGTTGTAGCACAAAATAATTATAAAATTTATAAAAACTTAAAAATAATATTAACAGCAACAGTTTACTACTTAACAATAACAACAGAAATAATGAGGGTGTGAACATTATAAAGGGTTAAATAATTAAATGTAATTTGCCTTATAGCAATACACTGAAACCACCATCTTATAATTATCCATGCTGGCCTGGGAGCGAGATAAAAAAACATACAATGTACCAGCTGCATTTTCTCCCGGGCATGCTGTAAAAACTAGCTAAGGGATCCGAGGGTTTCAGTATATTGTAATTAAGCGATGGGCTGACAACCACCCTCTCACCGGAGTCCGGCGCCAAACAGCTTGCTGTGTTCCGTCGGTGCTAGAGATTGCCAATGCCTTAACAGGCATCTTCTAGGTGTGCTCGCTCCATTGTCGACTCTGTCTCGGTCATACCTGACCTTAGTGTCTAGAGTCAAAAGCAAACTCTTTCAAGTAAAAAAAAACTGTCACTACAGAAATACGAACGTATACCTTCAAATCTATCTTAAATAACCCTCAAAACTTGACGTGGCGGAACGACCTTTGTTTTGGTCGTTTACGCTCTGCCTACCCCATTAGGGATAAAGGCGTGATTATTATGTATGTATGTATGTATAATCATAGAATGTTTATACATACATAGAATGTTCAATATTTTTTATCACTCCCAGTCCAGCAAAAAAGATGTTTCTGTGTAACGCTTTTCGACATGTAACATCCTGTACGTTTACTGTGTGTAAATGGCCGTAAAATGGTCGTCTGCTAAATTAATGTGTTATCAGCAAATTGGATTATGTAAACTATGCGGCGGTGTTAAAATATTTCGCGCGAAGCTCGCAGCTTCATCAGGTTTTGTTAAGCACACCACCGCTTTACCACACCACCACTACTGAAGACAATGGGCTCGATTCTAGATTTGCCGTCTAAAACTTAAATTAAAATCTATTTGTTACTTTCAGACCTATTCTCTCCAGTTTTTGATTTATATTCAGTGGTTTTATGCGTTATCTGTCATTTTATACGTCAGCGGATAAAATTGACAGAAATACTGGGGAAACGTGCAAAAGCGCGTCAAAATCTAGCGGACAAAGTGTAAAACCATAGATTATAAATCGCCTATCCTTTTTCAATTTATATTATTTTGAAAGTGACAATGACTTTGTGTTGTTGTTTCTAGTTCGGTTAGGACATTGCAGGCTGAGCACCTGATTGTCCGAAAAGTAAGATTATCCGTACTGTCGGATGGGCATGTAAATAGTCGATCCTGCGCCTGATTTCTCTCTGGTCGTGTCAGTCAATCTGTCATAAGAATAAGAGATTGAAGAATTAAAGAATGCACCTGTGTGTAGCGCAAACACTTGGGCACTAAAAACTAGTCCTGTGCAGTTGGCCGATCTCCGGGAGATCGGCTGCCATCACCGAAAATCGGTGGTAGGACTATTATTATTATTATAGCTTTGTCCCGTATCTCATAGGGTCGACTACTTATGTAAGGTAGTGAACGAAGGGTTGCTGCTGGTTTTTACACAGAGCGACTGCCATCTGACCTTCGCAATTCAGAAGGGAAACCAGACCCAATCCTATATTAGGCTTTTGCCTTAGTTAGTGACTAAACCACCTATCAGAGTTTTCAAGCCGCCAATGCCTCGCAAGGGGGCCACTGAGATGGCTAAACGATATCTGTATCTACGATATTAAGGCACGTTAAGCCGTTGGTCCCGGCCAACGGTTTAACGTGCCTTTCGAAGCACGGAAACGCTGAGTTGTTAAACTACTACCGGTCCCATTCATTATCAAAATGAATAAGCACTTGACCAAACGCAAAGAGAAAAACAAAATGGTCGCCATGTAGAATATGAAACCAACGTTATTTAACTTATCTATAAAACTGAACCGCTTTCAAGGAACAATGGTGGAATTTGAATAGAACAATATTGCCTATTCAAGACGACTCAAGTGGCTTCCTCATTTATATAAAACAAGTGATCCGCCCCGGCTTTGCACGGAAATTATCAGTGTTTCTCTACTATATTATGCATGTATTATACATATAAACCTTCCTCTTGAATCACTCTATCCATTAAAATAAACCGCATCAAAATCCGTTGCGTTGTTTTCAAGATTTATGCATACATAGGGATATACGATAAAGGTTGCCTGGTAGAAATTGCTGCTTTAGCAATAAGGCCGCCTATATTGTACTGTCACGTTTGTTCCTATGTATGTCTGTTGTATGTGTTTCTTTGTGCAATAAAGAATTTTGTATTGTATTGTATAGGGACAGAGAAAGCGTCTTTGTTTTATACTATGTAGTGAAGTCCGTGTTTAGACCTCATACTAATTACGATAGGTATAGTGACACAAGAAAGGGCAAATTTAATGTTCTGTTGAAGTTGACCTAACCGGATCGTTGCGGCGCGGCACTACAGCGGCGCGACGCTGCGCGACAATAACTGTCAAAATGTCGGAACTGACATTGCCGCGCCGCGCCGCTTTGCTGTAAAGCTCTGGTTTCCTAGAAAAGCGGTGCCGTCATATAGCGGCCGTAATATTACGGACGTAAAAATACGGCCGTCATTACGGTGATGATATGTGGAAAGTTCCACCACCGTTATAACACGTCAAATGAAAAGTATCGACAAATTTGTATTAAATATTGCTCCACCGCTATCAATAAAACGTTCACGAAACTGTCGGACACCGACAAGACGGCCGTCATGCAAATGGCGGCACCGCTTTTTGACGTTACGCTGTCAGTTACCGTTCTCTAGGAAACCGCGCCATTTTGTTTCTGTAGACAGCGTTCTTGTGACGTCATTCACCGCTATATTACGGCCGCTATATGACGGGACCGCTTTTCTAGGAAACCAGAGCTGAACTCCAGTGCCGCTTCAGTGCTGTACACACGCAGTACATCTTATACATTTTCATACAAAGAATCATTTCTCGCGCAGGGTTTAAATGTACATACATACATAAAATCACGCCTTTATCCCTTACGGGTTAGGCAGAGCGTAAAACGCCTCCTAAAAGGCGCTTTCGCCACGTCAGACAAAAATTGAGGGCAATTGTAGATTATAGTGTGTATTGCTGTAGTGACAGGTTGTCAGCCCATCGCCTAAATTACAATACACTGTAACCCTCGGATCCCATAGCTGGTTTTTACAGCATGCTCGGGACGATATGCAGCTGGCCCATTCTATGATTTTCTTTCGCTCCCAGGCCAGCACGGAAGAAGTTTAAATGTTATAGGAATTATTATTATATTTTGTCTAAAAATGTAGAACAATTAATTTCTTATATATTGTACCTTTAATTTAAGTATCCCATGTTTTTAAGCACATTTTTTTTCTTTTGTAATGGATTGTTTTATAATTATTGTTCATTTGATTAGTAATATATATTTTGTAAGTATTTAAATTATAATTCTAAATTTCTATTACTTTTTATTTATTTATTTATATATTCAATTATTTGCCATTTTCGATTACAGCTTTTATAATGTAATTAATTTGATTAGTTATTTGTTTTGTCCGATTTTAATTATAATTGCAGTGCCCAACAGGGTCCATGGTTGGAAACTATGTATAATTAAGACCATGTATAATGTACCCATGTAAGCAACTAATAAATGACTATGATGATAGTACCCTGTCGAGCTGCTCCACTGCAGTTACGTCCTAATGCGGTCTGACCTACAACTTTTAGCATTTGGATTTCTTGACGTTGACGTAACGGTTTACTCGGGGCTCCGGGCTCGGTGGCGGAGTCCTGCAGAGATTAAGTCGAGTTTTGATTAAGGCTTTGAGCTTGACAAACGCGAGAAGCGAAAATTAACACGTTAATGTATCTTTGAAGAGAGAGATAGATTATGCTTTATGGTGGTAATATCTCGGTGATAGTCTGATTTATTTAATTTCCGTTTTTACTGTTGTTAATATAATTTTCTTAATTTTTTGTAAAGAAGTTTAGATTTGGATAAAAGTTTGCAGCAAATACTCTGATGCATCAGAAATAGTGGTTGCAATTCCGCGGGAATTCCACAGATCCACAGGTGACGTCGCTGGGTTTAGGCGCCAAACGGACGAGCCTCAGCGCCATCTCTCACACGGTTCCTTGCTCAATCGCATTCGTATTTAGAATCACTTCTTTATTTTTTTTATTAAAAGATATATTATCATTTCAAGCAAGGATATTTAAACCTACTTCTGGCAGTTTGCGTTTAACGTGCAAATATTAAAATACGATAGTTGCTGGCGACCGGTGAAGGTTTTCCGATTAAGTTACACATACATACATATTATTATGCCTTTATCCCCTGCCTACCCCATTAGGGATTACATGTATGTCATTTGGATATGAAAATAATGTTTACAGTGTAATTAATCATTTCAAATGTTATGTAACGTTGTGTTCTTTTCTGTTGCAGGTAAATAATGAAGCTGAGGCATATCATCTTCGTCGCTCAGTTCATCTTGACATTAGGTAGGTGGTGTTTGCAGTCTCATCTCATCGTAGCAACTGCCTCCGTGGTCTAGTGGTCAGAGCCATGGACTTACGATCCGGAGGTCCTGGGTTCGACTCCTATGGAAGGAACACAAAGTTGCTATTTGTCAATTTATCACTTTGTGAGATTTTTGGATATGCGGGCTGAATCACCTGATTGTCCGATAAGAAAGAGGATGCCGTGCTTCGGAAGGCCCGTTCAGCCGTCGGTCGCTATCTTTGATTGTGGTCGTTACTCAAACCATGGCAGAGGCCTACATAGCTGTGCTACTAGGCGGTTCGAAAAGTCTGACACCAGGGTACATCGGGTCTTTCGACTCGAGAATCCATTTGCTAAGAAGAAAAAGAAGAATGAAGATAGTAGGGGTTTGTGCAAAGGTCGTCTGTCGTAGTCTCGGTAACACCCTTATTTCATCCATAAAGCAGAAGTGTTTGCACTTTTGTGTTTCGGTCTGAAGGGCAAGAGAGCCTGTAAAATTACCGGCTCATGAGACATTCCACCTTAGGTCTGGCGGTGTGCAACGCACTCTGCTGGTTCACTAGGATTTAGTGGGATAGTATTAGGTGTTATAGGCTACCATCAGGTGGGCCGTATGCTTAATTTGCCACTGAATAACATAAAAAACACCTCAATGTATATTACGTTCCTGGAATAATTTATTCGTAAATCTGATATGTTTCTGAATATGTTTATAACATACTATTTATTAATCGGCATGAGTTATGAAATACTGGCTGCGGTTTTAACTTCACATATTTTCAGATATTGAATAGCACTGCGAGCGTGTAAACTATTGGAAAATTCCCATTTTGGTTACATCCATATTTGCAAATGAGGCGACATCATTATATTTTATTTATTTTCCCTTTGCACATTGGACATTCCTTTGACATCAATAGACTCTTTCATATCTGCAGCAGTCATATCGCAATATCTGATTTCCATGAATAGGTTTATTATTTCGTAATACGAATAACGAATATTTTACGTAACTACAAATTAAATTTGGGAGCACTCTGCTTGCTTTCTGAAATGCAGGCATCGAACATTTGAAAGGTTTGTAAGGCTTTTGATAGACTTGACGAAACGGATTTCAATGAAATTAAGCAGGATGATAGATGGTATACTGGAGGTGGAGATGGTAGCTTACCAAGCTTCTTTTTACCGCGAGAAAAGACTTCATTAAGTGAAGCAAAACACAGGCGTCACTTACTGCGCGCAAGGTTGCGCTCAACACGCTGTCAATGTTTTTTGCATTATCTACAACACACATGCGTCACCTTACGCTCTACGCGTGCGTTTTGGCAGAGGGATGCGCCGATGGCCTTACACGAGAAAACTCATTTAATAATATTTATGTGAACTTTATTACTCAGTTTGCGTGTTCGATTTTCTTTAAGTGTGTCAAGTTGATATAACAGTTGGCAATATTGATCAGAACACTCGACCGGAAGCAAACACAATATAGAAAATTAAAAGTTATTGAACGAACAAACAAATGGCGGGCACTGTACGAGTGCAATATCAAGAATAAAATTGAAATAAAAGCTTTGTTCAAGCCACGCGGATGAGCTCAGTGGTGCCCCCACAAGCAATACCTGGAGGCATGTAGTGCTAGGGGGCACGGCCGTACAATCCTTTTTTCGAACCACTTCCGAGCACTTTTGACCCCTCGATATTTCAGAATGGATATAGCTCAAATTTATAATACGAAATGAGCTTGTGAATACTAGCTAAACTTATTTACAATTAGTATGTATGTCCCCCTAGTTCAGAAGTTATATGCCTATAAATTCCCGATTTCGTACCTTACTCATGTAGGACGTAGGTAGGTAGGAACTCATCAAAATATTCTGGCATTTCCAGCTAAACTAGTATCTTAAAATTCATACCATAGGTAGAAATAAGTACACATGCATAGGGAAAATTATAAAACTACAGATACCCTTTTAGATTTTATTACATTAGAATAAACTAAATACAAGTTTGAATTGAACCCCTATGATGACTGGGAGAGGAACGGCAGAAAAATAGAATGTGCCAGCTACAGTTCCCCCCAGACATGATGTAAAAGCCAGCTAGGGTTTCAGTGTATTGTACCTAATTTAGGCAATAGGCTAACAGCCTGTAACCACAGTGATACACATCACAATCTAAAATTGCCTTCAACTATTGTTAGACGAGTCGAAAGCGCCTCTTCCGAGGCGTTTCACGCTTTGACTACCTTGTCAGGAATAAAGCGTGACTTTTTGTATATATTGTTCTTGAAGTTATAGCTAACCCAGTCAACATAGATCGAACAAAACAGAATGCGCGTGCGCAAGCCCCACGTGCTCGATTATGCTGACCTCACACGGTTGATATCTGTATTTATACAGGGTCTTAGAAGAAACACCGCTATAGTTCAAAGATATTTTCGCACACAGCGCTACGCATCAATATTTTTAATACGGACTACTAAAGACTGGAGCTCCCTGCCTGCGGATCTGTTTTAAGCCTGGGCCTTTTCAAGGCGAGAGTGAACAGGCATTTTCTAGGCAATCATGCTCCATCATAGTCTGCATCATCATTTCCCATCAGGTGACATGGCGGACAAAATGATTGCCTATCTTTAAAAAAATACGATACTATAGGTCTCAATCATGCCGTCTATTAAAAAAAAAGAAGATATTGAACCTCTTTTAGTTTAAGAAAAGAGGTTCAATATCTTTTATTAACTAACCAGCTGTATTGAGTTTACACGGGTTTGTGGGTCCAATTTGTTTATTCATTTCATTCATCATATCGACTTCAGCAAAGGCTCATAGGCAATAGACATCACTGAATTACCTCCTTAAAGGATCACTGATTTCCCTAACACCCTGTATTTATAACCTGTACGGAGGTATACCCATGAGAATTATGTCGCAGCATTGACTTGACAGCTCTGCCGACTACGGTACTTTCTAATACACGGAGAGCATTCTTGGATAGCTTGTCATTGCTATAGTATTCAGGTAGGTACCAACACAGTTATAAAAATGATACAGTAACTAACGCGGCCATCTTGGATGTCCACTCGGCATAACAAACGTATTGTACTACGTACATACATACATACATATAATCACGCCTTTATCCTTAATGGGGTAGGCAGAGCGTATACGTACATAGAATCGCAATGCGTTGCATGGGACCCTCAGAATATAAACTTCTTCTTTCGAGTGGGTATCGAGTCTATCGACCCGATAAACCCTAGTTTTAAATTTTTTTTTAACCGCCTAGTAGCACAACTATCAGGCCTCTGACATGGTTTGAGTAACGACCACTATCAAAGACAGCGACCGGGACCGGCGGCTTAACGTGCCCTCCGAAGCACGAACTCTTTTTTTCTTTTCGGACAATCAGGTGATTCAGTCTGCAATGTCCTAACCAAACTGGGGAAAAATTCACAAAGTGATAAATTCTCAAATATCAACTTTGTGTTTCCCCCCTGGGTATTGAACCCAGGACCTCCGGATCGGGAGTCCATGGCACTAGCCACTAGACCACGGAGGCAGTTCAGAATATAAACTGTGTTAGTGATAGGTCCATGGCTGCCAACGTAATTTTTTTGTAATTTTCGTCTTGTTGTCCCCAAATGATTTAAAGTTAAAAAACTCCCTTTCTGTGCTAAGGTTTTTTGCATACATACATACATACAATCACGCCTTTCTCCCTAATGGGGTAGGCAGAACGTAAACGACCTAAATAAAGGTCGTTTCGCCACGTCTGACAAAGTTTTGAGGGTTATTTAAGATATTATAGGTATAATGCTATAGTGACAGGTTGTCAGCCTATCGCCTAAATTGCAATATTCTGCCCTCGGATCCCTAAGCTGGTTTTTACAGCATGCCCGGGAGGAAATGCAGCTGGCACATTCGATGTTTTTCTCTCGCTCCCAGTCCAGCATAGAAGGTTTTTTGAACTTTTTCGATTACTTGTTGTTAAAGTTTATTTTATTCCCAAATATTTGATTATTTTAATCTAATTCCACTTGTCAGCCTAGGGTCCGTTATTAATCAGACTGGGGATGGCGGAATTTAGGGAATGGACGTGGTGTCCTTGTTGAAATACTGCCCCAAGTGCACCTTGGACCTTCATAGCCCTTTAATAACTTGACCTACTTAATGGACCTAGTTGAAAAGTCGCCAACGTCTTTATAACGAATAA